>OY728145.1:438363490-439563490 GCA_963277665.1 Viscum album | reverse complement strand
TGGAATGCACAGGGAGTTGGGGAGAGATTTAAGTCGAATTTTATTGTCTCGAAAGTCAATAAACACATGTTCAAGGTGGTGGCGATCCTCGAGCACAAGATGAGGTCTGCAAAGATCAATGAGTTCACGCGCAAGATAAAACTGCACGCATCATTGCATGCGGATCCTACCAATAAGTTCACCTAGATTTTATAGAATAGGTAGGATATAGTGGAGTTAATTCAGGCAGGTGAGCAGCATGTTTTGACGAGGATGTCTTGCGGTGGAGGCTCCTTGTTTGTTTCTTTCAATTATTGCAGTTGCGAGGGACGTAAAAGAGAAGAGTTATGGAGTGAGATGACTGATTTTGATCCAGGGGGTCATCCTTGGGTGGTGGGTGGTGATTTCAATGTTGTAGCTAACTCGGAGGAGAAGAAGGGTAGAGGTTACCTTCCAAGGAGGCCTAGTAGGGCGTTCGGTCAGTTCATGGCTGGCAAGGGTCTCTTGGATCTGGGTTATTCAGGTGACCCCTTCACATGGTGCAATAACCAGAGGGGCCGTAGTCGTTGATAGAGCCGGCTCGACCGGTGTGTAGCCAATGTTTAAGTGATCTCTATGTTTCTAGAGGCGATGGTTGAGCATCTGAGCCACAGCATATATCACCATTCACCACTCTTGATTTCCCTAATAAGGAGGGTGGCTCCGTAGTCGGGCTTCACGTACATGAGCCACTGGTCGGGTATTCCGGGTTATCACGTGACAGTGAGGAGAAGTTGGGAGGAACCGATCCAGGGGAACTCTTGGACTGCGTTGCACGACAAGTTTAGGTGACTCAAACAGGCCCTCCATTGATGGGCTAGAAGCATCATTCCCTTAGATCAAGAGATGGAGGTTCTCGGACAGGATATTGAACGACTTGAGGTTGGACATGAGGAGTACTGGGATGACCTTGTGTTTGGGGAGCTCTCGGAGAAAAAGGTGTCCTTTGCGGTTATGATTCTTGATCATGAAATAAGGGAGACAGAGTATCTGAGAATAAAATGGATTAAGGAGGGCGACAAGAATACTTATTTCTTCCATGCTTGTGTGAGGAAGAGGCAGCGTGTGATACAACCGAACCTGGCTTTAGAAGATGGATCTTTCACTAATGATACGGATGTGGTTGGGTGAATGATGCTTTCTTTTTTGAATGATCTCCTTATAGGACCCAATCCAAACATGCTACAGGGCTACCCTATGGGGAGATGAGTTCTGGGAGGGGATTCCTCACTCTATGTCCCATCAAGAGAATGAGTTGATAGAGGGGATCCCGGAGGAGGAGGAGATCTTTACGACCATGGTGAGTCTCAATCACGAGAGTGCTGCAGGCCCTGATGGTTGTCCAGGTGGGTTCTACAGGAGCTCAGGGGAGGTGGTGAACTGGGATACCATCAATGCTATCCATGACTTATTCGAAGGGGGAGGCGTACCACGGGTTGCGTCCTCCACGACTCTTGTATTATTACCAAAAATCAACGATCCCTCCTCCCTCCACCATTATCGGCCAGTGAGTATGTGTAACTTTACATATAAAATACTGGGGAGTATCATTAACAAGAGGTTATCTATGAATCATCCCCGGTGGATCTCCAAGGAGTAACATGGTTTCGTGAATTTCTGTTCTATTCAAGGAGCCATAGCGTTTCCCCAGGAGATGCTGAGAGATATCAACAACAAGGTTCATGGATCCAATATGGCTATAAATCATGATATGAATAAGGAATAGGACAGGATCACGTGGGGATTTATTAACAGGGTCCTGAGCAAGATGGGGTTCTCGAGATGGTCTTGTGATATTATGTTCAGGTGCTTCAGTTCCACCTGGATTGATGTGTCTTTTATGGGGCGTACTCATGGTTTTTTTAAGACAACTCGAGGCATTCGTCAAGGCGATCCACTATCCTCGATTATTTTCATTATTACGCATGATACATTGAGCAGGCTAATTAACAGAGGCATGTATAACGAGGATGTTCTTCCATCCCGCAGGAGGTTCAAGATGCCTCCTGTTTCTCATTTGATGTTTGCGGACGACACCCTCATATTCATTGATGTGGGGAGGAGATCGGTGTAGGGGAATATTACAATCCTTGAGCAGTATTTCCACTGGAGTGGTCAACAAATTTATAAAGAGAAAAGTGGCTTCTATGTGGCCCAGGCATCCACCGCGAGTAGGGTGACTGATATGGGTCGAAGACTGGGTATCAGGCCCGGTGCGTTTCCCATGGAATATCTTGGCAACCCCGTGTCCCCAGTTAGAATGTGTATTAGGGACTTTGACCCTGTGGTCAGCAGGATTATGGGGCGCATTCATAATTGGAAGAACAACTTTTTATCTTTTTGAGGTCTTATTTCCCTCATGAACATTGTCCTCTCAGCAATCCTGGTTCATGCTCTCTCAGCCACAAATGTGACGAAGGGGGTTATCAAGTCCATCGACAGACTTTTGGCACCGTTCATATGGGATGAATTCTTCGGAGGGAAAGAGGCATTGGATCTCTTGGGGGATGATGTCTCAACCAAGCTCGGAGGGAGGGATCAATGTTAAAAGTCTGGAGAACACTATTCATTACCTTCACACGAAATGGCATGGGAGGTAATTGGAGAGCGATCTTTGTGGGGTAAGATGATGGCCTGCAGGAACCAGGTCTCCACTGATGCATCTACAGGTAGTGGGTCTCCACTCTGATCCTCTGTTAGAAGTTTTATTCTATCCATCCTCTAGAGCTCACAGTGGATTATTTGGGAGGGGAATATACAGTTCTGGTAACACAACTGGTTGGGATGGACTCTCAGATATCCAAGGTGCTCAGTGCATTTGATCTCATTCAAGGAGGCGAGTCAGTACCCTCATTTCTTCAGATCCATTTTGTACACGAACCTGAAGGAATTTTTTGACTATGTTATCTAGAGTTTGGATATGGACCGGTGTGTCTACACCCCCTCCACCTTGGGTAGGTTCAACGCAAAGGATTTTTTCAGGACCTGACTGTCGCAGGCCCAGCAGGCAGGGGGGGTACGGTCGGGTGTGGTGTAAGATTATACCTACGAAATTTAATTTTCGAACATGGAGGATCCAGAGCTGAGCATTATCGTCTGATGATATCATCAAGAGGCTCGGAATCAGTATGGCGTCTTGCTGCCAGTGCAGAGTCAAAAAATGTGAGGAGAGTTTATCAACCATTTTCTTCGAGGGTGACTGAGCACGCCATGCTTGGGGAGTCTACGACAGATTCTCAGGTTACCCCCACCGTGTGCTGAACTACGAATAATTCGTGGAGAACTGGTTATAGTGGATAGACAAATTTTGCAATGAACGGAGGGGGAGATTCCTAATATTAAATGTGTTATGTTGGTGGGCATGTCAAGGGAGGAACCGGAACGGGTTCGAGGGGCTCTGATAGACGGGGAGATCCATTACAGCAAGATTATGTTGTCTTCTGGGGGACTTCTGTGGCACCGATGTTGGTGTGTATTCTGCTGGATTTGTGCCTCACAGTGTGGTCTAGCATTCAACAACTAGCCAGTAAGGCCACTGGGTCTGGTGGAATCCTCATGAAGCTGGATTCAAACTGAATACAGATGGCTCATGTGTGCTGGGAGAGATTTGTGGCAGCGGCGTGGTCTGGGACCCTGTGGGTAGTGTGGCCTTGGATTTCTCAGTGCACTATGAATATGGGAATTCTATGCTGGTGGAGGCAAAAGTGGTTCTCACAAGTATTACAATTTTCAAGCAGCGGGCGCTTTCCATCTCTCAAGTCGAGACTGACTCTATGGTTATTCATGATGCTCTTCATAGGAAAGGTATCTACCCCTGGTCCATTTCATACACTATTCTGAAATGCAAAGCTCTCCTGGATAGCAGCACCAGAGTCACTCACACATGGAGGGAGGGAAACAAGGTGGTGGATCACATGGCCGCTATGGTATCCCCCGACAGTATTGTCAATTGTCATACTCATGTGTCCCATTTTAGACCTGAGGGGGTGAATTTGATACAGAGTGATTCCCCTTGGTCTCCATTACTATAGACCCCCATAAACACTAGTTCTCTATATGTTTTAATTTCCTTTTATTGAATAAAAATGGTAACGTTGGATGGATGTGACGCAACAACACCAGTTTTATCCAAAATAAAAGCGTCCAGGGATCCCCCTTTTGGAAATTGATTTTTCCCCAACTCTTGAACCTTCATTGGCAGTCCTGATGGCTCTTGGGAGATGTAAAATTCCTCTTCAAGAAAAGCAAAGGGGTGGGTTCCTTGATTGGTTTATTGTTGGTTTCTATCCCCTATGGTTAAATTCAAAGAGGGGATCTTATATATGGATTTGGTAAATGTAGTGCAAGAAAAGATCCAGAAATACATTTTCGATTATATCCTCATCAACATGGAGCCTAAACAATGATTTTTTACCCCATCTCAATCTGGGATGTTTTCCACAAAACAAATCAACAAGATTTCTACCCCTCATGCACATACAGATAACAGGACCGATTTATCATGGTGCAATAAAACTCAAATCAAATACAACATCCTTTTTTAGAAATTAAGGATGTCAGCTAAACCTTCGGATGAAAGCATCAAGAAAATGGTAATTGGTCTCTCCTCCGAAATCCATTCCTCTGGCCACAATAGTGAGAAGAGTGAAAATTGTATCATCTTTGAATGAGAGTGGGCTTTGTCTATTTGGATGTGCTTTGGTGTCTTTACGGTGGTCACCAATAGTGATCTCTGAGGGTCATATTTCATTGAGAGTTAGATTCAGGGAAAAACAGTTAATGGCCTAGTGAGGATGGTGGGAACATTGGTCCTTAGTTCTTGGTGCTATTGCCTTTCGAAGGCCCATAATAATTCTTCATTCAAGGGGCTAAAATCAACAAGGAGATCATTCATTGTGAGAACCAAATTTCATCTTATTGATATGGTCACCCGTATTAAGAATTGGCAGGAAGATGCCTCCTTGCTAATGTTTTGGGCATGTCCCAAAATGGGTCCTCTCATGGAAGAAATGTGGGGGCAGTGGGTACGATATAGTCCTCCAGATAATTGTTTTAAGCTAATCACAGATTTCACTTGCAACTCAAATATCATGTGAGGAGGAGGAGTAATCGATACCTTGAGAGGGAGTGTGATCCTATCATTCATGACCCATCTCAGAAATGGAATACTCTCATCAAGCGGAGGTCAAAGCACTTATCACTGGGTACAATAAGCATTTGAACTAAAATAATGAAATATACCACTTAGAAACTGGCTCAAGGATCATCCATGACTCCCTGTTAGACAGACGATCCATCCCATGGTCTGTCACATACACTATCTGGAGATATAATGAACTCTTGAGACACAACATTCTGGTTACACACACTTGGAGAGATGGGAATAATGTTTTGGATCATCTGGCTTCACTTTCCACCCATGTCTCTGATGTCTCCTGCATTCCCAATGTCCCCACCTTGAAGCATGAGGTTGAGAATTTAATTCGTGGGGATGCCTTAGATTTCATAATTTTAGACCCATATGCCTCTTGATTATTGTTTGTTCAGATCATTGGTCTTTTGTATTTTCTCCTTTGAATAAATATATAATAATAGAAATATTAATTAGAATTACATAATTAAAAGTACAATGTATTTTCACAACTTGACCCGCCTATGGTATATTCATAAATTTGATAATAAAATGTGAAATATGAATTGTAAAGTATAATAAATATTTGACTTGGCCATAGATATAAATAAATAGTAGGTTTTATATTTGTGGCATCCCTTACCACATTAATGTCAGCTAGAGTAATAAAAAATAATAATTTAATATGCCATAAATGGGATTAGTAATGGTCACATTCTACCTAGCCTTGTTACACTAATGATAGGAAAGGCTTGAACCAAATGACTTGACTAAAAGGATGAATGATACTTGACCATATAATAATAATGAAAGGCATGAATTGAACTAAATGAAATATTACATGAAATAATACTTAAATAGGGATGGCCTGACTCGAGATCGCCTTGGATTATTTTCAAGAAATGTCATGAGAAATCGGGAAGCCCATTCAAATTAAAGGATATGGACTTCCATGGTTGAGACCCACCTAGATCCAAATCCTTGCATATTCATGGATTCCTTGTATGATACTGTAGAATAACTCACGTTGTATTAAAGGATTCATGGGATATACTCTTTATATCTAGTACTGAAAATTATGTTCCATGGTTATAGCCCAAAGGGCCCTATCTCTGTTTACCCAATTTTACCATGGATGGTCCCCTTGGATTCAGTAGGTATATTATTGAGGAATGACTTGAATTATTCTCCTTTGATTTCTCACATACCCTTAGTCGGGCTAGGTCATTACTAAGTAGTTGACCCTTGAGGTCTAAGTTTCCATTGGTTATTACAAAGGAAAATCATTGTTAAATTTCATTACTACTTACCATCTTACAACTTGAAACACTTGAAAAGGATAACATGTGACTTATTTATAAACGATTAATTATCAAATAATGAATTGTTTACATTTTTAGACATCTACCATGGGATGAAGTAGGTAATGGGGTATTTAGATACATTAACAGAATTTATTATATATTCATGCTTTCACACTGTTACAGTTCCATTACACGAGCCATATGTTATAGACACCATTAGGGGAGGCCCACTGAAATTTATCTCACACATTCTATAAGTTCCTTTTGGTACCTGAAGTGGATTAAATTGTTGCATGTGTAAATAAAGGTAAGCATACGACTTTTAACATTTGATTTCATACTCTTTAGGATTGAGCCTGATAGTAGATGTCCGAGCCAATTCTCGGGATGCTTGGTGTGGTCTTTGATTTCCATTATAAATATGTGGAACATGTAATGCCTGCAATATTTTATCCATGTTTTCTAGTATTATAGTGACATGAAATATAATCATTTGTATATTACAATTCTAGTTGTTTCATTTATTGACACTATTGTGTCAATTTTCTGATGTGCCTTATTTTTTATATATATTGATTCTGCTAGTTAAATATATTTATATTCTTCTTCTTCACTACACTTTGGTAATGAGGGAATATTCTCCACACAGACACACCTAAGGCCCTTAATTCAAGTCAGAAGGCATGTCATTTAGGAAGATGCTCTTGAGGACACATGGTCTATGATGCTCGGGGCACTGGTTAAGTGGCATCTGGCTCTTAGACATCACATTTATGATAAAACATAAAATAAATTTTCACACACAAAACTCGCAAAACTAATACCATAAAAAGAATTAAAAATCTATCTATGTTTTCTCACTTCCATGAAATGATGGTTCATTTTTATCTCACAATCGAGTGGTGGAGGATGGTTTGGTTTAACTTCTCCTTCATCAATGACCTCCCTATGATGATAGGGTACTCCAGAGCTTCTTCAATGATAATAAGGCCATATTGGATCCGAAAAATGATTGAGATTTTTCCTCACAGTCAAAAATACAAACGGGGTTCCACAAGTGACAATTAATTGATGAAGTGGATGGTGGTTATGGGAATGTAGATTTTGTAAAACATATTAGACGATGGATTTCAACATCCATAAATTCTTATGTCAAATTTTTAGTAAAATATTTCTTTTAACCATATATAGACTATATATTCTAAACATTTGGCCTCATTTTGAAGTCCAAATCTATATATATATATATGAAATAAATAAGACCTCTTTTGACATTGAAAAGAGTCCTTTACATAGATCGATTAGTATAGATAGGCTCGTTAATAGACAAATTGGCATTGGGCATCTTCATATGAGTTGTAGCTAAAAGAATTTTGGATTATAAAAAAATTTAGTCTAATTGTATATATTGATTACTTTCAGGTTGTATATGAGACCACATACATTCTTAGATTCTCGTTTTGTTAAGACGATTTTTCATCTACCTTATCTTGGGACCTTCAAATCACCTCCCAATACAATTAAAACATAAAAACTGAAATTTCCATTAAAAAGTAATAAAAATGAAATTATGTTAACAAAAATGAAGATAATGTTTTATTAATAATTATAATTTTCAATACAAAATCACATTAATACAGTGGTGTAAGGGTGAAAAAAATAGTGTATCATGTTGTGATCAGTCTACTCAATACACAATGGGCATACATATCAACTCTTTTACACCTATAATTGAAACACCTCATGTTATAATAAATGGATTGAAGTCCCATCACTCATTTAGTCATCAACAGAATGATCACGCACTTCAATTAGTATATTATGAATATTCCTGAGGACTATAGTTGGTTTTTTGAATTTTGGAATCCAAAAAGATAAAAATATGGGAAAAAAAATCCCCATACCATATCTGAGAAGCTAAATCAAGATGGAAATGTAGATCATTGGTCAATTAATATGTTTCATGGACTTTGTATTATTCCCTATAAATACTTTATATGTTTAATATGTCTTCAACTTTGTTTTCAATGTGTTGGTGATTGGATATGTTAACCACCACACTAATAATTTTTTAATTTTTTTTATAATTATGAACATGAGATCATTTGACACTATTAACATAAAATCCAAAACCAATACTCTCCCTAAATAAAACTCCAATATATAGTCCTAAGACAATATAATTTTGATACAACTCAAAGAAGACCTAACACAAGAGGTCTCATCCTTGTTAATGGAAAGCTATGTGTGACACCCAAATCCCACATAGAATATGACAAGGGATAATTATTAACATCCAGTTTTCATGTCATGCATTATTAGAAAACTTAACATAATACACCTTTACATAACAGACACCAACACATAATGACTACTAACAATATATAAATTGGTAAAACTAACTGCAATCTATAATCCATAATAAATATATTTAGACCCACAAAATAATTCTAGTAGATATTCAAAAATGAATAATGTTAATGAAACACAACAAATAACCAATGATGGAAAAAACTAAAAGTGGTTATATATAGGTCATCATAACGATTAAGCTCCTACTGTGAATTCCACCCACAACAACCACCTCTTAGAACCAATAAGGGCAAACAACCCCATGTCCAACAATGTAACTATTAAACTATCAATTATCTTCATAATACAAGATATATACATAAAAAATGCAATTAATCGATGGGTTTATAAATTACCAATATTCCACAATATAAATAATTAATAATAATCATTGGAAACACCTAAAATAAAAAATGTAAGACTAGTTTTAATGGATAACCCATCCAAAAATTAAGATATATATTAAATAAGTTAGACCATATCATATAATAATTTCATTATTTAAATTAGTATACTTATCGAAGAATGATAAATAATATCCATGAATGGAATCTGCAGAAACCATGAAACATGTATCACATATCTTGAATTGAATTTGGAAAATCACACCTAACTAGATGATAGGTATTAGTTATGGGATTAAACAACCTTAGTAGAAGATTTATGCACCATCAAAAAACATATGGGGGTATCCATAAAAAGGGGACCAATCCATGAGTATTTTTGGGATAATGACACTGTTGATGATGTGAGGGACCCACATCCAATCATATACTCTTCAACTATGAAACCAAACCTAATAACACAATTATATCTATGCATAATGGTTATCATTATCCCAACAAAGGTAAAGAAAATAAATTAGACCTTGAAAATTGAATCTCACAAAATATATTGATGATAGCAACACCATTAAATCCTTTATCGAATAGTTCTGATGGTATACTACTCATGTGAAAAAATATTAGCCCCATGAAATGAAATATAGAGACCAAAGAAGACAAAAAAGAAGAAAACATGTTTATTAGATTTATATCACATGAAACCTCACTAGGGAGGTATCCTAATATATTGTCTAATAACATTTCATCTAAGGATTTACCTATACAATGTTCCTAATATGATACAGTATATGTGGGAACACTAGGACACTAATGATGTACCACCCCAACCTATTCAATATAAAGGCCAAAATACACATCATACCCATTTTGGACATGATGTGTGTTTTTGAATAGACATTTGGTTGTTCACTCCCACATACATGATGATATTTTAAGCATAGGGATATAAGAAGATTGAACTAATATGCACACAATGTGAGAATTCTTACCATATGAATCTTTGGTAATTTTTTCTTGATGAAACATGGTGTGTTACTCTAGAACACATACTAGGTGTCTTTTTCATTAGGTAATGATACTGAAGATTTCAAGGAATTATTATTATATCACTAACCTTACCTCTAATAAAGACTCAATACCTTATAAAAATTGTCCTTTATTTTGATTACTCTGGTAATAATTTTAGGGTTGTGAGTTTCCAATAAAATAGATCAAAAGTATTTCGAACACTAACCTCATGATCCAACATCTCATGACCTTATAACCACATGATATTTTTCCTATCAATGACTCTGCCATCATTCACCATTAATCTCGCCTACCCCAATCATTTCATGACATCCATATTCCATTGGTGGTAAGTCCTAGTCCTAAATTTCTCATATATCTAAATATCATTCTTTGAATATTCAGTAGCTGTGAAATCAAGCTAGTAGGATTAAAAACAAGAATTTTCATTTAATTTTTTTAAAATGTTATTGGAAAAATTATTTTAATTTTCACCTGAAAATTACTTTAATATTTTATATGCTATAACATGTGTTTAAAAACGAAATTTAACCATTTTTATAGCTGAATTGAAATTAATATCAATATTTTAATTTCAATTATTCTACAACTAAAGTTGAATGAATTTAAAAAAATTATTAACTAAAGAAATACACATATTTGAAATCCTATTTTTTTAATCCCTATTTCACATGAATTATTCACACACAACACTATACTATAACTTTATAATTATAATATTTTTTTCTACTTATTTTTTAATGTATTTCCTCCTCCCACTTTATTCATTTTCACCAATTTGACCCCCATCATCATCATCATATATCTGATTGAAATTATGTTACACTAATCTCGTTCATGTTCATCAACTAAAAACCTTAAATATATATTTTTAGTGTCCCCCATATTTCATTACTAATAATTATTAGTTTTTTAACCACACTTTTTGTTCCCCGTGTTACAGATCATCCACCATAACCAATTTATTTTACACATTAATATTTTTTTTACTTTTATGTTATCTATAAATTATTTTTTAGTTTCAAAATGTCAATAATTAATTAGTCAATTATATATTAAATATTTTAAACTATAAATTTTATTTGATATTATTTATTATCGGATTTTAATTTATTTTGATTATAATGTTTTTAGGAAAATAAATTATGGGCATATTTTTTTAATTGATATAATTTTTTAATTTATATTTTTTATTATATATAAATTAGTTATATATATAATTTTATTTGTTTCAAAAATTATTTTTGATTTTATTTTTTTCATTTATATAATATTTTTGTCATTATAATTACTATGAGTTATAAATTATTTTCTGGTTATACTTTTTCTTAGTTTTAATTTTATTCCAATTGTATATTCATTATTGTATATTTAAATTTATTTACAAATTTAAATTCTAATATATTTTAAATTGTTTTAATCATATTATTATTTTAAATTTGTTATGTTTATTAGATTAATCTATAATTTTCTAGCTTTATATGTTTAACATTCATAATTGGATAAAGGTGTGAAGTACATACAATGAATATAAAAAAACAGTTGATAATTTTTGGGAATTTTCTAAAAACATATTTAACAAATCATATGATCCGTTCTACACGTTTGAAGTGTTTGAAGATGAAAAAATAATTGTATACAGATTTCATAGAAGAGATGATTATTTATTACTTTAATCCAAAATATACTTGTTCGATTCAGCATAGTAAAATAATAAACATGTTAACATCTAAAGATAATTGTAACAATCTTGGATTTTATAAAGTATACATTTAAAATTAATTTAGTTTTTTTGATATTATGCGTTACATGTATCACTATATTTTTCTATAGTTACCCATAAAAATGATATTATCATTCCATTCATGTAACACAAATCATAAAATTCATTACACATAAGAAAAAGCTAAATTGAAATGTGACATTTTTTTAAAATAGTATTATTAAATATGATAGTTGACATTAATGTGTTACAATGAAAGTTAATAATAATATTAAATAAATTATGTAAATATTATTTACACATGTATATAAAAATAATTCATTTGTAATTAATAAATTATAAATTAAAAAACAATTATTTTTAAAGTAAAATGAAAACATTATCTTATGATTATTTTTTAAATGAAAAACTCTATTTTATATCAATAAAATTAAAAAATAAAATCTAGTAAATGATTTTAATGAAATTTTTAAAATATATAGTGAATAAAATTATTAAAATGAATATTTTATGTTTTCTGGAAAATAATTAATAATATATCCAATTTTATTACTAAAACTATATTATTCAAAAAAGTAGTTTTTGTTCAGCTTTTTAAAAACATATAATAAAATTAGGTTTTAAAAATATTATAAATTGAAATATTAAAGATAAAATTAAATTTTGAAATAAAAATATCAATATTTTCATTTGGTGAATTTTTTGTATTTATCTGAATAGTTTTATTTTTAAGAATAGTGAAAAAATAATGAATTTTAATAGAAATTTTCCTTTTGTTATAAAATATTTTTAATGATAATTGCCATTTTAATTTTTTTTAAAGTAAAATTTGTTAATGTTTTTATAAATTAAAAATATTTATGTAATTTGAATCATTTTAATATTGAATTTATATATAAAAACTCTACAAACATTTGAATATTTTTTCATTAATTCCTTGAATTATTATCATGTTTGCATGATTAATTTTAAATAAAATTTTCTAGTTTTTTTAGGAAATTTGAAATACATTAAATTATTAGAATCTTAATAATTTCTAATTTATTATTTGGTAAATATTATTTTTGACCAAAATAAATAGTAAATTTAGAAATTACTAATTACCTTGGTTATGGTAGAAATAAATTTTCCTATGTTTAAACTAAAATAATAAAGTTAAGAATGTCCTATCCACTTTTTAAAAAAATATTTTTGTGAATATTTATATCATAAAACCCCTTAGGTTCAATAATGTGCTTACTTATTCCCTTTTAGCATATTAAAAATATAAGTGAACTTATTTATTTTAAAAAATACCATGTGTGTCCTTTAATACACTTTTAAAAGGCAAACCTCTCTCCCATATTCTAGACACCCTGAAACCTACTTGGTTTTACCATAAAATCCTTAAATCACGTCCAAAATTCCCACACCTCGTCCTTATATCCTTATTTTGGATGTAAATTCAACCATGTATGGATTTTAGTGTAATCATAAGGTCGATAGATGGAGAAGATGTAACATTCATCAACAAGCATTTTTTCGTCTACATAATAGAATAATAATTATATCATTATTATATAATAACCTCATTACCCTAAATCTATATATATGTATTAACTTTGAGGTGATGACCTATAATCGTCTCCACTTCCATCAAATGGGCAAGGAAATCATTTTTCGTGATTACTGGTTACTACTGCCTCATGAATTAATGATGTTCATTTTTTCATTAACAAATCTCAAAGTTAGAAATAATGATGGATTAATAGTTTATATATTACATTTATTGTATTTACTGTATTATTATGATTCTAAAATTATTATATCACACATACCTTCATACTCTTCATTTTAGGTTCAATACGATAACGTCATTTGACTGTAGAGTGGACTACCACCTCACAAAGTGATGTGATTCATTTAAAATTTACATGGAATATATTTAGGATGAATATAATTTAAACAGATACCATATTTTACATAAAAATAATTCCTTAAGTTTAATATATTATTTAATCTTTTTCATTAAATCCAAAAAGAAAATGGAAATAGTTCTCTTACATACATTTCACATACTATCTCTATGAATAGTTTTCTTTATTTCCCATCACTAAGTATTTTGTATTACTCTAAATAAATATATAATGAATATATATTATATTTTTATCATTGTTTAGAATCATTAACTGACAAAACAATGATCAAATTAATTAGAAAAAAATATGACAAGTCAAAATTTAAATAAAAAATGTAGTTATTACCAAAATAATAATATTTAAAACGAATTTTTAATAAATCGGTAATAAAATGTAATATGAAAATCATATATGGTATTAATTATATTAATATTTTTATTTAATTTGTGTATAATAATATTTTAAATATTTTTCATGATGGATGATCGTGTATGATAGAAGTTAATACGTAAGGTATGATATTTGTTTTCTCTCTTTTATTTCTTGTGATACATGAAAATTCAATTCTCATTTCATTTAAGTGGGGTATATAATTCCCCATTGAAATATTATATCATTAATTAAATTAATATATTTATATTTAATTATTCATTTGATTTTATTATTTATTTGGAATTATGGTTCAAAATAATACTAATGTGGTATTATAGTTGAGTCCCACCTTTATTTTATATGAGACATAAGAAATATTCACCAAAAGTTTTTTATATATTGTATATACTACCCATGAATGTATAATTTTGGGGAATATGATTAAAATTAATTGTATTTATATATAAATATTTTGATATATCTTTAATGGGGTTTAAAGTTCAATAGTTAACAAACAAGTAAAGGATTTTTACCTCAGTATTCTTTCATTGAGATGTATGCTATTGAAGGAACCTAAATAAATTCAAAATTTGAATAGAGAGACCATTTTAAAATTAATATCATTTGTTTATTTCTCCAAATTATAATTTATGTTCAATATTATATAATAATGTTACTGATATAATTATTCAAATCTACCAAAGTGGTAATGATTTCTTTTACAATATCATTATTTGTAGGGACTATCTATGATTATGCTTCTAACATCAAAATATTTTAATCTAAATATCAATAAAATCATTAATATTATTCTAAAATGGAGAATCATGATATTATCATTTAATAATTCAATGTTCCCATAATTTAATTCTGAAAATAATTGAAAAATTGTTTTTAATTAAATCATACTTCATTTCTCCCTTCATTCAGAAAACATTTTTTCGAAAAAAATGTTTCCATAAAAAACATAGAAAATAATTTATTATTATTGTGAGATGATTTTAAAATACATTGTTTCAATTATTTCAATCTTTATTAAAAAAATTTAAAAATGAATATTCCCATCATTTTCAAAATATTTTCTATTATCTTTATATCAAAATTTGAATTGAATATTTGTTTTTAACATGAAAAATTTGAATAATATTTTATAATATCATGATTACTCAATGATATCATGATTCCATTAAAAAAATTTCAATATTCCATTAAATTAAAATTCATTCTCTAATATTTTAGAAAAATATATATTTAAAATAATTGATTTCAATTTGAAAACGATTGATAATTGTTTTTTGATTTAAAATTTATTTATCAAATAAGAGATGATTTTTTCCTCATAAAATATATGAAATAATTTCTAAAAGAATTATTAATATTATTTCAAGGTTATTTTGAAATGAAATGATATTTATATTTTTTTACTTTTAACAAATATAATTTCATAGAAATGTTATTTTACATCAAAAAAAATATAAGTTGTCTATCAAAATAATATGATTTATATAATGATATAAATTGTATATAATTATTATTTAATGAGAATACTATCCATGGATTCTTATATTATTCATTATATGAATGGTTTATTATTATAATAATAATATTCTTACGAAACACAATAATTCTCTATGGGTTGCAATAGGAAAAAACACATTGGAAACCCACATCATTATCAACATGTTATTATTTGATTAAAGATTGATATTTTAATAAAACCTATTCATTTTCCATAGGTTATGGTATTATAAAGTATTTAAAAATAACATTTCATTTCTTTTTTCTGATATAATTACCATTTTATTTTCTTGTCTCAAACTTATGTATGATTTTCCTTTTGTGATGGTTGTTACATTATGACACAGGAATGTGGTTATGTTATAACCATGGGTGGTTATTACATTATATCAAAATAAATATGGGACCTATATCGACCTCCAGTTAATTGGGTCATAATTTATTTCTAATTCTCCAGATTGGCATGAATGGGGGTGAGGTTGTCTTAGTAAGTGTATTTTTCCACTATAATGGTATTAGGAATAGCTTTTTTCTAACATGATGGTTTAGGGAGTGAATATGTTCCCCTATAAGAATGGGATTCCATTTCTTATAATATATATCCATCCTTGGTGGGTTAATTGTCAAAAATTAGGGTATATATATCGTAAACCTATACTCAAAGAAGGTAAATGAGTTTTTAGCCCATGATTGGAAATTTAAAAATTACTTGGTTAGATAAATTGAAATAATTTTCTCTATAATTATTTGTATGACACTAATATATGTTTTATTCTAAGATTATACTATAATGGACCAAGTTCATAGATTCCCTTATGATTAATGTCTTAGGAAATGTTAATACTTTTGCTAGAAATCATGTTAATGATCTATGAGAGGTTAGTTATGAACATCATAAATTATGTTCATTTTCATAAAAACTTATTATTATCTTATTCTTACATATTATAAATTATTGATATCTATTATATTTATCCATACATTGAATGTAATATCAAACATTAATATTTTTTCCTTTCCTCCAGTTGTGAGGAAATTAAAATTTTTAGGTTATGTCTATGTAGAGTATATAATTG
Source organism: Viscum album (assembly GCA_963277665.1). Classification (NCBI taxonomy): domain Eukaryota; kingdom Viridiplantae; phylum Streptophyta; class Magnoliopsida; order Santalales; family Viscaceae; genus Viscum; species Viscum album. Next base: position 439,546,725 of record OY728145.1, on the reverse strand, counting down.
GAAGATCCTTGTGGAAGAAATTAAATATCCTTCATTACATTAGAATAGTTTTTTCTATGATTCCAGTGTAACTAAAATAGTATGTTCCTCAAAAATGTCTTTGTGTAATTTCATTAGTATTTATTGAATTATATGTAATGTCGATGTATAAGAATAATGGGTTTTCATAGTTTATATAAGATGAATGTTTTAGTAATCCTATAAAATGTAGGCTGAGAATACAATAGTGATATCCCTAGGAATATTTATAAGGATATTCCAAGGGATTTATTAAAGGATAAGTTTAAGGATGTGTTAATGTAAGGGAAAATGTTATTGAATTTTGGTCAAGGGTAGGGTGACTAGTGTCCAAGAAATTAAATCCATATAAACATAATATATATTGTTGTTGATCTGGAATAGATATACATGGGTCTAAAAACATATAATTTTTTATGGAGATAGAATGTATTAGGAAATGATACACAACATTTGTTATTGATTCACACATAGTATGACATTCCAGTGGGATATGATTGGAAAAATAAAAAATAATTACGAACATTCATGATGTATTTAGATATATAATGACTATGACTAACCTAGGATATACATAACATTATGTTGATTAAAATGATCTAGCCCTAATTTTGACATCTTAATTTATTTTTTGAAATATGAAATCTTCAATTAAGATTATTATTTATCACACTATTCTTTCTAATCATAGTCAATGGTGGGAATAAGAATGAATTTTAATTATATTAAATCTGATGGACGATTTTTTCTCACCATCCTAATGGGATAATTACCAGTGTAAAGGATGTTGTGTGTATGCCTAATCAGTTTTAATAGAACATGATTAATGACTTGTATAATAACCCACTCTCAGACCCACCAAATAAGAGAATAAATAATTTCATTTTTATTTATAGAGATGGTAACCATGGAGGAAAGAATATGTAGTTTCCTATATCTCAATTATGCGGAAAGTAGAACCGATGTAAATTTATTTGGGGATCTGGAGGATAGTTTTTCTATGGAAAAGAATGAAAGAATACATGTTACTGTATTGGGGAAATGGAAATTTAATTTAATGCTATGTATGGAAGAATTGGTCTCCCTATGATATAAATCACTATTTTAGTGCATTAAATGTGGGATGTTGTGGTATTTTGAAAATTAATTTCCTAATGGAAAATATCTTGATGAATATCAATAATGTTGTTTGTGTAATGTTTATATTACTAATTAAGATGAGACTATAGATATAATATAAAAGGAAATAGGTATTATGTGATTAGATTATAAGGCCTAGATAATGGTTTGAGAAGGAAATTGTGAGAAATAACCATTTGTGTATTTCAGTTAAAAAATTATTTTTATAAAAATCATCAAATATATTATTATGGTTTAATATAAATTTCTATTATGTGTTTAGATGAAAATTTTGAATGATGATGATGGACTGTACTGGTGATTCAATGGTTAGGGCATATTTTTATTATAGAAAGTTGTCTTATAATATGTTCCTGATATAGATAAAAAAGTGTTAATTTTAGATAAAGTGATTGTTGATAAAGATAATGTTAATTGAAAGGTATTTTGGACCTCAAAACTGATAAATTATAATTTATAATAGTAGATTATGTTTTCATTAATGTATTTTATAACATTATTGTTTCTATTGAATATATTCTAAAATATTTGATTTAATAACGTATAATGAAATAATTCATTTTTATTGTGGTGTTATATTTAAATTATAATTTTAAGTGAATACTCAATGAAAATCCTCAAATATTTTGTTATATGAAAGGTAATAATTATTTTGATGCAATTTGGAGGATTAATGATATGTTCATTATGAAAATTTTGTTACTTTTTTTAAACAGATTTAGATTTTTTTCTAGTGTATGGAATATATTGTTAAACATTTATAAAATTCATTACATTGAACTTTGAATGTGGTTTAGAGATTAATTTATTATTTATACATATTATCATTTATACATATTGGATATCATATTAATAATATTTTGTATTGATGATAACTAGATATATAAATAATGAATTATCCGTTTATGTATGTATTATATGATCTGTTAGTGATTTATGAATAAATCATTTTCCTTCATTTCATTTATTATGATTTGAATTGGAAATTCTTCAATGAGATACCAATGAGTGAGATTGTTATTAAAAATTTGAATGAAATCAACTATGTTTATCTTATGAAGAAAATTATTCAAAATTAAGAAAATGATACCAGAAAAATTAGTTTCCTATGATCATTATTTTTGATGATATTAATTTCAAATTTCATTCCTAATCGGACTACGATTTTCCATTCACTAACCATATATGTATCACCAACTCTATTGTGATCAGTGATATTTATCTCTCTCATCCAAACATAATTTTTTAGTATTTTTTGAAAAATTCACTTTTATGTGTAAAGTGGAACCCTGTAAAGAATTCCAAGATAAAATAGAATATAAAAAATCGATGTAAATTCTAACCATAACCAAAGATAAATATATTCAAAATTCAAAATTCAAACATCAAATTTAATGAGGGAATTTGGGGACCACCTCAAGTCTAACACTAGCACTTTTCCTTACTATATCCCTACAACTGGAAAATACCACTTTCAACCAAAAAATCATCACCGTTACAACCCACTAGAATCAAACCTAAGGATACCCTCACTACCAGAACCTCGATGAACAAGCCCTCATCATCTTCAAAGAACACCGAACCATGTTACACATCAATCACTCAAAACCCACCAAGACATTGCATGAGAATGACAATAGTAAATTCAAAATATCATTGGATAACAAAATAATAGAAAATCCCCATGGAAAATAGTAATATAAAGCCGAACCTCCGGTGTGGAAGATCTAGTTATCTCAATAGCACCATAAAACAATCTTGGTCATCAACCTTTTGCAGCAACAATTCATCTAGAAGATGAAAACATTGAAAGTTTTTGTCACACCCATGAATATGAACACTCCCCCATCACAATCCCAAAACACCATGGAGGGTCATCACACCAAAAAAAGATTCAAGTGTGGTGAATCGGGTGGTAATAACAGAGAAAGAATGAACAAAATCCAAAATGTTTGATGAAATAGAACATAACTATAATATCCATATAGAAACACAAATCAATTGATCTCCATAATAACTAGAACTAAAAATACAAATCAACCAAACACGCCATTGATCTATTCCAAAAATATGCTCTTTCATGATGGTGGAGGTGAAAGCAGAATTACTAGGGTTCAATGTGAAGATGGGATGAAAAAACCATGACCTTTATAAATATGAACCATAACACCAAAGAATCAATGAAACTAAAAAAATACAAAAAACAACATTTATAAGAATATAAAAATTATAATGGATATCATGATAGAGAATGGAAAGGGGTTCTTTCTAGGAAAGATGATTAAATAACATTAAGACACAATGGGAGGAGGAGCATGGAAACCTTATAAGGTAGTCCATAAAGCATCAAAAAATCACCAAGGGATAAGATACATCCAAGGATATCCTTAGAAAACGGTGACATCGAGAGAGACCCCACGAGGAGAACCAAGTAAGGGGGTGTGGGGGATTTGAGAATACCACCTCACCGTCATAGAAGCACACCGAAAATACTAGGAGACAGAATAGTAGAGAGAGATAGATGTTAGGGTAGGGGGATGAATATTTAGTGATCTTTATCACTCTCTTTAATTATTTATTATTTTTTTCATTGTAAAAATACACACTTCGCACCTAGGTTAGACAATATAAAAACTGAGTTTTGAGTTCCATTAGATATACTTTATCTTTCTAGATTTACCTTTTAAGGGAAAATTTATTATTCATTTGATTGGTGTGTGTTTCTATAATGTAATTTTAAAAATGATAAAAATATTATGATTGAGAAAATGTATTGAGGGTTAAATTATTTTTAAAGGGGGTAAATGTAATGTCCAATGTAACACCCTGAGCTTCCACATTATGTTTCCCTTTGAATAATACAATAGCTTGTGTTGTGCGCAACTTCGAGTTCAAACACACTACAACCAATCAAACTAGTCATTATGAATAGTAATACCAACTTTTCAAAATTATATAAATTTTATCTTTCAAAATGGACTTCATATTTTGATTTAGAATATCGAGATTAGCATAATGTGGATTTTAGGTTTTTTTCTGGGAACATTCAATTTTTGATGAATAGTGAAAACACTAAAGTTATTGTTTAAAGCAGACTTTTTATTTAAATAATTATTTATTTAATTTAAAATTATTTTAGGTAAAAATAGATACATAACACTTATATATGTTTAATTTAATTCATTGGTGTCATTTCATAATAAGATTAGATATACAAAAATTATTGATCTTTTTCCATCATTTACGCACCTCCTAGGAGAATTTGAAAATTTGAATAAAACATAATTTTAATGCTTCTATGAGATTAATTTTAAACCTCCAAGAGACGTAGTTAATATCAGTAATTAAATTGTGGTTCAATAAGATGAAAATAATTTTTGGTAAATAGTAACTTTTTACTTTTTTCCCCATGGTTAAAAAAAATAAGGTAATTAATGAGAAAAATGATATTATAATTACCCTAACACATGTCCTAATTATTAGGATATTTTTAATTAGACCATAAACAGCCTTAGAAATAATATATGATCCCATTAGGTCCACATGGATTATATTAAGACATTAATTATTATTTTATTTTAAGAATTGTTAAAAGTGTTTTATTCAATGTTTAATAAATTAACAATTTATAATAAAGGGAAATACATAAGATAAATTCGACTATAAATATTCTTTAGAAACAAAAATATATTTCATACTTAAAGGTATATTATTTATAATTTTTAGACATTAAATAATTTAATTTATTTATGACACTATGATGATGTAGTAATTACCTTATTAATGGAATATTAAAATCATTGATACTATAAATATAAAAATAAATGTAAATTGAGACTTCTGATGAATTACACTAATCTTATAGGTTAATATGTCCTGTTAAGTTTGGTTAATTAAATTTTATTCGAAGTGATAATGTTTTTATGGATTTCAAAAAAATAATATACTAAATAGTATCAAAATTGACATAATGGTGTTTTTAAAACAAATACTAAATTATTAATTGATATAACATTCATAAAAATCAAAGGGTTAGAAAAAGGAATTAGATAATGTTTATATATTAATAAGGAACCACATGGGGTTTTCCAGGTGTGTTATAATATGTTTATTAACCATATAATATAAAAATTCAAATAGGCATTTTAAATGTCAAACTATTAAGCTAAGAGTTAAATATAAAATACAAAGTTAATATGATGACATAAACCAGTCTAAAACCTATTGGATGAGGAGTTTTCGACCCATACCCACCTTAGACTCTAAATAATTCATTTTGGAGCAATTATAAATGGAAATAAAATTATTATAAAATAATATTTCAATATTTTTCTAAAGTGACCCTCACCTATCTTATAAAAGGGCACTTCAACTTCTCTTAATTTCACACATCCAAAGAATTTTGGCTTGGCCAGAACCTGCCCAAATATCCTCCCAAAATTCATCCCTTCACCTTATAGGGATTCCTTTTTTTATAAATCCATCCTATGGAGCCCTTTTGATCGAATAAAAAACAAGAACACGAAGAATAGGTAAATATCTCATCTCCTCTTTCAAGTTAGTTTCTTCTTCCGATTCTTCATTCTTTGTATCTTCCATTATAAAATAATAAATCCATTATCTTCTATATACTGTAATGTTATTATAAAAATGGTTCGGGAATATTCATTATTCTATCCAACATATGAATGATAAATTCCCCATATGTGCAAAAGTATGGCTTACCATCTCCACATCATGGTGTAGTTTGTTATTCAAACTAATTATTATTTGGATTGGTATAAAAATGAGTATAACTGATTTAAATAATAAATATAAAATGATAATGATTGTGTTTATATGATACACTATCCAATTATATATGATTTTACCATCAATATAATGATATTGTTGCTCGTGAGTACGTACAGATTAATGTCTCCACGAACACGATGTGATTCATTACCCATCGTAATCATTCAAGAATAATTTTAATTTTATGATTAAAAATAAGGATTATGATCTTAATATAATTTTGGATATGAATAATATAAATCCTATTCATAAAAAACATGGCATGCATAATGAATCATATAAAGGAAAATGAATAAGTTAACACTCCAAATTTTGATACTACTGAAATATTATTAACAGAACAATAAGAGAGGATCATGTATGATATAATATTTTGGTATATAGTTATTTTATAATTTATTAACAATTTTTGAACTATTATAGAAATGATTTACATAGCATCTACTAAGGAAAAATACAAGGCAAGGGTTAATTTCACAATATCTTTTATATCTGATGTTGTTTTTACGTAAGTATCTAATGGGACCTCTTTATCATCCAATTTCATGTTTTCATAAAACAATTTTTCCAAAAAAAATTACTATTTAATATAAAATTGTTTAAATTCATTTATATGCTTATTTGACATTATATTTTTTTAATGGAGTCTTTTCATCAGCTTCCAAACAAGGTACTTTATGACCTTTTCGACAAAATTATGGTAAGAATTTTTTTTAACTTATATGGTAGGTGTGGATATTCTCCACCAATATTAAACCTATTAATCTTCCATTACAAGATTTCAATAATTTTTTTCAAAATAAATGTATTCTTTTATAATTACATGACTTTAAAATGGTTTCTAAATAGAAAAAAGTACTTCTTCTAAAAAAATCATTTCTTCTATGTCAACATCCACTGATGGATTTTAAAATTGTTTGAATTTGATTTATTATGATAAAAATCTTAAATATTGTATTGAAGGTTTTGTGATATGTTTTTACATGGATGTGTTATTTTTTTTACCATTCATGTTTTATGGATAAAGTATTGACATTTCGTATACTAGTTTTAATATGAATGTTTATGTTGTGTTTAATCCTTTTCATATGAGGAATGAAATTGATGTAGTAAGTGGAAGGTGGAGCCCACTAAAGATCCTTGATGCATTAATAGGTCTCATGAAACAAACTATTATCTTAGGACAGGGCCTTGACAAAATATTATTTTTATTTTGGAAAAAAAGGATTTGACTATGTGGTCATAAAGTTTAGCATTATGCATATTGTCTTTATGAAAGTGGCTATTGATATTGAATGTGAATATTCGACTAGGTGATTATCTATGTGAATAAGTAAATGGAATTATTTGATTTTATCTTTTCCATATTATGATGAAGTTTATTTTTTAAAGTATTTTGGTTTAGTATTATACATTGACATAAATGTTTGTTCTTATTTATGAAAGTTTGTGCTATATTATTATTCATAAATTGCATTTGAGCTCACCCCTTTCTGTTTTTTTCCTAGGATGATAAGATGTATTTTATGGTTGACCTATAGGAATAGGTTAATAATAAGTGTCTTTTAAAAAGGGGAAAAAATGTTATAGATAGTTTGATTTCATGATTTAATGTAAAACTTGTGAATATATCTAGTACTTCCAAGGATACTAAACTGATTTTTCTTTCGAGACATGTTCCCTTGTATCATGCCAATGTTATGTAATAATGCACAAACTATGTAAATGGGGTCGGGAAATTGACATTGGTATCATAGGAAGTTTAGTAAACACCTTGGAATCTAGATTCAGAAAAAACTCTTATTAGAGAAGACTACCCTAAGATAGACTTTGAGATTAGTATAGAAGATCTTCCCAGAATTTTGTTACTGTAGAGATAATATGGGTTTACCAAGCAATACATCGTTTTCTGTAAATGATCACGTAGAGGCTGCTCTAGAATAGATGTATCTAGGGGTAAAAAGTGAAAACACCGCTTTGAGCTAGACTCGAATGGGAACTATTGCATGACAATGGGCCTTGATGCACTCTTGGTTTCCATGCTCCCAGAGGATATGCTTAGGATAATTCTCATTTTCATTACAAACCATTATTACGGGATTATGAGTATATACTTCCTCAAAGAATTTTTTTTATGATTATGGATTATATCAACATACTGTTCAATTTATACTAAGTGTTTTACAATTTCGGAATTATGTATTGCGGTTCATAAACTAATCTACTGTATACCATTAATTTGTAATGGTTCCTAGTAGAAGGAATGAAATCTGTATCAAATCAAGTAATCCATGTAGTGATTGTCCTCCTACTCAAGTTAATTATAGTGGAGGTGGTGAAACAACTGGTGCATATCATATTATCACCATATTGGGACAACTCACTCAGGTTATGAATAATACCCATACCCATATGGAGCACCCATATCCATAACACGGAGGATAATGCTATAAAGCTTCATGAGGACACTACCACTAAAATTCAATGGGATTAAAAATCCATTAGTATCTGAGAAATGGATAAATTCCTTAGAGAAAATATTTCATGCTTTGGGGAGTAGCGAAAAGGAAAAATTTTCCATGGCATTTTATCGCCTTACAGGAGATGCAGATCAATAATGGTCATTAATCCAAAACACAAAAGAATATAAATTAGTATTGAACATGGAATGGAGGAATTTTAATGAAATTTTCATAGAATAATACTTTTCTCATGACCATCGAGTAGATATGGAATGAAAATTTATGATTTTGAGGCAAAAAAAGGATGAAAATGTCCTAAAGTATAAGGCTAACTAAACAAGGTTAGCAATATATGAAAGAGATTATATATGTAGACCAAGGATTAAGATTGATCGACTCTTTGATTGGTGAATAACCATTTCTCTGTCGAGCATTAGTCATACAATCCTTCTCATCGTATGAAGATATTGTCTCACACACTATCGAGATTGAAAAGTAATTCTATAAGTCTTACGACTTTAAAGCAAAGAAATAGAAAAAGAGATCTCTTGAACACTCTATAAATAGAATTAAATGGAATAAGGGAATAGTTGAATATCCATCCTATGGTAAACGTGGGATGAAACACCCATGTACTTTCCTGAAGGGAATGAGAATCTGTTACAAGTGTGGTGAAAAAATCCACTATGTTCATGATTTAAAGGGGAAGACAGAGGATTTCAATGTTGAATTATACAATTGTATTGAATAGGGGTATTATGAAAATGAATATCCTAAGTTCAAAGGTAAATTACCCCAGATAAGGACATGGGAACAAGGCCAAGCTTATCTGATCGCAAATAGACTGGTGTCCCTTTAATCTCTATTCTAACATCCTCCACTAGTCCTGAGAACACCACCTCAATGAGTTGTGATGTTGTTAACTCTCATGACATCACCCATCCAAACCACATCAGTCACATCATTGACAATTATCATTTTCCAGACACTGACGATTTTCTTATTTGGGAACCTTCCTTTAATGGTGTCCTAGATTCTAAATGTTTCTACAAAAAAAATTAGTAATTATATTTCTAACTTTGTCTGGTTGAAATATTTTAACAATCCTTAGATCAATCCCTCGTTCTTTACTCTCATTTGGCGTGTTTCTCATAATAGGGTCCCCACTGATGTGTGTCTTAAATCATTTGGGATTTCTCTTTTCTCTAGATGTAATCCATGCAATCAACACCGTGAGGATGCTAATCATTTGTTCTTGTCTTGTGCTATAGTTGCAGCTCTTTGGAATTACATTTCTGACATTTTTGGTTGCAGATGGTCACTTCTTGCTTCTATCAGCTCTCAACATCAACACTGTCTGATTTGGGAGTCTTCTAAGAAAATCAGGAATCTTTTTCTAGATGTGGTGGCTGAGCTTATTCATGTGATTTGGTATGACATAAATAATTTTATTTATAATAATTGCTTGTTCAATCTCAATGCAGGTAAAACGTGTATTCTCATTTCCATAAAGGATGCTTCCACTCTTCAGAAGGATCATTGTGACAACTCTGTTGGTGATTTTGAGATCCTCCACCGTCTTCGAATTGTGGGCTCGTATAGGCTACCCTGACGTACCTTTGAGGACTTTTGGAAAGCGCCACTGCCAGGATGGATCAAAGTGAATGTTGATGGTGCCTCTAGAGGTATCCCAGGTTCGGCAGGCTGTGGTGACATCTTCAGAGACTGTCTTGGAAGATGCCTTGGCTGCTTCTTTAGTGGATGTGGCATGACCTCGGCTTTAGAAGCAGAAATATTGGGATTCATTCATGCAGTGGACTTTTCCATGTAGAAGGGTTCGAACAACCTATGGATTGAATGTGATTCAACCACTATTGTCCAAGATATCTGGAAGGGTGTGGTGCACCTTGCTTGTCCTCTTACCTCTTGATGGATGAAATGTCTTGCTTCACTCAGGAATCTCAACTACATTTCCTGACATGTTTTCTGTGAAGAGAATATGGTTGTCGATAGGCTTGACAAGAAGGGGGTCAATCAGGACATTACCTAGTTGGATGATTTTTCTGATGATTCAGTGTCTTTCTTTAAATGGATTTTAATATGATTCTGTCTTTCTGGCTTTTTTAACTCCTTTTCTTTTATATAATAAATTGTGCCTTGGACTTTGACCGAGGCCCCACCACTTTAAAAAATATATATAAATTTTCTTTATCTACTGATCTCATCCGCACACCCCTGATATAATTTGATATAATCCCCAGAATGGATTGTCTTTCAGACCATGATGAAAATAATTCATTTTATGAAGATGGATGTAACAATTTTCGATGATGACAAGGATTAAATTATCATTAAAGCTGAAATGTCTCCATCTGATTCTTATCTAGATCCACCTATAGTATATCTACTAAATAAAATTATTGTAAAGGGATGGAATGAAATAAATATCATTCAGGAATATAATTTTTGAATAGACGACGTACTTATTATGCTAGAATATGTTGATGTGTTTCAACAGGATTTACCTGAACATCCTTCAGAATGAGAAATTTATTTTTCCATTGATTTAATTCATGGTTAAAGGCCCATATCGAAGACCACATATAGAATGAACAAAATGGAATTAGTTGAACAAATGAAAAAAAACTATAGGAATTGAGTAATAAGGGATTTATTCACCCTAGTGTTTCTCCATGTGGAGCCTATATCCTTTTTTTATGATGAAAGGTTGTTATATCAGGTTGTGCATTGACTATAGGGAGATCAATGATATAACAATAAAGTTCAAGTATCCCCAACTTTGCATTATTGATTTATTCGAAAAAAATCATGGAACTAAATATTTTTCAAACATTAAACTTTGATCTGAATATCATCAGATGTGTGAGAAGAAGGAAGACATTCCAAAAATAGAATTTTGATCAAGGATCATGAATTACGAGTTTAAAGTAATTCATTTTGAATTGAATAATACACCCTTTGTTTTCGTGGATCTAATTAATAGAAGTTCCATGAATATCTTAATGAACTGGTAGTGGTATTTATTAATGATATCTTGGTATACTCCAGATGCTACGAAGATCAGGAATATTACTTTCTTATTATTCTAATGACTCATAGATGAAACAAATTATATTGGAATTTTAGAAAGTTTGAATTATGGATTTGGGACATTTCTTTTCGTGGATATATTTTCATAATGGATGGAATCATTTTTTATCCTTTAAAGACCCTGGAAATACAAGAATGGCCCCCACCGATGAGTATAACTGAGGTACACAGTTTTATTGGTTTAGCAGGTTGTTATCGTTGTTTTGTCCATTATTTTTCCCAATAGGAAAACCCATTAACCTAGCTCTCATGTAAAGGGGTTAAATTGTTTTGGATAAAAGAGTGTGAATATTGTTTCAAAGAACTAAATGGAATATTAGTTAATTCTCTTATATCAACTCTACCATTGGGGAATGATGGGTTTGTTATTTATAATGATACTTTAATGAAAGTGCTTGGTTTTGACCTTTTGTAGAATGATAGATTAATTGCCTATGCATCATGACAACTACAAATTCACAACAAAAACTATCCCACTCATGATCTTGAGTTAGAAACTATAAAAGTTTCTCTGAAGATGAGGATACACTGTCTCTATGGTGAAAATGTGATATTTATACTAATCATAAGAGTTTGAGCTGTATTCTCTCTAAAAAATAAATCAACGTGAGGAAAAGGAGATTGCTTGAACCACTTATAGATTATTATTTCACAATAAACTATCACATGGGGAAGGAAAACAAGGTGGAATATTCCATGACCAGAAAGGATCATGGAGTTTTGAATAAGATGAGTGTTGAAATGGATCCTATTTATATGGATCTAGTAAAGATAGATATGGGAAAAACTATAAAAGGTAAAACATCAATAATTTTTCCAATGGTTTCCAAACCATCATTACTAGAAAGGATAAAATGTTCATAGACTAATGATGTGGAATTTCAAAAGAAGATTAAGGCTATAAATGATGGGAAATTGAGTGAATTCATATATGAAGATGGAACTCTGAAATTTTGGAAGAGACTTTGTGTTCATAAAATACCTGATCTAAAAAGGGAATTTTTTTTATGATGATAACAACACCAATTTCACTATACACCATGGGAGGACCAAGATGTTAGAGATATGAAGGAAAATTTTTGGTGAGAAAATATGAAGAGAGAGATTTCTGATTTTGTGTCAAGATGTATGGTTTGTCAACATGTGAATAGTGGAAGGTAATAGCTTGGAGGAGTCATGAAACCTATTCCAATACCTGAGTGGTAATTGGATAATATTACGATAGACTTTGTCTTGGTGTTACCAAAGACACCTAGAAGGAATGGTTCAATATGGGTCATTATTGTTCATCTTACCAATTCAGCACTTTTTTGTGCTATTAGAAAAAATTTACCACTTGAACATTTAGAAATAATATATATTAAGGATGTTGTAAGACTCCATTGTGTACCCCTATCAATTTTTTCTGAACGTTTTCCCAATTTTTCATCATGATTTTGGAAATTTCTTTATAAGGCCCTGGATATTGAGCTTTGTTTGAGCAATGCCTACCACCCTCAAACTGATGTACAATCAGAATGGACTATTAAAACCTTCGAATTCATGTTGAGATCTTTCTCACTTGACATTCAATGTATTCGGGATAAGTATTTTCCTCTGGTAGAATTTTCCTATAACAATAGCTTCCATTCAAGTATTCAGATGGCACCATATGATGTGTTTTATGGAAAGAGTTGTCGCACACAAACATGTTGGGAAACTGTTGGTGAATGAAAAATCGTAGGCCCAGAACTTATTGACGAAACAATAGAAAATGTGAAGGTTATCCAAACCCACATCAAAGCATCTCAATGTAATAAGAATAGATATGACAATAACTGAATAAAGGATTTGGAATTTCAGGTGGGGGATCATGTTCTCGACGTGGCCCACATATCACTGTTGAGAAAATACATGCCTGACCCAATGCATGTACTCTACTAAAAGGAAATTGAACTGGGACATAATCTTTCTTGTTGTGAAGAGCATGTCATGATTCTTGATACAAGAGAACATGTACTGAGAAAACAGAAAACTCGTTTGGAAAAAGTTATTTGGAGAAACCATATGATAGAAGAAGCAACATGGGAGCCTGAGGAACTTATGATGAAGAACCACCAGAATGTTTTTGTGTAATAGTATTCTTGAAATTTTGAGGACGAAATTATTTTAAGGTGGGAAGAATGTAACACCCCAATCTTCCTCAGTACATTTCCTTTCGAATAATACAATAGCTTGTGTTGTGCGCAACTTCGAGTTCAAAATCACCCCAACTAATAAAACTAGCTGTTATGAATAGTAATACCCACTTTTTGAAATTTTAAAAATTTTATCATTCAAAATGGAATTCATTTTTGGATTCAGAATATCAAAATTATCTTAGGGTGAATTTTTGGTATTTTTCTGAAAACTATTAATTTTTTATGAGTAGTGAAAAACAATGAGTTATTGTTTAAAACTGACTTTTTATTTAAATAATTATTTATTTTATTAAATTTATTTTAAGTCAAAATAGATACATAATACATATATATATGTTCTGTGTAATTCATTGGATTCATTTTATAAAAATTTTAGATATACAAAAATTATTGAACATTTTACAGCCTTTTACCCACCTCCTAGGAGCATTTTCAAATTTCCATAAAACATAATTTTACCACTCCTGTGAGTTGAATTTAAAAAAATTTAGAGACACAGTTAAAATCATTATGTCAAATGTGGTTCAATAGTATGAAAATAATTTGTGGTGAATATTAATTTTTACTTTTATTTACCAAAGTTAAAAGTAAACAGGGTAATTAAGGGTAAAATGATATTATAATTACCATAATGCACGTCCTAATTCAATTGGATTAATGTAATTCAACCAAAAACAACCATATGAATAAAATATTATCCCCTTTAGGCCACATGGATTAGATTAGGAAATTTATTATTATTTTATTTGAAGAAGATTTAAAAGAGTTAAATTCAAAGTTTATTAACTAAACCATTTTTAATATAGGGTTATACATAAGATAAATTTGACTATAAATATTAATTAGAAATCTAAATATATTTCCTAAATAGTGGTACTTTATTTATAATCTTTCAACACTATATAATTTAATTTATTTATGACACAACGGTGAGGCAGTAATTACATTATTAATGAAATATTAAAATAATTGATATTATAAAGCCAATATACATGCGTACATGTGTATGTACGGCTTACACTCTCAACATCATGGTGTAGTGTGTTATTCAAACACTTCCTTATTTGGATGGGTATAATAATGATAATAAATGATGCAGATAATAAAAATATAACATGTTAATAATTTGGTATATGTGATATAACATCCAATTACATATGATTTCACCATCAATATGTTGATATTGTTGCTCGTACGTATGTACGGATTACCGTCTCCACGAACGTGATGAGAGTCATTCCCCATAGTAATAATTAAAGAATTATTTTCATTCTATGATTAAAAATAATGTCTATGTACTTAATATTATTCTGTATATGAATAAAATACATCCTATCCATAACAAACATTACTTATGTAACCAATAATATAAAGGAAAACAAACCAGTTAAAACCTGAAATGATGATACTACTAAAATATTATTAACAAAGAAATATTAGAGGATCATATATGATATCATATTTATGTATATAGTTATCTTATAATTTAATAACAATGTTTTAACTATTATGTAGGAGGTTAACGTACAATCAACTAAGGAAAAGTACAAGGTAAGGGTTAATTTAACAATATATTTATTATCCGAGGTTGTTTTTACATAAGTATCTACTAGGACCTCTTTATCATCAACATCCGTGTTTTCATAAAAATATATTTCAAAACATTTTTACTCTTTATTATACAATGGTTTAAAGTCATTTATATGCTTATTTGACCTTAAATGTTTTGAAAGGAATATTTCAATCATTTTCCAAAGCAAGTACATTATTACTTTTCAACAAAATTAAGGTAAGAATGTTTTTTAACTTATAGGGTGGGTGCGGTTATTATACACCGTTATTACACCTTTCAAGATTACCTTAATAGATTATAAGAATATTTTCAAAATAAATGTTTTCTTTTATAAATATATTATTTTTAAATGTTTTCAAAATAAAAATAGGTATTTCTATAAAAAGTGTATTCATTTCATATATGTCAACATCATTTGATTGACTTTAAACTTTTTTGAAGTTTATTTATTATGATATAAATTATCCATATTGTATTGAAGGTGTTGTGATATGTTTGACTTTGGATGTGTAATTTTTATACCATTCATGGTTTATGGATAATGTATTGACATTTCATATTCTAGTTTTAATACGAATATTTATGTAATGTTTAAACAATTTCATATGAGGAATGCATTGGGCTAAGTATGTCATGGGTGGATCCTGCTATAGCTCTTCGATGCATCAATTGGTCTCATGAGACAGCCATGTGTCTTGGAAGAATTCCTTGACCAAATTTATTTGTAGTCTTTGAACAAGACATTGACTATGTGGTTATGATGTCTAGCATTATACATTTTATCATTATGAAAGTGGATATTGATATTTCATGTTAATATTCCACTAGTAGAATATCCAAGTGAATAAACAAATTGCATTATTTGATTTTATCTTTTCCATATTATGATAATGATTATGTTTAAAGGGATTTTGATTTATTCTAATACATTTTTTTAAATGTTTATGCTTATTTATGATTGTTTCCACTATATTTTTATCCTTACTGAGCATCTGAACTCACCCATTTCTATGTTTTATTTTTCCTAGGATGTGAAGAAGTATTTTATGGTTGAACCTTAGGGATAGGTTAAGGATATAAGTGTGTTCAAAAGGGGAAAAATTTTGTTGATGTTTTTATTTCAAGATTAAATGTAAAACTTATGAATGTATCTATTACTTCCAAAGCTACTATACTTATTCGTCTTTCGGGACATGATTCCTTATATCATTCCAATGACATGTAATATTGAACCGACTCTCGGTTACTGGGGTCAAGGTGTTACGTCCATGCTTTGATGAAATAATATTTTTCAAATAAATGTAATATTTTTAATATTTTTATATACACACAATAATATGTTTAACTTTAGGTACCAGCATAATTTATTTTTTTCTTTCATTACGTTGAACACCATGCTTTACTACTATTACACAGACCACTTTGTTTAAATGAAAAGTGATATATTTTTCAAAAATTACTATTTAATATAATAACTTTAAACTAGAAATATGAATGCATTTTATGAATAATAAAAATCTAAAATAAAGAATTAGCCATCACATATATATAAAATTAATTATTTGGTAACAAATAATTTATAAATGAAAACAAAATCCTTTGGAAAAAAAATATTTCTCTAAGAAGACATTTCTAAGCACCAAACTATGTTTCAAATCAGTAAATTTTCCAAATCCCTTTATATAAAATATTTTAGTAAAATTTATATAGTATGATTTATATAAAATTTTTCTTTTCTTCTTATATGATTTCTATGATTAAAATATGAATTAATCCAATTTTATGCTTAAAAACTATATTTTTATGAAAATAATTTTTTTTCCTTTTTACTCATTTATTCTAAAATTATTTTTTTATTTTTTCTAATAAAAACAATAAAATCATACTAATAATTAGAAATAATAATTTTAAAATTATTTATGGATTAATTGTTTTTGTTTTTCTGAAAAGATTTATTTATTTCATGAATAGTAAAAAAATATAGGGTTTTAATTAAAACATCTCATTCATTTAAATTATTTATAATGTTAATTTATATTCATAATCCCATTTAAAGTATAGTTACTAAATTTCTATATAAAAAAGTAAAATTTATTTAATTTGAATAAATTTTCTATTAAAATTTGATATAAAAACATTTCTATATTTTGGACTTTTCTTTTGAAAAATCTACTTTCTCATCATAGCCGCAAGAATAATTTTAAATAAATATTTTCCATTGTTTCAGTTGACTGTGGGAAAATTTAATTGAAATTTTCAAAATTTATAATTTATAATTCATATTAATTTCAACTTCTTTTTGGATAAAATTGAATAATTAACAGATTAAAAATTTAATATCATGGGAAATGTGAAAATTGTTTATCCAGGGGATACACAAAAATGATATGTGTAAATTAAAATATTAACATGTAATAAATAAATATTATGGTCACATTTAAAAAATTAAACATAAATTTGATAATTTCCTAGTTTTTACACCTTTTAAATATGAAAAAAGAGGGAGTGCTTATAACTTTTAAAAAAATCAATGTGTGTTGTCTCTGATACTTATAAAGGTGTCATCATTCATCCTTAAAACATATTATATTTAGAAATTAACTACCAAAATAACTTCCCAAATTCCCTCTATGAATCCTATAATCCCTATATTGGACAATAATACAACAAATTATAAATTCTATTGAAAACCTATAGAGTATTCCCAATGAAGTTGTAACGTTCATCAACAAGCATTTTTGTGTTTTTTCCTCCTCTACCTCAATTAATTATTATCATAAAATTAATATATAATATACTTAATATATTACATATACTATGATGTTTTATTTTTTTCATTACCACCAACCATTCACACATCCCTAAGAATGGATTACAAAATCATCATTTAGGTGGCCGATAGACTACCATATCATGAACTGATGTCAGCCATAATTCAATTAATTCATGTCATTGTTGGATATAACTATAGACTTATAATCTGTATATTATATTTATAATATTTATTTTTTTATTATGATTCTGTAATTACTAAATCACGCATACCATTATACTCATCATTGTCTAGGAGTATGATATTGACGTTCGTGTGTACAAGAAACTACAACCACATAATGCTATTTGATTCATTCTCACATTATATAGAATGTATAATTATTTATCTTAATGAAAATAATTGATATATATTACATAAAAATAATTCTATAATAATAATAAATTATTTAATAATCTTTTTTTAAATCCTATTAATGAATAGAAACAACGTTCATGCATACGTGTGACCTACCATGCCCATGAATGATGTATTTCATTTCCTATCACTAAATTTTATATATTAATATATATAACTTTATATTTAATATATTCATATTTATATTGTGGTTAAAATAATGAATATAGTGGAACTATGAACAAATTAATAGGACATAAAATTTATAAAATAAAAATATATAGGAATAACTATGTGATTGTTATTAAAAACATAAAAACAACATGTAATTTTTAATAAATAGGTAATAAATGGACATAATTAAGTCATATATTGATTAAAATATATAAACAATTATTTAACTGTTCTAAAATAACCTTATTTTTATTACATAAAAAGTATTAAATTAATATAATTTATTTTCTATTAAAAATGGATCCAAATTGATTATGTTATAAGAGAGGATGAGTATGGTTTGAAATCTAATAATCTAATGAAAAGTAGACAAGTTTGATTTTTTTAATCCTTAACATTCTATTTTAACCCCTTTTAACTCTTCCGATGTTATCAAATAATATATACTTCGAGGGATAAATTAATTACCATAACACGAGAAACGAATAATGAACTAGTTTTTAATTAAATTTATATAAATACCTCTATTAGTTAGAGAAATCATAATTTTTAGATATTTTATATCATTTATTTTAATATTTTGTATTTTAAAATACGAATTAAGTGAGTTTTGACACTATTAATTATATGACTTTATAAAAACATCATAAAAACATGATTCCTTTGAAACAATTACAATAAAACATCTATATAATCTCAAAGACTTCCATAAAATTCATTGATGACATAAAATTTTTGAAATTATATTTATTTCCATGTTATTTATATCATTTATTTTGTTTTTTCTTTAGTAAATATATTATTGGATTATCATTTTGACATTATTTAATCAATCTATTTAATGTATAAAAATAATAAAATAATTGTTGTGATGTAGATAAACAATTTTTTTTTCAAATGACTATTTATAGTCAAATTTATCATCTATATAAACCTATTTTAAATTGATTTAGTTATTTATAAAATGAGTATTAAAATTTTAGATTATCATTCTTAAAAATAAAATAAAAGTCAAATTCTAACACAAATGGCATAAATTTTTTATAATTTCAGACTAAGTATGCTTTAGGTCAAATCCCACTCATCAAATGAAACTTTAACATGTTTTAGGTTAATTTTTTTATTTTATAATATTATTTTTTTTCATGAATTTCCTAATTTAACCTTAACCATGTTACATAAAATTAAAAAGGTAATATTCAACATGAATTATGCCTATCCTATTTGATCAAAATTTTCATACTAATTACAACCATGTATTCTTATTTTTTAACATTTAATTCGTATATGTGGATAAAATGAGTTTAACAATAATCCCGCAAATGTTGTGAGAAGGCGGGTAAAAGAGATGTGCAGAAATTAAAATAAGTTTACATATCTAATTTCAATATAAAAATCACACCAAAGGCATATATTTGGTTAAATATTAAAATAATTATTTAATTATAATTTATACTCAAGTAAAATTATGATATATCTATATAAAAAATTATAATAAAGAGTTGTTTTGGATTAAGATAAATAATTTTTCATCATTCTTTAAAATTGTCCTCCATTAATGGGCAGTAAAACTACCTTTAAAAAAATACTAGATCTTTTATACATAAAATATGATTTAATCTTAATTTAATCCAATAAAATTTATTAAAGAATGTAAAAACATTTAATAAACATGTGTTAACATAATATAGTTAGTTATATTCATTACCAAAAATACAAAATCTTGGAGATAACTACCACTTAAAATAATGTTATTAATAATATATTATTTTTCAGTATAACTCTGCCTTGTGTGCAAGATAAGATATCAGATAAACCCATTGTTGGGTGTCGAGTATGCTATTTAACATAACATCAGAGTTAAGATATAATTAAAATATAATTCAAAAATATTAATATATTTCAAAATTTATTATTCACTATTTACATGGAATGTTAAAAACTCCAAATTTTAGAAATTGTGCCCTCATAATTTTAAATATTTTCTTAGTGATAGAAGTTTCACATTTCAAATTTATATTATTGGAATACCATATCAGAAAAAGTACCAATCAAATATACAATTTAAAATATATAAAGTTATGTACAAAGGTTAATAGAGATAAAAAATACAGTGGTACCATGTAGTAAAACGTTAATATGTATGAGAAAACTAACCATCATGTTCTGATTGAGAGTGATAGAGGTCCCTATCTGGAGAAAGATATCAATCAAAAATATAATTTTTTTTACTGGTTTAATAGTATTTGATTTAATCATAGGAAATTTAACTGTATTTTTTAAAGTTCCTTTACATTTATTTATGGAAATATTTTACTACATAGACATAGAACATAAAGTAATATACATACTTGACATGTAGTGTTTCATCCATTAATAAAATTCCACCAAAAAATAAAATTTTTATTCAAAGGATGAGTATTATAGATGAATTATCTCCTATAGATTAACATAACATATATATTATTAAATATATATTTCCCTAGCCAAGAAACCATTACCAAAAACAAATGGTTAGGATAATATAATATTATTATCCAAAATGAATAAACCATTATATGATAAAACACAACATTAATCTCCAAAATTCAACATTGATACCCAATGCTAATCACAGGCCAATTACCAAATAACTATTCTTAGAATTCCTCATTAAATTCAAATGATTAGTGATACGCAAAACTCATAAGTACTTGATCACATTGTCTTCCAAGATAAATGTTAACATTTATATCCAAATAACATCAACCACTCTTAATCTCTTATACAAGGAAATTAATTACTAAAATCACATATTCTCAATTATAAGTTAATAATTTCTATAAATAACATAATTCCACATAATTTCATATAGTTAAAATATTTCTCCATAATTTAAATCTCATAGTTTTCTATTTACCATAATAATATAATTTTCCCAAAATAGTGAATATCTTCTGAAATTAAATTTATCACCTAGTCCCAAAATCATTTTCCAATACCAAGGATATCCCTTTTATGACCCATATAATCTAAAAAAATACTAATTATTAATTCCATAACCTTGTTTAACTAAAATGAAAAATTTATACTAACTGGGGACATCACCTAGGCCTGTGGTGGGTGATAAATCCTTATTGCCCTTGGGTTATGGGTTCAATTCCCATAGCCTTATGTCACGCAATGTGGTTCTCACCCTTCCTGGGGGTTTTACTTCATTAAAAATGAAATAATTCATATAACATTTTCAAAAAATGAATAAATCTTCCAAATAAACCTTGAAATGTTTTATCCTGGAACGTTATCTCATATCATTCATTTTTAATTCCAAATTGTCACATACCATAATAACCTTTAAATAATGGATCAAATGAACACTAACAGTCATATATACATTCATAATTATGTCTATATATGAAAAGACAATTATTCATTAAATAACATTTTAACATAACAATGATCATTATTACACATACTAAAAAATGTCTTCCAAAGTAATCCCATCATCAAAAGAGTGGTAATAATTTTAAACATTTCATCATCCATATGTCTAACATAACTTTCAAATCACTAAAATATAGATATCTAAATCATTGAAAATTATTCATGGACCCTTAACCATGTTTTTCTATCTAATCACTTAATACATATTTCCTACAAACAAAAAAATGAATCATGTCCTAATAATCAATAATGTTAATGCATTTGTCAATAAATAATCCAAACCATTCCCATGTCATTATTAATATCATCATCTTTAATTGTAATAGATTAATGTTTGGATAACCATATAGTTAAATGGTCATGATGATCCCATTCCTGAACTATCATTATAAGTAATTGATTTTCATAATGACAATATAACCCACATTTAAAATATTCAATTGATAACATGAGAAGAACCTCTATCACATTCGTTGAGTCAACTAAATGCTTCCTCTTTCCTTGGATGGTTATTTCATTATTAGATTCATTAACATATCTATTACAAATTATTGTCTCTTTAAAACATTTTAATAGGTGTTTCTTTCTACATCCATGGCTCATAAGTCAATGAATATACATACCTTTATGATAATTATTACCTAAACCACCAAATGAATTCATTTCAATCATATATGGTTCATTAAAAATCACCAAGGTCAATGTGGTTATCCATTACTTCACATAGTCAGTTTAGAATAAAAAAAAATTTAATTGAATCTCTAATTATATTTGGTTTCTCATTCAGATAACGACTGTATTTTCCTTCACAACCATTGTAACTTTGGTGTCTATGGGATCCATCCATTTACCAAAATAGAAAATATTTGAGTGAGTAAATAAAAATAAATAGCATATAACATTCAATAATGATGTTAAATAGAAAGTTATATATCTTCATGTTATATAATACATATTTAAATTAACTAAAATGTAAATAAACCTTCATACTAATATAAAAATTTTCATAATATATAACTTTTAACGTATTCTTAAGTAACACCATAATATATAAATTTATCTAAAACGAACATTGATACCGACTATATGACCCAACCATAAATGTAACATAATATTGTGTTAATTGAATAATTTACATTCATTTATAATGAGGATATTTTCAGGATTAGTGATTTAGAGAAATATACCATTACAACTACATAATAACTCAACCATTACAAAGTATACAAGTCCACTCAGTATCCATTTTTTCCTAATCTAAAACATTTTAATAATAAAACATGAATCTTTTCTCATTATAATTTTTTTTAACATATATCTTGTCTTCATCAATTATCTTACCCATATTTATATGATGAAAATAACATTTTAAACATTGGAATGAGCACAAAAAATCTTAGTAAGTGTCCTAAAATATGGAAAGAAACCATTTGTCCCAGAATATTTTAAACTCAGAAAAAAAATTAATATTTTCACCGATAAAATACAATCCCTTTATCAAAACACCAAAAATAAAATGATTTTTGTATAACATATAGAAATATTAAATCATAATGGTAATTTCCAGCATCCATATCACACTTACTTTATATCCATCAGGAATACATTAGGGGTAACCTTCATGGTTATGTTTGGAATACACATCACATTATATTCCAAAAATCACTTAAGAGAAAACCAACATAAAAACTATGTCTCATTTCCCAATTAATTGGAGATCTATCACATTCTCACCCACCATTTATTTTTCATGTAACCATCAATATAGAAAATCAATTTCCAAAACGTAAAACTTAAGAACGTCACATAAACCATGCATCAATGTAAAAAATAAATTTTCTACATTTTATTAAAAATATATCTTTTCAATATATTGATATGATAAATCCATTATCAATACCATTTTTAATACCAAACTACTTCAAAAGATAATATGGTATTTATTTTTCCTTAAAAATATTATGTCTTGTAAAATAATCCAAATATCTAATAATGGTTGTGACGGAAGAAAAGTCATTGCCACCATATATGTTTAAAGAATTCTTGTTATCATTTAGTAAAACACATCACATTAAAATATTTCTTTTGAAAACATTTTAATAAAATTACAAGACAAAGGGGGTGATTATATAGTGTTGAAAATATGGTGGAGTATGTTATCAAAATATTCCTCAATGAAAGGATATTGAGATGAAGTCCCTTAACATGGGTCTGACTTGACTCGTATGTTTTTTATCATCCTGAATAATAAACTTGTGTTAATTTTTAATTTCATTAGAAATACTTTTTTGTTTATTATTCTCTATGTATCACTTTTTTCATGTTATATCAATTACATAATTATATAAGTTCATATTGGATAATTTTTCAATATTTGGTACTGGAGTCGAAAATGAAGTCGGTATGATGTCAATTTTATATCTTTACATAATTCTATAATATTCAGAATAATATTAATGAAATAATTTAAAACATTAAAGATTATTTATAATTTTAAATAAAACAACTAATTTGGGGTTCGAATAATGGATAATTGTATAATAATTAGACTTGGTAGGTCATATGTACACAAGAGTAACATTTCCATTTTTCATTGATTATTATGTAAATAAGGTAATCTTTAGTTTATCTTTCCAGAAGAATCATAAAATTATTAAAATAATATTTATCTATTTTATCTACTTATATAAATCATACATGTACTGTGGTGAATAAAAATGAATCACATCACTTCATGTAGGTAATAGTTGACACGTAAAGATTAACAATGTTATCATATTTATGTGCCTGTAATGTAAGAACATAATTAATGTATTATTATATTATAAATTTTAATATGTCATGAATATAAAATATGATATCTAATTAAATCATTATAACCAATCATGATAGACTGTTATGGGAAAAAATTATATTAGTTCATGGATGTGATTGTTCACACGTACACTTGAACGATTAATTCATTTCCCATTTTATGGAAGTGGAAATGGAATTAAGTGATGATATTAATAAAATAACATCCCCTTATATTATGGTTACTATATTTATATTCGCATCTCAGTTAGAGAATATATTAAAGAATATTAGGAAGAAATAAAATAAAATCCAAAAAATAAAAACATTAAGTTTCCATCAGATGATCACATTTCTTAACACACTAACACCACTAAGGAGGGGGTTTTCAAAAAAATTATGTCTCAATAATTTCGGGAGGGATTGTATAAATGGGTTTAGTCTTATCATGTCCTAACCAAAATGTTTTTTATTAAAAGTAATAGAGAAAAATTATGTTTTTTTAGAAGAGGTAAGAATACTCTTGGGGTTATTAAAACTATTAAATTAATATAATTTCATTAAATATTGAAAATATGTCTAATTTGGATAATATATAATATATTATGAGTAGGGGAAGAAATATATTCATCTAATAAAAATTAAACAAGTTCTATTTTTTAATCCATCACTTTTTGTTTTAACACCTTTTAAATCTTGTCCTTTTATGAAGTAGTTTACATTTGAGAATTAAATTAATTATCATAACATGTAAAACGACAAATTATTGAGTCATTAATTAAATTTTCAGACATACCTCAACTATTTGGATGAATCATATATATTTTTATATTTTATATCATTTAATTATATATATTATATTTTAAAATATGAACTTTATCAATTTTGGCACAATGAATTACTTGACTGTTTTAAAAAAAAGCACAACAACATGATTCATATAAAAAACAACTTAATTATATCTATAACATGTAAAATTCTTCGATAAAATTCTTGTATGAAATAAAATACTTAAAATTATATTTTTTTAATAATATTAATACCAACTATTATATTTTTAATTCAAAAATTCAATTACTGCATCATTATTGTGTCATAATTAAATTTATTTAACAAATATATAAAAATTAATAATAAATTATTATGAAGTATATTGAAATTTTATCATTAAAATTACTATTTATAGATGAATTATCTTATATATTTCCTTATATTAAAAATGGTTTACTTATTAATAATGTGTGTATGACATTTTTAACTTACCTTTAAATAAAATATAACAAAATTCATATTCTCCCCTAAAAGGAATGAAAAGATTATAATTTATAGATAAGGTTGATTTAGGTCAAAAAACACTCATCCAAAGATATTAGGACAAGGGTTATGGTAGTATTATAAATTTATTAATTTATTATTACATTTAATTTCTTGATTTACAATTAATCACGTATAATAAAATACAAAACATACTAATCACCAAAAATTATGTTCATCCTATTAGATCAAATTTATCATAATTATTGAAAACATGTATATCTATTTTTGAAAATTAAATCCAAATAAGAGGTTAAATTATGTTAAACACTAATCCTGTAGATGTGGATACAATGCGGGTAAAAGAGACGTTCAAAACATCAAAAAAATTTATATCTATTCTAAATATAAATATTTCTCTGAAAACATTAATTGGGAAAAATAATAAAATAATTATTTAATTATAAATTAAAACCAAATAAAAGAAGAATCTAAATATATAATTAAAATAGGAAATAAACGTGTATTTTATTAAAATGTATTATTTATCACTATTCATTAAAAAATGAATATTCTTAGAAAAAACATAAAAAAATCATACCCCTCATTTAATTTAGAATTTTATTTCTTTCAATTATAACACATAAAAGTGTCAAAAAATATAATTAAAAGGGTTCTTCCTCAAAATTTGGTAAAACTACAAAAAAAATATATTATATATGTTATGCTCAAAATTGGATTTATTCTTATTTTAAGGCCCAAAATTTTATCGGAAGAAAGTAAAAACATTTAGTAAACTTTTTTACATATAATATACATAGTTTTTTTCATTCCCACAAAATAAACATGTTGATAACTACCTATTCTAATAATAATATTAGTAATATATTATTATTTTTTTATAACTGGGTCTTTTGGGCAATATAAGATTTCTGATAATACAATTATCGCATTTCGTGTACGCTATAAGACATAGAAAACCCATTATGGTAAAATAACTATATAATTTGTAAATAATAATTAATATGAAAATGTATTATTCTATAATTACCAAGGATGTTACAAACAAATAAGGTCTATAAGAGTGTGTTTGTGTAATTAATTAATATTTTTTCAAAAAAATATAATATTCATGTTTGATAATATTTAGTATTTATAATGATGAAGCTAATTAACATGAGGCAGACTATCATCTTTAAGAATTAAATCATTATTTATAAATTCAGAACATTGTTGAAATGTATATTCTTAAAGAATATATGTAGATACTAAGAAGACACTACTCCCATATTTCATTAAATTTATAGAATCTTATACTATTCTGATGTTAGTTAAATTGAATGATTTAAATTGTTGGTGTAAAAAAATATTATGTAAATTACATGAAGATAATTTAATTTACATTCATATGGTAAGGGGAATCCAAATAATAATTAAATGGGAAAATAAATTATTCCCAATTTTATTTGGTTATAAAAAGATATGTTCGTTTAAAAATGAATGTATAATGTATAGGAATGAATAGAAATGTTTATTATTATTTACCAAATTTGGGAACTCACAATATAAAATGGTTTAAAAATTAAATTGTGATTAATTATTTGTAACATGGAATAAATAATATTATAATGAAATCAAACATATTCTAAGAACTATTTATTATTTTAATCTACTAACAAATTTAAATTCCACAAAGAGGTTAATATGAAATACCGAATGCATCTCCATTAGAGTCTTACATCACTCTTCTTATACAAAAATGATATGATATATTATAATTAAAATTTGGATTTGGTAAATGAATCTAGAACTCTCATAATGGGACTGTGAATATATGGAATGAATCCATTTAATATCCCAAGTAGATAATATTGATCATGGAATGTTATAATGGGGTTTTAAATATTTTCTCTATATATTTGAATGAAGTGATAATATATTAGGATGATGTTGATTATATTTTGGGAATAACATACTAGAAATAGTATTGATGTGTACCTTTCTCCATTGAATTGTGAATTAAAATTTTCATGGGACACAAATGTTATAATTTTAAATATATATAAGAATGAATTTTTTGTTTTTAATGATTTGATTGTATTTACTATATATGAATTTATTTTATAAGGAATCATATATACAAAAAGTATTAATGGATATAAATATTGCCCCATTTCTGAAGAAGAGAATTCGTATCATCAACTTAAAAATTGATGAAAGATAGTTTATATCACATAGTATATATTATTATTAATTTTTTATCTTTATAAGAAAAATAAAAATTAATTTAATGGTTCACATTTTTATGATATTCCCCACAACTATTTTCAGCTAATGAATAATTTTAAATGTTAAAAAATAGTGATGTTATAATTGGATGAGTGGAAGTTTTCGTTATTATAAAATCATGGAATAAATAATCTATATAATTCGAGCTACCTTTTTAGTAATGTTTTGAGGTAAGATATAACATGAATGTTGTACATGTAAAGGGAAAAAATAGATAGTTTGATGGATATTTGGATGGCATAAAATTATATATATATAAGGTATATTACATGAAATATTAGACCTAATATCCATCATAATATGTTTATAGTTTTCTCCCACAATGAGATGAAATATAACTTATGTTCCTCTAACTTATAAAATGTTATGAAATGGAATGAAGTTAAATTTTTTCTATATCTCTATAAATTCAATGTTCTTTTTTGGTTTTCTTCAGATGTGAGAAATGACGATTTAGTGATTTATTTTAAGAAAATAGGTAAAAAACATCATGAATATCATGTATTAATTAAATTTTTACTAATGGATGCATTGTGTGGGAATATTTTGGATATGAATTATGAAATAATATTGTTATATTGTGCATCTTTTTGAATTACATTTGTAATAATGTCATAGATATGATTTTTTTATCTGCTTTAAATTGAATTTTCACTTATATTATTTGAACTCAAAATTTCTTTTCCAAAATTATTAATATAATGTTTAATCTAGTGATTTATTCGGTGTGAATGATAATAATATATTGGACAATTTACTTATGTTGGATGTATCCTTTTGAGAGAAATATGAAAATTTTGATGGAATATGTTAAAAATTAAAAACTACCAAATTCATCAGATCTTTAAAAATATAAATATGAATATGTTATTTAGTTATTTATTTTAAATTTATATTTTCTCATGAACATTTGACCACTAATAGTTTAGCATTTAATAGTTTATAGTTAATTTAAATGGATCTATGAAACAATGTAAAACTCTATTCCATTTGATTAAGTGATGAAGGAAAATTTACACATTTTAAACAACACAATAGAATCTTAACCAGATATATCATTAAGTATTATTGGATTTAATTTATGATATCATGAATAAAATTAATAGTTCTTTATAATGGAAGATAAAAATACATTTATTTGAAGGTTAAAGGTAAAATTTAACACTGAATTATCAATATTAAAAACAATTAAAAATTCTTTTCATAGAGGGTATTTGTTAATGAGATCATGTGGTATAGTTTTGATATTAATTGATAAAAATTATACACAAAAATCTAGGACAACATGACTACTAATAAAAAGATATTAATTATGTGCATCAAAAGGGAAATTATTTTTTTCTTTAAAAGATAAAAATAAAATTTCTATGTTAATTCCATGTTTTATCATTTTTTGAGTTTATATGATGAAATGATTAAACTAAATTTATTTTACATATTAATAATTTTAACTGTGTATAGAGTAATATTTATGGGAAATATGATAGTTATTTATTAACTCATTAAGATTTGAAAACATTACCCTGAAATGCGTAATATTTTATTAAGGTGATGCTAGTGAATTGTATATTTTGTGTTACTAGACCATTAAATTATTATTCACAATCATTTTACATTTAAAAAATCATCTGGGTAGTGAGGATTTTGATAAATATGTGCACATATATGTGGTTTCATCATCTATTACATAATTAACCAATGGTAACAATGACTAAAATGGATACACCGTATATGTTGTATGAAATGATAATTTCCCATAAACAAAGGAATACACTATCTTTAAATTTTAGTTTTTTAGGTAAATATCAATATTTTTTGTTCTTTAAACATTTTAATAAAAATAACTATTTTTTGACTTATATAATTTCATGCTATTATATTTACCATTTCTTTGTTTGTGAATCTCTTTTAGTTGATACTTTTTTTCTTGAATAAGCTTTATATTATTATATATCCAATTATATATATTTAAAACTATATTTTTATATGGATATTTTATATATATATTATTTTCATTTCTATACATTTAGAATTAATTATATTATTTTCCAGTTTTAGAAACACATTCTTGGGTTAAAAATCCTAAACTAATTATTTAAAAGAACATAAACATATGATGACACAATTTTTAATGTGGATGTTTTTGTTTTAATTATTTTTTGATATTCTATTTTCTTCAAATTTAATAGTTAATATTAAAATTTTAATTTTTTTCTATTCTTAAAATTAATTTTCTTCCTTCATACTAATTTAATTATAATTATATACATGAACATATAATATCATTATTTTCGCTAATTAAAATGAATAACACAACAGCTTATGATGAACTCTTATATTCATAAATAATATTTGGTAAAGTGATATTTCCTATAGATCAATTCATAAATTATATAACATAATAACTTATCCTGTGGAGATATCATTTTATATAAGATAAAAAGGATTCAAAATATATTGATAAATTAATAGATTAATTCAGTAGTGGATTCAATGAGATTCAATTCTAACCTCCTTCTCCAACAGTTTCAACCCAAATGGAAAAGGAAAAAATATTACAAAATGGGAATTTTTCATATTAATACCTTTAGAGAAGTAGATGATAAAATTATATGAAATTAATTCAATATTTTCTTGAATATTTTAATTATATAAATTTTTTGAACAAATAAAAAATTTAAATATATAATTTATAGATCATCATTACGATAAAACATTATATGGGGTCATAGTCCTTTATGATAGGATAAATATTATACCTTTTTCTTTATGAGAGAATGATTGTCTTTTCATTCTAGAAGGATATGTTTTTGGTATAGGGATTTGAATAGTTTTTATTCTTCATAGTAAAATGATTTGGGACCTAATTAAATGGGATAAATATATATCATGATGTTGGATCATTGATATATGAATTAGTTGATAGAATATAAAATTTAATCATCTATAGAGGTTATTTTGTGAATAAAATTTGAGATGGATGTGGTCCGCCTACCCAGATCATCCACATCTTCCATCAGACCGAACACAGTATTGTGATTTTTCATTATATGGATAAACATATAGATTTTGTTATATATGGGTTCAAAAATATATTGAATTACTATGTACATCATCATCATACCCAATTGATTTAGGTAAGAGTATATATATATATTATCGATCCAACTACTCATGTGTGGTTTTCTACTTATGTGTTAGGGAGAGTTGTAAATGGCGTGGGTCCTTTTTACTCTATCCTACCATCCTCATTGTTAGTTGACATAATATGAATGTTTTTTTAAAAAAAATTATTCACATTTTCATAGAATTTAATTTTAATGTTTAATTCAATTCCATTATATAGGACTATTTATAGTTTAAAGTACATGTGGAAAATAATAATAAAAATTAGGAATCAAACTATTTAAATAAATCAAAGTTTTATGATGGGATGAAATAATTATCTCACATATAATCTTTTATGGTGTAGTTTTAATACTTTTTTATGACCTGTGACATATATGGGAGATATTTTACATTAAGAATATATTAAATAGATATCATGGATATATTTAATTATGATTATATCATCATAACATTTTTGTGATTTTATTTCAATTATGTAAATTAATATCTCTATTTCTACTTCAAAAAATTAACATTTATTATAGTGATATAAAATATTAATTTTCTAAATAGGCATATGTATCTATTATCATCGAAATTGACTGTAGTTATGTTTATGGTTTTATGGAACCTAAAAAAAATTTAGTGGTAGTGATCAATATAAAGTATATTATAGTAGGACTAATATATTTAAAAACAATTATTCAGTATAATTTCATAGAGGATAAAACTTGTATATTTCAAAGGCAATTGAATATTATGTGTATTCTCCCTAAATTAATAAATTACATATTGGTCATGATTTTTACTATATGTAGTTCATAAATGTTTTAAAAAATTATTAAATTTTCATGTTTCATTATATTTTATAACATAATTAAAAAAAATTATTCTTATAATATCTATTTCGGTAATTGATATATTAAGGAACATGTCATGGAGGGATATTCACAACGTTCACTTGTAGATAATGAACTAAAACAAAATTAAATATGTGAGAGAAAAGGGAGATACCATTTTTATTAGTTAACACTCGTTCTTCCATAAATCTATTAAATTTCTTATTTTCGAAGTGTTTTTTCATAATCAAAGTGTTTCATCAATATCATAGTGTTATCAGAAAAAAAATGCCTTGAATGAATTTATTATATTTTAAGATTTAGTTTTTAAATTGTACTGATTAGAACGATGACATATTTTCATCAGAATAGTTCCATTGAAAATATTATTTTTACACCAATATGCGTTTTTAAAACATTTAAAGCATTCACTACTTATGCAGGTTTCTCATCACATTACATGGTACTTATAAAAATACATAAATAATATTTATTTATTATTTTAAAATAAGTTTTTATATCCTATAAATAATTAGATTTATATTTAAATATTTCATTTATTCCTAATTATTTATTAGTTATGTATTGAATAATCTGATATTTTCTACTTAATGGATTATATTTTAGGATATTTTTTTCATACTATAATAATTGTGACCATTATTCAGATATTTGTTTATAATATTGTTAAAAAAAATAATTAATTTTCAACTTTTATTAATTGTTAACATCAACGTGGAATAATATTTCAATGTATATTTTTCAGAAAAACAGACAATGAATTCTACTTTCATCAAAAATTATTATATAAATGGAATTTTAATGTCAATAGAATAAAATTTTATAAGATTTCAAACACTATATTATATAAAAACTTATAATGAAATCTTTTTTCTATTTAAATTTAAAACAATATATTTTCAATCTGTTTTTAACACTTTGTTATATGGATGTCACTATTTAAACTACATTAAAAGCTAAAAAATGTCATTTAATGGATTATTTTATCTAGTGGTTAGGAATTAATAAAAAGAGGGTACGGACCCAAGGAAAAATCTATTTTCTATAATAATGATCATTAGTTCATTGTCCAATATGAGACAATGGAAAATAATGAAGAATAGTGGATTTTAATTCAAAATACGGAATTTCTTGGCCAAAGAGAAAAGTAGAACAAATAAAAGGGATATTATTTATGAAAAAAATTTGGATTGTTATAATCACATTGAATATAGAATTATAAAAAAAATATACTATGGGTTATATCATCCAATAGAGATGATGGAATATATATTAGTTCATTATTGGTGTTTCCTTGAAGATCATGGTAATTAGATCTCAGGCCTCTTCATGAAATCTCCTCCAGTCAAAACCTCTATCAATAAATGGATTATAGTGATTTTTTTAAATAGTCTTTAATTTTTATTCTAATGGGGGATTTTGGTCTACCAAAAAATATTTGATTAATTAATTAGTTAATTCAATTAAATTAAATTTACTACACTCGATATACCCTAAACCTAAAGACAGTAATATGAATGAAAATTATACTACACCAAGGGTAAAACTCCCTTTAAATTTGAAACTCAGATCTATGATATCTCATCCAACGCTTTAATATAATGAATGTTATTTATTCCCATGAATAAAAGAACAAAAACTACTAATATATGTACAATTTTAAATATAATACATTTGAATACTCGTGACACTAAAATCAATAAAATAACTCCACAACCCACCTCAATAAAATTAGTTAAAATAATATAATTATTCAAATTTAGACAACCATGGTATCTATACATCTATATATAGATCATTAAACATCTATATTCATCTCCACGGATCAGTTTCAAACTCTCTTCCTTTGGGAACATAATACAGGTTAACTCTTCCAATTTATTTGATTATATCATATTTAATTATCAAACACTACCTAACAATTCACATCCCATTATATAGTTTTCAACCATTTTCATTCATTATATTGAGGCATAAAATATATTTTTAATAAAATCATATACAAAACACATAACATATATCCTAAGTGACTTTTTTGTACCTCATTATAATGGTTTTCTTCATATAAACATAAAATAAAATTAGTATCCCAAATAATACAACATGATATATATAATATTACTCTTATTTGTGAAATTTTTACTTCTTATGTGATGAATTATTTGTTATAACCATCCCATGTTCCATATAAACCTTAATAAACTACAAAAAATTATATAATTGGAATTGTCTATTATTAATTTCATAAAAATTACAAAATTATATCCTTCATGTCATAGATAATATATCATGTATATTTTAATTGGATAGATCAAGGATATTACATGATCAATCCACCTCCACCTACCTTGGTATAAAATTTTTAATGGTCCATATGGTACATATATAGAAATATTTGATATAAAGGATTTTGGATACCTATAAATTTGTATTATTTGTTTATTCCCTAACTTATAATAAAACATGTGAAATATACAGTGACTCTATACACATGTATAATAAAAACTTGTAAAACAATTAAAATACACAACTGCACCATTCCAGCATAATAAATGACCTATATTATAGAAAGGATTCTTACATATAGCCCCTTATCATGATTCTAAAACAATTCCCCTCCATTTCTCCTAAATTATATTAATTAATTATAATGATTTATAAAATATTATATTTGAATCAATGAAAAAATATCAAACATTCACTATAACTTAACACATCAATGATTTGGTTTTGTGTATATTAGTAATTTTCTTTTATTAATGTAAAAAATTATTTGAAAAATAATTCAAATTTCTTATAGTATCTATAAATCCATACAAATGAGTAATTGAAAGAATATTAAATAATTGCATCTCAAAAATCACACTTGTCCTTATACTAATGAATATATCCCATGTCCTAAAAAGTAAATCATATATAATAATTTACACTCAATAAATTTAAACAATGTTTTGTATTAAAATTTTATGATTATTTATTTAGTTGTAGTCCTCTTTATAAAAAAATTGATAATCATTAATTTTAAATTTTCATACTAAACATTTTTAACAGGAAGGAATGAAATATCATTGATGTAATTTCAACCAGTTGGGATAACAATGATTCTATTCCCACTCAGTTAATCTTTATCATGTATTATCTAGTTATCACAAAACATAGATAACATAAAATACTAAAATTCAACCAATTTCTCAGTATATCGTGTTGTAACAACCTCTATAGTGACATAAATATTTGTAATAATCACAAGTGAAGGTCACACATAGTCAAATACCTAAACAAAATAAAAATAATATCACAATAAACCATAAGTTACATTTCATTAAATACAAACTTATTGGACTTAACCATCTAATTCAAATATAATTTTAAATAATCTATCATATAATAGAGATTTAATGTTAGAATATAGAGTAGTATTTCTCTAAAAAACTAAAAAAATCAATTTAAATAATATTATAAGAAATAATTATGAAACCCAGCATGATTATTCAAGAATACCCTATTATTATGAGAAATATAGAGGATGTGCCTCTTTTATTAAAAGAAAACAAAAGATATGAACCCAAGAGCGTGTAGAAAAACAAAGCAAAAGCCCAAACAAAATCTAACTACCTATCTTATTCATCAGTCGTTCAGTGTGCATTCTTTATTCTTCTCTCATTACCTTCCATGTACCCCTTCCATGACCATGACCATGGCCTCTCGCTCTCCCTCAAATTGGAGGAAGTGATTGGAGTCTTTTGAGAAGTGTCTCAGCATCAGTACTCTCAGAATAAGAGTTATCCTCCTCCTATTCATTTTCAAGGGATGTGTCTCTTCTCACTGGAGTCAACATCCCTTCAACCTCCATTGTCTTAGTCGAAGCCTTCTCAAACGGTTGCTCAACCACTTCTTGAATCATCACCGGAGACTTTGACTTCTTGTGAGAAACAAAATGAAAGACATAATTGTCCACAATGGATTTGGGAGAAGCATGAAAAGTTTTAGATTTGACCAGAGTGTGATGTTTTAAAATTTGCTTTCCCTTGCTACCTGAGGTAGCCAACTTTTCATGTGAGAGTTGGAGGTAAACTTATTTTTGAATCTCGTCTTCAATCAGTTTTTCACCCATCATGTCATCAATGCTTACTGGAATATAAGAATCCAACAATACATTACCATTGACTTTTCTATATGTGTTATAATTATGGACATTCATCTCTTCGGAGAAGATGGTGGCCCAAGACTTTGTCTTATTCTTTGAAGTGGAGGAATAACTGCTGCCTTTTTGCTCATCAATGATTGGCTTGATTTCATCCTCGGGAGTAACATTCAGTTCTTCTTTCATTTGTTCAACATTATCAGGGACAATTTCAATACTATCAGTGCTCTTGTTCTGATTATCCTTAGAATGGTGCAAGTCATTCTTTCGAACAGATGTATTTTTATTCTTCTTGAGACAATTGTTCACATCATGCCATCGCAAAGAGAAGAAGCGGCATATTGTAGAGCATTTACAGGTAGATGAATCATGACCAATATCATTGCAATCCTTGCAGAAGTTTGGAAGTTTTTCATAAAAAATCTTCAACTCTATCATATCATCATCAGTTCCAAAAATTACCTTATCAACTAGTGTCGAACCCAGGTAAACCTCTTCCAAGAACCTTGCGATGTGACCGAAGCGGTCTACTTCCATTTCCTTTTTAATTTTAATTGGAATACCAATCGACAGTGCAATATCATACAGAATTTTAGGTTGCTAGAGTATTTAATTTAATCCACAGATCCTTACCCAAATTTGAGTAGTAGTATTACGAACCTCAAATGGGTTCAATTTTTTTCCCATTCATGAAGATGAATGATCCCCGGCTTTAGCGCTATGGAGCCAAATCCCCAAGCCCAAACCTTCAGTTCATCCATGGGAATGACCAAATGGAATTAACCATGTCCACGTGAGACACATTTACAGGATGAAAAATCCCATATCAACAATATCCACTCCTTAATTTCATCTAGTTTCATAGGCTTGTATCCATTAAGAAAAAATAAACGACCAATGATGAAAAACACACCAATTTTCAACCGTTCGGAAACAGCATCTCAGTCGGCCAGGATATGCGCTACATTCCCTTTTCATTGGATGGGGGAATCCATCACACCTTTAATACAGGAAAAGGAATGATTTTCAGAATCTCCCACTATCTCCAGACCACCATGAATTGTCTGAATGTCCATCGAAGCACGATCCCGGTGCCCTCCCACCTTGCTTCCTAACGGAGTCTCTATTCGAGATACAGTCGCCTGGGTAGGTCGACCATCAGTGACAAAACCGTCCCGGTTTTCCATAGACTCCTCAGTTATCCTTGTGCCAAATCGTGGAAAAACCTTCCCTATTTGTTGAAGCTCAGTTGGTAATCATAATATATTTGTAATAATACATTATCTACCATACATAGTAGCTTTGATCCTTATATAGATAAACATACCATTAATATTAATATTTCATTTCACTAGATTAATATAAAATAACTCTGATTTCTCTAAATCTATATTATGAATTCATACTCTAATAATAATCACTCATATCTCATCCAATTAGTGGTTAAACAACCCTAGACTAATTTTCCATAGATTTTATCTAGTAAACTGAACTAAGGTATCGACTCAAAAAAATGAGATTAATTATCTAAAAATATTTTCAAACCACTAAAATTAATTAAAATTCATCAACAATAACATAGATTTAAAAATATAAATTCATTGATTGAAGTGAATAACGAGTCTTAATCATGTATTTATCTTTCAGTCCTATCATATACCTCCAATGAATATTATATGAAGTAACAAAATTCAAATAAACTAAAATGTAGAAAAATCATGAATAAATCAAATATGAATCACCATTTAACAAAAAAATAGGAAATAACTAAATTGGCCACCTAGATGATAAATCCAAGTTATTTAGTTCTATACAACTCTTTAATATCTATCATAAGAAAATATATACTATATACATATAATAACATTAATGAATCCAAAATTTGAAACACCAATATATGCATTCTATTGGGAATATTTTTTTTTAATTCATTATCCCATAAAATGATCCAACCCAAGTAATCAACTATTTTAATGTGACTCAACAATAATTAAATATTATTAAAATTAAATAACTTAAACAGATAAAAATAGAGACACACCATTAATATCCTTGATTAATTTTTTTCTTAATACTACCCATAAATCAACATGTTCATACTAAAAAATAAAATTATATTTATATAATTTTATTACAAATATCTAAAAATATACTAATAAATAAGGCCCCCATGAATGAAATCCCACCAGTGCTCACCCGGATCACAAAACCGCTAAGACATCATAAATCGTGCCATTAATTACCCACATAGGTGTTTTATTTATAACTCTATAACCATATAAATATACATGAAATAATAACCTCCTCAATGGATGCTGGAACTCTAATTCTCGAAATGAAATAAAATTTTCGAATTATATCATATCTCACATACAATCATAAATCCCATGTTCAATGAATTTCGAAGGATACTCTATTGTATCATTCCAAAAAATTACATATATGGATAGTATACCTCAAACATGAGTTGTTTGATA
This sequence comes from Viscum album, assembly GCA_963277665.1. Taxonomy (NCBI): domain Eukaryota; kingdom Viridiplantae; phylum Streptophyta; class Magnoliopsida; order Santalales; family Viscaceae; genus Viscum; species Viscum album. The sequence continues at coordinate 439,507,756 of OY728145.1, read as the reverse complement.
GAAAATTATATACTCAGAAGCATCGTAGACAACCTCATTCACAAATCAATGGGGTAGAAATAGTGTGAAAACGTATCTGATTTATCATCAATAAAAACCAAGAACCATGGATGGGAATTATAATCTATACCGTTTTATCAATAACAATATATCACCCAAGACTACATTTTAATTATAATAGACACACAAATTTATTATCATATGTCGCTAACCTAAGACTATGGGTGATTATGATTACTTATGTGAGACATCAGTAGTAAATTCTTCATCTCCCTATTTTACATCACATATATATGTAATGTATGTGGATAAATTTGTAACTCAACCATTATCAATATATTTATCACATTAAACGTTCATACCAATAACTTGAAGTAATCATAATTTCCTACATTATTTCTGCATCTTCTAAAAAATAAATGTTTAATAATTGATTACATTCATGTATTGATGCACCCGACATAAACCAAAACATAACAATATTATTACGAACATCCACATTATAAAATGTCTCCCACATGACCATTATAAGATTTCAATTTCATTATCATAAATCATATGCATCACTATATCATAGAATCCACTACAATAAATTTCTATTTTCATTTAATTACTTAATGTATTGTTTTATGAATCCCATATAATCCATAATTTTGCCTAATTATTCTCTAAATCCATAAACATTCAATCTACTACTACAATATCCTATAAAAATATTTTTTGAACTTACAATTCTCATTGAATGTTAATATTTCTATGAATTTTTTTCATGTTCTTAATATTTCATCATTTCAATGTACATAATAAAACCATATCTGATTATAAACTAATTATCTCAAAAGGGATGTTGTTAATATACATAGTTACTCTAGTTCTATAGGTATATCTCTATATATTTTCATTTCTACACATATATATATAATTTATATAAATCTATGTGAAAATTATTATTTCAAAAAAATTACTATCATAGTATATATAATAAACTATTGAATGATAATGTTGTATATTTTTTTAAATAAAATAAATAAAACATTTATTGTATAATTTTCACAGTCTAGGATTTCATAAGTTTATAATTTTTTGGAACTAAAAAACATACCCATTAAATGAGAAATATTTTAATTAAAAAAATAGATTTATCTATGTTGAAAAATCATTATAGTAGAGTGTTAATTTCTCAAAATATTTTACCCGCCGAGAAATTTTTATATTTTTCAATTATAATATATATAAATTATAAAAATTATTTAATATATCAAATAATCAATGGAAAAATGTCTATTTCATCATTACAACTATATTTGCGGAGAAATCAAGGTATTTTTTTTAAATAGATATAGTCATATATTTTGACATGCCAAATGATTTACTAAATTTTAATGGATAGTTCAATGAAATCAAATATATAAATTCCAATTCATTTGGGAATAAAAAAATATAAATTTTAGATAATAAATTCATGATGATTTCCCATAAATCAATTATCATTTTTCATTGTTTTATAAATAATTGATTCACTAATAAATGAAAATCCATTAATGATGGATTTATATCATCACTATCATTAATTAATTAAAGTGATAATTTCATTTTTCGATTACAAGATATGCTTGTTTCATATTGTTAAAAAATGGTATAAACCATCCCTATAAAATTTCATTAAATTAATGCGTTATTTTTATAAATTCCCAAATTTAATTTATCATTTAAAGAAAGTGAATAAAAATATACATTTTTCACCCAAAATAAATTGAGGATTATAATATTGATACAACTAAATGATAAAAAAAAGTTATAACACAATAATATCATATGATTATGGGTATTATGGTATTTTAAAAGGGTAAAAACATTTAAATTTAATAAAAATTAAAATTATTCAATGAAAATATCAATTTATTGAAATAAATTTCATTGGAGAAGAATGAGTTCACCTAATGTATCTCTAAAAATAACTTGAATCATATAATCAAATTATTTAAAAAATTATATCAAATTATATTTATCTTCAACATGATTGATTTTATTTATGTTAATGTTTAGGGATAAAATCATTCCAAAACATATCACACATATAAATAATAAGGAAAATTCTCAAATAAAAATTTCATATAAATAATTTTATAGAATAAAAATATGTTATATAAAAATAATATTTTATAGATAATGATTCCTTAAAATCTTTAAATGTCATGAGAATTTAATATTTGAGGCATCAAAACACGAATGAGTTTTTTTTGTTTATTGAATTTCTACATATGAATTACCTAAATCCATAGTTATGTTAAAATTTCATTGATCCCATTTTATTAATCCCCGCATATAATACTTTTAAATTAAATAATAATTGAGGAAGAATATGTTTTTTTGTAATCATAATGGATAAGGAATTGGTTTGGGTATGATCCCCAATAAAAAGAAATTAATGGTAGTGGAAAATAAAGTACTATTCTTATTATAAAATTAATGATCACAATCTAGATATAACGATAAATCTCAATTGTCAACATCTATTTACTGATAATTATAATGTGAAGGTGTATTTTAATTTTCTCAAACAAGATTAATATAAAAACTGAATTAGATTAAAAATAATAATTTAATATAGTATAATATTTTTTTAATAAAACATTTAATGTCTCACATATTTCCCCTATCGTATATCATAACAAATTTTCACCAAAATAGAAACATCTTGTTCAAATCTATGTGAATAAAGATTTTTTAAAATAAAACAATATATTAAGAAAAATTATACATTTAATAAATTTGATTTCTCAAAAATCCCTTAGAATATCATTTTTTGAATCCCCTTATTGACCTCAAAGATACCACAAGAAGAACAATTTCACTAAATATATGTGTCAATTAATCAAATGAAATAAAATAGGTACTAGTTAATATAAATTTTTATCCACTAATCTAATTTACAAGATGTAACACCTCGACCCCAGTTACCCAGGGCTGGTGCATTATTTCATAACATTGACATGATTACAAGGGATCAAATCCTAAAATACCGATCATTTTATTATCCTTGGAAGTACTAGATACATTCAAAAGGTTTACATTACATTTTGAAATAAAAACATCAACAACCTTTTGTCCCCTTTAGATCACACTTGTATATTTTTCCAATCCCTGAAGGTCAACCATTAAATAATTTTTCACATCTTGTGAAAAATAAAACATAGAAAGGGGTGAGATCATATGATTAGTGAGGATAAGAATATAGAAGAAACATTCATAAATAAAAAAAAACATTAAATACAATAGATAAGACTAAAAAAGCCTTTTAAATATCAACGATACCATAATATCAAAAAGATAAAATCAAATAATTCTATATAATTATTCACATGTATTTTCTACTAGTTGAATAATCGTATGTAATATCAAAAACCGCTTTCAAAATGACAGAATTCATAATGGATGACTTCAGAACCACATAGTCAAGGAATTGTTCCAATACTACGAATAAAATTTTGGAAAGTCCTTGTGACAAGACACTAGTTTTTCTAATGTGACCTTCTGATGCATCGAGAGGCTATAGCAGGCTCCACCCATCACATACTTTGTCCAATTCATTTCTCATATGAAAAGGATTAAACATAACATAAACATTCATATTAAAAATAGCATATGAAATGTCTATAATTTATACATATATTTTGAATTATGTAAAAATAACACATCCATAGTCAAACATCTGACAAGACCTTCAATGCAATATGGAATATTTTTATCATAATAAATCAACATTAAAGATGTTTAAAATCCATCAATGGATGATGACATCGATGAAAAGAAAAAAAATTGAAAAAAATAACTCCTTCTATTTTGAAATCATTTAAAAGTAACATATTTATAAAAGAAAACCTTTATTTTGAAAATATTTTTATTCTCTTGTATGGGAAGCTTCGACAATGATATAATGGAAGAAAATAGCCACACCCATCCTATAAGTTAAAGAAAAGCCATTATTACCTTAATTTTGTCATAAAGGTCCTAAAGTACCTTTTTGGAAAAAAATGAAATGATTCCATTCAAACCATTTTATAAAAATTCTAAAAATGGTATAAAAGACTTTTTACCATCGTTTAGAAAATAAGAAAAATGATTTCAAATAAAAATTTAAGAATCATGGATGTGGATGATAAAGAGGTCCCAGTAGATACTTATGTAAAAAAACCTCGGATAATAAAGAGATTATAAAATTAACCCTTACCTTGTAATTTTACTTAGTCGAGGGTACGTTAAACATATGTATAAAAGTTAAATCATTGTTATTAATTTATAAAAGAACAATATACATAAATATGATATCATAAATGATCCTCTAATATTGCTTTGTTAATAATATTTTAGCAGTATCATCATTTTGGGTATTAACTCATCTGTGTTTCTTTATATGCTCTGTTTCGAAAGCCATGTTTGTGATGGATAGGATGAACTTGATTCATATCCAGAATAATATTAAGTTATAAAAAATTATTTTTAAACATAAAATGAAATTTATTCATGAATTATTAGGATGGAGAATTAATCTCATCGCGTCCATGGAGAAGGTAATCCGTACGTATGCATGAGCGACTATATCCTTGTATTAAAAGTGAAATCATATGTAATTGGAAAATATATAATATATACAGGATTATTAACATTTTATATTTATCATTTGAATTATTTATACACATTATTATACCCATCCAAATAATGAAGTGTTTGAATAACAAACTACACCACGACGTCGAGACGGTAAGATGTACGTACACACGTATGGTGACTTTGTCATTCATATGATGGATATAATAATGAATATGGTAGTACCATTCTTATAATAACATCAATTTATATTGAATATACTGTAGATATTATTTTATAATGGAAAAAAACTAAATATTAAGTGGATGAGGAATATAACGTGAATGAGGTGATAAATATTTACATCTTCTTCGGGTTGTTCCTTTTGATTTGATCAAAATGGATCATTATGTTGGCTTTCTGACCAATATAAGACCTCTAGGATTAAGGGATGAAGGTCGGGAGGATATTTGGGTAGGTTGTGTCCTAGAAAAATGGCTTTGGAGGTGTGAAATTAATATAAGGGAAGTATCTTTTTGTCAGATAGGTGAGGGTCACTTTAGGAAAATCATGAAATATTATTTTATAATAAAATCGTTTTCAGTTTATAATGGCTCTAAAATTAATTATTTTTAGGATAAGGTGGGGATGTGTCTAAAACCTTGAAACAAATAGGTTTTAGATATGTTTAGTTCACCATATTATCCTTATCTTTTAGATTTAACTCTTAGGTAAATATTTTGACATTTACGATGTCTCTTTGTGTTTATATATTATATGGTTAATAAACATACTATAACAAGATGAGATAACCCCATGTGGTTCATTATTAATATATATAAACTTATCTATGTCTTTTGGGAGAACCTTATATTTTTAGGAATATTATTCAATTAATAATACTGATTTTTTTAAAAAACTCAATTGTGTCATTTTGACACAACTTTGTATTTGATTTTTGTGAAAATAATAACAATATTATTACATCAAATAAAAATTATTTAATCAATACTAACATTTCACATTAGCCTAGAATATTATTTGAATTAAAAAAATTATCAAATTACATTTATTTGGATATTTATAATATCTAATATTTTAATATTTCATTAATAAGTTAATTACATCATCATCATTGTGACATAAATAAATTAAACATTGAATTTTTCTCTTTTAACTCTTCTTTAATAAAATATTAATAAGTGTCCTAATCTAAGACAAGTAGACAAAAAGGGATAATATTTTATTCTTATGGTTTTTTTGGTCTAATTACACTTATCTAATAGAATTAGAACATTTTTTAATGTAATTATAATATCATTTTTACCCTTAATAACACTATTTACTTTTAATAATGGTAAATAAAAATAAAAAGTTACAATTCACAAAAAATTATTTTCATCATATAGAACCACATTTTACATACTAATATTATCCATGTCTCTGTAATTTATTATATTCAAGTCACAGAAGCGGTGAAATTATGTTTTAGGCAAATTTATAAATGCTCCATGAAGATGGGGTAAAAGACAGTAAAATGTTCAATAAAACTTTATATATCTAAAATTATTATAAAATTACTCTAATGAATTACATTGTTAATATATAGGTATTATGTATCTATTTTGACCTAAAATAAATTAAAATAAAATAATGAATTATTTAAATAAAAAATTCGGTTTTAAACAATAATGCAATGTTTTACACTATTCATCAAAAATTAAACGTTTTCAGAAAAATACCAAGAATTCACCCTAATATAAATTTTATATTTGAAATCAAAAACGGAATTCCATTTTTAAAAATGAAATTTATATAATTTAAAAAGTGGGTATAACTATTCATAATGAATTCTTTGATTGATCGTGGAGTGTTAAAACACCAAGTTGCGTACAACGTAAGATACTGCATTATTCAAAGAGAAAAGTACCAGGGAAGCTTGGGGTGTTACATTATCCCCAATTTAAAATAATTTCATTCTCTAAATATCTAGAATATTATTGAATAAAAATATTTGACTGGTTCATCATAATAATTTCCTCAAGTTCCCACATTGCCTCTTCAATATTATTGTTTCTCCATAGAACTCTTACCAGACAAGTCTTCCCAGTTTCTCTGCACTTATTCCCGGGTATCAATAAATTTGACAGGATCTTCACAATAAGACAGATCAGGTTCTAGTTCAATTTACTCATAGGTTTGTACATGTGTTGGGTCCGGCATGTATTTTAACAACAGTGATACGTGGAACACATCATGATCTTTGGAGAGACTTGGAGGCATTGCCAAATGATAAGCAATAACTCAAATTCATTCTAGAATATTGAAAGGTCCTATGTACCTGGGACATAATTTACCCTTCTTACCCAAACATATAACACCCTTCCATGTAGATACCTTCAAGAATACATGGTCTCCTACATAAAATTCAAAATCATTCTTTATGTTATCAGCACAACTCTTTTGCCTACTTTAGGCTAATTTGATTTGGGTTTGGATAATGTTCACTTTTTCCAGTGTTTCCTCAATATGTTCTGGGCCTACGAGTTTTCTTTTACCAATATCATCCCAAAAATTTGGATTGTGACATCTCTTGCCATATAAATCTTCATATGGTGCCATCTGAATACTTGAAATGAAGCTATTGTTATAGGAAAATTCTACCATAGGTAAATAGAGATATCACATACCATGAATGTCACATGAGCAAGATCCCAACATGTCTTCTATGGTTGGATTAGTCCATTCTAATTGTCTATCAGTTTGAGGTTGGTAGGCAGTGCTCAAAAGAAGTATAATATCCAGGGCTCTATGAAAATATTTCCTGATTCATGATCTAAAATAGGGATCATGATTAGAAACAATTGATATAGGTACAACATGGAGTCTTAAAACATCATTAATATATAGTCATTAAATACATTAAAGTGTTTAATCTTCTCTTATATCAAATAAATTTGAATACTTGGTAAGATGATCAACAATGTCCTATATTGCATCATTCCTTCAAGGAGACATTAGTAGCCCAATGAAAAAGCATATTGTAATATTATCCCATTTCCACTCAGGTATGGGAAGAGGTTTCATGACTCCTCCAGGTTGTTGCCTTCCAGCTTTCACTTGTCGAAAAACGATACATATTGACACAAAATCAGCCATTTCCATATTCATGTTGTCCCATAAAAAATGTTCCATCAAATATCTATACATATTGGTGCTCCCAAGGTGTATAGAGTAATTGGATCTATGAGCATCATCCAATAATTCCATTTTTAAATCAAGTATGTTAGGAACACAAAGTCTCTTCCCATATTTCAAAATTCCATCTTCATATATGAATTCACTCAATCTCCCATCATTTACGGCTTAAATCTTCTTTTGAAACTCTTTATCTTTAGTCTGAGAACTTTTTATCCTTTCTATTTAAAATGGTTTGGAATCCATATAAAAAAGTATTGACATTTCACCATCCCTAGTTATTCACATATTCATCTTTACTAGATCTATGAAAATAGGATCCCTTTCATCTCACATATTGTTCAAAACTCGATGATCCTTTCAAATCAAATCATATAGCACCTTAGTTTCATTCCTCGGGTGGTTGTGTATAGTGTAATCATAACACTTGAGTAGTTTAAACTATTGACATTTCCTCATGTTGTGTTCTTTCTGTGTGGAGATATATTTCAAACTTTTGTGATCAGTATATATCTCACATTTTACACCGTAGAGATAGTGTATCCATATCTACAAAGAAATATTACAGCTACTAACTCAAGATCATGAATGGGATTGTTTTTTTCATGAATTTTTAGCTATCGTGATACATAGGAAATAACTCTATCCTTCTTTAAAATGAAAAAACCAAGTCCTCTCTTTGAAGGATCTCTATAAATAAAAAACCAATCATTCCCTACTGGTAAAGTCAATATAGAAGAATTTACTATTCTTATATTCAGTTCTTTGAAACATTCATCATGTATTTTTGTCAAAAAAAAATTAACCCCTTTACATGTGTGCTTTGTTAATGGGTTATCCAACCATGAAAAATTATGGAAAAAACGTCGATAATAACCTTGTAAACTAACAAAACTGGGTACCTCAGGTATAGTCGTCGGAGCTGGCCATTCATGGATTGCCTAGGAAATTGAAGGATTAATAGAGATTCCATCCATAGAGACAATATGGCCAAGAAAATAAATATCCTGAAGGAAGAATTCACAAATTCTAAACTTCCAATATAATTCATTTCTTCTAAGGGTTTCTAGAATAGTGCTTAAGTGGTTTTCATGATCTTCATTACTTTTTTATTATACAATGATATCATCAATACATACCAAGAAAAAGTCATCAATATATTCCTTGAAAACATTATTCATTAGATCCATGAAGAAATAGGGTGAATTAGTCAATCCAAATGGAATTACAGTAAACTCATAATCGCCGTACCTGGTTCAAAATGTAGTCTTCTAAACGTCATCCATCTTCACACCCAACTGATTATATCCAGATCGAAGGTCAATCTTGAAAAAATATTGAGCTCCATGAAGTTAGTCGAATAAATCATCAATGCAAGTTAGGGGATAATTTTATTTATTGTTATAGAATTGATCTCCCTGTAGTTAATGCACAACCTCATAGATCCATCTTTCTTCTTAACAAAAAGAACATGGGCTCACCATAGAGAAACACTAGGCTGAATAAATCCATTATTACTCAATTCCTCTAGCTATTTCTTATGTTCCAATAAATCCATAGTGTCCATGCTATAATGGTTCTTTGATATGGGCCTGGAACCCGGAATTAAATCAATAAAAAACTCAATTTCTCGTTCTGGAGGATGTCCATGTAAATCATCTAGAAACACATCAACATATTCTTTCACAATAGGTATGGCCTCTATGCGAACATTATTTTCCTCACCAATATTTATTTCATTCTCTTCTTCCCCAATGATTAATTATAGTACATCTACTATGGGCGTATCCTAATTTGAATCAGGTGGTGACATTTCTGTTTTAAAGATAAGTTAATTCTTATCATCATCGAAAATTGTAACATCCTTCTTCTTAATACAAAATTTTTCATCATGGTCCGAAATCCAATCCATTATGAGGATTATACGAAATTAAATCATGGGTATGACAATGACATCAGCAGATAAAAACATTTATAATCCATAATAGGAATTGATTCAAAAAAACTTGTTTTCGTGATACTTCTCTTAGGTGTTTTGACTGACAACTGCCTTTTTATGTCAAATTGAAAATATCTAATTTTCCAGGCCAAAGTGGGAAAATATGAAACAATGTGATGAACTAGATTCAAATAAAGAATTAGTTAATTTAATTCCCTAACCAGAGTTACCTAGAGTCTATGCATTTTTATATAACATTTTCATGATACAAGGATTCATGTCCCGAAATACTGATCGGTTTAGTAGCCTTAGAAGTACCAGATACATTCATAAGTCTTACATTACATCATGAAATAAAAATAGAAACAACATTTTCCCCCTTTTGAACACACTTATATCCTTATCCTATCCCTTTAAACGAACTATAAAATATTACTTCACATCCTGGAAAAAATAAAACATAGAAAGGTGTGAGCTCAAATGCTCAGTATGGATAACAATATAGAAAAAACCTTCATAAATAAGAATATAAATTTAATGAAATGTGTAAGTAAAATAAAAAAACCTTTTAAAATTAAGCATCATCATAATATGGACAAAAAATCAAATAATTCCATTTACATATTCACATGGATATTCTTCTAGTCGAATAATCACATGAAATTTCAATATCCACTTTCCTAATCATGGGATGTATTATGCCAGAATTCATAACCACATATTTGTGGCCTTGAGCTAAGACTAGAGATAATAATTTTTCAAGGCCTTGTGCCAAGATAGTAATTTGCCTCATGAGACCTGCTGATGCATCGAAGAGCTATAGTGGGCTCCACCAGTCACACACTATGTCCAATGCATTCCTCATATGAAAAGGTTTAAACATAACACAAATATTCGTATTAAAACTAGCATATTAAATGTAAATATTTTGTCCATAAACCATGAATCGCATAAAAATAACACATTAACTATCAAAAATAACACAAATCCTTCAAAATAGTATGGAATATTTTTATCCTAATAAATCAACATCAAATTCGTTTAAAATCCATCAATGAATGTTGACAAAGATGAATTCATAACTTTTTGAGAGAAATATCTCATTCTATTTTGAAATCATTTAGAAGTATTATAATTATAAAAAAACATTTATTTTGGAAATATTTTTATAATAATTTATGGGATTCTTTGACGATGTTATAATGGTGGAAAATATCAACACCTTCCGTATAAGTTAAAAATACATTTTTACCTCAATTTTGTTGAAAAGGTCATAATCTACCATGATTGAAAAACAATGGAACGATTCCATTCAAAACATATAAGGTCAAAAAAGGGTATAAATGAATTTCAACTGTTGTCTAGTAAATAGAAAAAATTATTTGAAATACATTTTTATGAGAACACAGATGTGGATGATAAAGAGGTCTCAGTAGATACTTATGTAAAAAAACCTCAGATAATAAAGAGATTGTAAAATTAACACTTAACTTGTACTTTTCCATTGTTGATGGTATGTTAATATTTCATATAATAGTTAAAATATTGTTATTAAAATATAAAAGAACTATATAAATAAATATGATATCATATATGATCCTCCAATATTGCTTTGTTAAAAATATTTCAGTAGTATCATCATTTTGGGTGGTAACTGATTCATTTTCTTTTATATGATTGGTTATTTAAGCCAGGTTTGTTATGTATATGATATATTTTATTTATATCCGAAATGATATTATGTTATTAAACATTAATTTTAATAATAAAATAAAAAATATTCATGAATGGTTATGATGGGGAATAAATCTCATCATGTTATTGGAGACGGTAATCCACACGTATGCACGAGTGACAATATCGTTATATTAATGGTGAAATAGTATTCAATTGGATGGTATATCATATATACAGAATCATTAACACGATATATTTATTATTAATATCATTTATTCTCATTATTATACCCATCCAAATAATGATGTGCTGGAATAAAAAACTACACGACATGGAGACGGTAAGCCGTACGTACACACGTATGGTGACTTTTTCATTCATATGATGGACAGAATAATGAATATAGTTGTAAAATTTTTATAATAACATCACAGTATATATAATATACTGATGTTATTATTTTATAATGAAACAACAATGAAAGAATAAGTCGAAGAATAAATGAACTTGAATGAGGGTGGTGAAATATTAACCACTTCTTCAGGTTCTTTCATTTGATTTGATCAAAATGGGCTCTTTGGTTGGATATCTAACAAAATGAAGGCTTCTAGGTTGAAGGAAAAATATTTGGGAAGATATTTGGGGCAGGGATGGCCAGGACAAACTGTTTTGGAGGAGTAAAATTAAGAGAAGGGGAAGTTCCCTTTTATAAAAGAGTTGAGGGTCACATTAGGAAAATCCTGAAATATTATTTTAGAATAAAATCCTTTTCGGTTTCTAGTGGCTCTAAAAAATATTTTTTAGAGGATAAGAAGGGGATGGGTCGAAAACCTCTCAAAAAATAGGTTTTAGACTGGTTTAGGTCATCATATTAACCTTATCTTTTATATTTATCTCTTAGTTAAATAGTTTGACATTTACCATGTCTTTTTGTATTTTTATATTATATATTTATTTAACTTACTATAAAAATCCAAAAGAACCCCATGTTGTTCATTATTAATATATATAACCTTATCTATGTCGTCTGGCTAAACTTTATATTTTTATGAATCCTATATCAATTAATAATATAGTTTTTGATTTAAAAACTCAATTATGTTTATTTTGATAGTATTTGGTATTTGTTTAAGACATAAAAACTTTATCACTTCGAATAAAATTTATTTAACCAACCCTAACTTGTAATATTAACCTACAAATTTATTTTAATTCATATGAAGTCAAAATATACATTTATTTGGATATTTATAATATCAATTATTTTAATATTTCATTAATAAGGTAATTAATGATTTTTCATTATGTCATATTTAAAATAAATTATATAATGACTAGAAATTATTAATAAAATACCATTATGTAGGAAATCATTTTACCTTTCTAATGAATATTTATTGTCGAATTTATATTGTGTGTATCCCTGTATTAAATATAGTTTAGTTAATAAATTTTGAATTTAACTCTTTAAACTCTTCATTAAATAAAATAATAATAAATGTCCTAATCTAATCCAAGTGGAAAAAGGATCATATTTTATCCCTAAGTTTGTTTTTGGTCTAATTTTACTTATGAAATAGAATTAGAACATGTTTTAGGGTAATTATGATATCATTTTTACCGTTAATTACCCTATTTAATTATAACTGTGGTAAATAAAAGTCAAAAGTTATTATTCACCAAAAAATATTTTCATCTTATTGAACAACATTTTACTTAATGATATTAATTATCTCTCTCGGGTTTTTGAAATTCTTATCATAGAAGCATTAATATTATGTTTTATGCAAATTTTCTAATGCTCTTAGGAGGTGTGTAAAAGGTCTTAAAATTTTAATAAATTTTTCTATATCTAAAATTATTATAAAATTAATCCAATGAATTACATTGAACTTATATAGGTGTTATATATCTATTTGGACATAAAATAAAAAATTATTTAAATAAAAATTTGGTTTTCAAAATAACTTAGGGGTTTTCACTATTCATAAAAAATTGAATGTTTTCAGAAAAAACACCCAATATTCACCCTAAGATAATTTAGATATTCTGAATCCAAAAATGAAGTCCATTTTGATAGATAAAATTTATAAAATTTCAAAAAGTGGGTATTATTATTCATAATGGTGAGTTTTATTGGTTGTGGTGTGTTTGATCTTGAAGTTTCATACAACACAAGCTATTGTATTATTCAAAGGGAAATGTACGGTGGAAGCTTGGTGTGTTATAGTTAAAAATTAGGGAACCATTAAATTACCTAACACCACATATTTTGGAGATTGAACCTCATCAGTATTGATCTCATAATATTAGCCTTTCTCCCTTGGCCTTTTTGAGATAAGTTCCCTTGGCACTTAGGAAATTCACTTTCATAATGCCCCTTTTCTCTACCATTGAAGCATTCAACATTGATAGCCTCTTTCTTCCCCTTACAATCATGAACTTGGTGGCCTTTTAAACCACACTTGTAACAGACTCCCATTCCCTTCAGTGAAGTATCAGGGTGTTTATTTCCACAATAACAACAAGATGTATATTCAACTTTTTTCTTCAGACCTTATTTCTATTTTAAGAGTGTTCATCAGATCTCTTTTTCTCTTCATTTGCATTAAATACATAAGACAAATAGATTTCCTTTTTTTTCTTAATAGCACATGAGACAATATTTTCGTACAATAAGAATGACAGTGAGACTAATGATCGATGGAGAAATATCTTTAACCCATAAATGAATTAATCAGTCATACTTCTAGGGTTATGTTTATATTCTGCTGCATGCCTTTCAAACCTTGTAAAGTTAGCCTCATACATTTCCACATTCTCATCCTCCTTTTTCCTCGGATTCAGAAATTGTCTTCCATATACGATCAATGGTCACAAGGAAAGTATTTTTCTATGAAAATATCTTTAAACTCCATCCATTTCATGTTCGATAATTCTTCATCTTCCGTTGTGTTTGGGATTAATGACCACCATTGATCTTCATCTCCCATGAGATGATAAACTGCAGTGACAAATTTTTCACTTTTGATACATCCCAAACATGAATTATTTTCTTTAAGGAATTTATCCATTGCTTTGCTACTAATGGATTTGTACTCCAATTAAATGATGGGGGGTTTTTGCCTCATGGAGTGGTTTAACATTGATCCTCCGCATTTTGGATCAAGGTTCTCCATACAGGTAAAGTTATTATTCATAACCTGAGTGAGTTGTCCCAGTATGGTGATAAGATTATCAGCACCAGTTGCATCAATAGCTCCACTATAATTATCTTGAGTAGGAGTTGAATCCCTACATGGATTATGTTCATTGATATGGTTTCAATTCCTTCCACTATGTGCCATTTCTAAAAATGGTATACATTATACTAGTTTATGAATCGCAATACATAACTCCAAACTTATAAAACACATAACATAAATTAAAATATATAAGGATATAATCCATAATAATAAATATGTTTTCCTTGAGGAAGTATATACTAATAATCCCTTCATAATGTTGTGTATAGAAAATGTGAATTTTCTTAATCATTTCTCCCTGGAGTTTCGTAACCAATAGTGCAGCAATGCCAATTGTCGTGTACCAGGATACCCCGAGTTAAGCCCGAAACTCCTTGTACTAGTTTTCACACCTAGTTACATCAATTTCAGAGCCGCCTCTACCTACTTGTATCCAGACATGGATTTATTTCTTGGAAAATACACAAGATCACTAAATTACCAATAGTCTAGGAAATTCATCTATACCAATCCTCAAAGTTGATCATACGGTCATGTGCTCTAATCAGAATTTTCCTAAATCGAGCTTCCAATGTCTGTGATAAACTTCCTCTGATACCAACTATAATGCCTGTCCCCAGTTACCCAGGGTCCGTGCATTATTATATAACATTGACATGATCACAAGGGATAAAATCCCAAATAACCAATCGGTTTTGTTGCCTTGTTAGTACTAAATACATTCATAAGATTTACGTTACATAATGTAATAAAAGCATAGACAACATTTTTTGACCATTTTAACACACTTATATCTTTATCCTATCCCTATAGGTTAACCATAATATACATGTTCACATCCTGGGAAAAATAAAACATCTAAAAGGGTGACCTCTGATTCTCAGTAAGGATATTAATATAGAAAAAATTTAATAAATAAGCATAAATTTTAAATGAAATGTATAAGACTAAAACAAAATCCTTTTTAACATCAAATAATTCCATTTACATATTTACAATGATATTCCACTTGTCGAATAATAAATTTCAATATGAATAGAAACTTTCATAATCATGGATAGCATAATTCCAGACATCCAAACTACATAGTAAAGGCCTTGTGCCAAGACTACAATTAAAATTATTTCAAAGCCTTGTTCCAAGAAACTAGTTTTTCTCATGTGACCTACCAATGCATCAAGGTGATAAATCAGGCTCCACCCTTCACTTACTTAGCCCAATGAATTCCTCATATGAAATGTTTTAAACATAACATTAACATTTGTATTAAAATTAGCATACGAAATGTCAATACTTTATCCATAAAACATGAATGGTGTAAAAATAACACATCCAGAGCCAACAATATGAAAAAATACTTCAATATAATATGGAATATTTTTATCACAATAAATCATCATCAAAAAAGTTTAATATCCCTCAATGGATGTTGACATAGATGAAATGAAAACCATTTGAAATAAATTCATCATTCTATTTTGAAATCATTTAAAAGTCACATAATTATAAAAGAAAACATTTATTTTGAAAATATTCTTATAATCTTGAATGGAATGCATCGATGATGATATAACAACGGAAAATAGCAACACCCTCCGTATAAGTTAAAAAAATACATTCATACTTTAATTTTGTCGAAAAGGTCCAAATGTACATTGTTTGGAAAACAATGAATAGATCCCTTACAAAATTTTTATAAAAAGTCAAAAAGGGTATAAATGACTTCAACACATAGTCTAGTAAATTTTAAAAATATTTTTAAATACATTTGTATGAAACATGGATGTGGTTCATAAAGAGGTCATAGTAGATACTTACATAAAAACAATATCAGATAATAAAGAGATTGTGAAATTAACCCTTAACTTGTACTTTTACTTGGTTAAGGGTAAATTAAACTCCTGTATAATAATTATATAATTGTTACTAAATTATACAATATCAATATACATAAATATGATAACATATATGATCCACTAATATTGCTTTGATAATAATATTTTAGTAGTATCATCATTTCAGGTATTAACTGATCTGTTTTCCTTTATATCCGTGGTTATTTAAGCCTTGTTTCTTATGGATAGGATGAATATGATTCATATCCAAAATTATATTAAGTTATTAAAAATTATTTTTAATCATAAAATGGTATTTATTCATGAATAAATGGTATGGAGAATGAATCACATCCCGTTCGTGGAGACGACAATCCCTACGTACAGACGAGCAACAATATCATTATATAAAGGGTGAAATATTTCTAATTGGATAGTATATAATATATAAATAAACATTAAAATGTTATATTTATTATTTAAATCATTTATACTCATTATTATACCCATCTGAATAATTAATTGTAAGAATAACAAACTACACAACGCCGTGGAGATGGTAAGTCATACGTACACACTTATGGTGACTTTATCATTCATATGATTGATAGAATAATGAATATGGTGGTGCAATTATTATAATAACATCATAGTATATAGATTATTCTGGATTTTATTATTTTATAATGTAAACAAAAAATAAAGAGGATGTGGAAGATGAAAAGAACATGAAAGAGGGGACAAATATTTACCGCTTCTTCGGTTACTTCCATTTTATTTGATCAAAAGGGATCATTATGTAGGATTTTTGACAAGATTAAATCCACTATGATGAAGGGAGGAATGTTGGGAGGATATTTGGGTAGTGTTTGGCTGGGCCCAATGGATTTGGAGGTGTTAAATTAAGATAAAGGGAAGAACCATTTTATAAGAGAGAAGAGGGTCACTTTTGGAAATGTTTGAAATATTATTTTATAATAATAGCTTTTTCATTTCCTAATGGATACAAAATGAATTATTATAGGTATATGGTGGGTATGGGTCGAAAACACTCAAACAATAGGTTTTAGACCGGTTTAGGTCATCACATTAAACTTATATTTTAGATTTAACTCTTAGTTAAACAGTTTGACACTTTCCATGTCTCTTTGTATTTTTATATTATATGGTTAGTAGGCATAGTCTTACAACAAAATAGATCCCCATGTGGTTCATTATTAATATATATAACCATATCTATGTCCTTTGGTCAAAACATAGATATTTAGGAATATTATATCAATTAATAATATAGTCTTTGTTTTAAAAACTCAATTATGTCATTGTTGACACTATTTAGTATATGGTTTTTGTGAAAAAACATAACAGCATGATTAATTAGAAAAAAACTATTTAATCAACCCTAAAATGTAATATTGACATATAAAATTAGTTTAATTCATCAAAAGTTTCAAATTGAATTTATTTGGATATTTTTAAAATCAAATATTTTAATACTTCATTAATAAGTTAATTACTTCATCATCATTGTGTCATAAATAAATTAAATTATTTATTGTCTAAAATTTATAAATAAACTTACATTATGTTTAAAATACTTTTATCATTTTAATCAATATTTATAGTTGAATTTATCTTATGTATTACCCTATATTAAAAATTGTTTAGTCATTAATATTTGAATTTAACTATTTTAACTATTGTTTAAATAAAATAATAGTAAATGTCCTATTCTAATCCATGTGGAGAAATGGGGATAATATTTTATTCCTAAGTTTGTTTTGGGTCGAAATAAAATAATCCAACATAATCAAGACATGTGTAAGTGTAATTATAATAACATTTTTACCCTTAATTACCCTATTTACTTTTATCCGTTGTAATTAAAAGTAAAAAAGTTTCTATTCACCAAAAATTATTTTCATTTTATTGAACCACATTGTACATACTAATATTAACCGTTTCACTCAGATTTTTTAAAATCAACTCAAAGAAGAGATAAAATTATGTTTTATGCAAATTTGTAAATGCACCAAGAATGTGGGAAAAAGATAGTAAAAAGTTCAATATAATATTATATATCTAATCTTATTATAAAATGAATACAATGAATTACAATGAAAATATATAGGTATTATGTATATATTTTAACCTAAAATATATTAAAATAAAATAAATAATTATTTAAATAAAAAGTCGGTTTTAAACAATAATGTAGTGTTTTTCACTATTCATCAAAATTTGAATGTTTTCAGAAAAATACCCTAAATTCACCCAAAGATAATTTTGATATTACAAATCCAAAAATGAAGTCCATTTTGAAAAATATAATTTATAAAATTTCCTAAATTTTGTATTAGTATTCATAGCAGTTACATTTATTGGTCATGGTGTGTTAAAACTCCATGTTGCGTACTACGCAAGCTACTGCATTATTCCAAGGGAAACATACCATGAAAGTTTAGGGTGTTACACTAGAGCCTTTATAATAAACTCTAGGGGTGAAAAGTCAATTAATATTTTCAATTATCAAATTATATTTATTACTACAACTATAATAATGTATTCATTAATATATAAGGATGCAAGTAATTCTGATAAAAATTAATGTCGATCCAAATTTTAAAAACCCAATTTTATATTATCCATGGAAACCTAAAATAGAACTATAAATGAGGAAATAATCATCTCTTTTCAAATAAAAAAATTACTAGATTAAATAATTTCATTGAAAATACTTGTTAAGAGCTAGTATATTTTTAACAATGATTTTAAAAAAATATATAGGAGTATAAATATCATCATTATCAGTAATATAATAAAAACCATTTTTTATATAAATATTTTAATCATATTTAAAATTATAATGAAACAAGTAATATTTTTGAAATGTTATAGAGGTTATAAAAAATTTACTAAACATATTAAAATATTGAAAAAAATTCAAGACAATAAGGATAACATATTTATGACTAATAAAACACTTTACCAATTTATACAAAACACTGCTTCAATATCAAAATTTTAATTGTGAAATCAATCGAGTTAGTAATATATAATATCATGATTGATAATCGAAAATTTATTTTTAATACTAAAATTAGAACAAGAGTGTGATTATGGGACATTATATCTCAAAGGTAATTGTTCGAGTGATATAAGAGAACAAAAAGTGTAAGCCGATCACATTACATGAACTTGCCTACCATAAGGCCTGAAGTGCATTCCTAATCACCCTAGGCTAGAGATAATCATCGTAGAATAATACAAAGTTGACAAGGGATGTATTAAATCCTCAATAGAGATATGATAAAATATTTAAAATAGTGTAACATTATTGATAACTAAATTATATCATATGTAAAATAAAATAATAAAAAGGTATCATCCAATATTAGGATAATAATTTTTTCATTTAACAACTAATGTATTATTTATAGATAGAACCTAGAAAAAACATGGGTTTATCTCCATGTGTCTACACACCACCACCACACCAACTCATGGTAAGGAAATAACTTATATGATTCCATTCTTCCATATTATGCTTCTTAATTTAATAATATCCTATAATATTCAACAAAACCCTAAGGGACAATTTATTGTATGAGTTCAATAGCCTATAGAGGAACTACCATGAATCAAAAAAATATCTATCCTAGGGTATCCATTATTCATTTATTATAAATTTATTTCTAGATAACATTATAAATAACAAAAATTCTTTTTTTTAATTTATCATTTGGTTCACATTCCAAAAATATGATATTATTTTGAAAAACTGGACAATATTCAAATAAAAATCTCTATATCAAATATCACATATCCAATAACATTAAAATATAAGATCAAATGTTTTCAATAATCGATACTCATATCATGAACATTTTGGAAAATAAGAATATGGAATGACCATGGATGTGATGAAATTCAAGGGAGTCCAAATAGTGAAATCCTTGACATAAGGGAATACAACACTTAAATAATAAGGCATACATAGACCTACTAGTTATTATATGTGAATCCAAATGTCAATAAAAAATGGCCCCTCGAGGAATCCTACCCTCTAAATTACTTTAACTTGAGGTAACCTCCATAGTGATAGTTATCTCTACCAACGATCATCTTTTTTATTTTTCCCAAATACCCAAATGCCCCCAAACATGATATTAAAATATTATTAAGATAAAATAAATAAAATTAATGTTTAATAAAACAAATTACCTTTCATAAAAAAATAACAAACCAATACTAAATAATTCTATATTTGTTCAATATCATTCTATAATTCATTCTTGAATGGAAAAAAATTCTTTTTCATATGATCATCATTGACACAATTAAAAATTAATTAGAACTATCTAAAAATGAATCCAGAAAATAACACTTTTTTAAAACAATATTTGACCCATAGAATAATAATACATATTATTTAATCAATTATATAATTAAAACAATATCAGAACAATATGAGAACAAAATATATTCCAAGGTTTTGACCATATGATATAGTCCCAAACAAGGACATGATGATATCTTCAAATCTATCCAGAATAGTGATTATGGATGTGATGATCATACCCTATAGAACCTACATCCTAGATAAATAATGTCAATTCTATATTTTCATTATAGATATGATTATCTAGTTTCATATGACATAAAAATCATGGATAATAATAGAAAATTTGTAATGAAATGGGTCTAATATACTAGATTAAGGAAAACCGATACCCAATCTTCTAATTGGAACAAATATTCCCTACTAAATTTAGAGGGAGTAAGAAGAAGAATTTTAGAGCCTATATGATATGTAAAACAGATTTATGACAATGGGTCGAATTAATTGTGATTAAAAAAATTCATATGAAAATTAAATTACTACTATTAATAAAATAGATTGCCAGGGGAGTGACCATCAATAAACTGAGAATCACTAGAAGGATGGTTCTCTTGTAGGGGGTTGGTTGGTTCTAGAAGAATTCTTTCACCATGAGGCATCCCACTAGGTGGCCAGAGGAAGCCATCCAACTGGTTGAGGTAATCAACTGAGCGATAATGGTTATTTCTAACCTCAATATCATTATCATTTCATCTATATGAAAATTGATGGCTCTGTGATTCCACATATAATCAAAAAAATCTACCCCCATTTCTAAAAATGTCCTGAAACCCAAAATGAGATGTAAAATAAAATATTCATACATAGTTTCAAATATCTAGTTATGACAATTTTCCCCACCATATAGTATTTCTATCATAGGAAAGTCCAAATATCCTTAACCTATGAAGAGATAATTCATTTATTTTTCATCAAACTCTTAGTATCCCATACCTTATTTTATTCCCAAACAATCTGCAATATCACTGGAGCTAATGTGGTCAGCTTTCCATTGAACAACTCATTTATTCGGTCTACTATCTAAAAATTTCATTCAACCGCTATGGTGATTAGTTCTATATAAATATAATGGCATTTGATCAAATGGGAATGATATTTATGATACATATATAATAAGAAAATATTGAACACATCAAGGATATAGGTAAAATGATAAGGTAAGTTTTAAAAATAGAAATATTCCATTTTTTTCTTTATTATCTTCAATAGACCAATGTAACGAGGAACCCACATACAATTATTCAGAAAATATTTATTTCCAAAAAATAATGGTAAACTATGAAGGAATCGTTATTATAAAATTCATAGTAAAAAAATACAATGATTCCAATTCAAAGAAGATTTATCCAGACATTAATATGCCACTAACCAGATCATGATCATCTGAATGGTATCTTTTGGATTCATGTACTATGTTTCATTTTTCAAATTATCATTTTGTAACTTCTTCCGAATATCATTTGGGCAACCAACACCTAATATAAAATCTATCAAATAAACACATATATATCAAATACTAATAATTATTTTATAAAAAAAATAAAAAAATGATGTTTTCCCATAATACATAGTAGTCACGTAAATATTTCTAAATCATACAATGAAAAATACAGTTTTGTCTCTTATTTTGGCCATCCATATATGGATGATAATTAAATCACAAAATCCACAGATAACAAGTAGTTTTATAAATACCACTATAAATATGAGTATTTAATGTGATGGTATCTATAAAAATGATTCCCAATGAAATAGTATTAAGTCTACAAAATATTTTTAACATATATGTTCCAAAGAAACTATTCTATTTTTTACAAAATTCTAGGTAGAAAATTTATTGATTTCATGAGTTGATCAATTACCTCCCATAACTAATCCTTTCTCCTAGGATTAGGAAGTAGCAGAATAAAAAAAATTTATGGATATCATTCCCATTTCCACACTATAATGGGAAACATTTTACAAATCCTTATAGCCCTTGTATTTCCACCTTTATTTTTTAATGTGTAATGTAGAAAGATAGAATAACCATAATCTATAATCTCCCTAACATCAACAAGAAATTATGTATCAATCCATGTTGTATATCAGTATCTCTAGTAACCATAATGAACTCAATTGGTTTCCACAATCCTCAAAATAATTCCTCAATTATACCATAACAACCATTGTATCTATAAAGTATGAAACTATATTAGGAGGCAGAGACCACTCACCAATTGTCTCCCTATAAAAAAATATGATGATAAAACACTAAAAAACTATATTATCATCCTATCCATCTCAAATATGATCACCCATATGTGGTCTATCCTGAATATAATATTTTAATACCACTCTGTCAACACTCCCTTCCAACAATCACATCCTAGTAAAGAAGCCCATCACGAAGCAATCTTCTAATGAATCATTCACTATATCATTAACAAATTTCCTTGTCATAGCATATGTTACCACATTATAATTATAAAAGGTGCAAATAATATCAACACTGATGTTCTGAGGGTATTCCAATAGTCGCCTTATTATCAATTTTATTTCTCTGAATTTGATGATATAATTAATAATATTATAGTCTGAATACACTATAATCACTATAGGAATAGGTAGATATTACATTTCTTTAGAACACGTGTCACTGTTTCTAACTCAATATAGGTTATAGGGTATTGACTTTCTACAGGTATAATTGAGGGGTTTTATACGCTACTATTCGTATCCCCTACAAATGAATATAACCCAAACCCAAGACCTAACTTGGGTTATTTCGTTAGTAATCTTATATTGGACCTTGATTCAGAATAATAAATGATATAGTAAAATTCAATCCACTTTGAAAACTTTATAGTCATTTATCACTAATTTGTTTAAACAAACACTAAACTATAACATGAAATTCTATCATTGGGGATTCTAGATTGGAGATGTCCAAAATTAAGAGCTTATATCATACAAATTACCTGAATAATATTTTTTTCTAATCTATATGTTTAGGCCACTCTGGAGACATCATTTCTTATATCTTCTTATGATTTACTAAGACACTATTATTTTAAATTAAATGCCCAAAATATTTCTCCTCTCATATACAAAGCATACATCAATATAGATTCCTATATATTAAATATTATCATAATATTATAGGATGATATTTAAATTACTAGCATGATCATATATAAATATTGAATAAAATATAATACCATCCGGGAAATCAACTACAAATAATTACATGAAGGGAAGGATTATTTGTCTAATCAATCCCATAAACAAAATATGTGCTTTTTTAAGGACAAATGGAATATTCAAACACACATAGTACTCAAAAATTTTCTAGAATTTCATCTGATTAATATTTTCATCTTAAACTCTCAATTGATGTTTCCATAATCCCATGAAAATTTACAAGACATCTTACCCCTTTATTTGATCAGAATGGTCATATATCCTTTGAGAAGGAACAATTTTTATCCTGGTCACCTAGTCGAGTTTTTTGTGTTTTCTGCAATGTCAAAGACTCCCATTCACATTATTTTTGAAGAACACTGGTGCAGAAAAAATTGAAACTCTTTTATGGATACATAACTTACCATTGATATATTTATGTTTAACTATTATAAAATTCAATTATGAAGGTACTATGTGGTATAAAGGTTTCTGAATTCATCTCAACCATGGAAGAAATTATATATGGAACCTAACATTACTGTGAGGAGGTAAACAACTACAATGATCTAAAAATATGTCAGGATAATAATAAACCCTCATTTAAAGATAAATATGAACAAATAGATAAATGAAATTTGAAATCATGTCTAAAATTATCAATAGATCTCCTCGGAAATTGGAGTAATGAGACATTCCCATATCATCCTTTAATTCAACTCACAATAGACTAATTGGGTAACTAAATAAAGTTATAGAAACTACAACTGAAAATGACATAAGTAAAATTTTTATTTATAGAAAATGAATCATTTATTCCAATTAGAAGATAAAAATGTCATGTTTATGAGCTAAAAGTCCTAAACTATATTATATTCAGGCATCATTCTCAAATAATCATGTAATTTAAATTCTTTCTCAACATTGTTTCATAAGGTATTGAAAAGAGTCATCTTGGAAAGGAATAATCTTCAAAATAAATTCCAATATATCAATAATCATGGAAAACAATAAGGGATGATTTTAACTAATAAAAAAATTATGCATAGAATATGAATTTAAAATACTACCTCTCATGGTAGTATGTACCATCTATGTATCTTCATGTTGATGCACTATGGGATCAATATTCCCATACTCATCTATGCCTTTATTTTATACCTAACCATCACCCATTGAACAAGGATCCCATCCCAAAATGGACACATCATCATGTCTAAAATGAGAGACCTTGGTGAAGGTGGATCCATCTTGTAGTACCCAAGGTTTCAGTTATGTAACCCTTTATTGATTCTTTCAATTGTCATAAAGTTAAGGGTTACAAATGGGAGAGTCTGGAGAACTTGGAATGAGTTTTGGGGAAAAAAGGGAAGTCGCACGGGAGGCACACAGTTTGTCTAAACCGTGCAGCCAAAACATGTGGAGTTGGTATGGGAGGTAGTAGCATCTGCATGGGCGGCGCACGGTTTTTCTAACCGTGCACCCAAACCTTGAGATAATGGTGGTAGAGGCTGTAGAAAATGCACAATTAGCGCACGGTTTATCAAACCGTGTGAACTAACCCTGCAGCCACTTAAAAGAGATCCTATAAAAGTCAATCTCACACATTTATTCGTCTAAGTGGCTCATTTTTTTCTCTTAAGAAGCCCTAACTCAGTATTTTGGGTCTCCTAAGGTCAAGGAGGGTTCACCCATCATTCTAGAGGCGATCTAAAGGCTTCTATTGGCGAATCGAAGCCAGATTCATGAGGTATATGATCATTCTTGTTCGGTTTCATAGATCTACTTAGATCTACTTCTCCTCTTATCTCGGTTTATTAGATCTACGCCAGTTATGGGTAGATCTAAGTTTTTGGATGCAAAATATAATGATATTTGGTCTTGGTTGTGTTAGGAGAAGATATCTAAGGAGGATCCTTGGTGAATCGACCCGGTTTTCTTGTGCCTTCTCTGTTTGTTAGGGTTTTCATCAAAACCATTGAGGTAGGTGGCTTCACTCTCGACTCCTCTTGTTAGAATTGGTTGTCTTAGTTTTAAATTGGTTATTTGAGTGGTGTTGATTGTGAAAATCATGGAATAAATCATCTTTAATGGTGATTTATGGTTCTGATGAAATTGTGAAATCTTGGTGAATTGTTGTGGAAAGTGATTTGGCTATTTGAATATAAAATGTTTATATTAAAATATGAAATTGCTGAAATTGTAAATTGATTGATGAGAAATTGAAATTCAATAAAAAGGTTGTTTTATTGAAATGGTTTGAGATTGAAATGACTTTGATGGATCTGGTTTTCAACAAAAAGAGAGTTTTATTGAAATGTTTTTAATTGGTTGAACACACTTGGTTTTGATGGAAAATGGTTTTCAATAAAAGGTGTTTTATTGAAATTATTGTTTTGGCATAATTGTTAGGAATGTGTGGTGTGTTTTCATGTTTCATATATGAGGCTTGGTTGAAATAGGACCTTGTGCTTAGTTCCAAATGTTTAATGGTACATGGGACTTTTAAGTATGGGGCTTGGTTGAAATTAAACCTTCTTCTCAGTGCCAAAGGTGTAATGGAACATGGGAAATAATTACCCTGTGACGACATGGTAGATCGACGAGATACTGCTCATGAGTATGGAACTATCATAACGAAGCATGCATGGTTGATTTTATAGGTTTCCGAAATGGTTGGGAATGAAACGGGATGATTGTGAGATGGTTCAGAAGTTTTTTTGGTTATTTTTCTAGAAAAATAACATGTTGGAAAAGTTGGTTTAAATAGTACTTGGATGATTTTGAGAATGGAAGGTTTTGGAAAACTTGTTTATATTTAGTTATAAACTTCTTTAGTGAATTTTTTTTATATAAATTATTTTAATATAAATGTTGTTAACTCTTCTATCCTAGTGGCATGAGTAGGGAAGTCATTGGGGAAGACCTATTGAGTTTTATACTCACCCCTTATTTGGAACTTTGGTGCTTTTGTAGATGTTGTATTCTGATACACAGGTAATGGTAAAGCATCTCATTACTAATGGCTCATGGTGATGCTTGGTAGATGCTGTGGAGCTTGGAGCTTGTGGAACATGGAGTCTTGGTGTCATTTGAGAGTCTCGTGTTGTTCTTCTGAGGTGTAATTTGATGTTTGGTTTGGTCTTCCATTGTTGTGTACTCTAATGTGGTTTAATTCAAATTAAGTTGTTGATTGGTCTTTCATTTGTTTGTGCATCATATATTGAATGGTTAATTGATGGGTTTATTTTCATAAAGGGTAAATCATCCCCCAATTGTATTTGAAACCCTGCTACATGTATTTCCAGCCTTTGGCATCTTGGGGATGTTTCTTTAGGCAAAGTAACCCTCACCGCCTCCTCAAGCCAATGAGGTAGGGGTGTGGTTTTACAAATGGTATCAGCTTGTTCGGTCCTTGCCTATCAAGTGTTCATCGATGTTCATGGTCTTTGGAGTTTAAATTCCTTCTTGTCTATTCTTTGGGTGGAAATATTAGATAGGAGTAGGATTGTCGAAACATAAAATGTATAGCATAAAAGGATGTAGCTAACCCATTTATGATGAACTTCATGTTACCAGGGTGTTCAGTACATAAGTGTTTTGGATACACTTCTAGAAGGTTGGAAATCTTATTTTCATGGGTTTAGCCAATGATATGATCCTGACATGTATTGTAGAGAAATGAATTCCCACTAGGATTGTGTATCTCTTTGAGAGGAATGAGTATGAAATTTGTGAAAAGTTCCAATCTTTGAAACATGCACAAATTTTTTTCAACCGAATGACTTTGAAAACAAGGTATTTGGTGTATTTTGAATGTGGATTTATTTTCAAAAAGTATGTTGAATGTTTTCAAAAATGGTTGAACATGTAAACTTGTTCTTTGAGAAAAATGTTGTTATAGTTTATGTGATAGAATTTGAAATTCTAAGCCAAAAATTGCTAGAGAGTGAGATTGCCGGATTTTGTTGTTGGTTTTGAAAATGTAACCAAGTAGGTTTCGTCAAAACCAAACAGAAGAAGCTATGGAGAATGTGGCTGCACTGAAACCACATGTGAAACAAGAGCTGGTTCAAAGTATTGTACATGATTTTCAAGCTGTGGATACAGGGAACTGGAGGAATGAGCCACGACATGTGGATCATGCCATCAAGTTCATGAAGCAGAATCCATCAAACATTCAGGGTGATGCTAAACCTGAGATGGAGGAGGTGTGGCTAAGCAGGATGAATCGTATATTCAATTTCATCAGCACAACAGTAGAGCTGAATGTAAATCTAGCGACGTATATGCTCGATGATCTTCCACGTCAGTGGTGGGATTTAGCGGTGAAGGCTAAATTTGATGAAGGCCTTACAAGGGATGATTTTGAAGAATTGGTTAAGAAACAATTCTATCCTCGCACGTTCATGATCCAGAAAATGATGGATTTCTTCAGGTTGAATTAGGATAGCCTCTTTGTCACAGAGTATGCGGTTAAGTTCATGAATTTAGTCCGTTTTCACCAGAGGTTGCGGCAAGTTCTTCTTTAAAGGCATGCATCTTCGAATGGGGACTAAGGAAGGAGATTTGATCTAAGATTGCGGTGATCTATATTACATATTATACAGATATAGTGAATAGTGTAACAGTTGATGAATGTGATATCTCGGGATCGATAAGAAGAGGCATGATGATACCCATAGGAATGGGTGAGAACTTTAATGCTGGAAACAAGCGGATGACCGACACTTACTTCCAAGGTGGGAGTGTGAATCAGAACCAGACAGCGGGATCAGTCAACCTTCCTCCATGACCCCAGAGCAAAGTAGGATTCTTTCAATGTGGTTCAATTGATCAGATGAAATGATAATTTACAACACCACTGAGAGCATGCCACAATTGCAACAATATGGGGCATCTTTAGAGATATTGTCACAGTGCTCCACAGTCGACTGTTCATGACACTTCCCAGGAGTCGCAAGCATCGTATACTTCGACATGACGAGGACATCTGAATCAGTCTCGTCAGCATAAAAGAGCTTCCCATGGTGATTCTCCAAATACCATGACTCCTCAACTAGGGAAATCTCAACAAGGCAACAAGGAGAACAGTAAAGCGACAAATAAATTGTATGGAGCTTAGTAGATGATGGTCGATGATTAGGCTGGACCATATATAGTAAGAGGTACGATTCATTTGAATTCTACCTTTTTCAAGTTTTGTTTGATACTGGTGAATCACATTCCTTCATTACTTCTCGTGCTGTTGATTTTCTATATTTAAAAGTGGAAATGATTCCTTCTGTATAGAAAATGAAAACTCTTGTGGGTGTAAGAGAATGTCAAGCCTTCGTTTGCAGAGCATGTGCTATAACTGTATATAGAGCTGAGCTGAAATGGGATTTCTCTGTGCTGGATATGGATTTCCATGATATAATCCTCGGTACGGAATGATTGACACTATTTAAGGCTCACATTGACTGTTATAGGAGAATGGTCAGTTTCACGACTGGGGACAACATCAATAATCTCTATAGAGAAGAGGGAATGGTAAAGAAAGGTGAAAATAGCTTGTTGGAACCAATGGTGGGAACAATATCTTACCAATTGGCAGTGTTGACTTCGACATCAGTGGAGGAGAATGAGGGAAATAGATTTCCGGTTATTGTGGATAAATTTCCTGATGTTTTTCCTAAAAACTTTTCAGGGTTACCACCTTTAAGAGAACTAGAGTTTACGATTGATATCCTTCGGGGGACTAGTCTTATATCACTTCCATCTTATAGGATGGAACCAATGGAGTTAAAGGAATTGAAAGTGCAGTTAGAAGAGCT
This sequence comes from Viscum album, assembly GCA_963277665.1. NCBI lineage: Eukaryota > Viridiplantae > Streptophyta > Magnoliopsida > Santalales > Viscaceae > Viscum > Viscum album. Next base: position 439,477,895 of record OY728145.1, on the reverse strand, counting down.
GGAAAGCAAGAGTTTCATTCAGACAAGCACATATCTATGGGCAACACCATTTTTTTTGTGAAGAAGGCAGATGGAACTCTTTGGCTGTGTGTTGATTATCGTAAGCTTAACCAAGTTACGATAAAGAATAGATATCCACTTCCATGCATTGATGACCTATTTGTTCAATTGAGGAGAGCTCAGTGGTTCTCCAAAATAGATTTTTCATTAGGATATCACCAATTGCGAATTCGGAAGGAGGATATTCCGAAGACAGTCTTCAGATGAATATATAGCCACTATGAATATGTAGTCATGCCTTTTGGTCTTATGAATGCACCAGCGGTATTCATGGATTTGATGATCGAATATTTTAGTGATATCAGGACTCTTTTGTTGTGGTGTTTATGGATGATATCTTGGTGTATTCAAGAACAAGGGCTGCACATGAGCAACACTTGGCAATAGTGTTGGAAATCTTGAGAGACAATCAGTTGTATGCCAAATTATCAAAATGGGATTTTGTTATACAAGAGGTATGCTTTCTGGGCCATGTTGTTTCTATGAAAGGTGTTTTAGTGGATCGAGAAAAGATTGAAGCTGTTCTTTCATGGAAACCGCTGAAGAATGTCTTTGAAATACGAAGTATTCTTGGTCTAGCTGGTTATTACCCATGCTTTTTCTGTGACTTATCATGACTAGCTTCGCCTATGACAGCTTTGACAAAGAACATCAGTGCATTTAAATGGACTAACAAATGTTAGAGATCTTTTCAAGAGTTGAATGTTCACCTTGCATCAGCACCCATATTGATTTTTCTGGAATCAGGACAGGGGTACGTGGAGTATTCCTATGCTTTAAGATCAGTTTTGGGTTGTGTTCTCATTCCATGATACCATGTTATTGCTTATGGTTTATGGAAGTTGAGAGAGGATGAAAATATTTACCCAACACATGATTTGGAGTTATCTGTAGTCATCCGAGCTTTGAAAACATGAATACACTATCTCTTTGGTGAGAAATTTACTGTGTTTACGGATTACAAAAGATTGAAACACATTTTTGCACAGCGAGATTTGAATCTGAGGTAGGGGAGATGGATGGAGTATCTTCAAATGTTTGACATTGACTTAATTTATACACTGGGTAAGGGATATTCGGTGCTGATGCATTAAGCAGGAAGTCGTATGCACAGTTGGAAAAGGAAGCTTCAGATGAATGTTTGTTGATGTCGGTCTTAGACGACATGAATGTGGAATGTGAAGACCGAGGTGATGTTTCTGTTTTCTTTTCAGGTACACTTGTTCCAGATTTGGTGGAGATAGTAAAGGAGGCACATGCATCCGATGTAGACTACATTGCATTGAGTTCAAAACTCATGGGTGGGGAGACCATTGAGGGATGGGAGATGAATGGGAGTTCAGTATTGTGTTTCAGATATCGGATGGTTGTAACCATGGTTTTTCAGGAAAAAATCTTTCATGATTACCACCATTCGAGATGGGTTGTACATCTAGGTACACAGAAGATGTATAAGGAGTTGAAGGCACAGTTTTGGTGGAGTGGAACGAAAAGAAAAGTGGCTGAGTTCATCTCGTGATGGTTAACTTTTCAGTAAGTTAAAGCAGAGCATCATAGACCAGCTGGTATGTTATAGTATTTAACTATTCTAGTGTAGAAATGGGAACAGATGGCAATGGATTTTGTTACAGGTCTTCCAAGAACGGTCCGGAAACATGATGCCATTTGGGTGATAGTGGATCGTCTAACCAACTCGGCCCATTTCATCCCTATTTGTGAAAACCATATGGTGGAAGATCTTTAAAAAATCTATATCCAAGAAATGGTAATGAGACATGGTGTACCAGTGTATACCATCTTAGATAGAGATCTGAGGTTCACATCTTATTTCTAGAAATCCTTACAACAATCCCTTGAGAAACCATCAATTATGAGTACGTCGTATCATCCCCAGACTGATGGATAATCCGAAAGGATGATACATACTTTGGAAGACATGTTGCGGGCTTTTGTAATCGATTTTGGTGGCTCATGGGAGGAGCATATACCCTTAGTGGAGTTCACGTACAATAACAGCTATCAAGACTCGATACGGATGGCTCCATTTGAAGCATTGTATGGGCGTCCTTGTCGTTCTCCACAATGCTAGGTGGAAACAGGTGAGACTTCACTAGTTGGGCCGAGCCTTGTCCAAGAAACAACAGAGAAGATCCAATTGACTAGAAAGAGGATGGAGACAGCTCAGAGTCGTCATAAATCTATGTGAATCATCGCTGAAGACAATTGTTGTTTACGGTGAGTGATCATGTCTTTTTTAGAATCCCTCCAAGGCTTGGACATCGTCGTTTTTGGATGCATGGAAAATTATCTCCTCGATATATAGGACCTTTTGAGATACTGTAAGTGGTTGGAGAGGTGGAATATCGGTTGGCATTACCACCACGGTTCAGTGCAGTGCAAAATGTGTTCCATTTATCTCTGTTGAAAAAGTATCAACCTGATCCTGACCATGAGATCAGATGGGATCACGTTGACCTAGAGCCGGATGCTTCATTGATACATATCCCCGTATATATTGAAGATAGACAAGAGAATGTCTTTATTAGGAAAAGCATCAGTTTTGTGTGGGTGTTATGGCAGCATGGTCAAATTCAGGAAGAGACTTAGGAACGCGAGAAAGAAATGAAGAAGCAGTGGCAAGAATGCTTTCAGGAAAGCGATGGTTTTCTACTTCACGGAGATGGAAATTCCAGTGGTGGGGAGAGTTTAGTACCCCCCAATTTCGGGTATGTAAGCCTTTTGTGATGATTTTAATGTTAATAATGTTATGGGTGACAAATGGAAGAGTCGGGAGAAATTGGAATGAGTTTTGGGGAAAAAAGGGAAGTCACACGAGAGGCACACGGTTTGTCTAAACAGTGTGGTCAAACCGTTTGGAGTTGGTATGGAAGGAAGTAGCTTCTGCACGGGTGGTGCACGGTTTTCTAACCATTTGGCCAAACCGTACGAGAAGGGTGGCAGGGGTAGTAGCTAACGCACAGTTAGCGCATGGTTTGTCAAACCGTGCGAACTAATAGTGCGGTCACTTAAACGAGATCCCATAAAAGAGGATCTCATGCGTTTTTGCCTCTAAGTTGATCATTTTTCCTCCTAAGTGGCCCTAACTCGGGATTTTGGTTCTCCTAAGTTCATGGAGGGTTCTCCCATCGTTCTAGAAGAGATCCGAAGGCTTCTCTTGGTGAATCGAAGCTTGATTCTTAAGGTATGTAATCGTTCTTGTTAGGTTTCTTATATCTACATAGATACACATCTCCTTTTCTCATGATTTCATAGATCTACGCCCGTTATGGATAGATCTAAGTGTGTGGATTCCAAATATAATGATATTTGGTCTTGGTTGTGTTAGGAAAAGAGATCTAAGGAGGATCATTGGTGAATCGACCCGGTTTTCTTGTGCATTCTCCGTTTGTAAGGGTTTCGTCTATACCTTTGAGGTAGGTGGCTTCACTATTGACTCCTCATGTTTGAACTGTTGGATTAGTTTCAAATTGGTTATTTGAATGGATTTGATTCTGATAATCATGGAATAAATCTTCTTAAATGATGAATTATTGTTTTGATGAAATTTTGGAATCTTGGTGAATTATTGTGTGACGTTATTTGGCTATTTGAATTTAACATGTAGATTTAAAATTATGAAATTTCTAAAATTGTAAATTGTTTGATGAGAAATGTGATTTCAATAAAAAGTGTGTTTTATTGAAATGGTTTGATATTGAAATGACTTTGATGTATTTGGTTTTCAATAAAAGGGAGTTTTATTGAAATGTTTTCAATTGGTTGAACACACTTGGTTTTTATGGAAAATGGTTTTCAATAAAAGGTTTTTTATTGAAAGGATGGTTTTTTCATCATTGTTGGGAATGGGTGGGGTGTGTTCATGTTGAATGTACGAGGCTTGGATTAAATAGGACCTTGTGCTGGGTGCCAAACGTTTAATGGAACATGGTAAATTTAAGAATGAGGCATGGTTGAAATATGACCCAGTGATCGGTGCCAAAGGTGTAATGGAAAATGGGAAATAATTACCTTGTGATGACTTGGTAGATCGACGAGTGACCGGTCATCAGTGTGGAACTGTCATAACGAAGCATACATGGTTGATTTCACGGGTTTGTGAAATGGTTGGGTCTGAAACGGGATGTTTTTGAAATGGTTCGGAAGTTTTTTTGGATATTTTTCTAGAAAAATAACGTGTTGGAATATATAGTTTCACTTGCACTTGGATGCATTTGAGCATGGACGATATTTTGAAAACTTGTCTATATTTAGTTATAAACTGCTTTTGTGAAATTGTTTTATATAAATTGTTTTTATGTAAATGTTTCTAACTCTTCAATCCTAGTGGCATGTGTAGGGAAGTCATTGGGTAAAACATACTAAGTTTTATACTCACCTTTTCTTTGGCACTTTGGTGCTTTTGTAGATGTTGTATTTCGAGGCATAGGTAAATGTAAAGCATATCATTACTAATGGATCGTGGTGATTCATGGGAGATGTTACGGAGCTTGGAGCTTGTGGACCACCGAGTCGTGGTGTCTTTTGAGAGTCTCATGTTGTTCTTCCGCTGTTTACTTTGATGTTTGGTATGGTCTTCTGCTATTGTGTACTCTAATGTGGTTTAATACAAATGAAGTTATTGATTGGTCTTTCATTTTTTCATGCATCATATAGTGAATGGTTAATGGATGGGTTTATTTTCTTAAAGGGTAAATAGTCCCCCAATTTTATTTGAAATGCTTCGGAATTTTTTGCCAGCCTTTGGCATCTTGGGGATGTTGCTTAAGGCCAAGTAACCCTCAACGCCTCCTCAATCCATTGAGGTACGGCGGGGTGTTACACATCTCAACATTGATGAGATTTTCTATAATGGAAATTATGTAGAGATATATATATCCCACATGTGTGACACAAATTGGTGAAACCATACAATTAGGAATGAGCATTCCAATTTTCTACATTGTCTGTAGACCACCAGACTCCACCATCATTTCAATTGTGCACATTTTATCCACTTTAGAATTGATCATCCTACTTAATTTTTCACTATAAATAGAACTATGGTTACCTCGTACTATCATGGATTCCAAGAATAATCATTCCATCCCAAAAATGTCTTCTTATAAAATTAATTTTGGCCCATGAACATTGAATAGTTGGGATGAACCATAATAATCAATAATGATCGAATATAAAAACATAGAAACATTTCAACCCACCAGGACATGTGATAATAATCAGAAATAATCTTTTGAGAAAAGCACACCAACCCACCAATCCGAGTTTAATAATTCATTAGTGAATTATCTCCTTGTATTAAGGTAATAATCTCTTGGACCTTCACCTCCATTTGAGTTCCAATATTGAAATAAGTTCTGAAGGCTTTATTTGTGGTATTCTAGGTGATATATTTATCTAACTTTTCTTCAAAGATAAATTCCAACAATATCCTTTACTACTACTCAAGAATATTTTTGGTGAATCCAAACATATTGACTTCTAGAGTATTCATAATGTTAAAAATCCACCCAATTATTTTTAACCGATACTTTATATCCTATGGACCTTTTTGACAATGAGAAATTGGTGGATTCTTATTGGAGAATTTTAAATCATGATCCAACCCTATCTCTGGTTCTACATTGTTGAATATTCAAATAAAATGGATTGTAAAGATGATTAATCCCGTAATAAATAGATCAACTGGTGAATTCACCTAAGGATTTTTCTCCACAACATTATCTTTATAAATCATTAATTTTTTTTCGGTGATTTGTAGTCTACCAGAATGTTGATGGGTTAGATGTTGAAGAAAGTATTTTTTTTCATTAACAAAATGTAATGAACTGATTCCAAATTTAAAAACTAGAAACAATAAAATTGTCCCACAATAGACATTCTTTTCCAACTTGAGGCATTTCATGAAATTGAGCTATCCTTACCCACTCCTATAATACCTATCGAGTGATGGATGGCCAACCTCACATCTATTAACAACCCATGGATAGTAAATAGTGATGTACAAATATTGGAATAGTATTTAATTCAATAAATACCTAATACAGATTTTATAATAGACCAAATCACATTGACCCATCTCATTACATGAACTAGCCAAATACAAAGCCAGTAGAACATTCTTGATCTACCATTTGTCTATTTATGTGTGACCAAATTTCACCACCATACCAACCCATGACAAAATGAATCATAAGGTGGGATAATTTCCTTCTTTATAAGTCTCTTTCATTTACCATTATATATTATATTCTATGTTTCAAATTCTAAAAAATAAAAATTATAGTATGTGATCAAAATCCCAATAAAATAGAACCATGATTTTAAACTATGTTTATCCACATATATACATTAGTTCACATTAGAAACAAATTTATAAAATTGTTATGAAAGAACCATTTCAATTTAATGTTAAAACCTCAATATCCATTTTAATACTATGTCATTCCATTATAAACCATGAGATATTAAAATAGATCGAATAATGTTAAAATTAACATGTCAAATATATTAAATAGATAAATGCAATTATTTTCTAGAAATGATATCCTTTTCAATAACAATAGGTAAAAAATTCAAAATATCATGACCGTAAAATAGATTTAAAGAATCCAAATTTTGAAATCATAATAGAAGGGTTTATACAACCAAAATTGTAAGACAATCAATGGAACACTATATTGCATATATGAATATAAATGTATGTTAACCACTCCTAGTTAAACAGAACTCCACTAGGGATTTTCTTTTTATAGTTATCCCCTATGCCCCATGTTCCCCAATTGTTATATTGGAATATCATTACGTTCATGGGGAAAACCCATTCTAATTTTTTGTGGAATAACCAATATCAATTACAATCCCATATTTTCAGAATAATATTTTGTTTATATTGATCCATGATATATTCATAGTTGAAAAACTATTTAAATTTTTTAAAACAACATTTACGAAATTAAATATTCACAACTTGTGACCCAGAGGTTTACCATCAAACCCCCATATTAAACAAATTATATCCCTTAAAGAGTAAAAAAATTTACATTATCAATTAAATAACTAAATCATAATGAGAATAATATATGAACCAATGTCCAGCCAAGGGATGTACAATATGATATATAAACCTACCTAAAATATTACACAAAAATTATTTCCTTATAGAATTGTGATATAAGATGAGGAGATAATATAATAGAGAAACTATATTCAAGATAAAAAATCATATCGCAATTTCAATTCCATATCCATGGTTTTATTCCCATTGGTATTTAAATCATGTATGTGATGGGAAGAAATTAAAATGAATGTTTCTAACTCATCATAATTTGATAATTAGAGACCCAAGAATCCAATTAAAAATATTATTCCCTATTTAGGATAAGTAAATACACAAGTACATAACTTCAGAGCCTCTAATATGTTAAAATCCTTATATTAGTCATAGAGATCCAAATATTAGATTGAAATTACTATTTGGGTGACTGTTACTTTCCCAAAAATAGTAACTAAGATTCCATGTGGTGTCATTAGATAGTAGTTGTGACTCACATAATAAATGGTGGTAGTATGTAGAATGATTAAACCTATTGTCATCCCACATGCTAGTGTATGAAAACTCATGTGATAAATGGTGGAATATATAAGCCTAAAATGGATTTGGACAACCCCAACCTATTTCCTATTCTATCAAATGTCTAGCCGGTGGCCTCCAATTGTGACCATCAAGAAAAAAATCCATTTATACAACAAATAATACTAAAAACACTAAGGAAGAAAAAGGTAAATCACTATACCTGGTTTTGAAAACCTGGGTGTGATATGGGGGAATCTAATTCATGAAAAACCTAGTCTTAATTTACATATCTATTACATAAACTTTTTGGAATACATTAAACATTATAAAATTTCATAAAGACTGAATTATGTTTGTTCCTTAGAAAACATAGAAACATAAATACTAGTACATGGGTGAGATACAATATTTTCATCTAGGTTCTCCAACAAAAGAACCCCCCTTAGTCATATCATATATGAAATATATCTATTTAACATGGGCAATGACTCATCAATAAGGGGTGATCTTGGATTCATTGTAAGGGTAATCAATGATGATATGTAATAATAAAAACTAGCATAATGGTATGAGAATGTAATCAGAACATTAAAATATCAAAACCTACATTTCAAAGATATAGAACAAAAATCATGACATAACGATCAAAATTTAATTTGACACAAATTATATTTTATTAAAAATCATATGCCATAAAATAATAACATAAGATTAAGTTATGTAATTATTGTATTCACATAATCATAGAAAAATTTATTTTAGGATACATACCAAGACCTTCATAACATAGTAATCCTAGGGTATGACCTATGTTCCTACTTTACTATTGGGATAAAAATAAATATACCATCTATTTTTAGATATTTTTCTCTAGACTGTGTACCATCTTACATTCTTGCATTGGAATCAACCTATACATCAACATATTTTCAGGTTTGGGAAACCACTCGTGTACCTTCTTGTTTTTGGTCCTAGGTTCAACCCATGTGACTTCATGTTTTCAATATTTGAATATAACTAGTATAACTATTGGTATCATATACCATTTATTGTCACCCAAATCATTTTATAGACATAAAGCTACAATTTATCTCACAAAAAAACCATTCATATATGTGCCACAATATAACAAAACATTCATCGCATCATGACCCAACAAATAGATGAGTTTTATAAACATCAAATACTAATACCACAAAATAAAATGGGTAAAAATAATTTTTTATCACAATATAACCTATTGAAAATATAATTGATTCATAATTATTTCATGTAAATATAACCTGTGACAAGAAGTGGGTTTAAAAAGCATATAAACAGTGGGTAAGAAATAAGTTTAATAATAATCTTTCCATCAAAACATGAAACATTCACGAATGAATGTGAATAAAATATTTGAATCATTAAATATATAGGCATGAGTAATATCAACAAATGTTATCTTATATGGAAAATAACATGGAATGATATTATAAAAACATTTCTTGAGGAAATATCATTTCTTCTTTAAAAAATGATTTTAAAATGTAAAACCTTTTATAAACCATTATCTTGAAAACAAGATTTATATCCTATAAATAAATATTTAGAAAAGTTTTAAAACTATTTTACATAACAACATATAAAATATTATAGAAAACATTTTTCAAAAACGTTTTCCAAGAAAACATATAAAAGAAGGTGGAAATCATTTTTCAAAAAAAATTTCATTGAAAATAATTTTGAAATAATATGAAGGAATATTTTAAAACCATAAAACATTTTTAAAATACATTTCAATTAATATTATATACAATGATGATTTGAAAACTTTTTTTAAAACATTTTTTGAATACATGGTTTTTAAATAAAATATATTTTTAACTATAGAAAGAGATGCACTCATGTTTTTCAAAAAAACATTTTTCTTAATTATCATTAGTACCAAAGATCAAAAAATTGTTCTAATAGATTATGATATCATTAATAAAAAGAGTCGAATAAATTTATTTAGATTAATTTATATATGTATCATATTGTTTCAACAAAATAAGCAAACTCATTAATAATCTAAAAAGGAAATGAAATTGTTTCAATAAAATAATACCACTGGGTAACATGGGATCATACAATCCACATAAGAAAATTAAATTAAATTAATTATAAAGCATCATTAATATAATTATATTCATTGTAAAACAGATCAAACGTTAATATATACACCTCAAAAAATGAATTTAGGTTCATAAATAAATTTGTCTCAAAAATGGAAGGTTGAGAAAAAATTATCTTAGAGATTTGGTATATTTAAAAAAAGTAACCCTATGAAATAAATATCGTAGAATGGAAATTAATATACCCAAAAATTAATGAATAATAATCACATAATATATTCATGGGATGTATTCACACCACATAAATCAAATGAGTAGTGATTATGGAATGTATCTCACATAAATAAATTTGTGAGATGAAATCCCCTTACCTTGTGCCTTGACTCACTACCTACTAATATGAACCCCCTGTATAATAAATATAATTTTATTATTAATATTTTAAAAAATCATATTATTATATCTAGTTGCATATATTTTTTTATTACTTTATATTAATCTATTGTTAACAATTCTATGTTATGGTTATGCATCATGTAATATTCGCTTTGTTTTTCAATGGTGTCTTAATTTTTTCAATCATTGGTCCTTATACATATATCATGATTTACATAATATAAAAATGAGATAAATATTTTTAATATATATTATTTTTTTATCATAATAATAATTATAATATAGAATTATAAAATGGAATAGACCGTTCATGAAGATGATATGTCATATGTACACACTAGCACTGCATTCATTTTATTGACATATTGACGGAATGAAAGTGAATTTAATATATATATATATATATATAATATACTTAATGTATAATTATTTTATATATATATCTTATAGGTTCTCTAATCATATCATCGATACATTTCATGTAGTGTGTGAATGAATCCCATCGTTTTAAGAGGTGGTAGACCACACATCCTCCAACAAAATTATCGTATTTACACAAGATTGATATCATAAAGAGTTTCTATAAATAAAAATTATAGAAACCTAAATAAATTATAAATATAATATATATCATAAATAAATATATTTTCCATCATAATATCCACCATGAAAGGAAGTAATGAAAAAATTACACAATCATCATTTTGTGAGGAAGTGGTTCGTCGTACACATAAACAGTATGCTCGTTACCCATTATATGGAAGTGTGTGTATGTTTACGTATAAATAATATAATATAAACTAATATTATATTGTGGATAATGGATTTTAATACATCCATCTAATAAGATGAGTTAAGATATTATACAATGGAAATCAAAGAAATGAGCATTATGGAGGGTATTACCTCCTAATCAGGTAACTATTTATAGTTTATACTAAATTGATTTTTTATAAAGATTTATGACCAAATTTAGGCTTCATGGAAGAAGTAAGGGTTTATGGGAATTAGATCTGCCGGATCATGATCGAATCTATGTTATTTGGGTGGTGTGAGGAAGTGGGAAAGGTACTGTCCTTTTAAAGGGAAAGGAAAAGACATACATGGTATTTTTGAAAACATGTTTGGTGTACAAGAGTTTTTAACTAAACAATGTCATTAAAAACCAACCAAAATTAAATAATTGAATATTTTAGGGATGAAATAGGGTGATAAAATGAGATTTGTTCATGTTTTTAGGTCATCTGGGTACATAAATTAATTGTTTATTACATTATAAAGAATTATTTTAACTTAATAACAGTATTTATTTTTAACTGCATTCACTGATATTTTTTCATAAACTAATTTTATGTCATTAAGAATTATAAATTATGATTATTAAAAATATTTAGTCAATTTTCCCAAATTCAAAATGCATAAGTCGAAAAATTAATTTAAAAATAATCATGTAGATAGAATAAGAATTAAGGCTTTAAATGTAAAAAACTCAAAAAGGCTAGTAAATTTTTTATACTGAATATCAAAGTCAACTTGATTATAATGAACTAAATTAGATTAATTGATAACATTATTATCTAATTTAACTCTGAAACTGATATAAAATATAATTTATCCTTATAACTAAATGAGATAGAAAATTTGTTTTGATTTAAAATTTATATAATGGTCAATTGTTTATTAAAAAATAAAACATCACAGAAAATACTAAAAATAAAAACTATCATATTTTTTATGTTTATATTTCAAATTTGGTGTTCATTATGATATATAATATTTATAAATGGTCCAAAAAATTTATTTAAAATACGATGTCCATTAAAAGCCGCTAATAGTGCCTTTTATAAAAATACAGTATATCAAGCGTACAATTGGGTTTGTTCTAATATTCTGCCTATAAAATCTATTTTATAAAATTAAAAAATATTTCATTTTATATTGTATATATATTTATATTACACTAATAACATATAATAATTTTAATTAATTTAATTTAAAAAGGATAAAATAGCTTTGTGACAATAACAATAATAATATTTTCCTTTATATTCAATTAGTTTTAATATTCATAATAAATTATTTAGTAAGAAATGAATTCCTTTTATATTTGTGGATGAAATATATTTTAATAATTTAGTGAACATTTTCATTATGTAATAATTTATCACCTATGTTATATTTTATTATATGAAATAACAATTTTTTTAATAAAATATTATTGGTATGAAAAACTCAGACATTCGTATAACATAATCTAACCTCGGTGTTCCATATAGGGGGAGATAACGATTATGTTGTTTGTGGTGAATGACTAACTTTTTATTTCATATAATGAAATAAAATAATATTTCCTTAATATATATATATATATATAACTATTTTAAATGTGGTTCAAAATGAAAAATATGAAAAATATTAAATAAATTCGAAATAGATATTTAACTATATCTTTAGGTGGTTCATTATATAACATTTACAATGAATTTATACCTCTAAATTAATCTAGGATATCAATTTTTTAATAATTTTACAATCCATTAATATAATTAAACATCATAAAAATGAAAACTAAAACTTCTGTTAAATAATACAGTTAGATCGATAATGGTTACCCAATGTAACACATAGTTTGTATTCTATATAGGGGATAATAGATGGAATGTGAAAAAATAGAGATGGGATATAAATTTGACTATATATTTCTAGATTATATTTCTATAGAAATTTTTAAAAAGAGTTAAAAATAACATGTCCATAAATCTCTTGTTATTTAAGGGACTATTTGATACCTCAGAAAAGATGTTACTGGGATGAATTTTTTTTTTTCCTGATCATTTCCTAAAGATTGTTGAATTTTTAGGAGATGTTTTACATACATGATTTACTTCCATTTTAATATGTAAAATATCACACTTCTTTTTTCCCTTGATATATTTCCAATTCATATACTAGACATAAAAATGGATGAGAATGTTTCAATCTAGAGATACTAATAGATCATGATATCCTTGATAAGTCTTACCATATTTCCCTAGTTAACACCATCAACAATTGGTTATAACATGATATCCCATATGAATAAATTTTCATGTGGTGAGAAAATACATTAATCTCAGAAACAATATTTGAATTTTAACTTATACATACCATATAATGTTAACCTTATAACCCTTTTTAAAATACAATTCACTCGCCTTCCTTAAATATGCTCTTATCATATACCAAAAAACATTTTATTGGAAACATGGTTTCATCCATTCACCAATTTATCATTAAATGTGATTTTATTAACCCAAAATCCATTTAGATGGATTTAATCACATAAAACATCACTAGAAGTTGAACAATAAGATTATCATAAGGCCTATTTTTACAACATCCAACATGCAATTATGTACTATGGAGTTACTGAATTATCATGGTTCACATTATCCATTATTATTGCATAGGATTTCCATTTTTAAATTATTATTAGAGATTCTATGAACTAATTATTATTATTAACATGATTTATTTTTTATATTTTTTGTAGAAATTCAAAAACTCCATACAATTGAAACACATATATTTGGGAGGTTTAGTCTAAGGAGTTTTCTCATTATTCACCTATTTATATATATTTTTTCAATTATAATTTCATTCATTCCCTCATGGTCCTTCACTTCCACAAATAAAAAATTTACTATTTCCATTCAAAAAAATCATTCAATTCTTCATTCCACACTTAGATCATAAAGGAAAGATCATATTCTCATTTTAATGGTTTTTAGATTGTCCTTTAAACTCCATTATCCTCTTGTTAGTATACCCATGATATTGATACGTAAGTCCAACTTATTATTTAACACTGATTTCTCAAAAATTAATATATTCATAGCTACTAAAGTCTCTTATGGATAACTACATTGTAATATTTGGATTTATGCCACTAAAGAACCTATCAACCTAACTTTATAATTACATGAAAATTCCAATTGCATGACATGCATGTCTTATGAAATTAGCCTTAGATGTACTAACATATTCATTTCCGTTATTCTTCAAAACAAGAAACACCTTTTCCATATTCAAATTATGGACTAGTATAAATTACTTATTAATTAATAATTTCAATAAATTTTCATAATCCATAGATTCAATTTCATATTACTTACAAATATTCTAGACATGAGTCCACCACTAGTCTTGTTCTCATTATAGCTGATATATAGATAGAATGACATTATTATGTTCTAAACACTATATAATGTAGAATATCCTTTAAATTGTACTGATAAAGTGTTTAGAAATAAGGGGAACAGAAGACCCACTGATACAAAGTGGAAAATTCCTCGTGTATACCTCAATGAGATGGTGTTCCCTATTTTTTACCTAAAATTTTAGCATGATTCCTAGATTGAAAATGTTCTATAATTATAACAATGAGAGTTTTCACTCAATATCCAATGTATTTTAGATTATAGAGAGAATAATCATTTCATTTTCCATGACGTCCACCATTAACATAATTCCTTCATGTTCTAGACATTACCTAAAACAAAAAACAATGTATAAAAAATATTTGTCATATTGAGGAATCACATAATCATCAAAACACACTTACTAGATATCCTAATTATGGAACCTTAATTAATCAATGACACACCATGTCTTCCTTAGGATAATCATAGACTACATATTTGGAAATACATCATGAAGTTTATTATGATTTTCTGAATTCCCAAAGAATATCACCTGAGAATTTTAATCCATGTGTGTTAGAAGGCCCATTGTTGGGTTCTAGATTAAACTGAGTCATACATGGGATATCTTTTCAAAGTTTCTACCGCTAGGTACATTTTTTCTAGAGAAATATAAACTAGAAGTATCCAAAGAAGGATGTATTTCTAGAAAACCTCTCACTCTATCCTTTATGAAAGTTCTATGAATTTTTTCTATAATTATCCATATCCTTTGATTTATCCTTCGACTTTCCTTTAGGGATCTCACCAACATTTTCTCATATTAGTTTTCTAAGGATAAAAAACCATTCGTCGAAACAAACTATAAAAATATAGTCTTAACATACTAATACATTACATTACATCTGTGGAATACTTTAAACATTATACATATAGGTGCCCAAATACCATATTAGAATAATTCATTTAGAAACCTGGAAAGATAAAAAATTATATATGTGTGAGCTAAATTATCTCTTTTTAGGATATCCATGACTAGAACCCATATTAGACATAACATACATAATATATATATATTCATAACATGCGTAAGTAAACATATAAAATGGGTGAGTTCAGATGCTCTATATGGGTAAGAAAGAGATATATATATATAAACCTAAAAAAAGAATAAGTGTATGAGAACGTAATAATTACATTAAAACATCATACCATGAATCACAAATACCATAAAAATAAACCAATTCAGAAATAGTTTCATTTCATAATACATGAATCATTAGGTAATCAAGAGTATAGGCCTTGAAAACATAACATAGGATTGTGAAATTTAATTGTGGAATACACATAAACATTGAATACTTAATGTCAAGGCTTCCGACCATGACCTTCCCAGTATGCGAGGATTGGTATAAGACATCGGTACCATCATTGGGACAGGTCAAAATATACATTTAGCCTCTTATTTCTGGGATTAGGATTAACTTGTTCTCCCTCTAACATTCAATATTGGGAAACAACCTTTGGAACACATCATTTTTATATATGGGATAAAACCCATGTAGTACACTTTTTTGGGATTGGGAAACATCTTGTGTACCTTATAGTTTTCGATATGGGGATATATCTTGTATATCTCTTCAACTCATATTCCATTCATAATTAAGAAATTCATTGGAGGATGATATAGGTCCAATCCATCCTATAATAAAAACATTCACACTCTAACCACAAGATAATAAAACATTACTCACATCGTTACCGATAAAAATAGATGTGTTTTATAAACATAATAGAATAATACCATGAATTGAAATTTTCATAAATAAAATTTCATTACATCATAACCTTTGGAAATAGTTAGGTTTAATAATCATTTTGTCAGATCATAATATTTGAAAAGAAGTGGGTTTCAAAAATATATTATTCATTGAAAATAAATGGATGTAATAAGAATAATTACATCAAAACATAAAAAATTTATGAAAAAATATTAATAGATTTTTTGGATCATTTCATATAATGTAATGAGCAACATCAATGGATTTCATCTTAGATATAATATAGTATTGAAATATTTTTTGAAAATATTTTTTTTGGAAAATAACCATTCTTATTTGCGAAATTATTGTTCAAAATATTAAACATAATGAAAACCATTTTATTAAGAAAAATTTGAAAAATATAAAGAAAAATTTAAAAGACATTGAAAATAATTTTTCATGAAAACCTATAAAATCATATTGATTATATTTTTTAAAACCTTTTTCTTTGAAAACATATTAAAGAAGATTGAAATCATTTTGGAAAACATTTTTCATTGAAAATTATTATTTAAAATTAAAAACAAAGTTTTAAAAAAGATTAATAAATTTAAAATGAATTTTACATGAAAATTATCTTAAATGATCATTTGATATATTTTTTAAAAACATTTTTTGAAAACATGGTTTTTGAAATAAAACTAATTTTCAAACGAAGATAGAGATGTCATTAGATTTATCATTTAATATTTTTATTAAGTACAAAAGATTGTAAATGCGGTACTAATACAATATTATATCATTTGTAAAAATATGATAATATATTTCTTGAGAATTAATAAGATATCGATCGTAATATATCATTAAAAGAATCATAATCATTAATAACCTCAAAATTTTATGAGATTATTTCAGTAAACACTAACCACTTCCTAACGTAGGATGATACTATCCATGTAATAAAATGAAATTAAACGACGCTTAAAATATAATGGAAATATATTGATTTATTTCACAAAATTTCAAATGGATTTATATACACCTTCAAAAACATAACATACATGCATAATAAAACATGTATTTCAAATAAGGCATCTTAAGACAAAATTATCTTACAAATTTGGTTGATTTTGAAACATTAGGAAAATTAAATAAATTTCCTAGAGTGGATAATTAAATATTGATAAATTTATGATCCATAGTAACAAATTACATCCATTGGAGGTATTAAACCATAAAAACTAAACAAGTGGGGATTAAGGCATGTATATTACATAAATAAAAATGTAAGTGAAAATCCCCTTACCTTTTGTCTTGAATCTCTTTATAATTGTTAGATCCACCTTTATAATAATTATAAGATCATTATAAATAATTTTCAGAATCATATTCTCATATATAATTACATATATGGTTTGGGTATTACTTTATATTACCCATTTCTAACAATTCTATGTTTATGTTATACTTTCGGTAATATTCACTTTATTTTTTTTCCTGAGTCTTAATTTGTTATAACATTTGTCCTTATGTATATTTCATGATTGTGATAATGTAATTTTGATTATAAAAATCATTAATTTTCATTATATATGTATTATAATAATCTATAAACTATATATGTATGAAATGGAATACACCGTTCATGGAGACGGTAGGCCGTACATATGCATGAATGTTGCTTTTGTTTTATTAAAATGTCGAAAGATAGAAAGTAAATCACGTAAATGTATTTTTATATATGTATAAAATATAATTATAATAAAATTGTTATTTGATATATATAATATCATATAACTGAAAATATCCTTATTGAAATCCCCATAGTGTGTGGATGAATCAATCAATTTGAGTGGGCAGTAATCCACACTTCCTCAGACGAAATTAAAGTATTAACACCAGAAGGAAATAATATGTGAATGTTCTAAAAAAATTATTAAAGCATAATGAAATTATAAAAATTATAAATACCATATATAAATGGATTTTCCATAATAATTTCAACCATTAGAGGCATTAAATGAAAAATTAACAATCATTATTTTGTGGGGTAGTAGTTCGTCATACAAGTAAAAATTATGTTCATTCCACAATAGATGGAGGTGTGTGTAAGTGTAAGTCAAAATCATAGAATAAAAAAACCAATTATATTGAAGATAATATTTTTATAAATCATAGAATAAAAAGTGTTTCAGGATTAGATAATGGAAATAAAAGAAAGGAGCATGATTCAGGGTGTTACCTTTTTATCAGGTAAATCATTTTGGTTTACACCAAAGGGCTTACTTGGAATCCATTATGAAAAAATATACAAATAAAAGAGTAAGATAAGGTTTCTGTTAATTTCATATAGTATGTATTGTATGAATATATGTGATCTTATATGTATGGGGAAGTGGGAGAGGTGGTGACCTTTTATAGGGAAATGAAATGACACACTTTTCTTTCTTGAAAAAAAGTCAGGTGTACCTACGTTTATTCCTAAAAAGGTAATAAAAACCATCAAAACTCAATAATTCAAGGTTTATGGATGAAATATGACTATATAATTGTATTTTCTGAAGTTATTAGTTCATTTAGTCCCATAAATTAATTTTTTCATCCATTGTTATTCTTAATTTTACCTTAGAAACTATAATTAATTTTAAATAAATTCGAAAAAATTTGAAAAAACTAATATGAAATTTTTATAAACTATAATTTTTTATGATTCAAAATAAAGAATCCAATTTCCAAAAATCCAAACATTGAATTTAAAAAAATTAATTGAAAATTAATCCCACAGATAGAATGAAAATGAATGATCTAAAAGTAAAACCATCCAAAAGTTTGTTATGTTTTTATTCATTATTTAAAAGAGAATTTGATTCTAATGACTTATAAAATATTAATTGATAAAATAATAATATAATTAAATTTTAAAACTATAAATAATATAATTAAACCGTATAAATAAATTATATTAAAGGAAGATTTGAATTAAAATTTAAATATTTATTACTAATTTATTAAAAAATAAAACCTCATATAAAAATATGAAAAAATCAGCCTACCCAGATTTTTATTTTTCACTTTAAGATATGAAGTTTATTGTGACATATAAGATTTATAAATGGTTTAAAAATGGATTTAAAGTAGGTTCCCAAATAAATATGATAATGATTTTTTTAATATATCTTTTAAGCATAAAATTTGTTTTTCTCTTATCCTATTCCTATAAAATCTAATGTATGAACATAAAAAAATTTATTCATATTATATATAAATATACTATTAAATTTATATCACTTAATAAGTGTAATTAATTAAACATTAAATTAAAATGATCATTTTGAGATAAAAAATTATTCTTTCTTTTATATTCAATCGAGATTCATATTAATTTTTAATTAATTTTTAACCAATGAATTCAATATATATATATATATTTTTAAATATTTTAATAAGTTTGTTAAACATTTGAATTAAAACTAATTTAATGGTGAATTAATACATTATAATATTAGATATTACTATTTTTAATAAAATTATATTGTTCGTTAAAACTCAGTCTTGTTTGTAAACTAAGCTAACCTCGGTGTTCCGTGTAGGGAAAGATAAACTGTATTTTTTGTCTGCTGTATGATTAAATTTATAATTCATATAAGAATAGAATAAATTGTTCTTATATATATATAACTATTTTAAGTGTCCCATGAAATGAAAAATATTAAAAATACTATATTAATTAGAAAAAAACAGTACATTAAATAATGGGTTGTTATAATTTAAAATAATAAAAAAATGGATAAGAAGTATAATAAATATGTAAATTTAAATTTATTGATAATATGTATACTTTTGAAAAAGGGAATGGAAATTGTAAAAAGGAAGAAATTCCTTCACCACCATTGATTAGAGATTCATTTTCAATGTTCTTCGCCGTTTCACCTTCAGTGGAATTTTTGTTTATTGGGTTAAAATTATCATCCAAACTGCTCATATCTCTATTCTTATCAATGAATACTATAAAGGATATATTAGATTCTCAAAATTTGTCAGACAATGTGACCCTCTCTCCACCCTTATTTTCTCCATAATGGAGTACTATATAAGTAGACATCTCACCATCATGGTGGATCAGAGCATGCTCAATTCTATACATGCCACGGGGAATTTAGTTTCCCCTACACACCTCTTGTATGCTGAAAAAATTATTATCATTTATCAATATACCAAAATAATCATTCAGAATTTGATGTCATCTCTCTCACTCTATGAAGATATTTCAGTAAAAACTATCAACTGGAGTTAATAATCGATATACTTTGGTAAAATGTTCCCCACTGGGAGAAGATCACAAATCCTTCTGGACCTTGAGATTAAGAAGGGATCATTTCTAATTTGTTATCTGGGAGTTCCTCTCTTTTAGGGAAGACCTAAGAAAAGTTAAATCATCAAAATTGTTGATCAAATAAAAAATAAACTGTCTACATTTAATGTTAAGCCTCTCTCTATGGAGGGAAAAATATGTATGGTCAAACATATCAATGTAGCTAAGCATGTTCATTCATTTTTGATTTATAAATGGAATGTCTCAGTGGAAAATATTTTTTCCATATGTATCAGGAACTTCATTTCGAGTGTAATGACTTTGGAAAAGAAATTAGTCACAGTTCCTTAGAGTAAATTCTACAACCTCTTGATAATGGGGGATTGGGAATAAAAACATCATGATCTTTAATTATTATTTCCTTAAAATGTTTACTTGGAATGTTAACAGAAGTGACTCGATGGACCTTAGCTTTCTGAGAAATAGATTCATTGAAAAATTGAAGATAAGACAAAGATCACATATAATCTCATCGATTTGGACCACTATCTAATCCTATTATGATAATATTATGTCTCATGTAAGATGGATTGCGTACATGGAATCCACATTGAACTCCTAGCTTGAAAACTGTAAAAGCTCCCCTCTCATATCATGTGTGCATCCACAACATGATAATATTGACAAGGAATTCTCAATTCAAGACAGCTTGACCCTCTCTAATATAGAGATGTACAAGACTCATAATGAACTCCTGAGAAACTACGTCTTCTCATTAGATTAGGACACACTTATCTGGGAACAAACTCATAATGGAACTCTTAACACCAAATATTACTACCACTCAAATTTTCTGAAAGGCCGTGATTTTTCTTGGATTAAAATATATGAAATGTCTTGTATTAGTCCCTATAAGAATACCTTCATTTGGCGTCATTCTCATCACACATTACCTACTGATGACTACTAACAATCTCATGGAATTCTTATATGTTCCAAATTCTAGTTTTGTAATCATCAGAGGGATGACATTTCCCACCTGTTCTTATCATGTTCCACTACTTCTGCTTACTGGATTGAACTACAAGACATTTTTGAAATTTATATCCCCGAAAGCCATGATATTGCTACTCTTCTGTAATATTATGCCTTAGATATATCCTCTCCGCATCTCAAACACTCTTTTATGTACACCATTGCAGGGCTTGATCACACCCATTGGAATGGACAAAATAATTTCATGCATAAAAATAAAAGAATACATCTACATTTGGCACATTTATAACTCATTAAACCTTTTAAGGAATCTAATTCATTACAAACAGGTCACGGCTACAATACTATTCATGATTTCACTATTCAAAATTGAAATGGTTTGGAGGGAAAATTTATGAAGAAGTAGGGTGTCATTGAAGTTTTATCGAAGGCTCCCATACTCGGCTAGATCAGAGTTAATGTTGATAGAGCATCAAAAGGGAACCCTTGTCCATTAGGTTGTGGTGCTATCTTTAGGGATCATAATGGCAATGTCCTTGGGTGTTTTTTTGGTAAGTGTGGAATTTCTTCCACCCTTGAAGATAAAATTCATAATCTTATTCATGCAGCTTGATTCGCATGCCACAATTATATGAGAAACATCAGGCTCAAAAGTGACTCCACCACCATGGTGTGAGAAATTAGAGATGGTGTAATTCACATTGTGTGGGAACTCACCAAGAGATGGATGGACTGCCTTAGGTTCATATCAAGTTGCAACATCATTGTCACACATTTATATCATGAAGCAAACGCAGTGGAGGACATGCTTGCAAACAAATGGGTCAACACAAGGCTTACTTGGGTTGACGTTATCACTCCTGATCGGATTCCCCTTCTGGAGATAAACTGTAATAAATTCCCATCATTCCACGTTCTGTAACTCTTCTTTATATAATTATAATAAATCATATTGGCCCTTTTCCCAAGATACCATTTATGAAAAAGGAAGGAAAATGTAATAAATGTGATGTGAAAATTTTAAAATATATACACCAATAATTTCTAATCACTAATTCATATCCAATGATGGTGGATGAAAATTAATAACGTAATATCAAATATTTTTTTCTAGTTTTACACACATTTTGTTAAAAAATATGATCTTTTTCTTATAATCATTATCAAATAATCCCTTAGACACTAAATTTCATAAAAATTAAATTCTATATATGTAAATTAGGAGTAACATGACAATATAAAACTCATATCACTACAAACTACGTTGATTTAAACAAATTATATATACAAACTTATGTAGCATGGGTGTTAAAAATTTTCATCAAATTTTTTTGCTAAAAAGATAATTAAACGTATAATTTATATTGTTTTCATAACAATATCATCTATTACATATTGTTTAAAAACATGTGTATTAAGGAGATTATACCAAGAACAGTTCCATTAATTATTATTTTTTCATAAATAAGGTACGCTAATAGATTAGTTGGGAAATTATTAGTTTATATTTTAAATAAAATACTATAAAAATAATTTATAGTATGTTGTATGTAAATTGAGAATGAATCTTCTAAAATTTTGTCAAATACTTTTATAAAAATGATTCAAGAATATTGTATTTATATCATAGATAACTAAATATCCACATATAATATGATAAATAATCTGTAAATATATTATAGTCTTCTAATATTTCATATATAATTGATGAACATTTCATAGATAAAATCAATAATGATAATGAAGTAATAAACTAATCGATAAATTTTTAGAACAGACTCTCTTCAACATGATAACACAACATCAAAATAATAGGTATAATATAATTTTATTATTATCAATTATTTTATAAGGGAAAATAACATTATCAAAAACATTATTGGATACCCATTGGGGAAGTTTTTTTTCACTAAATATTTTTTATTTCCAACTATCTATGATTCTCTAACAATATAAATATAGGAAATATAATTATCCTTGATAATATTATTTGAGAAATAATGACCCCTAGTCATCATAATATTATAATTTATTTAAAATTTGTAAGAATAAATTTTTTGTTGATAACAAGATCATGTATCGTCCCTATAATATAAATACTTATATATTGACTATTGATTTATAATAAATAATATTTTCTCATATATAGGTATGACAAATAGTTTAAAAATATACAATATACAATTATTTATTTCTTCAACATTGATGAAGAAATTTATAGAATAAATATATCAATTATAATAGAATATAGTACAATGTAAAAAAACACAATAAAAAATAGAACTGGAAAATTTGAATAATGTACTTTAACTATAATTATCACAATAGGAAATAGAACTATGAAAAAAATAGAATATCAATTAACCAATATCCATTTTATAAATAAATAAAATAGAAACATTATATGAAGTTTTTTGAATAATAAATGATTTAATTAATTGGTGTTTATTGAAATTATTGTTGTCATTGGAATAGTAATATTAGAATTTAAAATGCAACCGAACAGTTTGGATGACTAACATAAACATTATGGTATGTAACCAAAAATTGGAATAGAAACTCGACTTCAAAGAAGTAAAATTATATTTTGTTTAAATATTTACAATCAGTAATTTAAGAAAATATTAATATTTTAATTCAATAAAATAAAAATAGAAATTAAATACAGAAAGAAGCTCTACAAATTTTTTTATAAACTGTATTATATGGTGTTTATAATAGATTATCATTTATTATTAATTATTAAAAGTAACAATGTTGTAAAACTATTTTAATAAAAATAACTTCAATTTAATTATAAAAACATCCAAATTTCTCAAGTGTGGATTTTTAGTATCTTATGAAAAATATTAATTTTTCTATGAATAGTAAAAATATTATTTTTTTTATCTAGTACGATTTATATTACATCATTCATGATATAATGAGGACATAACCAATTTTATAATTTTCTTATCAACTTAAAATTTTATTAATATGTTAAATAACTTATAAAATTTAAATTCCAAACATAAATAGTTTTTTCCAAAGTCAAAAAGAAAATATAGTTAATATAACATTTTACCCTTTTCCACTTTTTATTTAACAGAATAATATATTTATATTTTAAAGAGTGTGAATATTTTAGAAAAAAAATATTTTAAATAAAATATAATTCATAATGTTAAAAATTTCACTATTGAATTGTTTTATTGGATAATATAATAATTAAATATTGTATCCAAAAACACCGCACTCCTAACGTATAAAAGTACCCTATCCCTCCCAATGTAAAACTACTTCCCATTGGACTTATCATTCTAAATAACTAAAAACATACAATCTATTAATCTTTATTGAATCCTAACTTGTGAATGGAATCCTTTATTTCATGTATTTATCTTAAAACCCATATATTTTATACACATTGTTTCATAATTTATTACTGATTGTTACACATAAAGGAGTCAAAAAATATATATAGAACTATTTTATATGGGTAATTATATATATATCATAATAAATTTTATAATGTGACATAAAATCATTATTTAAAACCCCATAAATAAATTTAAATTCAATTTATCTTCTAAAACGGCTAGGGATGGCCAGGTATGTACATAATAAAGAGGAGACCTCTAAAGATCAGTAATGGAATAATTTAAAATTTCATGATGAAATTAATACATGTGAGTCAATTGTTATATCATGGTGACATAAAATGTTTAGAATCATTAACCAAAACATATAATCATGACATAATATGGTTACATCAATGAATCATATAAATTTTCATATCACATAATATTGGAAATAAAAATAATATGTTTGGGCCACTCATCAAGACATCATAAAATATTTTTATTAAGATAACCACTGATGAACCATTTGAGGTTTATTATTTTATAAAAAACATTACACAATACATTATTTGGGTATATAATCTCCATCACACATATCATATTCATAATATATATATGAATTTTGGTGAAACATAGTTAAGAAAACTAAATATCATCTTTAAACATAACTAAAATCATTATTATGTAGTGCTGGTTTTAGACATAGAAGTCCAAGACCAATGATGGATTATTTTAACTAGGAAACTAACCATTAATAGAAGTAGGATTGGGTATTCACAATATCACAAAATTAAAATGAAAATTAAAGTACAATTTTATTAGCATAATGGTTGTATATAAAGGTTTTTGAAAGGGGCTAATGAAAGGTAAAGATGGTATATCAATACATGGTCATAATATTGATATTAAATTAATAAATAAAACACATGATATCCTTAAAAATATCAAATCATATGGCTAAATTATAAAATTTCCTTAATGTAAAATTAGAGAGCGATATCCCTTACTTTGTCAAAGTAACGACCGAGGTAAATGTTGTAAGCAGGGGGAATAGATAATCTCACATTCATGAAAAATAAATTTGAAAGTAAAGGGATAAATATAAACACATTTTGACCTAATAAATTAAAATTCAAAAGGCTTAATAAAAAGAATGTACTTCAATGAAGATGAATGGGAAGATAATACATTACATTAGTTTATTCATTTAAAATATTGGGGCGATAATCTTAAGTGAACTAAAACACCTTGGGTGATTTTTTAGTGATATTTTGGGAGAAATTTTGTTATAAATTGGGTTTGAGTTATTTATAATGAGAGGATGGGTGGGTATTGATCGCCAAAGATAGAGAAAATATTAATTACTTTCTAACCAAATGTTTTGGACTCTGAGTAATAAATTAATCAAAACCTCAAATATTCAAAATATTTTTTTCTAATGGTTTCTACCTAGAAGGAGTGATTATGAATATTTTATTAGGACAAGAACAAAAATATTTAAAACCATTCCATCTAGTATGATTTTGTTAGTTAGGTTTATATGGAGTTTTTTAATCCTTAAACTGTTTTTTCACAACTAGGTTAAATACCCTGGGGGTGGGGGTTAATCAGGGTATGAATGATTAAAATACTACCCCTTAAAATTCGGTTTTTTCAAAATACATAAGAATATTCCCATAATTTGACACAAGAAATGTATGGATAGAAATGAAACCATGATCCTGACACTAAAATATTATATGTTTCACCCACAATGGCATACATTCAAGGAGAATACAAAGGAAATGTGCCTATCTACCAAATAAACTAAATCACGCTAGTATTAAATATATCATAGCAGTCTCAATTTCTCTCCTAGTTGAAAACCAATTATAATTTTATAGCTCAAATCTCCCTTAATTAAATCATGTTCACTACTCATTCCAATTACACTTATTTTTATCAGTTGAATCAATAATTATTAAACCTCATTTAGTTAATCATTATGTTACACTTTCATCCCAATGATGAATACCTCATTACCATATAATTACTATGAAAATAATTATAGGTTTACTCAACCTTAGATTTTGTGCCAAATGTTCATTACATGAGTCCAAATCTAAAATATTTCTCACAACATTTACGTTTTATCATTGTTCTTCAACTTGTAAGAATCATTTTACTATGGAAAAAATAATGTCTTCTAATAAACACAAGTCCTATTTCTATATGAAACTAGCAGTTGTTATGTGATAGAAATTGCTTCACGCAACTCTTATGTGATTCAAAGCACATATATTCTTTAAGGGTTGAGCTATTAAAATGAAATGGGTGGTGGAACATTTATAGGTATGGAGGACCATACATGCAACTCCTTGAGACACCTTACACTGTGTATAGAAATATTAAATTTTTCCATGTAATCCCTATGTTACATGCAACAATTCTTAAACATTTAAATTCTATAATTGGATGTCACCTTAAGCATGGATCTCCATTTCAAGCATGAAAATCTTCATATGTCGTGAAACATGGGATTTTACAATGTTTTATTACTTGTTTCCAGCATATTCCTTTTATGTTGTTCGATTTTACAATCCTATAACTTCCCTTATACAAAAATTTTCAGAACACCTACACTGTAGTGGAAATATTTTTTCATTTATCATTATATACTTTATTTTCAAAAAACACCGGGAACCAAATAAATCATTTGTCGTCAATTTTCTATGCCACATCTAGTTTATCAATTTAATTATATTGGATTAATGTCATATTATGTTCTCAAAAATATCTACTAAATTTCACAATTTTCCTTGGGAACTGTCTTTGTCATAAAACACAATAAACTAAAAAACATTTCAAATTTACCTTCAGCTATTTTCCCCATCAAAATATAATATAGGTTTTCGAGGATTCATTATAGATTTATAAAATTAATCAAATAACATGAAAAAATAATATTATAAATGGACACCAATTTTTGGGTTTGGATTAATTTTATAGTATTTATTTTTCACATTCGGGCCATTAAGATTTCATATTACATACTATATATTAATACTGGATTTATTTTTATCCAAAACCTTTTCACAATATTGGAAAACTATAAAAAAATAACAATTGGTTAATTTTGGAATTATAAATTCAAAAATGAAATTTATTTTTTGCGAAATAATATATTAATATAGTACTTTTCTTTTTAAATATCCTCATATATTGAAAAATAATTTTTCTATGAAAAAACATTTTTGACCCTTAAAAAATTTTAATGAGACATCAATAAATTATAATACAATTTATATTTAAATAAATAAAATTAAATAAATATATTAACTCAAAATGAATTCATTTTAAAAACAAGTGGATTTATTAAAAATTTGCTTTTATTGAAATTATATATTTCCCAAAATACAATTTTTTTTCTTTAATTTACATTTTATATTTTTTCAAAAAATAAATAAATATATATATCTATATATATAATTTATTAAGTAATATGGATAAATATAATCATTATTTTATTATGTGTAAAATGTATAATTTATACTACTAGGTTCTTGGTAATGTCCACCTTCTAACACTACTATATTCACTATTTGTAATGTCTGTGATAATAGTATATTCTTGGGGTGTTTTAAGGAATATGGTTTGGGCTGTGATATCTATAAGATTGACCATCGATGATAAATGGTCCCATATTAGAATTAATTTGATAATTTTGTATTGGTCTGGTTTAAAAATAATTTTTAATGAAACCATCTCTATTATAAGCTCTAAAAAATTGGCATCATATGGTTTAATTATTCTATTCAACAAAATCAATTCTTCCTTCTCAGAAAATTATATTTTATATCGACCCTAATATATATGAACCATATAATTATTTGTATAATTACTATATTAACAAATTATTTTATTCTTAATTGAATGTTAATCTATATAAACACATTATGGAAATATTTTATAAGAGATTAAATTAAAATATGAAATTTAGTGAATTTTTTATATCACTACATTAAATTATAATTCATTTATTCATTCATAACTTAATTTCATTTATACAAGTATGGGTAATTTCATTATAACCCCTATAGAAAATTACACCATCATAATTTCATTTCCTACATTAAACTGAAATGGGTAATTCTATTTCATCATGACATATGGATCCCATGAATCATCCCCAATATTTTCGTTCTCCCATAGTGGAATGACTAGGTGATTTGTCAAGTTTTATTGAACTTTAGATATACAATATGTTCTCTCTACTGGTTAGTCCTTATATGGAATATCAAACTCCATGGTTACCACCACTAGATTTATTACATGTGACTATATGGTATATACATACTAATTATTGATATGTTGAACTAATAATATACTTGAGATAGTTTTTTTGGAGTTCTAGTTGATAGTACCAAGCTACGGTGTGATAAAGAATCCCAAAGGTGTTAATGAATATGAAAAAAACATTCCTTTCTTCCCATACCATATTACATTCTTCCATAATAACACATGAAGGAACTCATTATCATAAACAACAAACTATAAGTTTTATCATAGAATCTCTATATAGTAATTCATTTGAAATTGTAAATATTTAATATGTTAATGGATGGTTTTAGCCTTCTTAGTAATCTATTATATAATATTAGCTCTCATCGTCTTCTTCTCCCTAGAATTATTATAGCAGGTTGGATTTTGACACATCTTCCTATACTGATCATTATAATGTTCTATTTAAATAATAGAATAGATATTAGTGTTACATGAAAACTCTAATAGGCTAAGTTGTTGATACCCACATCCATGATAATTCATTGAAAACATTATCATCATATCCTAAAATGTATTTATGGCTCTTTTTGACTAACCAATCATCTGTGGGTAGAAATTAGTATTAAAACCCACAAATATATCCAATTATTCTCATATATATATTCAATGATTTCTAATTTATTCTACGT
Organism: Viscum album; assembly: GCA_963277665.1. Taxonomy (NCBI): domain Eukaryota; kingdom Viridiplantae; phylum Streptophyta; class Magnoliopsida; order Santalales; family Viscaceae; genus Viscum; species Viscum album. Next base: position 439,448,207 of record OY728145.1, on the reverse strand, counting down.
AACCTTGATGTAAAACATGTTAAAACATCATATATAATATTAAGTGGTACTCTATGTAGTCATATTTCTCCAATTATATATATATATATTGTTATGTTAGACAAGAGATCAAACATCCTTTATAACAATTAAATTCGGTAACGTTATAAGGAAACGGACTACACATAAATGTTGATTTTCCCTTTCGATATATTGGGGCTTCTAATAAAAAAAATCCATGTATATGTTTTCCCATTAAAATATTATATCGGGAAAAGTTGGCATGATACTAGTAGACTTATTTTATCCATCCATGACTTGTTGGAATACCATCCATCAAGATAACAATTATCAATTCTTTCCATTAATGTCATCCAAATATATTTTCTGATTTAAATTTTTATATGTCTTAATGAATCGTGGATAAATAGTGAAGGATAATATATATATATCATCTAATGGATCACACATTAGTGATAGTTTGTGAGATACCTATATATAGTTTCCATACCATATAAATTCGTCTTCAGAAAATTTAAACATTAGAATAATTCATACTACACTATAATGCTCCCTATCACCTATTTGGTCATCTTTAATGCTCTTGAGGATTGATGGATGATAATTTATTCGAGAAGGCTAGGATCATATTCTTTTAATGAATCCCATTTCCATCCATTTCTTTCAAGAAGATTATATACACTATAATACTCATCAATGATAGGGGAAAATTATATTTCTACATAGATAATATGACACTTTATTCACATTCATATGATGGTAATGAATTAACATACACAATCCTTGATTGGATCTAGAACCCTTCATTAGAACATATTGATTTCCTTTTTTGATAACATATACTACAGATTTATATGATGTATATATATGTCATAGTTTTCCCCATAAAGATAAAATTTAAAAATAATCTATAGAAAGATTACTACATCTAATTCCATATCATATATTAGGTAGTCATACTTATAGATCATTAATTTTTAGGAGACATCATCTATCAGAATGTAATTTTTCATGATCACACAACTGACGAAATATTTGGGTTCATCATCCAAGAAAAATGAACTATCCCCAATAATAGGAATTGTGAGAATAGGTTAGGTGATAAACCTCTAATTTAAATATTTAATTCCCCCTCCACTTCTTATTCGTTAATATAGAAAACAACCACTCTAGTCTTTGTTAACCATGTTTTTTGGGTTTTTAAATACTAATATTGTTTCTCACAAAATAGTGGTAGTTCCTAGTAAGACCAAAGAAACTATCGATCATCACAACATATATCATTTTGTCTCATCCTTGAATATAATATTTCTTATGTGGATTTATAGAATTCCCATTTTTGGGGATAATATTTCCTATGAATGTTACAATCTATAGGTATAACATTGTTTGATTACATAAACTCTCATTTAGGTGAAATACCATGAAATTATTAATTTAACACATCATAATATTCTCTTACAATGGTTATGTCATTATGGATGATCATTTCACTATTGAAAATAATTATATTTTTATACACATTCATATGTGAAATTAATATCCATTATTGAGATGATAAGTCCAACAATTATCTATCTTCCTCCTTATATTTATATTGAATCATTTAGATACTTGAGATAAGAATAGAGACTTTTTTATCTAGAAAATTTATATTTGTTCTATTGAAAGAAATAAAATGCATACCCTAGATAATATTTAGTTATGATATATTTAGTTTGAAACAGTTTTTTGGGAAGTTTAGCTAAAAATTATTAACAGTTGATAAGTTATATTATTTTTATGGAATGATTGACCATATTATTTAATTTCATTATTAAATAAAATTTCATTTTTTCAGATTGTGTGTCTAATGTGTTACTATACTTGTATGATACCAAATAAGGCATGTAATGACTATTTCATAATAGATTTGATATTCATGAGTGGATAAATATCCTACCTTAAAAATTTGATTCTTGTTCTAACTATTTACTTCATCCAAGATATGCTTGGCGATGAGACAATAAAAACTATTATGGATTTGAAAATTGTTAATTTGGGAACATTACTTTGATAATCCTTAAATGAAATGAATTACATATACTATAATATTTTATCTTTCAATATATTTTATCCATGGTATAAATCAAATTATTGAATTTCGAAGGTATTTTCCCCCTACATATTGGTTTGTAAAAATTATTCATTTAAACAAATCATACCCCTTTCAGTTTATGACCACATAGGGATTCATGGAACACTTTTGTATGAAATGATTATAGGTTGAGTAAGTATCATAATATTCCTTTCTTAGTTATTTCCCTTGAGAATATTTTTTTACAACCAAATCCACTTTATAGTATCTTTATAGTGATGTATATAAATATAATCCAAAACATTATATAATTTATCAAAATATAGGGATGTTTTACGATGTTTCTATTATCTAAATTGTTTTTACTAATTTTTTATAATAATAATCCCCAAAAATTACAAGACCATGCTTAGGTACAAACTATGATCAACCATTCCTTTTATACAATTTATTTCATAATTTTATTCATTAGTTTGAAAAATAATAAAATCTCAATAGATCAACTATACTAGAGTCAGCAGTAAATTATAAATTTTTTATTTTATCCTAAAAAAGGGATTTAAATAAATTATTTAGAAACCCTAAATCATGCCCTTATATTCTATTGATCTTCTTAAACTATATGGGATATCCATGTGATATTCATAATAAAGGGGTGATCTAAAAATCCAAATAAGGGAATAATGAAATCATAATATGATTAAATTAATACATATGAGTCAAGAGGCATATCTAGGTGACATAAATGTGTGAGATTCACAAACAAAAACATTTATGAAAGATATAATATGATTGAATTATGGGATCATTGAAAGGTGGTAATAATATAAAACATGACCTGATAAGAATAAGTCACGACATTCCATTAATAAATCATATCATAGGGTGCTTCAGATAATTTCTTGTGCACAATAAATGGGATCTTGTGAGATTAAAATATTACATTTTTTATTTGGGGAAATAAATTTTCAATCCCACCCATCATATTCATATCATGTATATATATCTTTCTTCCACATATATTATTCAATATAATAAATCCTTTAATCAGTTTTAATCTTTTTATTAAAGATTTATATTTATATAAATATAAGTCCCTAATAAATTATATATATTTAATAATATTTTAATATACTTAACATAATATAGGATTAGATATTCAAACCATTATATTTTTCCTGGAAAATAATTGGATATTTTGGCAGAATAATGGGTGTATACAATGGTTGTTAGGATGGATTTTTGAGAGATAATTGTGGTATCAAATTACATTAGAATATTATGGATAATAAATGCATGTTTCAAAACACATGAATCATGAAAAATTGAAAATACAAATTCTAAATAAAAATAATGGTAATGAATAAATAATAGCAGAGGTAGACCCCTAATTTCCACATAGTAATCAATTTAATAAATGTTATAATGAAAAAAATAAATAATCATGAATTATATAAGAAAGAATATTGTAATGGATTATTTATAGGAATAATAAAAAATAATCAATTGAGATTCAAAATTAGTTATACAAATGAATTTTATGAATGAAGGGGAATAAAAATATAATTTCATTACTTGATATGTTTCATATAAATGCATTTTAGGATCTTCCTAAAAATTATGAAATATATTTGGATATATTTATAGATGGGTACATATATAAAATTCGTGCTCACCTGGTTTTGAGTGAAGAGGAATTGAGGTTGTGTGGGTATATTGGGTGAATGTGGTACTATCTATATTTACAATTATGATGTTACAATTTTTGTGCATATGTTATACAAGAAAATTATGTAAAATTTTATAAAAATTAAATTTGGAATTCAAAATCTATATTATGATGTTTCAGTATTATGAATATTCTATTCCACTTTACAATACTTTTTCAAATGATTATTTCACAATTATAACGATGATCATATACCTATGGTAGGATGATGATGATGATTATCATCATCATACTATATTACAACCAATATAGTAATCTCATTACTATGATTATGTGTCACCACATTATTTAATGTATGTCCTCATGTGTTTTGATGTACTATGGATAATATTAGAGATTTTGTAGAACTATGAAGAAGGAATCAAATAATGTTTCACTATTATTTTGTAAAAGTGTTCTATAGACATGATTTTCCAAATATAATAAACAATTTGATTTTCAAAATGTATAAATTTTATTAGGTTTTTATATAAAATTATGTAATTTTAATATACGAAATATGTGGGTCTTTAGAAATTTTATCTAACAACATTAAAATAATATAATTTTAGCATAAAATATATTTTTCGTTAGGTGTGAAAGGTCATAATTATTCGTAATATAGACAGTAGGGAAATAAAATAATTTAAAATTACACCTAAAAATATGGGAGTAATAGTTAGTGAAATGATCATTTCATTTCAAGAATCTATGAAAATTTTGTCACTAATGGAAATTGGGTGAGTCAAATACATATAGTATCGATGAATATTTTTATTAAATATAATATAAAATTACATGGTAATTATTATATTGTATTGAATATGAATTGGATAGAGAGTTTTTATGGACTAAATATAATGGACTTACAATTAAATTAGTTATTTTAAATATAACATGTATTAAAAATATTGAAGCCATAACACATAAAAAAAGTTATCTTCAAACACTAGATGAAATCAAAAAATTATTGATTATTAGATTTTGATTATTGGAATCATTCACCCTTAATAATATATATGTAATTACAACTAACTTCATTTCTAGTTATTGCTTGAAAATATCTTAAAATGAATGGAAATATTGTCCTATATTTGAATATACTCCTCCAAATTGATCTTATTCTATTGAATACATGTTTCAAAATGTGACCTTTTTATTTTTTCACACCCTTTACACCGCATTAGTATCATATCAAATCATTATCCCATACACCTAGTTAATTTCCTCCTCTAAATCATTGATGTCTTATTTTTCACTAAGAATAATTGAAAAATTATTTCAAATGGTAGTTATTTCATATAATTTTTTTAGTTTAATTGATACTTTTGATAAAATCTTGTAGTAATTTTAAGATCATATTGATATTAGAGATATTTTACATGACTATTTATAAAATATATTTATATATGTATTCTGATTACATTAAATAGAACACATGCTATATTTCTCTGAGACAGCGTGGATATATTTTTGAATTTTCTGGGGAATATATTTTGTATTTGTAATGATAAATTTTTTATTAGTAGGAAAAAGTATGAGAAATTATCATAAAATATAACATTAACATTAAAAATATAAGAAGATATTTATTAAGTAACAAAAAAGTAAGTGCAATTTTCTATCATTAAAAATTACTTCATTTAGTGTATAAATCTAAAATGGATTGAATATAGGTAGGCAATGATAATATTTAAGATATTTATACCCTAATATTACCTAATAATGTAATATAGTATGATTATTTATATGTTTTGAATGAATATTATGAAGCTTCATAAAATCCATTTCATAAAAGTCATAGAAAATGTGGTTACTATTACAGAGTAATTGTTCATTATATCTAAATCAATTATGAATAGAGGATAATTGTTTTAATATATTGATGCTATAATAAAAAAATTTATGAATGGAGAGGTGTTCCAAACCTGAAAAAAAATAAAGGCATAATATAGTTCATTAAAATAGAGAGAGAATGAAAATATGTTTAATAAGAATATTATGGGATAATGGTCACTAAAAATTCGTAAAAATGATTAAAAAATACCTATAATTCATTATTCCTCTAATATTCATTTTTAATCTGAAATAGTTATTTGTTAATGTCAATGGTAGACTGGACACTAATAATTGTGATATTTGGTTGTATGTTGGATTCCAAATGGCAAGACCTTGTTGAAGGGATTTAGTGTCTACTCGTATTCTTTATTCCTAAATATGTTTTTTAACGTTGATCATTAATTATATCTCATGGAATAGATAAATTATAAATAAATTGATGTTAAAAAGTTTAATATTATGATAAATATATTTATCAAAGGGTAGGTTTCTACCAATGTAGTTTTGTATACAAGTAATCACAATCTATATAATTTCACTTATTGATGATAACTTATATCAACCATTCTGGGACTCTTGTTGTTTGATGTTGTATTAATCCTAAAGAGAATAATAAAAATATGGGGGCCATTGCGAGATTTGGATCAATGAATTAATACATTTATCTAAATAAATCATACGATAATACAAAAAATACAATGCTACAAATGAAAGGAATATCAAAATCATTATATCAATTGTCCATAGAGTTATCACTATCTAGTTAATTATCCATTATATTTTACATTTTCAGAGTAAAAATTAATTCAATTATATTATAAAAACCCCAATAAATTTTTTTTTATTCGAATTAATAACTGATTCAACTATGACACTATTTTTTTCTCTATATGAAATTGAATGGGTAGTAACAGATATTAAATTAATAATGAATCCCAAACACTTTTATGAAACATATTCACATTGGTAATAATTTAAAATAACAAAATATATAATGGAATTATTTTTTAGAAAAAGATAACACCCATATAAAAAAAAATTTAAAAAAAATAATATAATTCTGTCATAAATTAATATATAACAAAAATATCCTAAGAAACTCATTTTTTCATTTTTTAATTGATTTAAGTAATTATTTAAATATTTTGTATTAATTTATACTATTAATAGATTCCTTATTTTTAATATATCTCCACCACACATATGTTTAACTAAAAACCATAATAATCATTTATTTTAGTAAATTTTTATTTGAATTTAAGTCTATTAGACGAATTTTTTAAATACAATGGATATTAAAAAACAAAAAAAAATTAATGTGGGAATGTACACACATAAGATATGTTAGATTATTAACCGGTTCAAATAAAAAATGTAATCCCACCATAAAAGAATATTTAAATTAACATAAGTTGTGTGGGACCTTTAGTATTTATTGGATGGGGAACATTTCATAATCATGGTTTTGGTGAACCATCTAAAAAGTTTGAAAAGTGTGTTTGAAATTTGATAGTTCCACTCATCATTGTTAGGGAAGGGTTTTTACATCCTTGATGATTACTTGAGTGTTAATGTCAAATGTTTGCAGTCCAGGATTTTTAACCCCTAATGATTTTCTAAACCATATAAAAAATGGTGTTATATTCCTAGGTTCAATAAATCATGATATTATTTATTTTACCATAAATTAATATAACCATCAAACCCTCCCATTATCATTACTCTGGATTGAATATATTGGGAACCCTCTAATGGAGACTCTCACCCTTCTAAACCTGCTCTTTTATAAATATTGACCTTTGATTAATGTGGTTTTTTGGTAGGCTCCCTCCTATTCACTTCAACTCTTCCTCTTATGTATTTCTCCATTGAACTAGTTTATCCCTTTAACCCCTGAACCCATGGGTCATCTAAATACGGTTTGGGTGGAAATAATATTATGGTTTTTAAAATTTTGGGATGATAATGGCCTCTTATTTTTTGGTGGTTGTTTTCAATTGAAGGAGAAAATATCCACCATGTTTTCAGTAGAATTGAGGTAGGTGCTTCTACAAAATTATATTATATTCCATTTAATGAGATGGATTGTTGTTTAAAATTGAATATTATTATTCCAAAATATATGCCCCTATAGGGATTTAAATGGAATTTCATATGGTTTTCACACATAGAATAGAGTTGGATACATGCCACGTGGTTTTACTAATTCATAAATGTATTTTCAAGGATTCTTAAATTAAATTCCAATTAATGCGTTTAGGGGTGTTTAATGAATAAAAAATTTCTAAAATTGTTTTTAATTTTGAATTAGTGTGATTAAATTTGTGTCTTGTATTTGGAAAATATTTAATATCTTTTACATATTTAAAATATGTTTTTAAGAGATGTGTGAGTTCACAATTGGGATTGAGGAATTTTTTTTTTATTAAAATTGGTATCAATAGATGATTGAGATTGTATTTAAAAATAATAGAGGTTATTATGGATTTACAATAATTTTTCAAAATTCCATATTTATCACATTACTATAAATCAATTACCAATGACTTCCCAATGACCCCCTTGAACCACCATTGAATTTTATTTAATATATGATGGTTCTGTGTGGTTATAGTTCTTGAGTATTGATTGAATTGGTTTTTATGGTGATGGTGTATGTGCTGTGGTGATGGGTTTTTTCTTAATTTAAATATGAATCATGATATTTTTTTTACCATTCACCTATATTTTACTTTTCATTTGTGTCTTATGAAAATAATAAGTTACCTGTATGAATATGTACCCCTAGTATATTGTATTGTGTTGATTATGGAATGTTTCCTAGGTACATTATGTTTGTTGTAAAAAAATTATAGTGGGTTTTTAATTTATAAGAAATATTATGGAATATGGTTCTAGTGACCTCCCATGAGTTTAAATTTAAGATAGTCTAGTGAGAAAACTAGTTATGTGGTCTGGATCAGTAGGGTTGTCTTTAGTTACTCATTTCAATTTTGTGTGGCATAATGATTTTAACCTTGATGACAGGATCAAAAAGGACTCTTTTATGGGATTCATATTTTTAATTTCATATATCCTCAGTTGATTGTGTGATTTCATAGAACCTATTATACATTTATTTTCTCTTAACATCCAATTTTTACTTGGTATCTACTTTTTTCTCCCATTTTAGGTTTCGTGTTTATTTTCATACAAAATTATATAGAAATGGATTTGTAATGATTTATTATTCTGAAAAACAATTTTTTACTTTTCTAAAAGTCGTTGGAAAATGATTTTGTAAATAAATTTTAGGAAATGATTATATTTTGAAAACCCATGGAATTAGTTTTTTATAAGGATTTGGAATTTGTGCCTAATTTTACATGGATATTGTGTTTCAATGATGTTTTGGATGATATTTTGAAATTGGTAATCTACATTGGAGGTAAAAAATGGTATTTTAGAATCATTTTATATGATATAGTTTTTATATTAAACATTAAAATTGTTATTTTAAAAAGGGGCTTCAAAGGAAAAAACTGTTTTACTAGGTAATGTAATTATTCAACCAAATGAATTAAAAATTATTTTTAAGATAAATTTGATATATATTTTCTCTCATAGTAAATAAAAATGAAAAATATATATATATCCAATGTATTTTAAATATTATTTTTAAATAAGATATTATGAAATTGGTTGAATATATTTTACACCTAGTGAGCTACCAGCTATTTATATCACACCAATATTTTCTTAGTCTAGTTCTCATCAAGATTTATTTATTTAATTTACATTTATAAGGGTAAACATCTAGGTAGGATGGTGGTTTTTGGTCACACATATGTTATTTTGAGTAGTTATGGGGTTCATTTATGTTTTGGGAAACATTATGGGATTCTATTAATTATATTATTTTCTTCCATTGATTTATTTGTATATTCAAATCTTCTTTCTTATGTATACATGAATTTGTATACATTGAATATATTTTTTATTATATCAATATTGTATGGATTATCAAAATTATTTCAAATATTTTATAATATTTTCATGTGAGGGAAAAAAATTTCCGAAAGAATGTTCAAAAATTCCTAATAACTAGCTACAATCCTATGGGGAATTGGAATTACCTATAGTCTGGATCTAAATTGGGTAATGATTCATGTTATATGGAACCTTGATTCGATTAGTTTCTAATACTATTAGATTATATTTTCATAGCGGCTCATATGTTATAGATGTATTGTTTTTTAATTTGCGGAGTTGGTGGCTTCAAGATGGGGATGTTGGGGCTCAATAGGTAGGTGTTGGGACAAATTCATGAGCTCTAGTCTATATGAGATATAGTGTTTTCATGGGTAGTCAGGATTTTACATTTTATTCATGATTTTTATTTTAACTATGAGGTGGATAGTTATTTTTTTGTGTAATTTTGTTTTTATTTGTAGTGATTCTATTTCCATGGTGGTCATATTTTCTATTTTTAGATGGATATAGAAAAAATTACAATGTTTTATGGTTGGATTGTACAGGCTAATGACCATAAAAAATTGGGATCGTCATTGAAAACAAATTCTAGTAACCATTTCATGATTAACAATTTTCAACAAGCAAAAAGTCGGCGTTGATAATTATTGTGCATCCTGTCGGATTTTTCTATTTATCCCCCATGATGATCATACCAACTAGTTTGGAAAAACAACCGTTGAATGGTTCATTATAGGTTTTATGAGGTTTTTAGGTGAGTATATTGTTTCTTTCTTGATGGTATTCAAATTTTTTTATGATTCCATTGTTGTGATGAAAATGAATTTTGTTGTGTTAAAAGTGTAATACATGATAATTGTATTATTCACGTAACATGAGTCCATATATCCTATTTGTGAATTGAAAATTTGTTTCATAAAATGGTTTCATTCATTATAATATTTTAAATAATATCATTTTAACCTAGTTTGTGGTGTTTTGAGATGTTAAAATGTGTATATTGATTTTTAAAACATGATATTTCTATTAATTTTACTTTTTACATTTCAGGTGTTTATAAAATGGTGAGTGATTTGAAATTGATTCAAATTATAAGTGTTTTTTACCATAAAATCAAAAATATACTCTGGTTTAAAAAACATATTGGTGTTTTATGGAATATTTTCAGAACTCTTTTTTTTTGTATTAAAATACATGGCGTATTTAATGTGTAATTTTTTTATTTGATCTTATATGGAATGTTGGATGAATGTTAATGGTGCCTTTGTTTTGAAGATAAGTTTTAAAAATAAAATAAATTGGATGAAATCATTTTAATTATGTATATAATGATATAGATATACCTTTTAAGTGAAATATATGACAAAATTCTTCCAATTATTGATTTTGGGCAAATTTAATAAGATTTAGGAGTTATTACTATGTTTATAACTTATATCATGTTTATGGGTGTAATCATCTGAAAATGGATTATTATAAAGTTAAATTCTGTTTATTTGTGGATTTATTCAACATTAATTTTCACCACCTCTTATGATAATAATTTTGTGGAAGGTGTTTTCTTCACCTATGAATTGTGTCCCTTGAAATTATTCAAAAATGTTATTTTTAGTGAGGCTTATTTGGAATTGTGTGGGTAATGTGGTTTATACAAATAATATTTGGTTGGATATCAAGATCAATAAGGATCATATTTCTTTGAGAACATTGAGGTTGATGAGGTGGTTATCATTTTTTGTATCATTTATACGTTTGGTTGTGTCTCTTTAGGATGAAAATCCATTTTGGAATTTATTTTTTGTGTGATTGGAGTAGTTTCTTCTGGGGAAATCCTTTTTGGGTGTTTTATATGTGTGCCATCTTGATTTTTTCTTACGAGTGGGTGTGGAATATGAGATTTCAATTCCTCATTTCCTAGTTATTATTTTTTTAATATTTATTTTATTTATATTGGTTGTTGTTTTTTTGGATTTCTGGATTGGAAATGGGGAAACCTGGGATTAATTTATGTGTGACTATTGTAATGGACTATTTCCTGTTAGATTATGATTACCTATCGTTGAAGTCTTATTATTTGGATTTTAAAGGGATATTGATATGTGAAAATGAACGAAATTTCTCTTACATGTTGTTCATGACATCATTATTTAAACAATTTCATTTCATAAAAAGGAATATCTTAAAGTATTTATGGTCCATGATATTGGGATTCAATAGACATAATGATATACTTTGGCAATCCTCTGAGTTTTCTCTAGGTTTTAATGACTATTTTTTTATTTGAGTAAGAGGATAGTTGGGATTATCTTTTAAATAACATTATGGGATGTATTTGGTGATGTTCTCTTTTATTAGGATTGTTTTTATTAGTTGTTTAACCATTCTAGATAAATTCATAATTATATAGTGATATATACAAGGTAGCCACCTTCTTAAAGATTAGTGTGACTGGTTTTTTGGTATTTCACATTAAGATGATATATGTTGTTTGAGAAATAATATAAATTTTCATAATCATTCCTTTCATGTTAGGGTTTCATTTTATACTGCATTTTTATTGTCCTATACGCATACATGAGTCCTTATTAAGGCATAATGTGTCATGGTGGGGATAATTGTTACTCCTTCCACGTCATTGTTGGGTTGTTATATATTATTTTACATTTTTATTAGGTAAATATTTATTTTATATAATTTAGAGGTAAATTAATTAAATATATATATATAAACATATATTTATTTATTACATTATTTTTATGCATGTATTAGTGGAAACCATTTGATTACCCTTATACAATGTAATTTTCATTTTATTTTATTATATGCATTACAACTTAACAAAATTATGACATTATGGATTCCAATTCATAAAAATCATAGGTGGATCTATAGGAGACAACTATTATATATTATATAGGGTTCATAGCTTGTCATGGTAACGGTGAACCCTGTGGAAAGAGTACCAGGTGGGCAAACCATCTTATAATTGTATTTGGATGGAAAAGTGCACCGTTTTAAAATATTTAACATTCCTTAATAGTTTCTTTGTAAAGTGGTATTTCTATGATTATGGCCATGACATGTTAGTGCACACATAGGAAAAAATGGGGAACAAATAACGTGGTCTATATAGGTTAATTAAAAAAATGAAATTCCATAATTTCCTCTATTGTCTTTAAACCCACTCACCCTACATCATCCTCTCTCTCACGTTTGACAGACCAGGCTCTATCCGAGGGAAACTATTCCATTCTTCCCTTCCTTTTAGATAGTGTCACTCATTTAAATGATGCGTGTTCTTATGCATTTTACCTTTTCTTATACGTTTCCCTTCACCATACCCCTTTTTATCATTTTTTAGTTTCTCTAATGATTCATAGAATGTATATTTCTCAATCTTAGTGTTATAATGGATTTAGATGTCATGGTTTTAATATATATGTCATTTGAATGAATTCTTGTTGAATGCTTGGGTGTTTTTCATTACAGGTGACAAAATTCATCTTATTTTTCATTGAACTTAGGTAAATGGTTTTATGTGATAGACTTATATTCTATGATATAATTTTCATGGGTTTTTAATGATATTATTTATTATGGTTATGACTATCTATTTTTCACGTAAGGGATGAAAATGGGGTTTTCAATAGGTTATAACTATTAACTGGACAATGTTCTATTCTAATTGGTTCTATAGAATAATTTTCATCATAAAGGATCCATATGGATTGAAAATTTTTGGTTACCACTATCTTTAGTTTTATTAATTGGTGTTATAAATCAATTTATATCCAAACAATTTTTTTGTGTTGTCTAAATTATTTAAAGGGTTTTATATGGGTTGTTTGTTTTAAAATGGGTGTGTCAAACATTTTCATCATATTTTCATATCATTTTATATATTTTATACGTTAAAAAAATATAAGAATATTGAGTTCCAAAATGGGTTTCACAAATTATATTAGTTTTATCCAAAGTATGCTTACTAAAATAAAATTTGTTTCTATATTAGAAGAAATAATTAAATGACAGGCTTATAACCCACTTCTTCCCTCATGTATTTTTTCTCATATATATATTGTTCAATGTTCATGACGTGATCAGATGATGATAAATTATTTTGTTTTTTGTGAGGGTTCTGGATGTGCGGTGTGATTTAAATTGAATTTCTTTATATTTTTTTAAGGTGAATATTTATTTACGATCACCATATTTTTAATTTTATTGGGTTTTATATTAAGATACATGGAAACTTGTATGACTATAAACTCATGTGTATAGTAGTATTGAAACTAGGTAACGTATTTTTGTACATTAAGTCAGTAAGACAATATGGGGTAGAAGGTGAACCAATCTAGAAAATGTTTTACGGAACATGGTAATACTGATATCACATAATTCTTAATACTAAATAATCCAACTAGAATTATTGAATGTGTATAAGATAATTACCTTTTACCTATGATCCCAATATCATGTTTATATCTTTTATTACTAATGTTATAGGTAGATTCCTATTAATCTAGTATATAACTGAATATCTTTTTAGGGGATTCCTTTTTTCATTAAATTTAGCCGATTTTTGTTGTTTAATTTCAAGGAACCTCTTGCATAGGTGATTTATGTAACATTATAATTGATCAAATGGTTCCTTCATTTCATTTTTACCCTTGTTAGGTGTTGTTTTGAAGATCCTCCAAAATGTTTGGGAAATTGATTTTATGATAATTTATTCATAGAAAATTAAATGTGTTCTTCTATAATGTTTTATTGGGATGTTTAGATCATAAAGGGGAAGTAAATAGTTTTCCTTTCAAAAACAGAGTTAAATTTTTTTAATCATGACTTTTATCCGCCATTCCAAATTTTTCATGTAAATCATTTTCCATTCATATTTTTTTAAAAAAAAATAGGTACTATTATGGGTATAATTTTTTTTAATTCATTTTTATATGATGGTTTTTGTAACATCACTGACCCAGTACTCCCTCACATGACAAAGTTCATTAAACTTCTTGATCACTAGCAGACCTCCCCAAATGTAAGATTTTTTAGACTAATAGAGAGTTTGTATGAATAATAGAGAGACTATACCATCTTGAACATTGATTCATTAACAGTTTACAAAACCAAAAATATGTTAAATATTCAAAACAATATAAAAAATAAAAATACATATTGTAATAAATGAATTTTAAAATTTTCAATGAATAAATGAATCTTATTGTATAAGGATAAAATGTATATAAATGACATATTGAATGGAAAACATATATGAAATAAAAATATAAAGATTTAACTTCCCAAAATACATTTTTTTAGGAACCATGTTGGTCCATCCTCTGAACTCCAATGCATTAGGAATGAAATAATCAACAACAGTGTCTCATACCCTTATCAAAACCTGTACACATGAAGTCTATTCAGGTGCCAAATGGAGGACCAAATGGTGTGTGGGTGAATAATAGTAGGATTCCACCAATGGTGTCAGAAAACATCCAATCAGTTTATTGTGTTAATATAAAAAAATTATTAATGTTGGTATTAATCAAATAAATAATTACTGAAAGTCAAATTAACTCAGTGACCCTCATGGTACGAGTTGAGACTAGGGGCCCAAAAAAACCCACTTTAGCATGATGTTGGATATCTCTATCTAAAAATGGAGCCTCCTATATCAACATGGATTAAAAAAGTTTGTAGAAGATTATCCTACTATGTATGAATCTCAAATATCATATCATGAATAAATTATCACTTCCATAAAGCTAATATGAATTTCACCCTTAAGAACATATTTACTATTAGACCAATCCTCAATAAGTTCATATATCTTGAATTATACAATCATGAGGATTAAAACACCATAAATCATACCATTCTTAAAAAATAGAACCACATACCCTACCCTTAGGTGTCACATTTGGTTCTTCGAATCATACAAAAATCACAAGTCATAACAATAAAAATGATCAACTAGACATGGGACTTTCCACTATGAGGGATCAGTCATGTCAAAGTCATATAAAAAATAAATGTTAGCCTTCAAATTCACATGATCGAAACCAATATAGAATACAAATTACATAATATTCCATCATTGTTAATTAATAAAATTACAATTTATCAATCCATATACCTATTGTAATGTTAGGAACTGCATTATAAATAAAATAACAATAATTATCATTTCATATATAAAATTTTCACAAAATTCATTATCATTCCATTATGCATGATATTATAATTCCAACAAACTATATTCATGTTCAGAATTTTTTTTTTCGGGTGATCACATTCGTTGAAGTCAACTCAGTTCACTTATTTTGATCGAAACCAAGGGTAATCCAATTATCACATTACCAAATTGGTTAATCACATGATCAAAGGAATAATCATCACTTCAATTGACATATATAAAATATCAATGATAGGAACAAAATGATATCCCTTCTAGGTCTAAGCGTCTTGTTTATCCTCTCACATATGAATTTACTAGTTTATTTATTTGATATGAAATGTATTCAGGTGCGATTTCACTTATCAGACATGATAGAATAATTGAATCATACATTATAGGACTTGTTCTAGACAACCTACCACAAAATATTATTCGATGAAAATTATTCTTCATTTTATACTACAACATTCAAATATATCATTCCTTCACTTCATGATTAAATGAAAAATATCAACAAGGATTCACTATGATAGAAACCTAATAGATCGTGAAGGTGTAATAGAATGAGATGTATTACAAAAAAAGTTGGCACACTGGATTCCCAATGTCCAATAAAACACATTTTTTGTCAATGATACTCCCATGGGTCTTCCACTAATGGTCTTCATTATAGAAATAAGGGAATAAATTTATAAAACTCAAAACATGAGAGTTTAAAGAGTCCAGTACAACACATTAAAAGTTTACATGGGGAAATTGAATCATAAGTCCATTGATTCAAATAAATTTACAAATATTTGACAACTTTTCTTAAAAAATGTATTAAAATTATAAATTCCATTCACAAAATAAATTTATGATTAATGGATTATCTATATCTAGTTTTGGGAGTAAATACATATTTTGTCGTTGGATGGAAAAATATATATAGTAATTTGTGATATTACGGCATAAATATACTCTACAGCCATAAATTATCTATACCCTTACTAAATCATCACAATACATAATCATTATATATCATGGTTCAATTACTATGGTATAAAACAAACATAACTAGGAAAAAGGTGATTTACTAATACATAATGATGGGCGTTCTTTGAAAATATGAGATCTTATAACAACACCCTAATACGACAGTTCATCCTTTATCTATTAACCAAATATTTTCACTGGGTATTGGTATACAATTTTATCTTTAGCTCCTGTATATACTATTCCCCCACCCAAGTCTCATTTTTAACACACACATGTTTCCATCACACCTGTTCTAAATTCTTAATAATTTCCCAAATATTCTTCTCAATAAAGTCTAGATTATGAATCATTGGTTCTATAATGGACATATCAACTTCGAGCTAGAAATAATCATTTTCATTCATGTTAGATTGGTGAGGATGGAATCTCAAAAGATAAGAAACATGAAACACATAACTCATAGAACTATGAAATTATATAAATTTCAAATCGTCTACCACTAGAACAAAACTTATCACTATCATGAACGGTCCAAAAATAATCGTTGTTATTTTTCCATATTTCAGGAATCAATGTTTCCCTAACCTATACGACACCTTGAATTATATGGGAAACCCAACCTGAAACTGACGAGTTAATATTTGATGACATGTATACTATTTTTTATAACATTGTATAGTCTCATACTACTTAATTATAAACTAAAACTGCTCAGATGTTTCATATATGATCGGAGGACCAATTATCTCTAACTCACTTATAAATAACTAGAAATTATGTGAATTAAAAAAAGTAATATAAAATTATATAAAGGACCCTATTTTCCAAATTCTAGAAAACTATTGTTATTAGCTAAATCCAAAAGGGAAAAAAGGATTCTCCCAAGAATCACCAAAATTGACAAAATAGGATCATAACATTACACCTAGAATATGAATCTTCCATTAAAATTGGCCTTCAGTCATGGGATGAATGATTTTACATAGAGGATATTGTGATTGAAATTACTTTTGAATACCCCTTAAGAACTGATATTAGAAATGTGGTTCTCAATATGAAATAGTACTCATTTGAACATCATGCATCTGAACTATTTATCACATGTAAGACAATACAGGTCTTCAATAATGAATGTATACATGATAGTAATGATGTTATAAATCATCACCAGTTGATCAAAACACTAATATTATATTATTTTCGGGGGGTGTCCTAGGTAATCCTATAATGAATTCCATTGTGATGTAATCCCATTTCAAATATAGAATATTTAATGACTATAATATCCTAAATGGTCTCAAGTTCCTTTTGTTCACTTACAGATATATGAAACATCATTCAGAGAATCCCTCAACAAACTTCATCATTCTTAGGCCATAATATTATCTATAAATAAAATCATACATATTTTTTATTCCAATTTTTGACTCAATACATGGTGGATGAAGCTGCATCATTAGATCCTCACATAATAATGAAGAACCCATACCCAATCATAAATAGAAGAACATCATCGCTTCTAAGAGACTGTCCAGATAGTGACTCTCCAATATATAAAATGTACCTTGGAGCTAATCCCTCAAAATCATATGGCTATCGTACCATGATATGGTAATGAATCATAGATAATACAAACATTGAATAAAATCTATTAATCCATTAATATTATAGTCATCAATAAAATTTTTATGTCATATTTATTCAATATCTACTCATCTTAATACTCCCAAACTATCTATGTTATTTTATTCTAACATAATACATTAGAAATGATTTTTCTTTTTTACATTGTGTATGTAATGTAAAATTGGAAGGACTATAGATACATAACCCACTTTCTCTTATAACAGTTCTCATGTCAATGATAAATGATGTACTTTAGTTACTTGTGGCACATGTTGTCCATAAACTAATCACAAAATAGATTGTGTCACTGACAATACTGAGTGTACACCACCCCAACAAACACTATATCAAAATTAGGGAAATTGCTTATATGTGGTCTTAACTTTCTCGATCCATAAGTAACCAATCAGTCCCCCTAGATCATCACTTATCCATGTCTAAATTGGATGCATCACACAACTTATTATATGAAATACCCAACATGGTTAATGTCATGATCATAGATAAGGTCAACCTTACCTTTAACAACTAAAATGATCTATCCCAAATATCTAAATAAAAAAACAACACATCTTTCATGACTATCCTCTACAATGTATAATCTATACTAGAGAAGTCCTAGATTTAATACATGTAATATACTAGTATACCTAGAAAACTATAAATCATAATGACATTCTTCATTCATTCCAAAAATAACATGGTTGTAACATTTTCTAGGGAAACTAACAATATAGAATCTGAGATAACATGGAAATATTAGTGCACACTATCATTCTAGAAACTTCATATAGATATATTTGAATAAATTATTTTTTCTATAAATATAAACAAATTATTTAAACATGTTGTTCATGATTTTAAACTAATTGGGTGTACACAAATATTTCATTGAAAAAATTTACCAGAAACTGATCAAGTAAAGGATGAATACTATAGTTAATAAAATCCTAGAATTAAAATGATGTGTTATTCTGACCAAATGACATCATACAAATTTCATATAACACATAGATTATCTGAAATTATTTTATTTTTATATCTAAATATCACATGCTAAACTTATAGTACCCAAACCTCAAGTCTATAGTAGAGAAAATACTGGCACCTCTCAGATGATTGAAAATATCTTTGATGGATGGAAGGTGATTCCAATTCATAATCATCTTCTAATTCTATAACATCCCACACATCCTAATTTGAAAAATGTGAGGTGGAATTGTAGCATGGTGTTAAATGAAATCCCCATGATTCTAACAAATGGAAATAAATTATAATGGATTCAATAAAATTTGGGAATGATTTTCCCTTGTAAAACATAAAAACCACAACTAAACATCACATAACCAAATAAATATATATTATGAATGTTAATAATGTATGAAAACCCTTTTTATATCATAAAAAAACATATATACTACACTTCTAAGAGAAATCCAATATCAATCTAAACTATAATGTGGATGACAAGACCTACAATAATAAAAAGACTCCATGACACCAACTATGCTACTCCAAAAAGATCTATGATCGTACACCACCATCCATGGCCATGTATCATTATGTACCACTAACAAATTTTGATACCTTTAGTTTACCTATATTATTATATAAAATATCTGAAAATTCATCAAATTTTTAAATTAGGGTTGAGAAATGATACAAATTTGGATTTCCCCAAATGACTTCCCTACTCATGCCACTAGGAGAAATCATGTTATCACATTTATATAAAAAAAATTTATATAAAACAATATTAAATATTTTATATCATAGTATAATGAAATTTCCATACCAAAAAATTATCCAAGGAAAAAAACCAAACAACTCATAAAACAATTTCATATCTCGTTTTTGGCATACACATTCCATTATTCACACACACATTCCTGCTTCCGAAAAAGTTCCATAATCATGATAGGTTTCTAATTAATCAAGTAAGTGTTCTCTAAGTGACTAGTATCCCTGTTTCCCAATCACACACAATGCTTATCCAGGGACACATCAATTTCAACCCCAATGCTACATGACACTTATTTAGGGGTCACAATGATTTTGTGAACCCCCATAAACCATGTATCCCAAAACCATGACAAAAAACCCATTTCAATCCATTTTAATAAAAATATTATTGAAAAAAATTCCAAAAAACGTTTCTACATAGACCAAAATAAATAAATATTTTAATACCATCATTTTAAAATTCCTAGAAAAAACACTTTTCACAAAAACCAATTTCTATAAAACAACAACACATCCCTATCAAAGGATTCTTCCCCACATTGCACATAAATGTTTCAACCAATTTATTTCTATTAAATAAAATTTAAACAAATCCTTCATTTTTTACTAACTATAGTCTTTGTTGAATCTCATAACATCATGAATTTTGATGAAAATGAAAAACGTCAATGATTCATGATCAAAACCTGGTTGAATATTCAAAAACTAACCATATATATCATTACTAAACATCAAAAAAACCATATCTCATCATTATTATCCTCAAACATTATATATATATATCCCCAAAAGACTATATATTTGGTTTCCAGTTATGGTATGAAATTATGTATGTGGAAAACTACCGAAAATAGAGACTTACTAAGGGAATGAGTCATCAAAGCACTAATATTTTAATCTGGATCATTTCTGATTCAAATGGGAGAATATATAATTTGGGAGTAGGGAAAACATATTAGGGATGAAAATATTGAAAAAGGATTTAGATCTAATCCCAATCAATATCCCGAATTTGGATCTAAATTTTAAACAGTGCACAGTTAGTGCCATGGTTAGGAAAACTGTTCATGAATTGTGCTCCCACATTTCCCGCAATGAGCACCTCACATGGTGAGATTGAACAGTTATAAAAACTATGCACCAAAAGTGAAGAATACCTCTATACCATTACACATGATCTCTCCCCAATGGCTCCATGGTCATGAAAAACTATGTAATAGACTGAGCCCCTTCCCAGAATCCCATGATTCTCTATGAAAGGTTTCTTATATGAGGTTCATTGTTTCTACTAACCATGATCAAGCCATGCACCCTTATAAAGCTACACAAAAATTATAAATAAATTATGGACCCTCCCAAACATCACTTAATACATTTACATACTTAAAAATATAACGAATCAGTTACTTACATGAAACTAGTATATGATACATTCTCCAAACCATTTTCTATTCCTTCATCAGAAAGTAGAAAATTGATGATTTCCAAAATGAGTTCGAGAATTTTCAAGACCATTTCCCTTACCAATTCTCATGTCCCTTCCTAAACCAGACCTTTTTTTCACAAAACACACACAAAAAAGATGATTTTACCATGAATGGATTTTTAATTCTTATCCACAAAACACACTAAAATATAAACGAATGATGCATCTAGCTCAAGGTCAACATGATCCCATCGAATCATATGGTCTGGATCAGGGTGAAAAATTTTCAACTAAGATACAATAATCACAATATGAAATACACTAAACTATGGTGGAAATTAAAAAAAAAATATTCTACCTCTCCAACCGATTCATATATCACAAAAGTTATAATTTATCGAGAAGGGAGCATTCTGTACATTCAAAAATGGTGAATCCCATACATTAGAGTCAACCTCAATAACACATGATTAGTCACCTCAAATAACAATGGATCTCAATAATGATCCTTATATGATTTCAAATTACAATGATCTATCTCCACTATTTTCAGGATTAGAATAATTTTTAAACTTATTTCTTGGAAAACTCTTGGTCCAACCAGTGATGTATCCCTTATTTCCCCCCAACAATATAGATAACAATAAGCATGACCGTAAAATTCATTAAATGGATCCATATGTATCAACTTTGGATATCTATAGTTATACGATAACTCCACTAATGACATGGTCTATTCCAATGATCCACCAAAAACCATTATAAAAGCCCATAATATATTACCGAATGATTGTATAATCCATCCATATTTCCCATCGATATGTTGATGATACGATGTACTCATACTCAATTGATCTTCAAAGGATTTCTTTAGGGATATCGATAAATGAGCTTTAATCATTGAATCTGTATATAAAACAATCGAAACAGGTATTCCATGCCTCTTTACCACTTGTAAGATATATATTTTTGGTATGTCCTTCAATGTATGATATTCAAGAATAGGAATTAAATATTCCAATGTGATGAGATGATCCACTATCACCCATATGGAAACATGTTTCTAAGCCAATCTTAAGAAGACCTATTACAAAATACAAGGTTTTATGTTCCCATTTCAAAACAATAATATATAAAGGCGACAACATACATTCTAGTTACTAATTTGATTCCATAACATTCTTAAATGTTAAGAATCAGAAACAAACTCAGCCTTATACTTCTCATATAAACAAAAAAAATACTTTTAAATCTATATACATATTTTATTTTCATGGATGATCATCCCATCTTGAAAGGTGGTATGAATAAAGAAATTATTCATGAAAATTCATTGGTATGATGATTAGATATGGAATTAACAGTAATGAACACCCATCATGTTTTGATACCTCAATGGTCCCCCATCTATGAGTTTTGACCTAATAACAACACATTCATAATTGGATGTTTTTTCTACATTAACTGTCATTACTAAATCAGGATCCAATGAAAACGGAACAAAAACAAAAGCATCACCTTTGTCTTCTCTATAGAAGATAATGCTCTCTAGGACATAGTATAATTGTCACTAATCTAAATCCTCCTTTTATAACTAAAAAAATATCTTTATTCATAGTGCATATACGACTATATTTCATTTTCCCAGTATAAAAATCAAGTCAAGGTCAAAAATTTTGAGATAATCCATACTTCTTCTTTTTCATATGTTTAAATCCATTTCTAATAAAATATATATCAAACTTTTATAATTTTTATAAACTATACATTTCTCACGAAAGTGGAAATGGAAATGTTTTTAAAGCATTGAATGGAACAGATAAATACAAATATTGTGTTGGGTGGTTATTATAATTCAAATGTAACTATCTTGATCCATAAGAAACAAAATGGTCCCCATAAATGAGAACACTTTATAAACCTAGATCCTGATGCATTATTATACAACACGTACCCGTGTCCCGATTCCTAAAAAATCCATATTGATGCTATTTTAGGGTAAAATTTATTCTCGTTAATGATTTTTTGATATTCCAACCTAATTTAGAATGTAATTTTTTCTATTCCAAGGCTATCATAGGACAATCAAATCATGAAAAGTCACAAAAAACATAGGTTGTAACCAACCAATCCAATGATACTTCAAATATCAAAGACATTATATGGTGGTATCCAAGAGGTAACAAATTATATCATTTATTAATCGAAACGAAACCCTCATTTGGAGATTACATGGGAAACTAAATGTAGCTAGTATATCCATTAAATCAAACTTTGATAGTTTATCATTGAGTGATGATCCACCTTGATTCCCAACACAATCTTCATGTGTATCTCATTCTACTCCCTTGTTCTCAAATATAAAACAATTTCATCAAAAAAAACATTGAAAAAATTATCCAAATTTCATTGAAATTTAATAATCATCAATTCCATAAAGAATATTGTTGTATTAATTTTCAAAAAATGAATAACAACATACTCATAATGACCATATATACTCCAGACAGATCTCTTTTGAAAAACCACTTTCTGAAAGTGTGGTTGGTGATATCTAGTCTGAAAGACAATTTAAGAGAACCACTAACCTCCCCAATTTGACCAAATAGATCATCAAGACAAGGAGATAGATACGAATTATTTATCAAAACTTGGTTAATCATTTGAAATGTCACACATAGCGGAATAGTTACATCGAAATATTGGAAAAAGAAACTTGGTTACTCCCACAGAGATGTGCTAGGGCGAATGAACCCTTTACCTACCATCTCCTCATAATTCACATTATATTACTTTAAATCTGATGGTTCCATCTGATAATATGGATGGGAAACTAGACTAGTCCATGGGAGAAGATCAATCATATACTCAACTTCTCTTGTCATTGGATGATTTCTGGAAAACAATCATGTAACTAATCAACAACCCCAATAAAACTTCTATTAGTCATATCTTCCTATAATAAAAAATTCATTTTTACCAAATCATATGATATTGTTCCAAATACTGATTCCAACAAAAAAATACACATACATTTAGGTTTTTTCCTCCACCAATGAAATTATTGACACCATGCTCGGTTGTAAAAAATTTATCATTAAGTATAATAGCCAATGTGAGTGTTGAACATTGTCAACCAATCTATTACCAAAATTATATCATAGAAATATATCTCATGATCAAATAAATACCATATCAACTCAACACAATCAATAATTATCAAACAATATCTATACAAAAATTCATTACATTATCTCTATCCAAGTGGAGTTTGGTGTTTCAAAATAGAAGGAATCATCTATACACTAAAACTCATCAAATAAACCACAGGAGAAGGAATATATTAATGGGGTGAAATTTTATCAAAAAATATTAAATCATTATAGAATTAAAAATAATCATACCCCACAACATTGATGGTCAAAATTGATCATCTACTATTACATATTTTTGTCCATTTAACTACTTACACACTATAATCTCTTCTTTGATTCTCTTTTGAGATTTATTTTCTAAGGACTCTTGGTATTCCAAGAATAAATATGGATAGATCTATTCTGAAAATGAGAGGTATTCTACTTCCAACATCCAATCAAAGACTAATAGGTCTCTGATACATGAGAAGTGTCTTGAACAACTAATATCATAGCACTATGAAAATATTTCTAATGATGCCCCATATGATTACAACTATGGAACAGTCTTGGTTGTCGTGTACACTATCTCTTCATGTGGTATAAAAAATTACATTGTTAACATCAATCCATTATATTTGGACTTGGATTAGGATTAATTGAACCTGCCATATGATTCTATGTTTTTCCATTACTATATAAATAGGTGTCCCAATTACCCTGGCTTTCATCATTAGAGGTCCCACCATTTCCCATAGGTATCATCATGATTCCTACACCCATAGGTCCTAAGATGTCCCTTTATTCTACCACCACTCCATTGACCATCTCCATATAATATATTATACAGAGCATATAAATATTTTAAAAATATCCTAGCTTAACCTAGATTCAGAAATGCATGGCTTCAAGGATGCACTAACAACAACTTTGGGTGAAAATATGACTAAATTCATGAATTTAGCCAGATAATATATCACTAAGATGTTTTCCTACTTCAATATGAAGAATATCATCATTATTAGAATAATGAACAATATATTATATAATATTTTATTAAACATTTATTAGAAATCCTCTAATGAAATTATTTAGTTGAATTTAGACTAAACGGATGAAATCACACCACTAATGAGAATGTTATTACAACTTATGCATCATTATTTTATCATTCAACTATGATAGTGTGCCAAGGAAATTGAACATTTGATTCATCCAGTTAGGCCACACCTCTTCCATATCTAGTTCAGAATCACCGTGGATGACGGGAGGATTCTTCTTCTAGAACTAATCAAATTGAACAACATTAATTTTTTTAACCCTTATGTTTACTCTATCTATATATTAAAACCTAGGACTATACTATTAACTAGCTGCTTGTTATCCTATGGATTAGGTGAAACCACATTCTCAACATCATCATATGGTTGGTTTATTCAACACCAATTGGGATACATTTTTTATAAACACTCTAATCAACATATGTCTCACACTCTCTTAATTGACTCCTTAACCATTTCAAATTTTACCAAATCATAACTATCATACCATTTAATTCAATAATACAACATTTTACCACATTCAAAAAAAATTGAAAATTTCACCATTGTTTGTAAAATCAATCCATTTTCAAAATACCTATATCATGTTGTTTTCATAATTTCATAATTGAACGCATTTTATAGTAATTTTTAAAATATCAAGACTGTTGGATTAAATCGTAAATAATTACTCAAAACTAAATATGAACTCCTATTGGGAAGTCATTTTTATAAATCATGTCATTCTATTCTAATTGGTAACACACATAAAAAGGATATTACATATCCAACAAGTACCATAAAAACACTTATTTACCCAACACCCTGGTAACAAGATATTCATAAACAAAAGTGTTTTTATGCCTTTTTATGATATATATATA
Source organism: Viscum album (assembly GCA_963277665.1). NCBI lineage: Eukaryota > Viridiplantae > Streptophyta > Magnoliopsida > Santalales > Viscaceae > Viscum > Viscum album. The sequence goes on along the minus strand of OY728145.1, from coordinate 439,421,599 downwards.
TATTAGTTCTTGACTATCCAAATTATTTCTATGATATAAAACCAAGAATAAAAATGGAATGAATTTCAACTACAAGACCAAAAAACTCAAACAATATTTTTCCAAAAGATATTAAGAACTCCCAAGATTAATTTCACATGTATTTCATGGACCGAAAAAGATGATACAACTTGTATCATACCAACCCTCATTATTGATTTGAGTTGATGAAAAAATATTACTTATCATTAGGATACATCCCCATGATTACATAGGTTGGAAATAAATTCCAACGGGTTCAATATAATTGGGGAATTATTTTCCCATTGAAAAGAAAAAATACACTGACCAACCATCTTGTCGAAAAACCAACTATATGATGCATGAAAATAATGTTTGACAAATGAATGTATAAAAAGGAAAACAACTCCATTAGAGTTCCAAGAGTAAACCAATATCAATATCAACTACAATTTTGAAGAAAGAAAAAAACACAAAATAATCTAAGAATAAAACTCTGATACCCCAATAAGCTCCGGGCTCTAACTCCCGTATCCATGCTAAAGAATCACGAAGTACCACTAAATAAATGTGGAACCATCCATTTACCTTTATCCCAATAGAAAATATCTTAAAAATAACCAAACTCACCATGTATGGTTGAGTAATGAATCTTAGTAGGCTTCCCCAAAATTACTTCCCAACTCACACCAACGGGAAATACCATGTTACCACATTTAAATAAAATATTTATATAAAACAATTTGACATAGTTTTATCAGAATATAAAAAAAATTCTTAAACTAAACATTTTCCAAGGAAATCAACCAATCAACTGTTAAGAAACTTTCATATATCACTTTTTGGTATGCCTATTCCATGATTCCAACAAACACATATACCCATGCATGAATTATTGTATGTTCTGTACTCATGAGAGGTTTATCATTCATCCCCATAGTCTTTACTAATTCAAAAATATCATTTTTTTCCAATGACATTTTCCCCTTTTCTATTTTCACTCCCCCTTTACCCAAAAGGTACACACCAATTATTCAGGGTCACATCAAAAGCTTAAAGTCACAGAATACATGTATTCCAAAACAATACCATAAGAACTATTTCAATCCATATAAATAAAATATAATTTTTAATGAAAAACATTCCAAAAATTTGTTTTCAATGAACAAAAAAGGCACATTTTAGATGATCATTTTAAAATTCATAAACAAACACCAAGAACAATACCCAATTTCCACGAAACCATGAACCATCACTATAGTGGGTTTCTAACAAGATTTATACATCAATTTGAAAAAAAAATAATTAAATGAAATAAATTTGAAACTAATAATACTACATAAAATACAAGGATTAGAGTTTGAAGACACCTACCTTATGAATTACAGAGAAAACAAATAACAATAATAAATCTTGAACATAACCAGGTTGAATCTTCAAAACCCTACCTTAGAACACCTTACCTAACATGAAAACAATTATAAATCATAATTATTTTCATAAAACATCACTAATATTCCCCCAAATGACTATATCTATGAGTTCAATAGAAGGGATAAATGTAGATATAATGAAAACTACAAAAAATGAAGACCTAACATGGGAATCGGGCTTCCAAGCACCAATATTTGGCTATGGATTGCCTTTTCATTCCAAGGGTAGATTTTTTGTTTCCATTGGGATAAATAAGATATTTAATAGGGTATAAAATAGTAAAAAATTAGGGTTTACTAATATTCCATATCAATATCATCTTTTTATGATCTAAATTTTAAACTATGCATGGTTAGTTGTAATGTTAGGAAAACCATGCGCTAACCATGCACCAACCTCTTCCTCGAGGAGTACCACACATGGTTGGCCCACATAGATATAAAAACTCTTCTCCAGGTGTGAAAAATCCATTTAACGCACTTCACATGTTTTCTCCTAGGTGGTCACATTGTGTGGGAAAACCGTCTGTGTAACAGTGTTCCATCATAGAAGACCCTTTTACAATATTAACAATTTCTTATAGGAGTTTCATAGTTTCCACTTACTATACACCTTCCATGAACCTTTGAAAAATATACAAAAACATTCCTAAATTTTTTTAAACCCTACCATTCATCACCCAAACACATTAAATACATTATTTACATAAATATAAGATTTCTGACATGAAATAAGTGTTGTTACACATTTATTATTTGATCTTAAAGTCACCAATAAAAGGTTTCATCATCCTTCATGGAAATGTGAAAGGGAAAACCTGGATATTATTTACACGGTTGTATAAAACCATATTCTTCTAGATCATCCAAATTAAATTTGAACACTTTAATACTATTAGTTTCATTCTATATATTGTGATAGAAAACAGTTCACCTCACACCACCAACATGACTGTGTCATCAAAAAACATCATAAGTGACAATAAATATAATTATTTTAGAAAAAACATGAAAATAAGTCTATTGCATGAGAAATTTTATCATGATTCATTCCACCACTAACTGGAAACAAACTCTCTAATTAAGAAATCATAAAACAAATCGGTATTGAATTGCTCCTTCATGAACCGCATAGTGATCAGAATAATCATGTTAGATCTAGATTCATTCATCTGAATATTAAATGGAAACTCCCTTATTGTAAAAATTTATATCATCATGGAAAATAATTATATAGTCTATACCAAGAATCAAATCCAATCCTTTTATTTCAACAACAATAAAATATTAACGGAAATTGTTGACTCAATTTTATTGAGAGAATTCCCAGAGAAATTTGACATCCTTTGACTACACTCCTAGAGGTGTTTCAATGGAAATATTTTAATCCATTCACTCTACAAACACAACCAAAACTTTTTAATGTATGATCATATAATAAGTATTTTTATCCTCATGTAGTGGAAAAAAATAAAATATGATGAATGATATATTAATAATACCTATGGTGATAGAAAGTATAGCATACATAAAAACTATTTTATAATTTATAGAATGTGAATTATTGTACCCTATACCTTGGGATATTGTATTAATCCAAAGTGTCACTCCCTTAGGGTAGTATATCTTCTCCTAAACTTGCGTGTCATTTCCTCTACCTCGACCTATACATCTCATAGAACCCCATCTAATTGTATTTTGGTTGTATCTGAGTCTATTCCAGACATCAGTTCATGTCCTGATCCTATTCCAAATACCTATAATTGATTATTCCTTAATTTGTTAAGATGGCCCGACCTGCTGAATTCATGACACTCCACTACATGGTGGGGACACTGTGGGTGCATGTGCCCCTACTTTTCACACTAAAATTAAAGAAGTAGGCCACAGTTCAAAGATCGATTTCTACATCCTTGGATAATCATCCCACATCTACACTAGTGATAATAATCATATGGAAATTTTATTCCACTGTAATAACATTTACCAGATAACCCTACTAAAAGTACCATTCCACCATGCGTGTTCTTTAGCTAGTTTCCAAATTTGAAAATTTATTAATTCATCATGGCTATGATGCTCTTTGAGTAAAATATGTTCACCAAAAAACTTATCCCATATTGAATACTATCATAGTAATGTCTCTCCCTGATGAAATCATCTATTTTTAAAGATTGAGAAAAAATATTTGTGTTAGTAAAGCGTCAAACATATTCTATCACTAAAATGTATCCTTATTTCATGTGTATGAACACATAAAACATCTCATCCTTCAATGTTTCTAGATAAAATTGTCTCAAGGACCTCACCTAAATGTCCTTAAAGGATAACTCCTCTTTATACCAATATTTTTCCAAAGCTAAATAGAGGATATTGATCAATAAATTTAAGGATTATGATTCACCTTTCTATCCATGGATGTCGAAGGTTTGTGAATATCATTTGAACTAACTCAATCCCAAACTTAGCTACCTGGGAGACTCCTTCCACACTAACCGTAGTAAGAATATGTAGCTATAACACATATGAGTTCTCAAACATTGATGATATAGTGTTATAAATATACATTTTCATGGATTTATTTCCCATCCAGATGTTGGGATGAAGATAGATCTCCATATTATTCGATAATGTAATAGTAATTTTAGGCTCAATGGTGTTAGGAGAATTATAATTTCTATTATCCTAATTTTAATTTGAAGATAAAGATGAGTAAATGTTTAATAAAGGTACTATAGGTAAATTAAACAATATGTTTTCCAACATGGTCAAACAAAACTTTTGAATCTAATTCTTGAATGTGTATCTCAAACATATATTTTACAAGTCTTGGTTTATCTATGTTCAATGTCTTTATATTTAAATTTATAAAGAGACATGTTGTGTTTGATGTTGAGTGTGTACCTCATAGAATTTTATTAGAGTTTTTTGTGGTTTTATTTTAGTTTTAGGGAACTATATTAGCCACTTATGAGTAGTAAATATGTTTATTTTTAATTATTTTTATCTTCTTTCATTCATTTATTATGCATTGATTCATTTGTATCTATTGCATGTATGTTTATGTATATTTTCTTATTTATGTTGATTTCCTCCTTTATTTATGTAATTTATTTTTAATTTTATATGAGGGATAAATCACTACTCTAGATTAATCTCTGATATAAAAAAACATTTTCCAACCAATGGTGATTGAGATCACCCTTCAAATAAGTGGAAAACCTCGTTGGGTTCCAGGATGGATGAAATCCATGTTTGGTCCATTATAGTTTAAACATATTCTATAATCCTAAAAATTTATTAGATTTATAACCATGTAGAATATTTTAGTGGGTACATTAAGTGGATATAAAAGATTTATAACTTGGGAAATATTATATTTAATATATTTACCCATTCAGAGATTATTTCTAAGAGAGGTACGAAAAAATGTAAAAATGAATTATGAAATTTTGATTCATTGAATTAAAACTTCCATCATCCATACTAAAAAAAATTTATAGAAGGATTTTAAATAAATATTAACTATGAGTATAAAAATTAATATTCCATTAATAAATATTTGTCCCTAAAATAAAAAATTTAACTAAATAAATTCTATGATACTACCAAAACACTATTATTACCTTTAAAATGAATATTTGACTCATTATTTTAGGTATATCTCAAGTAATTTATTTCTAGTAAATTATCTATTTTGGTCATCTTATCTTAGTTTCAAATATTAAAGTTACATCATAAAAATTTATTATATTCGTATTCACTGATGAATTAATTATATACCCATGTTTTTCCCAATTAAAAAAAATCAAATTCCAACTTGCTTTTCTTTTACAATCAACCCCATGGATTTAAGACACACCAATAACTTCATGATTATTTTACAAGAATTAGACATCTGGAAAACATTGATGTTGCATTTGTTTGTAAGAAAAATATATATTAATAAATGAATAAAAATAATAATTATAAAAAATTTAAAGTCAATCATAAAAAGAAATATTAATTAAATATAATAAGAGTTCCATTGTAATTTATTTAATAGATATAATTCATTGGAAAAATTTCTATTTATTAAAATTTATTTAATTCATAGATTAGTTATTTATAATATAATTCCACACAACTAATATTTTCTAAAACATATTAATTACTTTTTATGGGAATTACAGCTTATTTTATTTAGAGTCAATAAAATGGATCATTTATATATTATTGATATTATAGACACACTAAATTGTAACATGATAATTAAGAACATAATATTCTTGGAGTATATTATTTTTAACACCAATATAAATTTTCCTTAATATATAATAATATTTAAATTATTTATAAATACATTGAGAATTTAACTAGTCAAATGAAAAATAAGGATCTTTAATCTAATAAAAAATATTAAAATATTTCTCTAAAATTGACAAGGGACGATATATTAATAGAAATTTTTTCTCTATAATCTATTTTTAAAATTTAGAAAATAACTATAAAAACAATGTAATTGGAATAAAATATAGAATACATTGTTCTTAAAGATAATGAACCCACTATTCAAGGGACATCTAATTAAAAAACTTTTTACCATTTTACTTTTTCTGATAATGGGGTGGATTCTATGAAATAATTGGCAGATTTGTCACCATTAATCCATCGAACATGTTCGTTCTAAAGTCATTATGGGATAAATATGTATTCAATTTTTGGAAAAGGAGAGTTATAATAGAAAATTATATTGTTATGACTATAATAAATTTAAAATAGAAATATATCTTCCATGATTCAATATTATATACCCAACTATTTAAAACATATTTTGGAGAATGAATATAAAAGGAAAATGACATTAGTTTTCCAGGATTACATTAATATAGAAACATTGGAACCTTCTCCAATTTTTCATGAATTATTGTTATAAAATTTCATTATTTTTTATATGCAAAATGAGGGACAAAAAATATTTATATACATTAATATTGGAGAAATATAAAGGTGAATTTTTCCTTATAAATGATGTAGCTTCGAATATAGTTCCATGGGAACTGATAGTGAGATTTGTATTTGATGGATCCTAATAGAAAATGACATGTGGGAACATATGGAAAAGTATGTAAAACTTTTATCAAACAAAAAAAATTATTTGGAATTATTTTACTCATTACATGAAACTTAATACTTTTTTGGGTGGAACACAAATGATTTTTTAGGCAGTTAAGGTCTTATTTTTTCTAAAGATTATGTTCGTCAAATTGTAATTTTTTTGAAATATGTAAATAAATATATATCCTTCATATTAGATCAATGTATTTTCATTTATAGTAAAACTATGATGATGAAGATGACACATTACACATGACATTAAGTGAATATTTTTCACATTAAGGGGGTTTCAATAATCTATTATTAATTTTTATTTTCCTTAAATATAGATACATAAAGAAGGTTGATTTCTTTCTATTATTTTATTGAAAATAGGAGGCCTTAAATATATCTATGAATTTCATAATTTTCATGATGATCATAAATTATTTTTTTTCTACCATTGGCAGTGGAAAAAAGTTTATTTTATAATTAAAATTATTAACGAGTTAAACATAAAATTTATATTGAATTAAAAAATATAAAGTATATGTGGATTATATCTATGAATTATACAACGAATAATATTTTACAACTTTATTTAGTTAATGAGTACATTCAGATGAATTATATGAATATTTTATCATAAATTTAAGAATGATATCAGCATAAAATTGAGTAGATTGAATATTTAACCAACTCAATTTAGAGAACTGTATTATTATTTTACTGAAAATTATTATTAAAAAATAAATATATATTTTAAATTTGTAATGAATATAAAAAAATCATTACTATTAAGAGTAAATAATCCATGTTCCCATCTTTTTAGGACTATAAAAAATACACATACAAGGTTCTTATAACTGTGGTTTTATTTTATTAGTTTATTATTTAATAACATACATGTCATATATATATATATTACTTATTTATTCAATATATAAATACCACCAATATTATGTTTTAAAATAATATAATGATATTTTTGGATTCAATTGAAATATTATTTCAATATTGAAAATATCGATTAATATTTCCAAATTATCTAAATTAATTATAATTAGATTTTTTATTTTATTTAACATCCATGAAATTAAATTTTTTCTATTTTCGATAACGTTATTTTCATTTTTACTTTTTTTTAATTTTTATATGATGTTATGTGTGTGAAAATTAAATCAACATTATCGATATTATAATAAATATATAATCGCAATATATTAATTATATTGTTTATAAAATGATTATAATTACATATACATATTAATAGAAACATGTAATAAAAATAAAAATATTTTAATAAAAAAATATAACACTATGTTTGAATGATTTGTACGTCCACCCCAACCTTTTAGCATTTTCTATCTATAACAACATTTTGAATGGCCACATTTCCCATAAATCCTTCCAATAAAGGTAATTTAGAAATTTAAATAGATATATAAAAAATAATAACACATCAATTATATTTTCCAACCATAATGAAACAAAAAAACCCAATAAACAATAGTCATCAACATATAACATCAAACATCACAACCAATCATCCTTTGACATATACATAATACAATCCCAAATACCCGCCCATTACTCATATTCCAAGAAATAATTTAATCTCCCAAGCTATAACACAAGTTAATATTATAAAATGAAAAGAAAATAAAAATATAAAGAGAGATAGAGAGTACATATAGTGAAAAACAATTTTGAATATAAACTATAATATTTAGGAACCAATCAAAACAGGTTTCTATTGAAATTAATATTATCTTGGGGATTAAAAAACCACTTTTAATAATCATTATAAATAATAATAATGTATTTTTAAAACATTAGAGTAAATGATATGTTTAAAAATTCATTGAATTGTTTCACTGGTTTCCATGTTTTAATGTTTAGAAACTTCTATAATCTTGTTATTTTGTCACCAAAATCCCACATGCACAGATTAAATTCCCCATAAGTAAGAATTCCATGGAAATTAAAATATCTCAAAGAAGAGAAAACAATATTGGCAGCACCAAATTTAAGTGATTATTGAGTAAGGATGTTTAGTAGACTTAAAATATTTAATTATAAAGGCAATAATATATATGTATCAATCATACAATCCATTAATGAAGAGTTATTAAATATTAATTTTGGAAAAATATTATTAAATTTTAATGATTATTATTATGAAAAAATACAATTAGTGTTATCACAACATATACAACCATGATAAATATAATTAAAACTAACTAATAATAAAAAATACACATGGATTTAATTAATATATAATAAATCACTTTATAAGAACACTAATTAAAAAAATTTCAAATTTTTTTAACATAATATTTATAAAATAGCATATAAATGAATGGTAAAATTGGTCCTATGAGGCATGATCCCAAAAATAGAGAGGAATTCATGGATGAATTCAATAGAAAAATATAACCTATTATATCAACTACAAGGAAAATGGAATATTTAGATGAATTAAAATACAAATCGAGTGATACATTTTATAGGACCATCATGCATTAGTTTAATGAGATAACTCTTATTATGCTATGTAATATCCATATTTGATTATGTTTTATATTTTTCTCTCAAATGAATTTTCATGAGTTTTCTAAGAATGTGTAACTACATAATTAGTTAAAATTTTATTGATTTACTAGTTTTTATTTCATGATTCATTCATATAATACTCTATTAATTTGATTATAGAGTTGATACCCATAGTTAATAAAAGATGTATAGGTTGTTGAAGCTCGTATAATAGAATATTAATTAGAAAAACATCACTAAATGACTGGGAATTAATAAAAATATATTGACATCATTTAGATTACCATGATTACAAACAAATAAAAACAAAATTATAAAGGGATAATCCCCATACCATATGAGGACTCATTCACTCATTAGTAGATTTTTCAGAATCTCAATAACACGATTGGGTGACTAATGGTTAATTTTATTATAGTAATCCATTGATCCCATATAGTTTTTTATAGAAATAATTCATAAGCGATGAATTCCGGTATGAGAATGCATTCAAAATTAACCCACTAAATCATATAAACTACCTTAACCCTAAATAATATCGACCTTATGAAAATATGTGCCACAAATAAGAACTTATTATTGAAAATTATCTCATAATTATGTCAATTTAATTTAAAAAATACAATTTAATTAGTGATTAAATTTTTACAAGTAAATGTTTATTTTAAATAAGTACATTTGTTGAAAATTGTGGAAAAGTCTCATAGAATCAAAACATCAAACTGAATTAGATATAACCATGTCATTACAGAAAAAACATTATTTTTGGAATTTTTCACTCTTTAAATATTCCATTCAATAGATGTTACTTCCATGTCTGTATTTTCTTCTATGGGATTCTAGAAATAGAATTCCATCATGTACAAGGTATATAGTTGATCATCCATTCTTGATTTACCATATTTAAATCCGAATATCAAAATTAGGTTTTTTTATCAATCCAATTAGCATGTTCTCCATTCATATCAACATGAAGTGGTTTTCAAACATTTTATGTGCACCCAACATTGAGATATTGATAATGAGAGAACCTCGAAAATACTTTATTTAGAGTGGAGGATATGACCCTAAACCATTGAAATGTCCACCTCCACCATACTAGAACCATTCAAAACTCTACCATTTGAGTCCCTCATGGGGTTTGGTGGAAATCCCATGTTAGGCCAGGATTCCATAAGAGGTTATATGTTCATATAAGTTCATCCTCGGTCCTTCTCAATAATGTCATTGAATGTTGAAACGTACTTTCTAGACATACCTCTTTTATATTAGCTTATTTCCAAGTGTTGATTCACCTAGTTGATATTATTCCCTATGTTTATTTTCATTGCATGAGGATTTGGAATCCATGGTTTTTTATAATGTTGAACAGTTATTTGGATACATTTTGTTCTTATAATTTTTTACTAAGAAGTTTCTAAATATGTTTTAACATCTCGGAATATCCATGTTTTGATATTAAATATTATGTGGAATTATTACAAGACTAGGTTCTTAAACAACATGTGATTCTGAGGCCTTGAGTGCCCGAAACAAATTTTTTTAAATTTTTAAAATATTAACTAGCAAACACATTTAGTTTTTTGAAAATGGTGGAATAAATATTAAATAGTTGTGAAGATCTAAAATCTGAGGGCACTGTATTTTTTATAGTACCATTTTTAATTTAGGTGGGGCTTAACATCGATTGGAGTAGGTCGAATATGAAATGTTTTTTTGTTTAGGTTTACATAAATAAAATAAATGATGTTTTATTTTATATAATGATATAAAATGATGCAATAATAGATTTCTTTTGAATAAACTTCTCATATAATTTTGGGATGTCATCATAGCCATATAATTCCTCTGAAGGGCGGATAATGTGCTCAATGTTGGTGGATTGGGGATCCACAACAAATCAACCTCCGTTCATCATCAACAAATAATTGAAACTCCATATGGGGCATTTTTTCGTAATGATTCATTCCCATTTTATAGAATCATTGACAAATATGGATAAACAATCTAAGAGGTTGACATGTGGGTTGATCATTCGTTTGTGATGGTCTTGATTGTAGGGATATAAGGGGAGATAAATAGGTGTGATTATTTTTTTATTCATTAATCCTTATAAAATGTTTGAATTGACGCTGACATGAAAAAAGGCCTAGATATGTTCTACGAGTTCTATTTTCCATTAATTACCCCATCCAAAATCTTGAGTTCTTCGTAATTTTTTGGATATTAATATAGGATTGTTGCACCTTTGATTCACGGAACAACTGTAATAGATCGAAGATTTGACCGTGTGATGGTGCAACGAAGGTGCGATAATGGAAACACGCTCCGATTTGGTTGGGATGAAATAGAACACCGGTGTGGGTGGAATTATATAGTGGTGGCCATGGAAGAAGCTATGATTAGATCATGTGAGGAGCGACAAGGTTTAGGGGGGAATCTAGGCCATTGGTGGGGCGGCCAATAGAGATAGAGTGTGGCACAATGGAGGGGTGGCATGGGAGACAGTGGTGGCGATATAGCTATGATAAGGTGGAGGGTGTGGGGAGGGAGGACGTGATATCGCCAGCTGGGGGACATGGTGGGATCGTGAAGAGGACATGTAGAGGTTTTCCCACGGAGCTCACGGTGGTGGTGAAGCTGTGGGTTGGGAATGATAGCGGGCTGACAATAAGTGATGTAGTGTTGCACCATGTGAAGAAGAGGGGCCCATGGTCTGGATGGACCACATGTAGTGGTCCAGATCAGCCTACATGTGGGCGGGACAGACCAGAGGAGCTAGGCTATGGGATTGTAGGCCATGTGGGCTAGTAGCCCTAGTAGGATGAGTTGGGTCGGGAGGCCCGATTTGGGTTGTACCAGGCTAGAATGTGCCGAAACAGGTTCGGTATGGCCTGTTCTAGTACTTCGGACCAGAGCTGGGTCGGACATCTTTACGAAAGCAACCATATCATTCAAACCATATGTATGTTTGACAAGTGGTTTATGGTGTTGGGACCCATGTGATGATACAATACTTTATAGATACTCTATGTGTGTTTTTTTTGAAGCATGTATACAACCAAATTTCTTGAGGAGTAGGTTCTCCCTAAATGGGCATGTTACGAGAACAATCTTATGGAAAACTGAGATTTTGAGACTATGTGACTTTCTAATTCTATGTAACATTCTATGACTACATGACATACTAAGTCTATGTGACTTACTGAGACATGATTTATTACTAAAACTACATGCCTTACCAGGACTGAGTGTCTCACCAGGACTACATGTCTTACCAATACTGGGTGTTTTATGGATTATATCTGATCATCCTGTTATGTGTATCATAGACTTATACAATTGTTAGCGGACAGTGCTATTTCATTATGGTAAAAATTGGGTATTTTTGTGTGTGGAATAAATCGTTTATTTTTTTCATATAATTATTGTATTTATTATGGTATACATTATGTATTTTTTGTGGTACACATTGTGTATTTTATAGTGGTATTCTATTGATGTTTCTAGGTGTCATATTATGTATTATTTTAATCACCCTTGCGTGTGATTTTACATAACATGTCATGTATTTTTATGATGATATAAACATTGATAGAGTCATAGGTGGACCAGGACCAGGTGGTTCCTAGAGAGACCATACTGTCGAGGTATTATCCTAATGCTTCAGACAATTTTCTAGTACCTTACCCTTCCTTTATGGTTTTCTTTGGATGAGTTTCAAGAACCTGTTCATTCACTTTTACATATTCTTTATTTCAGTTGGATTTTATTCTGAACTTTTTTAACTTCTAGTTCTCCACTATCATAAAATGTGGTTAGTATCATAGTTTATGCATTAATTGTTTACATAGTTTTTTTTATATTTCCACATTTTGGTCTTGGATATTTGTGTGCATGTGTACAGCTACATTGGAAAATTCATCCCATTTGGGGGATATGGAAACATAGTGATGGTCAAAATCCCATGGACTAGTGGAGGTGGATATGGTGTAGTCACAACATGGGATTCTAATGTACGGGTCATGATAGAGTGGTATCTGTGTTGGTTAGTTCAACTTACAAAATGAGGTTCACTGATGTTGTGTATCGGAAAACAATGTATAGTGTTTCGAGTTCAGCTTTACACCAAGGATTCTAGTTTTGGTGTGTCCATTGACGTATCCATACACAACGAATTGGGGTATCTTATGTTCAACTCTATACATGAAAACACTGGTTGTTTGGAAAAAATGGTTCATGCATCATTTATGATTTGGATGTGTAGTCATGTCCTTCTAGAGTCTACTAACCAAGTATCCTCAATTAATCATGGTACATCTTATTCTATTTCAGGATGCCTCCACATATAAATCCAACCAATATTTCATTGCAGCATCATCATGATGGTCCTCCTAGTCATGATGTGTCAGTTCAAGGGCTTGTAATAGAGGTAGCACCTTCGGGTGGTTTACCAATGATACCACCACCCATCGAGCAGTATTTACTATCAATGATACTGGCTAAGGATAAATGCAGACTGAGTGCATTTCATGAATTCTAGAGGTACTGAACTCCTAGATTTCTGGGTGAGATAGACCAATATGTAGATGAGGATTGGATGGAGGTAGTTACGCATGTCATCCTTCTTGTGAGGATGCCATACGAATAGTTTTCAGTTCTAGCAGCGAGTCTTCATCAGGGTGAAATGGGGAAATGGTTATGATTAGTTACCAATACATATAATTAAGTGCCTCTCCCATGGGACGATATAGAGAATATCTTCATATAAGAGTTTTTTCTGGCTACGTTATGGAAAATGCATATACTGGAGCTTCTACATCAATAATAGGGAAGTAAGATAGTGGTGGAGTATTCTCCATGATTAACTATTCATTCTCTATTCTCTAAGGATATGTTTAGAGAAACTTTTTTCAGGGCATAGGCCATCAAAAAGTGCTTACATTGAGGAATCATGTAATTCATTATTTCTATTTTCATTCCTACATATGATGGGTTACTGGAGCAAGCTCTACTATTGGAGAGCTTTCTATGAGAGTAGACAACAGTAGTGGGAGTAACCATCGGGAACCAGATAGCTGAGTATTCAATGATAGGTTGCCTAAAATTGTCACTATTCCTTATGAATATTTGTAACTCTACTCGATGACCATATGACATAGGATCATAATTATGGGGCTCCCAAGTTAGAGTGAGTTTTTTGAACGACATGTTATGTTACTCATGCAGAAGTCAAGGACATATGTCTCAAGATTCCCTAAACATTCATACAACCAATAAAGAGAAAGTAGATGGACCATTGTGATCGAGGAAGAGGCAGCAACATGGTGTTCCATAAGGGGGAAGATGTGGCGGAGGAGCAGGAAGGGAAGCATGAGGTGGTAGGAGATTCTATGTGTTACCACCATCACCCTCAAGTGGCCCACGATAGGCTCAGGGAGATCATGGATAGGGATGAGGATATTTAGAAGAGATATTGGCATATGACCTTTAGTATCTTGGGAATATTATAGGAATTTTCTATGTATTTTCAGTTATAGTTACAGTTTTGATAGATATAGGTTCTAGTCATTCGTTTCTTCCCATGACCCTTGTTCGAGATTCTGAGATTCTGGTGGGGCCATTGTCTCAACCCTTATGTTTATAGACTCCAATGAGAGTGGATTCATTAATAATACACTGGTGTCTATTATTTAACCTTACTCTTGGAGGTGATTTTTTCAGTTGGAATCTTTTGGTAGTGGTGTCAAGGCCATACAACATCATTCTTAGATTGGAATGGTTATCCATGATCTTTGTTTAGATTGATTTTTATGGGAAAAGTGTGATGTGTCCACAAGGATGTGACTTGGATTAACTTATTTAGAGTATATGAAACCCAAGAAGTAGAAAATGAACTCACACATAGGAGGGTTTAGCTGGACATAAATTAGTATGAATCCTAACACTCTGCACGATGGATGATATGTGTTTCTAGATTCCTATATTGATGGAGGAATTAGAGGAAATCTTTCTTAAGGATTTAACAAAAATACTTCTTCACTAGTAGGTAGACATATATATTGATCTATACCTCATGATGAAATAAATATCAACAACTACATAACAGATGGGTCTCACAATGATTTGTGAGCCTAGTGTATAGTTTGGGTACTTGTAAAGGAAGGGAATAGTGAGGCCTAGTGTTTTACCATGGTCAGCTGTAGTTTACTTTTTAAATATGGTAGATGGAAGATTGATCTTATATTTACACTATCTGTGACTAAACTAGTTTAAATTGAACAACATGTATCCCTTAACTATGATCGATGAACTCTTCAATTAGTTGAATGGGTTATTGGGGTTCTCGATGATAGACCACAGATCTAGTTATCACCATCTTTGAGTACGAGATGTCGAAATACTAAAGACATCATTCAGTAGTTTTTATGTCCAATAAGAGTACATTTTGACATTATTTGGTGTGAAAAAATCCCCAACATTGTTCATGAGACTCATGAACAGGATATCTAACCATTATATAGACTAGTTTGTGGTGGTCTTCCTTAATGACATCCTTGTGTACTTGACGTTTGATGAGGAGTAAACAATACAATTCAGGATAACCTTGGACATACATCAATAGAACTAGCACTATGGGAATCTCTCAAAGTTTCATTTCTGGATAAGATAGGGCCATTTTTGGGTCACTTCATTTCAAAGGATGGGGTATCATTGAATCCATTGAAGATATTGGTGGTTCTTTCATGGGAACCATCAAATAGTGTAATTGAGATGCGAAGTTTCTTGGCTTGTATGGGTAAAATAGATGGATTGAATTTAACATTTCTAGAGTAGCATCACCCATGAATGATTTTAAATGGAAGGGGTATCCTTTTATGGGGAACGAGATGTGTCAGGATATTATTTAGTAGTTGAGGGAGAGATTGACATGAACTCCCATATTACGATTTCCAAAGGAGGCTATTTAGTTTGTAGTATTCTATGATGCATCAGAAACTAAGCATGGTTTTGTTTTGATTCATGGGAAATTGGATATTTACTATTTTTCATGCTAGTAGAAAAAACACAAGGAAAACTACATGAAAAATGTACTTGAGTTATCAGCGGTATACTTCACTTTAAAAACATGGTGACACTACCTGATGAGCGAGTGATTTGTCATCTACTCCGAACACAAGATTATCAAGTATAATTTCACTCATAAGGATGTGAACATGAAACATAGGAAATAGATATATTTCCATTAGGACTATGATATTGATATTTTCTATACTCCTTGGAATCTGAACATGGTGGCTGATGTTTTCAGTTGGAGTCATGTTCACAATGCTAAACGAATCATTGGAGAAGTTAGCCTCGTTGTAGATATCCTTTGTCGATGGGGATGGAACAACATAACTCTAGTTGAGGGTAGTCCCCCCTCAACTCTTAAAATGAGTCCGGGAGGAATAGATCATATATACTTACTATGAAACTTTACACGCTCTTATGTCCATAGGGCATGCCCCTGATGTTTATTCAAATGGTGGGGAGAAAATCGTTCTTTTTGAAGGATTCATAGTTGTACTAGTTGAGTTATGGGAATCGTTGAAGAGGTATGTCTATAAATACCCATTGGAAATACATCCTAGTGTGGCTAAGAAGTTCTAGGACCTCTGATGTTAGTGCATGTGGCGTGAATATAAAGAAGGAAGTGGCGTAGTTCATTTCTAGATGCCTCACATATTAGTATGTGAATGTTGGGAAACAGGTTCCAATGGGTTTGACTCAATAACTTTTTGTAATAGTAGAATATGGATGTTATGCTGATGTAATTCATGGAAGTGATAGTGCAAATGTCTAGGGGTGATGCTAACATCAGGAGTATTATTGATTGACACACAATTTCGGCCCACATTCTAGGGATTTTGGTGCAGAGTTCAGTAGAGTGCTTGGGATTCTTAAACGTCTTGGATATAGTTTGACTCCATGGAGTACCATCGATGATAGTCTCATATCATGATGCTATACTGACATTCCGGTTGTGTAAGGGATTTCATGAGGAGTTTGGGACTCAGTGGTGCTTGAGAAAAAAAATTCACGCCAAGACTGACGGCCAGACTGAGCGGACCATATAGGTTCTGAAAGAAAATATACAAGATTTGATCTGAGATTTTTTTGCTTTTGTTGTGCGGATCACCTACCCTTGGTGGATTTTTCATACAAAAAATACCTACCATTAAACCATTTTCATGTCACCATTTGAGGCATTATAGGGAGACCATATAAGCCACCACATTTTTTGATAGACCCAAGAGCATCAGCACTAAGAAGGCCGGAGTTTGTGTAGGTGGATACATAGATGTTTAAGATCATCAGGATTGAATGAGGAATGTAAATAGATATCAATAGTCTTAGGAGGACTAGTGATATAGTCCCGTGGATTCTAAGGAAGGATACCACATGTTCATTCTAGTCTCACATCGATGCATATTGCAAAGATTTGATTGGGGAGACAAGATATCTCCCAGGTTCACCAGCCCTTTATTAATACTACGTAGAGTTAGCGTGGTAGAATACCTCTTGGAACTACCTACACAGTTAGATAGGGTGAACGATATCTTCCCCAAGTCACAACTGACGAGATACATACCTGATCTATCGCATGTCATTGACTGGGTCGAGCTAGACCTTGACGATGGTGACATTTTTTGAAGTACTCGGTAGAGTTTAATGACCGACGGGAGAGGATACTTTGTGGGTGGTTGATTACTTTTGTGTTTGTTAAGAGGTTTCATGACAATCTCTAGGAGTGTACATGGGTGAGGGAGGCTCAAATTTGGGCTCAGTAATCTCATGTTTTTATATAGTCTGTTGTTTTGTATGCTAAGGATGTTAAATCCAATGTCGTGGAGAATGTAACATATAGGAATTTACATGTTTTATTTTTTCAAATTATGTGGAATTATATTATTATATGAACTCTGATGACATGTGATTCCAATGCTCGGAGTTCCCAGAACAATTTGTTTCTAAATATTAAAATATAATATACAATGCAAGTCTAGTTTTCTTAAAAAAGTAGAATATATTCTAAATAGGTTCATGGATCTGAAATATGAGGGCACCGTTGCATTATGAGAAATGAATTTACCTTAGGTGAGACCTAACATCGACTGAGACCATTTGACTATGAAGATTCTTTTTGGATGTATAATGATATAATATAAATGATGTTTTATTTTATTTAACATTATGTAGCTATGAAAAAGTGGTTTTCCCTTGAATATTAAATTTCAGTGAAATTTGGGTTATCTTCAAAACCATGTAATTTCTCTAGGAGTTAGATAAGGAGATATCTCTAATAAACATTGGTGGATAAAGGATCAAAGATAAAACGATCTCTATTCTACATCAATATAGGATAAAAACTCTAGGTTGGGTATTTATTTCATCATGAATCTTTCACCATTCATAGAATTGATGACAAATGCAATTCAACCAACCAACAGGTTGTCCCATGGATCAATCAATTTGGAGATATGGGCTTGACTGTGGGGATTTATGTGGAGATAAATTCATGTGATTATTTTTTATTCATTATTTCTTTTAAAAATGAAAAAGACAATGTTATCATGAATTAAGGAATAAATCCATTCTTTAGGGGTTCTTGTTCACTCGTTGACCCCTCCAATTTCATTTATTCTTCATTATTCATGGAATAAGAATGGAGGATATTTGTTACATAGATTTGTGTACAATGTTCCAATATCAATGATCTAACCATGTGAAATTGAAAAAATGGTTCAACGATGGTGATGAAACATGTTATGACTAAGAGGGTAGCACGTAGTGGGATAGAAAGTGGCACATAAAGGTGGTAAGGGTGGCTACTCCAGTCAGATTAGGAAAGTAAAAACTCTATTTGAGGGGAAAATTTTGGAAGACAATAATCTGTCAGTGGGGCAGTCTTCGGATGTAGAGCATGACATTGTGGAGGGGAAACGTCGGATCCTTTAATGGTGGAAAGTCCATGGGATGACATAACACATGGGGTGCATGTATGTAGAAGCATTAGTCGGGCTGGTGGGGACATGAGGGGGACATGGCAAGGAAACCACATACAGAACGGGGTGGCCACATGGATCCTGTGGAGGTGAAAATCCCATGCATCTGCTGAAGATAGCGGGATGACCATGTGGGATGCAGTGTAGAACCACATGGAGTAGAAGGGAACATAGTCGAAGCGATCTGTGTGCGATAAACCGGGCCAGCTTTCATTATTTTGGGGAACATAAGAAAATTTGGGATGCTCTTATAAGACGTGGTCTAGTAGGCCCTTTGGACTGGCCTGGACTATGTTGGCTCAGATGATGGGTTTGTCTGGATCAGGTTGGTCAGATCAGATCTAGGTCATACCATTTTATAAAATCAACCATAACATACAAACAATGTGTCTGTTTGATGATTCTTTTGATGGGATGGGATCATTGAGATTAGATAGTCCTTCCAAGAATATTTAATTGAGTTTTTAACAAAATTTTTGAATGACCTAATATCTTGGGGTGTTGTTTCTATGGTAACGATCACGCTACATGATAAATCTTGCGGTTGGCTATGATTTTGTGACTACAGGACATTGAGAGACAACATTACATTTTGAGACTTCTTGACTTACTGGGACTACGTTTCCTATCAATAATATGTTTATTACTAGGACTATGTGTCATTTTATGATTGACTTCCTCATTGGGACTATGTGTCTTATCGATATTGGGTTTTTTTGGAATATGTTTGGTGATCCTATTTTGCATACCATTGACCTATAACAGTGTGATCTGACTATACTATTTCATTGGGGTATACGCCATGTCAGTCTTCTGTAATACTTTATGTAATTATATGGGGATACTTCATGTATTTATTATTCTTTACATCATCTATTTTATTTATTTTTTTACAATTTGTGTATTTATTATTTGTATTCTTTTGAGGTTTTGAGGTTTCTTACAGATAATATTTTTAGTCACCTGTGCTTGGTATTTTTTGGAATGTGTATTTTCTTTTGTAGAAGATCAATACATTGACAGATTCCTAGGTGGACTTGGACAAGGTGTTTCCTAATTAGACCAAATATTCATGGTGTGCTCCTACGGGTTCATACAATTTTCCAGTACCCTTACCTTCAAGTATGGTTTTCAATGGATGAGATTCAAAAACATCTTCATTAAATTTGGTAGACTCTTTCTTTTGGTGGTCTAGTATTCTGTCCATGTTTACCTTCATGTTTTCTACTTTCAATCATTAAGGTTGGTATCTAAGTATATCAATTCATTGGATAAATAGTGATTTTTCATTTAATATTTTGTTCTATAATATGTGTCTTTGTATATATACATAGGAAAATGACACCCATTGGGGGAATATGCCTAATAATTACTTGTCATTATCCCCTATCCTATTGGAGGCGGTCTTGGGATAGTCATGTCATGGGCCCCTCTGGGATGGGTCGTGAAAGTTGTTGTTAACTTGTTTAATATTTGTGGATCCTAAAAAAACACTTAATTGTTTGTTGGTTTGGATCATTATCCATAATTGGATGAAATTCTATTTCCATGTCTCTTGGTAGGATATTCTCAATGTACCTTGTCACAACCATCTTCCATTTCGATCGTGTAATGTATATTATCAAAAAAATGGATCAAAATTATAATTTTAATATAAATTCAATAATGTTAAACTATTATAGAGTTTTATAGAGCTGGAAATTTCATACCGACTCAAAGACCATCACCTCATATAAGTACTACCATTCTTTCATGGGAAAACCTAAATTAGAGTGAGCAGTCTAGAATAAACTTTTTTTTCAAACAACTTTGCTATCATCTGGTCTAGTGGGACCCTCCAACCCAATGCTCTTATTGTTAACCATCATCATTTCTATAAAGGATGGGAAGACCATAAGAGAAGGTGAACTAGCATCACATAACCCGTCCTTGATGACATATGATCCTGGAATCATATATCAATTTGGAAAATATATCACAAACATTTAGACCGTGATACACAAGACAAGAATATGAATTAAGTGAATCAATTTTGGGTGATTATATATAATCCAAAAGTTCAAATGAGGATATAGTGAGAGGTCCATTCTAAATAATATGAGGATTAGTGATGAACCCCCCCCCCAATGATTCTTCAAATGACAGCAACACCATGAATAGATTTTATGAACAAGATGTTTTCCAGAAGGAAAAAATTCCGTCCAAGAGTAGATGATTAATACATGTGTGTAGAGTAATTAATCCCCAACCATGATCCGCACCAAATACACTTGAATTTTATAAAAATAAACATCGCCACTGATCCAAGGGGTGATCATGTGACATATAATATTCATTATACTATCTTCACCTAAGAACCCTCTATCCATATTTTCTTGAATGTGGTTAATCAGTGGGGTTTGAAATAAAAGAAGAAGTTCAGGGGAGATTACTAACAACACTATTGTAGGAACATCTCACATCATATGGAAGTCGTAGTACAATCGTAATAGGAAGAAATGATACCCATTGCAAGTATGTGTGACTATTGACCAAGAAATGATCAAATCTTCTATCATCAAAAATAGCACCATAATATTCTTCTTGTTTATGAGTCTGACAGTCACCCACTCTTGTATGTCCCTAGAACCAAAGCCAAATTAGTTGATAGAAGGAAACAAGTGGTATTAAGAGAGCCACCAATATCAGGATCTAGAGAGACTATGTTGTCATTGGAATGAATGAGATGTTGAAAGATAGAAAATAGAACTATAACAGTATCGAATTGATTGATTTAATGGAATGGTGGAAAAAATTTGGATTTGAAAATGGGAGAAATTGATTAGAATTATACCTAGAGGAAGAATAAGATAGTCCTTCACCCCATTGATGTGGGAGGGTCTAGAGAGGTGACTATCACCAATTAGGGAATCTGAGAAACATGTGTGGACAAGAGAAAAAGTTGTCTAAATCCAATTAATGAATACCTAACTTACACATTTATTTCATACAAAAATTTATTTAAATAAACCAAAAAATATATATGAATTATTTTAGATCACCCATAACGTGTCATGTATTAGATGAATAAAATAATTTTTTTTGATGTTCTAGAATCTAATAAATCTCTTTAATATATAGGTTTGTCTAATGCCACTATTTGGTAACCATAACAACCATTAATAATATCTATATATTATGTAGTAATTCTTAAGATCCAAACATTAGATCAAATCCTTATTCAAACTCCTCAACAAAAAGTTAAAAATGGTGTTGAGATGGTATGTGAGTATGATATACTCTATAATACGAAATGTATGATTGAAATAATAGAGATACTTAATAAAGTATCTAATGAAGCTCATTATACAAGAGGGGGTGAATTGTATTATTTAAAAAATTCCTTTGGAACTTTTAAGGATGGTTATGTTTATCAAGGTTAAACATGGTAATTCACAAAACCTCTACGTTCTTCACACTTGCTTGATTCCAGATATATGATTCTGAGAATGTGAATCTGGAAAAGCTGGTTCTAGAAAATGAAACTTAATGTATTTTTACAAGGATATGGATTCTACCATAAATCTTATAGAATCATACTAAATCATAGTAAAAGTATAAAGAAGTATAATATAGTTATACATTCCGCAACAAATAAAATGAATCGGAAAACATGTAACAAAACAAGTACCAAGGAGTAAATCTTTTAACCCAAAGAGAAGGGTACCCAACAACCTTGGATAATGGTCCCTTGATTTATACTATCAAGAAAGTATATCTTACCCACACCAGGGTAAGCCCTCGATACGAAGATCAGAGTATGTCTTGTTATCCTTGCAAGCCCTCAACTTCAAGGTAGTCGGCACCTCTGACTTCCTATGCAAGGAAGCTGTCAACTTAAAGGTAGTCGGAACCACTGTCTGCTTATCCCCGGAAGCCCTCAATTATACATAGCATCAATTAGAGTCGCACAAAGAAAATATGACCAAGAAGTTTAGTACGCCCAAAGAAATAATGCCTCTCTCACTAGAAATTACTTCAGCAGCATGTAATCTCTAGATTGATCATCTTTTCATGAGCTCTTTCAAACGATATCTTATTTATAGGCACAACACCAATGGTCAGATCCCTCCTCCAATGGAAATATTGTTCCTTAAATTTTGGAGAGACATGTACATGTGTCACTCAAACAACTGTTAGTTAGTAACTGAATGCATGACATTATTTTATAACAAAAACAAGTGTATGAAAAAATATTTTTACATAACCAAAAACAAATATTCCGAATGTTAGATAATAAAAGTTCATATTCTAAATAAAAATACATTCGGGGTCTACAATACAGGGATATTCGGATTATGTTTTCTAAGGAATTCGGAACCTGAACTCTATAAAATTCTAGAGTCTGAAAGTTCAAGGAAATTCAGAATTTGGATTCACAAGAATTTTCAACCAGAACATACAATGTTCAGAGTCATAGGTCATGAAAATTCAGTGTCTCAAATCACAAAATTCAAAGTCTAAATTCTTTATAATTTGGAGCCTGAACTTACAAAGTTCGGAGTCAGAGTTCATGAGAATTTGGAGTCATAACTTACAAAGTTTGGAGTCATAGTTCATGAGAATTCAGAGTATGAACTTACAAAGTTTAGAGTCATAATTCAATAGAATTTGGAGTCATAACTAAGAAGAGTTCAAAGTCTGAATTTAAGGAATAGGGAGTCAGAACTCTAAATAGTTTGATGCCTGAATTCAGAGAACTCAGAGTCAGAACTCAGAAGAGTTCGAAGTCTGAATTCAGAGAACTCAGAGTCTGAATTCAGAGTCTAAAAATAGAATTCTTCTTTATCTATGTATTATATGATTTCTAGGTTTTAGATATGAAACGGAATTTTACACTTAGACAAAACAATGAACAACAAAAAAACATGGTATGGATAAATTTCCATGGGGAAGGAAAATTTTCCTTATAAAAGTAAAACACCTAGTGAAATGAGATTTTCCTTGAGATAAGGTGTTTGTGATTTTAAAAACAAGAAGTAATGGTAAATCCATAAGGAGACCTTATTGACTCAAACAATCAACCCCTTTTTGGAAAGCACAAACACCCTTATGAAATAGAATAAAAGGACATAGACAATATTTTTCTAGAATTTGAAAATAGAACTTATCTCCCTTTCCACATGGATAATGATGTATCCGACTAACTCCCCTATAGGATTTAGAACTCTAAGGATCATATTTTAGATTTCTAGAATTATATTTTTCATTGTCTTGATTAAGTAAATATCTGTAATGAAAAGTCCCCCTAAGATAAACTCCCCCTTACTTAAGGATGGTTCTTCTTTTTTATTATTAGTTTTCCTTTCTCCCCCTTTATTATTTTCAAAAATAATTTGAGGGAATGGAATAGAAATTATAGTACATGAAATATTAGTACAAAGCATACAAAAAATTGGAAACCCAAAGTTCATTAAGATAAGAATAATTTGTACAAGGAAAGAATACAACAAAACATCAAATTGTATCAATTTTCCTTCCTAATCCTTGGGTATTAATTTTTTCAATATGGTTTTTTAGCTTTTTGAGTTCCTTTTGGTATTACTATGCTTGCTTTAGGATCTGACCCTAATCATCTTATTTATTTTCTAAATCATTGATCTTTTCTTCTTGAGCCTTCAGAGCCTATACCTAAGCCTTCAACAATACATCTTACTTAACTAGCTTCTCTTCGATCTCGATCTTAAGATCCTTTTCCCTCTTCCAACATTGGGAAACAGAATATTGCTTCCCATTTAGATCATTTACCTCTTGAATCTGATTATTCTGTTCATGGGTTATCTTTTCCTCAAATCTAGTCATGAGATCCTTGATTTTACTATATTCATTATCAAAAACTTCCTTAAATTCATTATGAAACTCGTCAAGCTCTCTAAAATATTCAACTACTTTCATTGACCATAAAATCACATTCTTATAATATTTCTTGTGGTCATCATAGATAATGAAGAAGTTTTGGAAATCGGCCTCATGTTTTACACACGTATCCATCACCAATGATACTGAATCTAATTTTTGATTCATGTTGTGTTGGAGCATCTGAAATCTCAGGTCAATGCTTAGAAAGATCCTAATGGTGTCAACAAGCTTCTTCAATGATTGAATGACGAAATCATGTCCTAAGGATGATGATTCTGAATCTAATACTTTTCTTGGTGAAGGATATTTATCTAGCTCGACAAGTTTTCTCTTGGAAGATCCACTAGATTCCTTATTCTTTAAAACAACTTTAGTAGGTGTATCCACAATAACATGTTTCCCCTTATCAGTTCTCGGAATAGCTTCCTCATTTGGAGACTCATGTTAGCTGTCAGATAGTAGAACAACTCTATCTTCATCTATCTTATTTTTCTGAGCTCCTACCTCAGCATCTTCAGGCTGAATGAAATGATGATTATAAATTTCTTCCTCAGAGAGCTTATTCACATCATCTTCAGCATTTTCATCAAACCCAGGAGTAGAAATATTTGGATATTTGGCTTGAGAGATTAAGATTGACAATTTATTGGATGCACTTTCCTCCCCATGAATGTCTTAAACTTGCTTTATGAGGTCTTCTGTTTCACCACTGCTTTCTTATTATTGTATTTCTTCCACATCTTCCTTTTCTTCAACAATATTTTTTTGTACTTTTTCCGGAGTGGTAAATTTCTTTGATGGTGTCTCGGGTAAGGGTTCTAACAGAAAGGATTTCAGGATATGGATATTCTCGGATGCTTTCTCAATATGCCTTAGGAGGGATTAGACAATTTTGGCCTCCTACATCTTCTTATTTTTCTTCTTTTCCTTAGCTTCTTTCTCAAGATCATCAGAGGTATTCTCATTTAATGCCTTAGCTTCTGCAGGATCCAAGCCAAACTGTGGCTCTCCTTCCTTCAGATTCTTCTTGTCTTCCCTCTATGTGGCTACAAACTCATCTGGATAGGATTTTTGTTTCTTAGGTTTTGGAGGTGCTGATTGAGCTTCCTTAACTTTAGGGGTTTTCCTTTCTTCTTCTACTTCCTTCAATTTCCTCTTCTTTCCTCCTTTTTCGATGGTTCAGGAACATCTTGTTTCTTTGGAACAACATCAGCATCCTCCTCTGGTAAGTCATAGAATTCCCCGAAATCTTTAGAGAACCCAATATTCATTATATTCAATGTATCATCACTTACTAACATGACGTTGCAATTATTCGTCTTGGAACTACCAGGAATCTTGAAGGACACAAGGCAGAAAACAATTATCATAGAAAGGATAGCCGGATACAATTTAATCTGAGCCATCAGATTTCCATTCTTGATATTCTCGATCGTAACCAGAATATTCTTCATCAAATATATCTTCCTCATATTCACTATAAAATCTAAGATGTACATTTCTCTATTCTCCAAGGTGTATTTATAACCTTTTCGTGGAATGATAAAACCTTGAACCCATAATTAAAGGATCCGATTATTTGTAGAAAAATGTGAAATCTTCGGAGTCTTGACATCTAAAAGTCCAAGACACTCCGTTGCTTTCAACTTGACAAAAAATCCTTATAAATATATCAATTTATGGTAATAGAATTCATCTTCCCCTTCATAAGATAATCCCGACAAGCTAGCAACCTTGGTGTATGAAAGGGAATAAGTTTTTCCATAGCTTTTGAAAGAAAAATTACTCCTGTATTCTTCTTTGAAAAAACTAACAGATTTATAAAATTACACGAGAAAATCCAGATATACTACATCTTGCACTCATGGCTTTGATATGCAAATGATTTCCCATCCATTCAACCTGATATTTTTGGATATAATGGAATCGTACTTGGAAAAGAAATTCGGTTTCACCAACCTCTATCTATGAATCTACCACTCTGAAATCAACTTGAATGTTGACATCTCTTATGAAGGGACATTAATATACATTTGGATTTGAGCAAGATTTGAGAGGTTCGGAATGGGCTTTTGAAAAGGGGGCGGGGATTCAGCACACAAAGGGTTGAAATAGGATCTGGGATCACCTTCGGGAGGTCCTTTAAATAGGAGTTTGAAGTGATGATTCATCTTCCAAACTCAGTCCAACGGCTAAGAATCCTTCTAATTAGATCTGACGGTTTAAATGATAGTCGCAAGTAAAATTTAGTAGGATCTAATCTTTTGATGTTTTTAAAGAAAAAAACATTGTGATTTAAGGAAACTAGAATCCAAAAAAATTAAAACACAAAACAAAATACCATCATGGAAATGTTAACTACGAAAATATAATAAAGAAAACATACCTTTTAGATTTCCAGGAAGATTATTCTTGGGGAGGGAAAATTCTTCTTGGAGAAATTTAGATTTCAAAAAATTTTATTACAAAAAAACTGAAAACAAAACAAAACCCCATTACGAAAATCTTCATTAAGAAAATTTTGAGTACAAAAATTTTAGACTACGAAAATCTTCATCATGAAAGATTTTGAAAAATCTAACTATGAAATTTTTTAGAAACACCATTAAGATAAACATTAAAAACATCATTATGAAATTTTTTGAGAACTATATTATGAAAAACTTGAAAACATCATAACGAAAAACATGAATAACTTCATTACGAAAAACCTTAAAAACTTCATTACGAAAAACATGAAAAACTTCATTATAAAAAACATGAAAATTTTCATTACGAAAAACTTGAAAACTAACAAACAAATTTACTCCCACTTTGAAAATGAGTTTATTACAGTTAAGAGATTGATTTCAACAGGAAGTTAATAAGGAGGATTACCTTAGAGTTATCATTCCTAAGTTCTGTTTAATATATTCAAATCTATATGAGTGTAATGTTTTTTTGTGAAAATATTAGCGAGTTGATCTTGCGTTCCGATAAATTGAAGAATGATATCTCCTTTTTATGTATGATCCCTAAGAAAGTAGTGCTTAATATCTATGTGTTTTTCACAAGAGTGATGTGCAAGGTTTTTAATAAGGGAAATGGCACTTGTATTATCAGACAAAATTTTTGTTTTGATAAAACTAATTCCATAGTCTGTGAGTGAGTGTTTCATCCACAATGCTTGAGCACAACAACATTCACCTGCTACATATTCAGCTTCATCGGTGGAAAGTGCTACTGAGTGTTTCTTCTTGCATGATCAAGAAACTACTTAATTTCTTAAGAAATGACAAGTTCCAGGTGTACTTTTTCTATCCATTCTGCATCCACAAAAGTCAGCATTTGAAAAACTTTTCAAAACAAAATCATTTCCAGAAGTATCGAAGAGTCCTAAATCCATGGTTCACTTTAAGTAGCAAAAATTTTTTCACTTATTTTAAATGAGATTCCTTAGGATTGTATTGATATCTTGAACATAAAAATACTGAAAAAATTAACTATGGACGACTATCTAACATGTTAATTAAACTTCCTAACATACTCTAAAAGATATTTGATCTATTGGATTCCCAGATTCATCAAGATCAACTGTGTTTGAGTTACCAATGGGAGTACTAATACTCTTAGTGTTTTCATATCCATATAGTTTAAGAAGATATTTAATAAACTTATGTTGGGACATATAGATTCTTTCTAGTTTATGAGAAATTTGAAAACCAAGGAGAAATGTTAACTCACCCATCATACTGAATTCAAACTCATATTTCAATAGATCCACAAATGAATCAGTTAAACATTGCTAAGTTGAACCAAATATAATGTCATCAACATAAATTTGATCAATCCAATCATTTTTATTATCTTTATTTATAAAAAGGGTTGGATCTTCATTTTAATTGACATAGTTATTTTGAAGAAAAAATCCTATAGGTTTATCATACCAGACTCGAGGGGCTTTCTTATGTCCATAAAAATCTTTAGTATGTCTAAAAATGTGATCAGGATGTTTTGTATCTTTAAAACTAGGAGGTTGTTCAACAAAAACTTCCTCTTGAACATAACCATTATGGAAAGCACATTTCACATCCATTTGAAAAAGTATAAAATTTATTAATGCTGCAAAGGTGAGAAAAATATGAATAGATTCATGTTTAGCTACTAGAGCATTGGTTTATTCATAGTTTATTCATACTTGTTGATCATATCCTTTCACAACAAATCTAGCTTTATTTCTAACTATGATTCCATTTTCATCACACTTATTTCTGAAAACCCATTTTACTGCAATAACAGAAGTTTACTTAGGTATTTAGACCAAGGTCCAGACTTTATTCCTTTCGAATTAATTTAGTTCATCTTACATTGATTTTATCCAATCATCATCACCTAAAGCTTCATAAATTCTTTTTTATTCTAATTGGGAAAGGAATGCTAGATATTCTACATCATTTCTTAAGGAAATTATAGTCCTTATATGTTGATTGACATCACCAATGATACTATCACTAGGATGATTCTTAAGAAATAACTGATTTGGGTTTTTTAAAACTTGTTCATCAACATAGGGTAGGAAATCTTCTGGGGTAAATGTTTTCGAAACATTTTCTCGAGAAATTTTCATATCAGACAGATCTTCTAACAGTGGATGATAATCATTTTTGGAAAGAACATATGAATATGTAGGTTGGGGTTGTTTAAAAACAAAATTATCATTTTCATCAAATTTGACAGGTACTGCTTCTTCAATAATACAATTGATTTTATTGAAAACTTTATAGGCCTTAGAAGTTGTGGAGTATCATATGAAATTTCCTTCATTATATCTTGGTGAGAATATTTGTAGATTATCATTAGTATTCAGAATTAATACCTTGGAACAAAAAACCTTGAAGTAAGAATGTCTTGGTTTTCTACCATTCTATAATTTATATGGTGTTTTATTAAGAAATGGTTTAATTAAAACTCGATTTATACTATAACAAGAAGTACATACAGCTTTATCCCAAAAATGTCTTGCAATAGAAAATTCACTCAACATGGTTCTAGTTATCTCTTGAAATTTCTATTTCATCTTTCAACTACACCATTCTGGTGAATAGTTCTCAGTTCTGAGAAATTGTGAGTAATGCCTTTTCTAATACAAAAATTTTCAAAATATGAATTTTAAAAATATCCACGATGATCACTATGAATAGTTTTCAATGGAAGGTTTTTCCCATTTTTAACTTTGTCTATGAAACTTATAAAATACGAGAAGGCTTCACACATCATTGCTAGAAAATAGACCCACGTAAATCTAGTGTAATTATCAACTAAAAAAAATACATAATACATGCCTCCAATACTTCCAATTTTTATAGGACCAAAGAGATCCATTTTCACTAAATGTAATGCATCAGTAGTTGAGACTTCACTGATTGATTTAAAACATGGTTTATGTTGCTTTCCATATTGACAACGGTCACATAAATTTTGAAGAATCAAATCTATGCTCTAGTAGATCCTTAACTAATATTTTATTAGAAATATTGCACAGGTTCTTAAGGTTATAGTGACTTAGCCTTCTATGCCACAACCAAGAATGATCTTCCATTACACTAAGGAAATGTAGATCCTGGCTCCTAAGGAAATTTATGTTTAGTGTGTATACATTCTCTTGCCTATGGGCAGAAAGAATAAACTCTACCTTGTAATTTTTTAATAAGCACTTTTCATTCCTAAAATTCATAATGTAACCTTCATCACATAATTGTCTTATGCTAATGAGATTGTGCTTAAGATATTTAACAAATAAAACATTTAAAATAAAAGTTTTTTCAAGAAGAAAGATGTTACCTATACCAATAATTTCTCCCTGAGAATTATCTCTGAATGTTACTTTTCATTAATTCTTCTTGATAATATTGTAAAAATATTTTTTGTTACCAGTCATATGTTGGGAACATCAACTATCCATTTAAAAAGTATTGTTGTTGTTAATCTCTCTATTTTGCGGAAAACAATAGAGTTATACTTTCAGAACCCAAATTTTCTTGTATCCCAAAATTTCAGAAATCAAAATATTAGAAACCCACATTTTCATAGAAAATAGGATTTATGAAACCCTAAAGACTGAATTTTGTATAATGAGAAATTTTTTTCCTAGTTTCCACCACACTAACACTTAGTACAGAATGGAGCACTTTGAGGAACAAAATAAGTTTAGCTAAAAATCGGTTTAGAACTAGTATAACCATAACCAGATCTATTCCTCAGAGGTTGGATTTGAGAATATATCTTATCAAAATTTTCCTTACCTAAGTTAAAGTTTGACAAAAACTTCCTCAAGGAAAAAATCATGGATTTTAGTTTGATAACTATGTTCTTGTCTTCTAAAACATTTGATTTGGAACTAGAGTTAGGCTCAAAAACATTTTTCTTAGAAATTACATTTTTTAGATCCATAGAATGTTTATTCTTCTCAGAATATTTTTCCTAAAGATTTTTTGAATTACTTTCACAATCAACAATTTTCTTATCAAGATCATTAGAAAGATCTGATATTTCTTTAGTAAAAATAGTATTCCTAGAAGTTTCTGTATCATGTTTTATCATGAGTTTTGAATTATCAATTTCAAGGAGTTTGGAAAACCTATAAACTTCTTCATAAGAAGGTAAAGTTTTATCTTCATCAGAAGAAAATTATTCGTCAAAAGAGTTATAATATTTATCATTACTATAATATGAATTTAAAGAAATATTGGTCATTGATTCATAATTGTGTACCTTAGCCATCAAGAGATTATTTTCAATAGGTAATCGGGCTATTAGACCAAGATTCTTTTTTCCAGAAGATTTGTAATCTGAAGATTCATCTGAAGAGTTACCACCACTGGCACTCTAGGTTTCATTATCTTTCAAGAAATTCTTAGCTTTATCTTTATAGTACTTTTTATGTTTCTCTCAGAATACTTTTCATTTATTTATTTTCACTTGAGCATAGGACAATCAGGCCTTATATGTCTAGCTCTCTTTCATTCGTAACATGTAACTTATGATCCTTTCTTGTCTTTCAATTCCATTTCTTATATCTGTGTTGAATGTTATTTTTTCCATTAATCTTGTTCATCCTTCGAGCAAGATTTTCAAACTCATTTTCTAATGATTAACAAACACTAGATTCGGATTGAATAACAATCTTTTTAGAGGTGGATCTAGTAACTCTCTTAGGAGTCTTGACTTTCATATGATTTAAAGTTATAGTAAAATCAATAATAGTTCTCTTGGATTCTCATTCATTGATTATTATGTATGTGATCTTATCAACAAGATCATCATCATCTAATTCTTTCTCACCCATGGATTGTAAACTATTCACAATAGTCTTTAATCTTTATTGCACCTTACATATGGGTTCTCCATTAGGAATGCAATAACCATGATATTCATCTCTGAGAATGGATCTTCTTGTTTTAATAACATTGGAAGTTCCAAAGTGAGTAACTTCAAGTTTCTTCCAAATACAATTTGCTACTTCACAAGATGATATTTTTCTATATATGTTTCTAGTAATAGAACAATGAAAGGTATTGTGTACATTATAATTCAAATGATACTCATGCTTTTCTTGATTGGTGAAAGTACTAACATCCTTGCCAGGGATTTTATATTCTCCAGTAAGCATATAAAAACTATCAACCCCAGTATTGATATTAAAAAACATCATGTGATCTATCTAATATTCGTAATCATTCCCATAAAAAATCGGTGGTCTTGTTGGATTGAGATTGTCTATAGAACCAAAATTGATTCATTCCATCTTAAAGAAAAAACTATCCACCAAAACTTGTTAATAGAACAATATTGTAAACAAGGAAAATATTCCTCAGTAGAGAAAAAAAATTAGTGTGTTTCTACACGAAATATGAATACAATCTTTATCAGTCCGAAAATATGATTTCAAAAAAATAAGAATAAGAAGAATTATCTTTTGAATCTAATTGTAAGATTAATTCAGATTGAACCAATTCTCTGATACCAATTGTTGAATTGGTAAAGGGTATAAGGTCACCAGCCTCTCATACCAATTGTTGAGATGGAATGTGAGTATAATATACTATATAATACCAAATGTGGGTTTGAAATAATAGATATACTGAATAATGTATCTAATTATGATCAATATACAAGAGGGGGTGAATTGTATTCTTTAAAAAATTCCTTTGGGACTTTTAAAGATGGTTATGTTTAACATGTTCAAATAAGGAAATTAAAAAAGCCTCTATGTACTTCACCCTTTCTCGATTCCAGGTATATGATTCTGAGAATGTGATTCTAGAAAAGATGGTTTCTGAAAGTGAACCTTAATGAATGTTTACAAAAATAATGATTCTACCTTAAAACGCATAGGTTCTTACTAAATCCGAGAACAAGTATAAGGAAGTATAAGATAGTTATACTTTCCTCAACAAATAACATGTGGTGGAAAAATTGTAACAAAATAAGTAACAAGTAGTAAATATTTTAACCCAAAGATAAGGGTATTTAAGAACCTTGGATAAAGTTCCCCTGATTTATAATTTCAAGAAAGCCTATCTTACCCACACTAGGGTAAGCCATCAATACAATGATCGGAGTCTGTCTTGCTATCCCTGCAAGCCCTCAACATCATGGAAGTTGGCACCTCTCTCTTCCTCATCAATTAATCCCTAAACACCAAGGTAGTCAACACCTCTATCTTCCTATCCCGGAAGCCCTTAATTGTACATAGAAACAATCTATGTCGCATAAATCGAAACTGAACAAGAAGTTCAGTACGCACAAACCAATAAAGCCTCTCTCTCTAGAAATCACTTTAGCAACATGTATCTCAAGATTGATCAACTTTTCATGAGCTCTTTCAAATGAGCTCTTATTTATAGGCGCATCTCCAATGGTTAGCTTCCACCTCCAATGGTCATATTGTTCATTGAATTTTGGAGGGACATGTATACGTGTCACTCAAACAATGGTTAGTTATTAACTGATTTCGTGACATTTTTTATAACAAGAAAAAGTGTAAGAGAAAATATTGTTACATAACCAAAAACTAACATTCAGAATGTAGGAAAATAAAAGTTCAGAGTCTAATAAAAAATAAATTCGGTTTCTATAATACAAGGATATTCAGATTCTATTTTCTAAGGATTTCGGAACATGATATATATATAATTATGGAGAATGAATTTCAAGGAAATTCAGAATCTGGATACACAAGAATTCCGAACCTGAACTTAAAATGATTGGAGTCAGAGTTCATGAGAATTCAGAGTCTGAACTCACAATGTTTGGAGGCTGAATTCATTATAATTTGGAGTCTGAACATACAATGTTCAGAGTCAGAGTTCATGAGAATTCGGAGTCTGAACATACGAAGTTCCAAGTCAATGTTCATGAGAATTCGGAGTATGAACTTATAAATATCGGAGTCTAAATTCATTAGAATTAGGAGAAAAATCTCTGAAGAGTTTGGAGTCTGAATTTAGAGAACTCAGAGTCATAACTTAGAAGAGTTCAGTGTCTGAATTCATAGAAATCGGTGTCAGAACTCATAAGAGTTCGAAGTATGAATTCATAGAACTCAGATTCTGAATTCGGAGTCTGAAAACAGAATGATTCTTTATCTAAGTATTATATGATTCCGAGTTTTTAGATAAGAAACCGAATTTTACACTTAGACATGATAATGAACAATGAAAAACATGGTAAGGATAAATTTCCTTGGGGAAGGAAAATTTTCCATAGAGAAGTAAAACACAGGGTAAAATTATATTTACCTTAAGATAAGGTCTTTGTGATTTTCAAAACAATAAGGAATGGTAATGTCATAAGGAGACCTTGTTGACTCAACAATCTCCCCCAATCATGAATGAATGGAAAAGTCATAAGGAAAACCTTATTGACTCAACAAATGGAACATATGCCTATATAATTATTTAATAATATTACCTACTTTTTATTATATTTAATATTGATAGGATATCCTTAAGATCTATATACTAATCCTACATCACAATTAATGTTTAAAAATATCTTGATATCATATACACCTTTTTTTGATATTATCATTATTGAATATCCAATAAAAACTCACTAATCAATTTAACCCATCAAAGGGGTCTAATAAGTTTATCACGAATTAGTTAACCTCATACTACATATTATTTTAAAATATTCACTAAAAAATAACTAATAAGTTGAAGAATATAAATGTAATTTTTTTAAATTTAATGCTCATGAACACTGATGAGTGTATTTATTTCTTTATAAATTGATTGTATTATCTCATGAAACATAATAGTCATCACACTTTTTAATGTCATAACCCAATGATTTTATGTATTAATAATTTAATATTTATCATTATGATATCAATAAAAAACAAGTGATGGTTAGCGGCAGTTTATTCAGGGAGGTTCTAGTAACGTCCTCTAAATAAATTCTGTTTAAAAAATATAATATAGTGGTGGTTTCAAATAATTAAAAATTATATTTTTTAATGTTTTAAATTAGTTTTTGTTTAAATTGAAGTACCAATAGTTTTTTTACAAAGAACTAATCTTTACCCCTCAACCGATCCCTCAGTGCAACCATGACCCATTCCCCCCACCTCCTCAGACCTCCTACTATCCTCTTCTCAAAGATGACAAAGAGTAAATGACCTCCCTTACCACACCGCTCCTCCTATTCTCTTCCTAGCAGAGACCACGAGACAGTGATCCCACAAACCCCTTTACCTCATCATTCATACTTTCTTCCCTCTGATGGAAACCCTGAGGTCGGTACCTTGATCCCACCACCCCCAAAACCTGTGACACCCCCTATGGATATGACCCCTATGAACCTTACCACTTGTGTCATTCGTTGTTACTCTCTCACTAGAAACACAAACCCCCACACCCCACCAATCCATCCACCATCACCCTGACACAGTTCCCCTCTTTGATAGCTTAGAAGACCCCCACCCCCTGATCTCCCACTGCCTAGATCAGACCCCCCCCCCTCTCTGGACACATAGACCCAAATAATTTTTTTATCATCCTTACAAAAATTTTATTATATAGTTGAATTTAGATGGACAATCATTGCTGAAAAAAAGTTATAGAACATGTTTTTATTCATTATAATGTCATTTTATATGTAAATTCAGTTTAAAATGTGTTATTTGGATTTCAATGTTATTGGTTTGGATTTCTAAAAAACATTAATTTTGTTTAAGTTTAATTAAATTAAAAATAATAAAGCCTATTTTCATATATGGTTATTATGTAAACTACATCATTCATAATTCCATGGTTTTTATTTGATATTAAAGAAATAACAGTTTTTCATTGTATATTAATGACTCCAATTTTTTACGCATATAATTGATCATATTTACAAACACATGAGCAATTGGTGGTAGGGTTTGGGGTAACACATGATTTCATCACCAATATTGGAAAGGAAAATTAAGATTATATATCTGAAAATGATCTATTAGATCCATTTTAAATTTATCCAAATAATTCATCTTTTATGAATTTAGCAAAAACTAAATATCAAATATTGTCAAAAATGACATAAAAGAGTTTTAAAAAAAATAATATATTATTAATTGATATTATAATCCTAAATATCTATGGTTTGTCTAAAAGACTTATATAATGATAGGTGTATCATTAATTAACCACTTGGGGTTCTCTTGGAAGTATATAGTATGTTTATTAACCACATAATATAAAAATACAAAGAGACATGGTAAACGTCAAAATATTCAACTAAGAGTTAAATCTAGAATATAAGGTTAATATAGTGTCTGAAACCTATCTAAATTTTATATGTTGAGTGGTTTACGACCCATACCCACCATAGCCTTTAAATAAATCATTATGAAGCCACTAGAAACTGAAAATTATTTTATTATAAAATAATATTTCTTTCTTTTCCTATGGTGCCCCTCACCCCTCTTTTAAAAGATCACTCCCCCTTCCCTCAAATTCACTCCTTGAAATCCATTTGGCTTAGAACAAACTCTGCCCAAATACCCTCTCAAATATCCTCCCTTAATCCTAGAGGCATTAATTTAGTTATAAATACATCCTATGGAGCCGTTTTGATCAAATCAAAAGGAAAACCCCGGAGAAGAGTCAAATATTTCATCACCTCTTTCAAGTTCCTCTTTACTTCCTCTTAGTCTTTCTTTGTTGTTTCCATTCTAAAATAATAACTCAATTATCTTCTATATACTGTGATTTTATTATAAATATTGTACAAACATATTCATTATTCTATCTATCCTCTTAATGACATGTCACCATATGTGCGTACGTATGGCTTACTGTCTCCACGTCGTGGTGTAATTGTTATTCAATACATTATTATTTGGATGGGTTTGTTACTGAAGTATAATTGATATAAATAATAAATATAACATGATAATTATTATTTATATATGATATACCATCAAATTATATATTATTTTAATATCAAATGAATGATATTGTTGCTCGTACGTACGTACAGATTACTGTCTCCACGAACGCGATAAGATTCATTCCCCATCGTATCCATTCAAGACTAAATATCATTGCATGATTATAAATAATTATTAAAGACTTATAATAATTCTTAATATGAATGAGATACATCCTATTCAAAAAAACATTACTTATTTAACAATGCATATAAAGTAAAACGAGTCAATTAACACCCGAAATGACGATAATACTAAAATATTATTAACAGAGAAATATTATAAGATCACATATGATATGATATTAATTTATTTTCTTCTTGTATAATTTAATAACAATTATTTCACCATTATATAGGAGTTTATCCTACCATCGACCAAGGAAAATTACAAGGTAATTGTTAATTTCACAATCTCTTTCTTATCTGAGGTTGTTTTTAAGTAAGTATCTACTGGGACCTCTTTATCATCCACATTCATGTTTTATTATAAATATATTCAAAACATTTTTAATATTCACTAGACTACAGGATAAAG
Source organism: Viscum album (assembly GCA_963277665.1). Lineage (NCBI taxonomy): Eukaryota > Viridiplantae > Streptophyta > Magnoliopsida > Santalales > Viscaceae > Viscum > Viscum album. The sequence goes on along the minus strand of OY728145.1, from coordinate 439,383,593 downwards.
TCATTTATACTCTTTTTTGACTTTTTATAAGATGCTTTTGAATTGAATATTTCTGTCGTTTTCCAAACAAGGTACTTTATAACCTTTTGACAAAAATAAGGTACGAAAGTCTAATTTAACTTATATGGCGGCTGCAGCTATTTTCTGCCATTATAACATCATGAAATATTCCCTTACAAGCTTATAATAATATTTCCAATGTAAATGTTCTCTTTTATAATTTTATTAATTTTAAAAAATCTCAAAATAGAACGATATATTTCTCTAAAAATGGAGTTGATTTCATCTATGTCAACATCCTTTGATGGATTTTAAGCTTATATGAAGTTGATTTGTTATGATACCAAACTTCCATATTGTATTGAAGGTTTTCTGATATGTTTGACTGTGTATTTGTTAGTTTTTCACCATTCATGGTTTATGGATAATGTATTGACATTTCATATGCTAGTTTTAAAACATTTTTTTTATGTTTTATCATTTTCATATGTGGAATGAATTCGACTTATTAAGTGACAGTTGAAGCCATCTAAAGCACCATGATGCATCTGTAGGTATCATGAGACAAACTACTGTCATGTAACAAGGCCTTGACGAAATCTTATTTGTAGTCTTGGCACAAGGCCTTGACTATGTGGTTATGAAAGTCTGGAATTATGTATTTCATTGTCATGAAAGTGGATATTTATATTTTATGTGATTATTCGACTATTATAATATACAGGTGAATATGTAAATGGAATTATTTGATTTTTATCATTACCATATTATGCTGAATTTCATCTTTAAAAGGATTTTGTTTTAGTCTTATACATTGTCTTAAATGTTTATTCTTATTTATAAAAATTTTCGCTATATTTTTATCCTTACTGAGAATCGGAGGTCACCACTTTCTATGTTTTATTTTTCCCAGGATGTGAAGAAGTTTATTATGAATGACCTGCATGGATTTTTTGTGGGATCTTAGTGGTGTATTTGGAAACAATGTTGTTGTGTTTTTTCATTTTATGAGGTAATGAAATCCTTATGAATGTATATAGTACATACAAGGATACTAAACTAGTCGGTCTTTCGAGACTTGATCATTTGTGATTGTGCAAATGTTATGTAATAATGCACCGAATCTGGGTAAATGGGGTCGGGGCATTACAGTTGGTATCAGAGAATGTTTAGTACAAACCTTGGAATGTAGATTTAGGTAAACACATATTAGATAACATTACCCTAAGATAAAAATTTTGGATTAGTATATATTAACTTCATAGAATTTTGGTATTGTATAAATTTTGTTATTTTTTCATGAAATACATCCATGTCTAGATACAAGCATGTGGAGGTGAATCTGGAACGGATGTACTTTGGGGTAAAACTCGAAAACACTACTTTGAACTAGACTCGAACGGGAACTAGTGCACGACAACTGGCCTTGCTACACTATTGGTTACGACACTCCTGGGGGATATACTTAGGATAATTCACATCTTCATTTAAAACCATTATGAAGGGTTTATGAGTATATACTTTCTCAAAGAAAACATTTTTTATTAATATGGATTATTTCCATAAACTGTTTTGTTTATGTTAAGTATTTTACAAGTTTGAATTTTTATATTCCTATTTTTAAACTAATCTGGTTTATTCCATTGTATTGAAATGGATCATAGTGGAAGGAATGGAAGATTTATCAATGCACTAACACCATGTAGGGATTTCCATCCTTCTCAAGATAATTATTGTAGAGCTACTGATACAACTAGTGGTGATCATCTTATCACCATACTGGGACAACTCACTCAGGTTATGAATAATAATTTTACACTTATAGAGCACCCTGATCCATAGCGTGGATGTTCAATGATAGATCGCTTCATGAGGTGACAACCACCAGCATTAAATGGGGGTAAAAATCCAATAGTAGCTCAGCAAAGGATAAATTCCTTACAGAAAATATTCCACACCTTTGGGATTAGCAAAAGGGAAAAAATTCAGGGGAATTAGCCGCCTCACTAGAGATGTTGATCCATGGTTATCATTTATTCAAAACACAAAGGAAGATGTTAAAGTATCAAATATGGAATGTAGGGAGTTTAAATAAATTTTCGTAGAAACATAATTTCTTCATGACCATCGAGTGGATATAGAAAGACAATTTCTAAGTCTAGGGAAAAAGGTGTTTGAGAATGTTGCAAAGTATGAGGCTAACATTACAAGGTTAATGAGGCATGCTGCAGATTATATACGTGACCCAAGAAGTAAGATTGATCGTCTATTTTATGGGTTAAAACCATTTCTCTATCAAGCATTAGTCTCACAATAATTCTAGATGTATGAAGATATGGTCTCATGTTCAATCAAGATAGAAAAATAATTCTCTACGTCTTATGACTTTAAAGAGAAGCAAGAGAAGAATAGATCTTTTGATCACTCTAGAAATCGGAATAAGGGTAAGAACAGAAAAGTTGAATATCCATCCTGTAGTAAATGTTGAAATAATCACCCTGGTACTTTCCTGAAGGGAATGTGAGTCTGTTAAAAGTTTGGTTAAAAAGGTCCCCAACCTCATGATTTCAAGGGGAAGAAAGAGGATGTCGATGTTGAATGCTACAATTGTAGATAAAGGGGGAACTATGCGAATGAATGACCTAAGTGTCTCGGAAATTACCTCAGAAACGTCCAAGGGATCAAGGCCACACATATCCTATCACTACTACTAAGGTTGAAGCTCCAAAAGTAGTAGTGATAAGTAATTTAATGGTTTCCTCAAGTTTAGAAAATGATTTATTTGATTCTGGATCATCACATTGTTTTATATCTTCCTAGTTTGCTAAGAAAATTAAATATTTCCAATTTTATTTAACAAGGGAGTTATCGGTCAAAACTCTTAAGGAAAGTGTCATTGCAACAATGTATTGCGAATTTGTCCCCATTAGGGTATATAAATTTTTTTATCTGATGACATCATCGTCATACCCATGATTGAATTTGATATAATCCTTGGTATGGATTGGATTTCGGGCCGTGATGAAAACATGTATTGTAAGAAGAAGGAGGTTATGATTTTTGATGACGATGATAAAGAACACCATATCATTAGATCAGAATTGTCACAACCAGATTCTTCTCAAGATCCACACCTAGTAGCTCAACTAAACAAAATTATTGGGGAGGAATATAATGAAATAACTGTGGGTGAGGAGAGGAATGTTCAAATAGAGAATTTACCTATTGTGAAGGAAATGTTGATGTGTTTTCATAATATTTACCTAGACATCCTCCAGAATGAGAAATTGAGTTTTACATTTATTTAATTCATTGACCAAGGTCAATATCAAATGCCCCTTATAGAATGGCGATTGTGGAATTAGTGGAACTAATGAAACAACTAGAGGAAATGAGTAATAAGGGATTTATTTTCCCTAGTGTTTCTCCAAGGGGAGCCCGTGTCATTTTTGTTAAGAAGAAAGATTGATCTATGAGGTTGTGCATTGACTAAAAGGAGATCAATGCTATAATAATAAAGAACAAGTATCCCCTACCTCGCATTGATGATTAATTCAACCAACTTCATGGAGCTCAATACTTTTCAAAGATTGACCTTCGATCTGGATATCAACAGTTGTTTGTGAAGAAGGAAGACATTTTGAAAATAATATTTCGAACCATGTACGGGCATTACGAGTTTACAGTAATTCCTTTTGGATTGACTAATGCACCCTATGTCTTCATGGATCTAATAAATAGAGTTTTCAATGAATAACTTGATGACTTTGTAGTGGTATTTATTGATGATATCGTGGTATACTCCAAAAGCTATGAAAATCATGAAAATCAATAGCACATAATCCTAAAAACTCTTAAAAGACATGAATTATATTTGAAGTTTTGCAAGTGTGAATTATGGCTTTAGTAGATTTAATTTATTGGCCATATTATCTCTAAGAATGGAATCTATATTGATCCTTCTAAGACCATAGCGATCCATGAATGGATAACACCGATGAGTAAAACTATGGTATGTAGTTTTATTGGTTTACTAAGTAATTATCGGTGTTTCGTCAAGAATTTGGATAGATGGGATAACCCATTAACCAAGATCACATGTAAAGGGGTGAAATCTGTTTGGAAAAAAGAATGTGAATAATGTTTTGAATAATTGAAGAGGATATTAGTCAATTCTCCTATATTGACTCTACCATCGTGGAATGATGGGTTTGTTATTTATAGTGATGCTTTAATGAAGGGACATGGTTGTGTCCTTATGCAGAATGATAGGGTTATTGCTTATGAATCATGACTACTATAAATTCATGAACAAAACTATACCACTAATGATCTTGATTTAGCAGATATAATTCATTCTTTGAAGATATGGAGACATTATCTCTATGGTGGAAGATGTGAGATATATACTGATCATAAGAGTTTGAAGTATATTTTCTAACAGAAAGAACTCAACATGAGGCAAAGTTGATGGCTTGAACTACTCAGTTATTATGATTGAACTATACACTACCACTCAGGGACGGAAAGTGAGGTGGAAGATGCTTTGAGTAGAATGGATCATGGTGTTTTGAATAAGTAGAGAGTTGAAAAAGATACGATATACAAGGATATAGTAAATATGGATATGGGAATCACCAAGGAAGGTGAAACATCAATACATTTTCAAATGGTTTCCAAACCATCTTAACTAGAAGAGGATAAAGAGTTGTCAAAACGGTGATGAAGAGTTTCAAAATAAGATTAATGTTGTGAATGATGGGAGATTGGGTGACTTTGTGTATGAAGATGAAAATTTGAAATTTTGGAAGAGACTTTTTGTTCCCGATACAGCTGATATAAAAAGGGAATTCTTGGATGATACTCAAAGTTCCCATTTCTATATACACCCTCGGAGCACCAAAATGTATAGAAATTTGAGGGAACAATTTTGGTGGGAAAACAAGAAGAGGGTTTGTGTCCAGATGTATGGTTTGTTAAAATGTGAAAGCTGGAAGGCATCATACTAGAGGAGTATAGAAACCTCTTCTGAAACCTGAGTGGAAATGGGATAATAATATGATGCACTTTGTCATGGGATTACCAAAGACACCTATAAGGAATGATGCAATATGGGTCATTTTTTTCATCTTACCAAGTCAGCACATTTTATTTATATGAGAGAATATTTACCACTTGAACATCTAGAATGACTATATATTAATGAAGGTGTGAGACATCATGGAGTACCGCTATCGATTGTTTCTGATCACGATACACATTTTACATCAAGATTCAGAAATAATCATTAGAATGACCTAGATAATGAACTTCGTTTGATCACTTCCTACCATCCCAAAACTGATGGACAATCAGAACTGACTATTCAAACCATAGAAGACATGTTGAGATCATGCTCACTTGACGTTCATGGTATGTGGGATCAATATTTACCTATGGAAGAATTTTCCTATAACAATTACATCCATTCAAGTAATTTAGATGGCACCATATGAAGAGTTATATGGAAAGAGATGTTGCACACAAACCTGTTGGGATGATGTTGTGGAAAGAAAGCTCGTTGGTCCAGAACTTGTGGAGGAAATGATGTAAAAGGTGAAGGTATTCCAAACCAACATCAAAGTAGCTCAATGTAGGCAGAAGATCTGTGCCTGTAACCAAATGAAGGATTTATAATTTCAGGTAGGATATCATGTTTTCATGAAGGTATCTCCATGGAAGGGTGTTATATGTTTTGTTAAAAGGGGAAAATTCAGTCCTAGGTACATCAGAGCTTTTGAAATTCTAGAACGAATTGGGGAAGTTATCTTACCGTTTGTAAATGCTGCCATGTCTCTCCAATGTTCACGATGTATTCCAGGTATCATTATTGAGAAAATATATGCCTGACCCAACACATGTAATCTCCTATGAGGAATTAGAACTGGAACCTTATTTTTCTTATTATGAAGAGCCTATAAAGAATCTTGATACAAGAGAACAAGTGCTGAGAAACCAGACGACTCCTCTGGTAAATGTTCTATGGATAAACCATATGATGGAAGAGGCAATATGGGAACCCAAGGAATGTGTGATGAAGAACAACCTGTATCTTTTTATGTAGAAATATTCTAGAAATTTCAAGGAAGAAATTATTTGAAGGATGGGGGAATGTAACACGCCAAACATCCACAGTACGCTTCTCATTGAATAATACAATAGCTTGTGTTGTACGCAACTTCGAGTTCCAACACACCACAACCAATCAAACTAGCTATTATGAATAGTAATACCCACTTTTTGAAATTTAATAAATTGTATCTTTCAAAAGGGACTTCATTTTTGGATTCGGAATATCGAAATTAGCTTAGGGTGAATTTTTGGTATTTTCGGGAAACTTTCAATTTTTGATGAATAGTGAAAAACACCGAGTTATAGTTTAAAACTGAATTTTTATTTAAATAATTATCTATATTATTTAAATTTATTTTAGGTCAAAATAGATACATAATACCTATATAAGTTCAATTTAATTAATTGGAGTATCTTTATAATAATTTTAGATATATAAATATTTTATTGAACTTTTTACCGTCTTTTACCCACCTAATAGGAGCATTTGCAAATTTACATAAAACATAATTTTACCACTTCTGTGATTTGAATTTCAAAAATCTGAGAGACACGGCTGATATCAGAAAATAAAATGTGGTTCAATAAGTTGAAAATAATTTTTGGTGAATAGTAGGTTTTTTCTTTTATTTACCATGGTTACAAGTAAATAGGGTAATTAATGGTAAAAATAACATTATTATTACTCAAAAACATTTTCAAATTCTATTTGATAATTTTAATTCAAAAAAACCCTTAGTAATAAAATATGATCACTTCGGTCTACATGGATTATATTAGGACATTTATTTTTATTTTATTTAAAGAAGAGTTAAAAGAGTTAAAATCAAAGTTTAAAAACGAAAATCTTTTTAATATTGGGTTATACATAAGATAAATTAGACTATAAATATTGATTAGAAATATAAAAATATTTCCTACAAAATTTTATTTTATTTATAGTTTTTAGACATTAAATAATTATATTTATTAATGACACAATGATGATGCAGTAATTATTGTATTAATAAAAGATTAAAATAATTGATATTATAATTATCCAAATAAATGTAATATGAAACTTTTTATGAATTAAACTAATTTAATTGGTCAATATCCCATATTAGGGTTGGTTAGATGAATTTAGTTGGAAGTAATAATGTTCTTCTGAATTTATCTAAAACAAAATACCAAATAGTGTCAAAATTGACATAAAAGATTTTTTAAAACAAATATTATATTAATAATTGATATTATATTAATAAAAATATAAGGTTCAGAAAAAAGTCTTATATAATGTTTTTTGTATCATTAATGAACCACTTGGGGTTATCTTGGAGTTATATAGTATGTTTATTAACTATTTAATATAAAAATTCAAAGAGATATGGTAAATGTCAAACTATTTAACTTAGATTTAAATTTAACCAATAAGTTTAATATAGTGACCCAAACCTGTCTAAAACCAATTTGTTTAGTTTTTTTAGACCCATAAAAACCTTATACGTTAAATAATTTATTTTGGAGCTATTAGAAAACGAAAATTATTTTATTATAAAATAATATTTCTAGCTATTCCTATGTTGCCGCTCACCCCTTTTATAAAAGGGCGCTCCCCCTTCTCTCTAATTCACACCTTTAAAGCCATTTGGCTCAGCCAACCTCTACCAAAATACCCTCTCAACTGTCCTCCCTTAATCTTAGAGGCCTTCCATTAGTCATAAAGAAACCTAAGGAGCCCTTTTGATCAAATCAAAAAGAAGAACCCAAAGAAGAGGTTAATATTTCATCAACTCTTTCGAGTTCCTTTCTTATTCCACTTCCTCTTTCTTTGTTTTTTCCATTCTAAAATAATAAATCCAATATCTTCTATATACTGTGATGTTATTATATATATGGTACAACCATATTCATTATTCTATCCATCCTTTTAATGACATGCCACCATACATGCGTATGTACGGCTTACCGTTTCCACGTCATGATGTAATTGTTATTCAATAAATTATTATTTGGATGAGTATAATAGTGATTTTTAACTAATGTAAATAATAAATATATCATGATAATGATTCTTTATTTATGATATATCATCCAATTATATATTATTTTAATGTAAAAAGAATTATATTGTTGCTCTTGCATACGTACGGATTACCATCTCCACAAACACGATGAGGTTCATTCCCCATCGTATCCATTCAAGATTAATTTTCATTAGATGATTAAAAATAATTTTTAAAGACTTAATATCATTATGAATATGAATAAGATACATCCTATACATAAAACACATTAATTACTTAACAAATCATATAAAGGGAAACAAATTACTTAACACCCGAAACAATGATAATATTAAAAAATTATTAACAAAGCAATATTAAAAGATCACATATGATATCATATTTATGTATATGATTCTTGTATAATTTAATCACAATCATTTCACCATTATTCCGGATTTTAACCTACCCTCTACCAAGTAATAGTACAAGGTAAGGGTTAATTTCACAGTCTCTTTATTATTTGAGGTTGTTTTTACGTAAGTATCTATTGGGACCACTTTATCATCCACATCCATGTTTTATTAAAAATGTATTTCAAAACATTTTTAGTATTTACTAGACTATGGGATAATGACATTTATACACTTTTATACTTTTTATAACATGTTTTTGGAAGTAATATTTTGGTCGTTTTCCAAATTAGGTACTTTATAACCTTTTCAACAAAACTAAGGTAAGAATGTCTTCTTTAACTTATACGGCGGGTGAAACTATTTTTCGCTTTTAGAACATCATAAAATCTTCCCTTAAAATATTATAATAATATTTCCAAATCAAAAGTTTTCTATTTTAATTATATAAATTTTAAATGATTTCAAAATAGAAAGCAATATTACTCTAAAAAAGTATTTGATTTCATCTATGTCAACATCCTTTGATGGATTTTAAGCTTATTTGAAGTTGATTTATTATGATACAAAACTTACATTTTTTATTGATGGGTTTGTGATATTTTTTACTATGGATGTTTTATTTTCACAACATTATTGGTTTATATATAAAGTAATGACATTTCGTATCCATTTTTTAATATGAATGTTTATGTTATGTTTCAATATTTTCATATGAGGAATGCATTGGGCATAGTAATTGACGGATAGAGCCTGCTATAGCTCCTCGATGAATCAGTGTGTCTCATGAGACAAACTAGTGTCCTGGAAAAAGGGCTTGAAAAATATTATTGGTAGTCCTGGCCCAAAGCCTTGATTATGTGGTTATGAAAGTCTAGCATTTTGCATTCCATCATTAGGAAAGTGGCTATTGTTATTACATGTGATTATTCTACTAGAAGAATATCCAGGTGAATAAGTTAATGGAATTATTTGATTTTTATCTTTTCCATATTATGATTAAGATCAAGATTAAAAGGATTTTGTTTGATTTTTATACATTTCTTTTAATGCTTATGCTTATTTATGAAAGTTTACGCTATATTGTTATACATACTGAGCATCTGAGGTCACACCATTCAATGTTTTATTTTTCCTAGGATGCAAAGAAGTATATTATGAATGACTTATAGGGATATTCTATAGGATATCAGTGTTTTATATGGAAAAAATGTTGTTTTAGTTTTTCATTTTTTGATAAAATGTAAACCTTATGAATGTATCTTGTACTACCAATGCTACTAAACTAATCGGCCTTTCGAGACTTGATCTTTTGTGATCATGCAAATGTAATGTAATAATGCACGGACTCTGGTTTATTAGGGTCGTGCATTACATTAATGACTAATTAAAATTTTTTTTTTAGAAACATAATGATATATATAGTGTATAAAAGTTAAATACTATATTTATTTTATGATAATAAAATAATAAATCATAAGTATGGAGGAACATTCACATATATTATAATGATATGGTAGAGAGATCGAGAACTACTCTTGTAAGATATTTTTTTATGATCAATGAAATCTATAAAAATTAATATTTTCTTATGAAGATGAAATTCATTCAGAGGGATAACAGAAACAACTTATTAAATATATAAATAATTTAATATAAAATTACTAGAAAAACATATTTAAGGAAAAAATAAAATGACCCAATGAAATGGAAATTGATTCCATAAAAACATTTACCATGGGTTCATGCTTGGTCAGATATTCTCTATCCCCTTTTATAACCAACATATGTTTATTATAAATATATATTAGTGCCATATATACACATTTATTACTTTATACCATTCATTTACAATTTCACACCCACTATTTCGTGAATTTGTTTTTATTAAAAATAATATATTGGTGAATATTATGTCATTTATTCCCAACTAAATTATTTATGGTGGTTTTGGTAGTCATTCCATGATTATTTGTTCAAAATCTCCTTAAATTTCTAGGAAGTAAAATATTTGTTTTGATAGTTATAGTGTTTAATATTAATTATATGGAGCTTATAATGATGATATTTAAAAGAAACTTATAAAAACATTTTTATTTTAATTTGAGTATAATAAAAATAATAGAATTTTATAATATGTATACATATATATTATTCGATTATTGAATTTTACAAACATATAAAATTAATCAATATTACATTTTATTAAGAATAATTATTTTTTCTTAATCATTAAGTCCAGAAAAATTATAACATTATTTATGTAGTTGGTCAAATGATCCCAACCAAGAACAAGGTATAATGAATTAATGAATAACAGCAGGTTATTATATATCAATAATATCACTATTAAATAATTATTCTATGATAATTAATATTTTAGAGTAAATGGATGAAAATTATAAACATGAAAATAGTTCAGAGTGGATAATACATATGTTAAACACAAAAATCATGCCTTACAAAGCTTACTGGAAATTATGGATATTAGATGCCTTATTGTGATGAAATTATAAAAAAGTGAGCGATGAGTATTATGTATATTATATGAAAATGAATCCCTGAGGTAACCAAGTGAATTTATTTCATTCACAATGATATAGGTGGGGGTATTTTTAAGGTAATATTGACTTAAATTTTCACCCATTCTCATTCCCAAATAAATTAGTAATGTATTTCTTAATTTGATATGGATACAAAGTTGAAATATATTTGAGATAAAATATAATGAGGTCATTCCTAACCTCATCCACTCATTTTAAAATAATATTTTTTTATATTTTTGGGTAACTACCCCTTAATTTATATGTTTTACTACATTTTACCATTACTAATTTAATTTAATTTTTTCCATTACAAGATTTATTAAAAATAAAAAATAAATTTAATTCATTATTTAATTGAAAAAAAATTATTCCAAAAAATTCATTATAATAGAATCAATTTCTAAAATAGATAAAATTCCGTGTTAATATAAGAATTCATAACCAATGAAAAGATATTATATGAAAATGTATTTTTAGAATAAATTGAATTTATTAATATACTTTTACATTTAATAAACATTATATGGTTGTTATTGTATTTGATTTTTTATATTATTAATGAATATCACTTAAATTGTCAATTAATTATATTTAAAAAAAATACATGTGTAACAGGAAACATTTCTTTGAAAAATATTTTTTCTAAATGTTATAATATTATATTCACAATTTGATAAATATATTTTTAATTTATCAAAATTATGTTAAATTTTTTATATATACATTTTAAAAATACGTTTTATTATCTAAATCAATCCATTAATAAAATGATAACTTTATAAAAAAAATTAATTCATAAAATAAATTCAATAATAAAAATATATACCATTTAATTAATTTATAATTACACATTCCAATCATGTTGACATCAGCATAAAAAATGATCACCTCCATATAATACCCAAGGGTGATATAAGAAATAGTGGTAGTCATGGGTGTTGATTCATCTATTATTTATCTCATAGAGATATCAATGAGATTGAACATTTCACATAGACTATTTCAATGATATTGTACTTATTGATGTTTAGTTTTTGATTTGTCTATGGAAAATCCTAGTGATACTAAATCTCAACCAAGATAAAACAAATGAGCCTCATAAATAGTACCTCATCTACATGATATTATTTCTTACACATTCATCCTAAATTTTATTAGGTGGTTACTTCAATTTTTACATTCATATTCAATGACTTCTTTACAATATTAATAATTAAATATCATAATAATTATAATTTATTACATTTATTATTCTTGGGCCTACAGATGGTATTAAAAACTACATAATATTAACAACCACATAATGTCAAAAAACATATAATCTCAATAAACATATATATAATGGTTTTTATACAATCCTACAAATAAACACATGCACTTCATTAAAATCCCTCATCTATCTCTCAAATTTCACATAAAAATAATTTAATCATATTTTCACCATATTATATTCTTTTAAATGGTATTTTTAGTTTTATGATCCCATAAATTTATCAGGGTGAATATTATTACAGTCATGTAACATTTTTATTTACTTGTGTATTTATTCCTTTTACAATTTTTCAATTATGTTTTTTTAATCAATGATCAAATGTATTTAATTTTTCATTATGATTTTATACCATAATGAAATAATGAAATAATTATTTTTTGTTCTATGTTTCCTATAATTCAAGAATAAAACACAACATTAATGGGAAATTTTTAAGTATAATCTTTGGGAATTAAATATACCCCATTTAAATAACATCTATCTATATATTTTATATCATATAGTAAACAAAATATTTGTAATTTTGTCTTGTTACATCTTTTGGTTACAACATTTCTTCCTAAAACCTGTGATTTTTTTATTACTTTGTCCATGGATTTTTTATTTTCCATAACACATTCACTCTATGATAAAATATCATTATGGATTATTCTAGACAAGATATATCATATTGAAACTACAAAAAAACTAATTTTAGTACATGAAATCGATCTTTTATTCACTTAATAAAATGTTATATAAATAACCTATCAGGAAATTGTGAGAGGATTTACTTGATTACTATATGTTATGATATAGACTCTATATGATAAATGATATCATAGAATGGATGTTTTCCTGTATTATAATTCAATTTCTCCTAAATGTTATGAACCTATTCCAAAGAGAGATTCCGAAGAATACATTTTCAATGACTTCAATCAACTAATCTCACTAAGAATTTATAATACAGCCCTTTTATTGACTTTACAATATATTAACATGTTATTATGTTCAGTAAACTATACTAGTAATTTCATGAATAATATTGTTTTTAAAGAAACATATCTATCAATATTCATAAAAAAAATGTTGAAGTTACCTATCTCCTCCCAAGAAATCCTCGTATGTTTCAATTTTTATAGTAGACTATACACTGAAAATATTTTTGATCTCTAATAAAGTGATTTTTTATACCAACATCCTTTTAAATCTATATAGAAATATCTTATCACATCACCAAAAATATGAGTGAAACATTTAGATTGAACAAATGTTTTTGTATGGGTTTCTATTCAAATCCTCAACTCCATATCCAATTCATGTAGATGAATTTTATATATTTTTAATGTGATCCTTGGATATTTATCAAATATAATTTAAATTGTTACCCCATACAACCTCATCACATAAACGTTAAATAACATGGAATGATGATTGAATAATAAATCTTCTTTAATATTAATTAATTTTTCCTACATTGAATGTAAATTCCCCACTCTATATATTATAATATATCATTTATTACTATTATGAATAAAAAAATTGAAATCCAAGTTATGTTCACCCAAAAACATATTATTATAAGAAATTGTTGAAACATCCAATTAGATTTCAACCATCTAGCCTCTTTTTATGGAATTAAATGAATAATGATACATACAATACAATATACCTATTCAAATTTACCCACAAGAATAATTTATTAACATCATTGTACATCATCATTATTCCAATAAAAATTGTGACAGATTAGTTATGTGAATCATCCAAAAGATCCTTATTTAGTTTAGGTATATATGATACATGTATTCGGGTTCCAAATCATAAAACTATATCATTATCAATGTTTATATATTTACTATTTGGTACCTTATCCTATAGAAAAAAATAATCATTAATTTCCTCCATGGTAATCACATAGGTAGAAGATTGAGATTTAATTTCATAAATATAGGATTCAATCCCTATAATTATGATTTCAATATCTATTTTTTAATTATACATAAATTATTGGTCCATATAAATCATCATCATTGAAAGGGTAGTATGATTTTTTCTAATCAGAGCATAAACAACCATTTTTTTTCTTACATGGATAGTAATATATTATGAAATTATAAAATTGAGTAAATATCACTCTCTAATTTTGGAAATTTTGAGAATCCTCAATGTCAATATGTGCCTTAATGTCATGGAATTATTATATAAATCACACTTGTTATGATAGAGAAAATTTTATGAAATATGTTATAAAAAATAACATTACTATATCTCGATCTTATGTTGGATAATATTTCTCAAGGGACGTTAATTGATGTGAGGAATAATCTATAACCGTACAATTTTTTAAAATGACACATCCTATGATAATCTTTCATTAATAAATATAAATAAAAAAACTTCTCAATATTAGGGTAGTGTATGTATATGTGTAGTTACAAACATATAATAACACTATGTACTACTATATTTGAATTCTTATATCTATGATAATTTTACTATATTTCACATGAAAATGGTTATTATATTTTATAATCATAATTTATTTCTAAAAAAATTAATTTGTTAGTGGTGAACCAAAATCAAATAATGAAATGGTTTTTATTGAGTGGAAAATATTTGTACCTTTGACCACTTAATTATCATGATCCACTTCAGTGGTAGTGTTTCTATAGTATTTTATTTATTTATTTCTTCTTGTATGGTGTCTATGACCATTATCCTAGAAATCCACTGTATTGATGAATTTATTTACATAATTTTAAAATCGAATATATTTGAAGAATCCAGGTATGGTTGGTAAATTATTTGGGATTTGTTTCTTCATCATTGAGTTAATTTAACTCTTCACAAATACTTAAAAACACTATGCTTGAAATAATTATTTATTATATATGAAATATATTTTTTGTACTTTGAAAAATCATCTTAGGTTTTCTCCCCACATTTCATTGCATGCATGTGAATGATGTTTTTTCTAAATAGGTATTTATCATTAACAATTACATAACAGTCCAATTTATTTTTCATATCTCTAAATATTTGAGAGTAATTGGTTTCTTTAGTTTCCATTTACACCCTAATTACACATAAAAATACTTATTAGTTTCTATAAAATTATATTTTAGATAGTTCCTTCCAAATATTGGTATTATTAAAAAAATTGATTACAATTTCATGGTCAACTAAATACCTTGAAATGTACTTCTTAATAATCCCTGATATTTTTCATACCATTCTCTAATTCATATTTATTAGTTTTTCATACGCAACCCCAAACATTAACAAAAGCCCTGATACATTAATAAAAAGAAATTATTATAATATAAAATTTTATTGTAATAAATAAATCTATGGTTATAAATAATTTTAAATTAAAATAATATAATTCTATTAAAAAATATAAAAAAACAAAGGTAATTATATTTTTAAAAATAATCCTTCACTATAAAAATGATTTTACACATTCATTTTGATAATATGAAAATTTACATTCCTTATGAATTAAAATATTATCAGAAAAATGGATTATATATTTTAAATGTGTAGGAAAAAATTACATAAATAATGATATTTTCATTTGAGGGATAAAAATACAAATACTTTGATAAAAGTTAAATAATTTTATAATGGAAAAACATTAATTTTTAAAGGATTGTATTATTAACAATGTATAATTATATTCTAATAAAATGAATTAATTTAATTTAAAATATAAAACTAGTCTAATTTTTAATCCTATATATAAATATATTAACATAAATTCCAATTTTAATGAATACTAAATCATATTATGAAAATATAACATTGAATACAATATTTTTATACAAAATTGTTTTTCTACGAATTAAATGGTTCAATTTAGTAGTAAGTGTTTTTTAATTTATTAATTTATATAGATTATATTAAGTATAAATATATATTAAAAATATCAAAATTTTGTGATGAATGTTACATTATATTTTTTATAAATATATATTACTTATTAAAAACTACTTCCAAGGTAAACTCCAAAATGATGAAATTTAAAAAATAAAAAAAAATCTAATATTTTTTAAAACTGAAGTGAAATTGAGTGGTAAATGATCTAACATAATTATACCACCCACTATTTCATTATTTTCCACCATTGTAGCCATTGAAGATTGAATAGTCTCATGACATAATTGAAAATGTGATGGGTATTTAAAAAAAATTCATTTTCATCACTTCTAAACCAGGATAACTTCAACCTTGTTTATCAACCATTTCTAAATCCCTATCTCTAGAAAAAAACATTATTATAGTATCTCTTCAACCCCTATTGTTTTTTTTGTAGCCTTGGTCTTTAAAAATAATAATTTAGGGCTCCTTTGGGTGTTTTACATGGGATAACATCTATATGGAAATGTAATGTTTTCCCCAATCGTCCATTATTTATTTTTTTATTATACAATATCATACCTACACAATCTAGGAATGTATGAGAAAATCAGTATTACTAATATGCTAAAATGATATTACAGTAATGGAATATTGTTTTTCTTTACTTCTACCACCATTTGAAACATGAAAATATTCCTTATAATATTTTTGGACTACCACCTCCACATAAGATATGTATTTTGTTTTCAACATAAAATATTATATCATATTAGGCCATCAAAACCTAATAATTTATGATATAATTAAAAAATAAGTGAATTTGTTCTTTTTTTTAAAATTATTATGTATAACATCTCTTATAAAATTAAAATACCACCCTATCCTCCTTTAATATTAGTAAAACAAACATGTCTTGAATATATCATCATATATAATAACATAAATACTAATAAAATTAAATTCAAAATTTTCATTTATATATTAATGAAATATTAATGTTCCTTTAAATATCTAATAATGATAAAAATTAAATCTATGAGAAAGAATTGATAATTCCATTGTGATATTAGTATAAAACACTATTGAAACTAATAACATTGGATGATTAAATGAGTTATTGATAACCATTATTAATGTGATAAATATTTATAAATATATATTGTAAAATGATATAGAAATTATTAATTATATATAATTGTTTATTAAGATCTAAAATTTTCATATAGATGAGGATAATGTTCATTTCACTAAGTAGGAAAAATCTAATGGGGTTTGGCATCTCAATTTTTCTTCAAAGAGAGATGATATGTATTCACCACTTTTCCCCTTTTAGGGTTTCTATATAGTCTATGGATTTAATTTATCATAAATTTTAATTCTCACTATGAGATTTAAAAATTCATCTCATGTTTTCCCCTTCATGGGTTATCCATTCGAAAGATAATGATGATGTAGAGGGTTTCCATTACTCAATTTTTTTCTATAAGTGAAAACCACTCTTCATTAAATATAATGTTTTAATATTGATTTATTTATTCCTAGTGACATTATATATTGTATTTTAACCTAATATTATATGGAATTCATGTTCCAAATGTTACTCTTTTTCCTATAAGAATCTATTTTTTCCCTGAAAATTTAATTTCATTAGGAATAATTCACATATTATATATGAAAGTTTACTACATATCATTGATTTCAATTCTATTATATTTCCATTACAAAGTGGAATAAAAATTTTGGTTGGAATATTATGATCATTATATTCCCTTTTATTAAATTTCTATATATTTTTTCAATTTTTTTCTTGATTTGGGTTTTCAATAAAGTCATCAAAAAGATAAGAAATGATTTTCACCTATAAGAACAGATATTATTTTAAACTAATTTAAATTTTTTATATATTCACTATTTTATTTCAATTTAAGTTTATTTTAATTTTATTAAATTAATATTTTAAATATTTTTTCACTACATCTTAAAAAAATGGTTTTGTAATGTTACAAGAAAATCTTTTTTTTATATGATATTAAGAAATGATTGTATGAAAGATCTATTCTCAAGATTTCAATTAATTTATTCAAATATTTACCTTTAATGAAATGATTTTTAATAAATGAACCATTATTTTACCTTTTAAATTAATTATTTTTGGGTTACCATGTATTTGGAACAAATTGATCAATTTTTTGAAAATTAAATTTAGGTGATTCCATTTGGAAAATTTATGAACCCCTTTTTTCATGTGGGTTATGTTTGATAAGATGAATTATTTTATTTTTAGTTACAATCATAAGTATAGATAATGATAGGTGGATTCATTATCCCCAACTAATTCATTTGTGACATATTTACATTATATTTGCACCCGTCATGATTGGTGCACAAAGAAAGATTAAATGAGTGGTTGGTCGTAATTGGATTACTTCACGACATAAAGGTGGGAATACATGGATTTTTCATGACAAAAATAATGGGAATATCTTGGTTTTTTTAAATGTATTATGTGTAAATACATGTATTATTTTGAAAAATAACTGAAAAACATGGGTTGATTTCCCCAAAACATTATGTGTAGAAATACATTGATTTTTTTCAAATGTTTTATAATGGTTATATTTATGCCACTTCGTTAAATAGGCCTAATTTCCATGAAATGAAAAAAATTTCTATTGTTCCGTGATTTAAAGATATTATAATTTTATTTATTTTAATATTATTTTATTTTAAATTTCATTAATATGAAAATATGATATTATTTTTATGACCGTTATTTGGTAATATATTTCTATTACATGATCATTAATGCTCAATAATATTAATTTGACTACCATTTTTGATTCCATGTTCATTTTGTAATATATTTACCCATTTTTCATGTTTCCTCTCATGTTTATGACAGATCTTCTTTAACTACATTCCATTACTAATAATTTCATCTCACACTTTTCTTATGTTATCATTCCACAAGATACGAAGTTGGTTATTAACTGTGATGGATTAAAAATTTGGTTTATAGTTGATTAGTTATGGAGAAATGTTGAGAAATATTGTAATTTTTTCATTTAAATAATCAAGCAATAAATTGATCCTTTATTTCATTAGTTTGTGTAGATATTTGTGAATGTAATTTTTATTCTTATAAAAAATTAAGAATGTTTGTTTATTTTTATACTATCAACTCAGTGGCTATCAAATCTATTTCACGTAATTTTAATTATTATTTTTTGAAATGTGATAAAACCTCAAGGTATAATTCAATTGGATATGTCTATATATAGGATAATATTTTTAAATTTTGGTAATGTAGATATGTTGTGGTTTTATAGAAATAACTCATTAACTCGATAATATAAGTGGATGTAGGATCTTGTATAGGTTTACCTATGAGATGTAACTGTAAAAGGGGAAAATTTGATATTATCTCAAACATCAACCAGGGCATGAAAATGTTCAATAATTTCACACCTAGTATAAATATACTTGGGGATATGATTTTATTTTTTCAAAAAAAATTATTAACCATGATGAGTGAATATGAATATGTATATATTAGAGAAATTAATAATAACATACACTAGATGGACTTGATTGAAGATAAAATATTCATATGTTATAGTATGAAGTACATTTTGGACTTGTTTCATATATGATCATAGTTTACCCTCGATACATATACTATATTATTTCCATATACATTATTTTATTTGATGTAATTGAAGTAATAAGTAGGAACTGATCAAACAATGAGTGTGTGGTGAAATGTGTGGATTTTCAAAATTAAATACTAAATGGGATGGAATTGAATGTAAATAACCTCATAATAATTCACCCCACCTATATAAATATATGAATAATAATTTGAATCACATTGACCTCCAAAACATAGTATGTATGTAAAACATGATATTTAGTCTATCATGTGATAATGTCCATCTACAACATGGAAGGAGCAACTTGATATTAATTAATTTATGAGACAATGTCCAAGAATAGATGGTGCATATATATATATATATATATATTGTCCAATATTTTTCTTGGTATAAAAATCATATATTTTTTAATAATACTCTCTAGATTTCAGATATGTTTTATTTAAACAATGGAAGTCGAGAAATGGTCTAGCATGATTGTGTATTAAAGAGGAGTTACAGAACATGACTAGTTTTTGTATGATGAATATATTCACAATATAATTAAAGTATTAAAGATATAAATTACTCAAACCAAGGATATAAATTAGAAATAAACCTTATATTTATTTATTGAAGACTTAAACCATATTTACATGTTGAAATTGGATTTTATGCCATATGAATTGCATTTATTCGATTTTTAATCCAGTAAAATGGGAATTTCTATGTGTATGGGATTCATCTAATTTATGATATTAATACCCTATTTACACAAAAATTAATCTATGTTTTTTGTTTAAACATTAAGGATTAGGTTCATTTTGATAACTTATCTTATCATATTCACAAAACTTCAACCTTTGAACCCTATAAAATTATATTCTATCTAGGACCATGAACTTGCATATTCTAATTCCATATCATGATATTCAAGGTAAATCAAATTTCATAATCTCTTTTATCATATCTACTATTTTAAAATTTGGTTATCATTAGTTGTAATTCATGTGTTGGTAGAATCGTCTCATATTCCAGGAATAGAATGTGGAAGGAACCCGACTTCACCTTGGACTTTGGGAATTGTAGACGTACACTCCATTTTGATGTTGGTGGTCAAAAACATATCCCTATTATCTATGTAAATTATATATAGTTTGTGAAATATATGTTATCTCACCAAAAAACCAACCATACAGAATAAATTATCAAGTCAATTATTTTCTGGAAAAATCATATTATTATACATACTATTGGATCCCATCAGGTCCTCTGATAGTATGATCTATATTAATGACCATTAGATTGTTGTTACACTAATGAAAATAATGATACATAGTCATAATAGAAATTTATCCAAGAATTTCATGTGAAATAAATAAATTAGTTTCATGAAAATATGAATTTTCATAACATTAGATTTGTAGTGACCAACTCAAAGAAAAACCACTTGGACTAAATTTGTTAAATAATGACTGATCGGTATTACATTTTTATCGGAAGATTTTTTAATACCATCATATATTATTGATATATGAATTAAAATGATAAAATAAATTATCACAGATATAACAATTTTTGTAATTTAGATCTCAATCATCTGTATTATAAAGGTATAGATTGATGGAAATCTAGAAAAGTGACCTTTATGGATTATGAAGACATGTTTTGTTTTTCATGATGGTATTATTCTAAAATGATTATTTAAATGTGTTTCACTATGTTATGCTGAATTTATTATATATTTGAATTTCCCTCAGTTATATTGAAATTCTTATATATAGGTAATTCTCCTAGTTAAATTGAAATGATTTGATATTGGGCTTGTATTGGTTCTACTAGAATTATTATACATTGGTATTTCTCCTATTGATGTTGAAATTTTTATATATATGGCCAATTACTGGTTATGATTAAATG
This sequence comes from Viscum album, assembly GCA_963277665.1. Lineage (NCBI taxonomy): Eukaryota > Viridiplantae > Streptophyta > Magnoliopsida > Santalales > Viscaceae > Viscum > Viscum album. The sequence continues at coordinate 439,361,864 of OY728145.1, read as the reverse complement.
ATTATATTTTAGGATTTCCCCAGCTCTCCTATTTTTGGTTCACTAATACCTTTTTTTACTATACACAATGAGGGTTACGAATCAATATAGAATAGTTCAGTGACATGCTCAGTGTTATTTGGAATAGTGATATAGAATGATGGGAGTAATGGAGTATGAAATCAATGATTTAGGATCTATAGGTTTATTTTAATGACCATATCAATTTATTAAATTAAAAACATCTATATCAATTTATTTTTTTCACTATATACTTTAGAATAGATTTTAATAGTCGTGTTGGATTTGGCCTACTAAGTGGTACTCACAACCAGGATAGGCTCCAAATTTTTACCCTAACAGATTTCGAGGATTCATGGGTTGAAATAGTCTATGAATGATTTTTTATTTCATTTTATTGATAAGTTAGAGAAAATGATTAGACCAACATGGTGTTTGAGACAATTGTGTTATATATATTATATACAGTTTATGATTTTTCTTATTACATGTTGTATAGCATTTAATTACATTTTATCATTACACTACATTGTTTATTATTATTTAAAATATATGATTCATTTCTTTATTCATCAATTGTTAATTGATATCTATTTTTTTTATCATACCCTGATTGTTATCTTAACTTTTTTTTATTTCTCTATACTATATGGTATAGTCTCCCTTCAATTTTCATTATAACCTAAATAAATGTATGAATACAGTAGTGTATGTATAGGTTCATATGTGGGTACATAGAAAACCCAAATCAATCACATAGGGTATCATTGGGATTAGAAACATTAGGAACCAGTATCAGGGACTTGAGGTATTGATTTACTATTTTTTAATGTTATAATACTGACCAGGATTTTTCATAAATTTTTTATTATCCCATTAAAGAGATTTAATAAACCATTAATGGTATAAAATAGAGTTCCCAAGGATTATTTCATTATTCATGTTGTTATCGGGATAATGTTTTGATTTTTTTCACCCTGGTTGATTCAATTATTGTTTGTTGAGTTTTTTATAAATTCTTTAGTATGAAACGATTAGAGTACGAATGAATCTTGATAAGAATATATGGGTATATATTCATGTACATTATCCATTATATGAACATATATAATACAAGTGACACATATTCCAATTTCAATTATAAAGTCGAAACACCATTATTCCTGATAAATAAAATTAGAGATACTGTTACATTATGGAAATATAAATTTAACCCAGGTATAATGGAACCTAAAGCCACTGTATTTTAATTTTTGCATATTTTTTGGTTTTTCATTATTATATAATTAGTGTCAAAAAAAATTTATTTTTCATTTTTATATATCATTCCATTATATCATCATTGATATATGTCTCGAGAGACTAGAAACCATCACAATCCTAATTTTCCTAATCGAGAACAACTATCAGCTATATAGAATCTGATGGATTTCTATCTTAACAAGTACTTCATCAGGGTCTATTTACCCATAGAAAGGAAAAATGTTTGAAATTTTCTTATGATGTTGGAGATGATGGGAGAATTTCATCTTCAGTATGACCATATATTCAATGTGGAGGGAGGATCCTTGAAAAGTATGATTTTGATTGATTCTATCCAAATGATCTTCAAGAATCCGAAGACACTTGTAGTTAGGATATTGAATATAGCATCTTACATCCATCATGGACTATCTAGGCATTAATTGGACATAATGGAAAATTCTGGTATGCTAGAGGATTTGTACAATTAATACATTAAAGGGATGTTTTTAAGTGATTTATATCTAGATAAATTTATATATGTGAATTCAATCAAAATTGTGTACATGAAATGATAAGGATTATCAGGGATATACTATTAAAACTACATAATCGAATTGTAACATTTTTCACATTATTTGGAAGAAGATTATGTCTCCACGGTCAGACATTTTTTGATGTGATTCACTATGAGATACTGTTATAAGTAATTGTTTTTCTGAAATAACATTGTGAATGTAATTTATTAGGCACGTCCAAAATAAAATAAACTTAAATGTCACCCCAAAGTGTGGCCTAAATATTTCAGTACGGATATGTGAGACATTTATTCTTTTTTTAAGAATATCGAATATGATAGTTATCATAATTGTAGTACTGCCTTTAAGGATATATGTAATCTTTTCAAGAATGTGGTCTACCAGAATGTTATCAGAATAGTAATTTGGTTCATAATAATACTCACTTTCATTACAAAAATTTTATTAACATTGATGTAGAAATATGGTTCATATTTAGATGATCTATAGGATAAATTAGTACAACTATAGTGGAAGGGGATTATGATATCCCCAAGAGTCTTGGAATTATATAGTTTCACTCACTAAACAAGAAAATGGAGTTCAACTAAGAATTTTGGAAGAGGTCGGGTATGTGGAACCCCGTTTATGTAATGGTAGAACTATCTAGGGGGAAAAAGGTTATTTATAATTCATCCTAGTTTAGAGGGGCGAGTTAGAGGAATTATATTTAGTCTACTCATGTAATATTAGATGTAGTGCCTTCTATAATTTTAGGTATGATTATTGTTTCATTCACACATTCCTAAATTTATTTAAATTGGATCAATATATTTCATTTTATAATATATTTTTTAAAAAAAATTAAGGGGTTTCTTTGAAGATAATTTATAGTTTCATGACCATTGAAACGCCATTTGGAGTGCAGTCATATGATATCAAACATTGTAGGGGGTGTTATCTTAAAATTTCATTTCATTTTTTTCATTGGTAGATGCTTATTCTATTTATGACATACATCTATTTTATTCTTACATTGGATTAGATAGTTACATATGAGTCTCAGATCTAAGGTAATCATAGTCTTTTCAATAACCTTAAGGGTGATGTTATTGTCACTAGAGAGAGTGTGGTCTTCATGATGGTCATGCAAGAAAAATTTCAGTGTAGGTTGAATTGACATAAAGATCAGATAAGGAGCCTTATTCTAGATTATGTTTCTATATAGTAGGATACATTTCCCCATAGTTGAGGGACATTTTAAAAACTATTTTTGAAATATTTCTTTTTCTTACCTCCAGAGTAAGAGATCATGGTCACGACTATGTTGGGTTCGTGAATTAAGATATTTTGTTTTATACAAATAGAAAGGAACCTACATTACATGACGAGTTGGATGGTTATTTCATAGTTATATAAGGTAATGGATTCATATATCATAGTACATCAACATAGGTTTCTCCTATGATATACACCAAATATGATGATGTAACTCTATTGAAATGTGTTGAATGTCATATAATAAAATATATTATAGTCAATAACTGGTACCCTTTCACGAATATATGATATATTCAATCAGTTATGAGATTATATGATATTTTAAAAGATTAACTGAAGGTCATGTTTCCACCATTTGTTGGTGAGACCATCATAAATACCCAAATCTCCATTTTATAGAATCCATGGATTTTTATATGTTTTTCATGATGTCGGTTGGGCTAGACTAGTGAAGAAGAAATATTCATTTCTATGATGAATTATATCATTAATCCATTATTGGATCAGTTTCTATAGTTGTCATCAGTGAATTATTATTCTACACCCAGCTCGTAGATGATAATTCCAAATATCATGAAATCAACTGTATTATAGTATAGAATCATATTTATACAATGATATATAAATACAACCTATAGGTTGATAGAGTGTACTAAATATATCTTTTAATATCAATGGGTGGTGTGTATGTAGTCCCAAAGAATGTTATAGTTGTACATTACATGAAGTAGCCGAATATTATCATCAAGATTTTGATTTTTTGGGTTTAGTAGTCTATTATCGAAATTTCTTCTTTGAATTATCCCTTTTGATATCATTCATGTCTGTACTGACAGAGAAAGGGGTGATGTTGGTTTCTTATATTCTTATCAGATATAGTTTCATGAGTATAAGATAAGTCTAACAAAACCACAAATCCTATCTATGTGTATTTGGGGTAAGGATAATATAATTTACTTCAATTCATGATGATTCATACTCATAGAAGATATGATGTTAGATGATTGAGTGGTTTTTTACATATATAGAAAGCTAAAACCATAATATATGAATTACCTTAATTATAAAGTAGAGTTATCTTGACTAGTATATTCCCACGAATGATGGATAATAAATCATCCTGGTTATAGTGTTGTGGTGTGAAAAGAAAAAAAAACCCTTATTTAAATATTCAATCTTGAAAAAGTCGATCCATCATAAGAGTGACTAGGTGAAGTATGTGAGGTCATTAAATAATGATTTTCATTAATCACCTTGAATGATAATAATCATTATTAATACATTTATCATGATTATGTTGAACATGGATGTGAAAGAGTCTTGGTATTAGTGGAATTAATGTAACTCTTTGAGAACAATTGTCTCGATGTTCATGAGTCTCTATGGTGGGTACTCTTATAAAGATTTTAGTGAAACCAGTTAATCTTGATAGAGTCCTTACTGATATGTTGTGTGATGTTGATGGAATAGATGTTAGTGATTGATTTTATGGTATGGATTAACTATTAGAATGGTCTATTGGTAGTTGAGATGTTATTATATTTTGATGTCGAGTATGGTTTCCTATAGGTTTGTGCGATGAGATAATTAAAGAGTTTCATGCCTCTAAACGTGAGGGTGTATCTAGGCCCAACAAATATTTATTGTTACCTTTGAAAAAAATACTAGTTTTTTTAATAAAGAAGGAGATTGTGAGATTTTTTGATTTAATTTTCACTTATTAATAGGTGAAGGGAAAACATAAGTTCCCTACTATGTTGTTTCATCCTCTAACATTCTAAAACAAAAATGTGATGAATAAAATATTGATTTTGTGATAGTATTACCCAAGAATGTCATCATGAATGATATAGTGAGGGTGATCCTAGTTCAACTAATAAAGGTATCACACTCTATCCTATCAGAGAGTCTTTCTATTTTTGTATTCTTGGTAGTCTCTATGTGTGAGACAAAGTACAACAATATGGTTTTCTAAAAAGTATTCAATATTATATATATCATCATTTAATTTATATATTATGTAAGTGTATTTTGAATTATTGAGTATTATAGGTTCTTATTAGTGTATCCTATCATCATAAGTCTGATGGAAAATCTAATTGGATGAATCAAATTCTATAGGATATGTTTAAATCATATGTTCTGTATTTTGATGGGCGTGAGGAGAAACCTCGGGTAGTCACAAAGTTATCATATTATAGAATCATCAATGAATCAACAAAAATTGATTCATTTAATGAATTTTATTAATGTTCATGTCATTTAACAATTTTTTGGTTGGTGTTAGGTGCTTTTGGTGCTTGATGGACCTGGTCTCATAAAAGTTTCCTCTCATCGTGATATTTTTATTTGAATGTGGTTAGTGGATATGAAGATCCATCATAAATAAAATGATGAACATTAGAAATGAAATATATAGTTTGAGGTTTTTCATCTTGTTTTTCTATATGTTTCTCCTTGGCTAGGGATATGATGTATCCGGAAATAAGAAAAACTAGTTGCATAGTTTTTCGATTAGATTGAGATATTCAAAAATGATGGTCTAGTGGCATACCATTTATCTTTTTTGAGTGAGATATCAATATAAATCTTTCCATGTGAATGTTGTTAGTGAAATTTAGTGGGATATATATAGTAGTGAGAGAAATATCTGGGGTATGAATGTACCATTTGTGTGATTTTAGTAAAAGCACATTTATGTTCAAGAGATGACCATGGAGATTGAATTATATATGTGGAAATAGATTAAAGTAAAGTTCACTGAACACCATAATTATTATTAAAGAATATTTTGAATGAGAATTTATATGATTGTGAGGTTATATAGTCTCATCATATTCCATGCACATCCTTATTAATTTTTTAATAATTATCACCAATTTTTTGTTTTGATTTATTTAATTCTTGGAATTATTGTGTAGTTCTTATTTTGTTGTGTGTTTAGGGGGTGTATCTATAGGGAGATTTGAATAACTCTTCAGAATAGATGTAATTCCTAAATCATGAACTTATTATTTTAATTTATCATAAAAAATGAAAAAATTGAAATATGGAAAAAAAATATATGGTCAAGAGATAAACCATATTTAAGTTGAGAAATACTATTTTACACTATACGATTTGGTTTTATTCTATTTTTTATCCAATGTGATATAATGTTTGAATTATATGTGATTTTTACAATATATGAAATATATCCCCTATTTAACTAATATAAAATCCTTTATCGGTTTTAAAAAATAGCATCACTAATGAATATAGATAATGCATCTTCCCTCTTTCACATAACATTATCTTGTAATCCCTACCAAATTATCTTCAAACAAGGAGTCTGCCATTATATCTTGTAATTTTATATTTTGATATTATAGGTAAGCCTATCTCTTATCCTTTCATATATTGTCTAATTTTATAAGTGGAATCCAAATGTTATGATGCAGATGTTGAAATCATTCCCCATATTTAATGAATGGAAGGAATAAGAAACCTTACATTACCTATGAGGCTATTTAGTTTTTTCCTTCTTGTTTTTATGTAGCTGTTATAAAACATATATTTATTTTCCATCTGAAATATCAGTAATCAGTACAATATTTACGACTATTCTTGAAGATCTTGTGTGTAGATTGAATATTTAAATACAATAAATTCACCACAACAAATATTTTCCTAAACCTTCAATTGGATCACTCTAGGGAATTTTGAATCAAAATATAGATTTATTATCAATTAATCTATATGCCACCAATTTCCATGTTAAGCCTTAGTCAAACTGGACATATATCCATAATTTTTCATGTGTACTAGATAAATTATTGTATTAGTAATATGAATTATCAGGACATGATATATGAATTTATTATTAAAAAAGAGACACATTGACCAAAATTGTTCAATTTTATTTGATTGGATTGTCATTGTTTATTGGATGACTAGTGACTATCCAAGAAATTTAATTTTCTACATATTGAATTTAAAAAATAAACATTGATTAATAAAAAAATGTTATTAATTGAGATCTTGACCTTGTTTATTGTAATGGAATGATAAATAGTAACCATGGAAAATTAATATTCAGGATAATGATGTCAGGTTATTTGTTATTAATTTAGAAATTACAAAATTTATATATATATATATATATATATATATATGGTTTGAAATCTATTATGTAGAAATACTTATATATATTGATCATTACAATAATGTTGAAATAATTATATATATATATATATATATTGTTCCCTTTCATGCTCCAATTTATATATATTGGGTACCAAATATTAATGGTGAAATTCTTATATATAATGCTTTTACCAAATGATGTTTTAGAGATTATATATAGTTCTCTTACATGATGATTCTAAACTGATTTTATAAAGGTTATTACCCTATTATAATATTGGAATAACCTATAATGTTTTGTTATATTACCTATGAGGATTATGGATATGGATGTAATGGTTCTGGGTTATGCACAGTGTTCTCTAGAATAATTCATAGGAATGACTGGTTGATTAGGGAGTCATCCCAAATCTTAGGGGTTAGTAGGTTAAATTTATTCATCATAACAATTTATTAAATTAATAAATATTTTTCCCTTTATTTTATAACCTTTATACATTATAGTGGTTTTTTTATGACATGGTGGTTTTGAAATATTGCGTTATACTCACAACTTTTTTGAGATTCCTATCATTATAGGGAAATATTTCATTTATGTAAGTTTGTTCAGGGTAAAGGGATTATTTTCCCGATTGTGCTTTTAATGTTGGAATGAACATGGAGATGGTATTTAAATGGGGTTATGGACTATGATATTATATTATTTTATATGGAATACTAGTATTTTTTATAACCATTGTAAAATAATTTAATTAAATTTTATCTTAACATTAATGGGTCATTTATTATTTGTATTTTTTTATTCATCTCCTCATTCATCAATTATTAACCGATACAAATTTATAATTTTTTTCCATGATAATATATTTTTTATTTCAATTGTTTTTATTAATATATATCAGAGGGTAAAAATAACCCACTATTTTCCATAAAACCTCACTTATATTCATCATCCTCTAGAGGTTTTGGATTTACATCTGAGGTCACATAGCCTACCCGGTACGGTCACCTGAGGGAGCACCCAACTAGGGGGATGTTACAGTCCTATTTTTTTGATAAATGGATCAATTATAGGGGAGAATATATTTTCTCTTCTCATATTCTTCGATAATGATGTGGTTGTATTTGTTGTATACCATTTTGAAATATAGGATAAAAAATTGTGGAATCTTATTAAGAAAATAAATGTGTAGGTGGAAGAAGAAACAACCCAATTTTATGGGTTTAATAATTCATTATTCGTCAATACATTTCCTCAAACCCTGATCATGATGTTGAAATATGAATTCAAAAAGATCAAAAAATTTGTTCTGATTCTATAGAAACTAATAATGTAAATTATTATAGTATTAGAGGTATGAATAATGTTATATAACCATATCTGAAATAAAAAATAATTAATTAATTTGGTTACATAAAACCTTTTCATTTATTTTCATTAACTATAGGGTAGTTTTGAAGGTATCTGGAGATCTTTTGAACTATGCTAAAGCTAATGGTGAAAATTATTGAAAACATTTATTTTATGTAGAAGAAACAAATGTGGGGGTATCATCGAACTTCTTATGAGAAGCCTCATCTTAGAATGAAATTACAAATTATATGGTGTTTACAATGTGAGAGTAATAAAACATTTTTGTTCCTTATGGTATCTGGGAAGTTTTTTATAAGTTCCATTTTAGGCCATATTGGATAATGCTGTTAAAGTAGTTCAATAATGCATAAAAAACAATTAAAGATAAGAATTCCACATCCAATATAGACCGATGATTATTACACAATGATATTACATCATTTTCGAGAATATTTTCTACATTATATGAATACATACATGAAGAACACAATATTTTATTGTCTATAAAAAATTAAAAAAAATATTATAACTCTTTGATGATCTTCATTGTTTCGCACAAAGATCATCCCCTTTAGTAATTCACCGTAAAAAAATTATTCATGAACATATGAGAAGAAACATAATATATATGTTAGATTATGTACGTAGTATGGGTAAAAAAACTAACATAGATAATAATTACATTATAATATGGGTATGTAAACATGAGAATAACATTTGAAGATCAAAAAATGCATATCAAAGATCATATACATGAGTCATGGAATAAATATTGGGAATTCATAAGAAATGAATCATAATAGAATAATTAGAATAATCTATTAATAATTTATATATGAATTAGACATTACATAATTTTAAACATAAAATCATATAATATTAGTTCTATTGTTGTCAAAGAATCGCTTCCAAGGCCATATTGGTTGTATAAGATAAATTCGCATACCATCATAGTCATCCAGGTTCACTTCCTTAACTATCTTAGTAGTATTGGATAACTCTAAAGACCATATTTGGGGACAAATTCCTTCACTAAACTGTGTTCACTCCCTATTCAATCCATTTTTATCTCATGAGATATTAATATTTTCTGAATCCATTAAAGAGAGATATTAGTCCCACTAATATCATAATTAAATCATATATTTTTATAAAAAATTATCATAATAATTAATATATTATCCCATAAAATGGAATGTTTGTCATAAACATATAATCATATCATAACCTACAGAAAGGAGAACGTTTTAATTATATTTTCATCAACATTTAACCCATGAAAATTAAAAGGTTTCATAAAAATATAGATCCTGAAGGAGAAATGAGTTTCATAATCATAATTCCATCAAATCACAAACCATTCAAATAATGATTATGAATGGTGACTTTTTATCACATCCCTCGAAAGGCTTGAATAACATCAGTGACTATCCTCTAGGATCGAAAATAATTTTGAAATTTATTTTAAAAAAATATAATGATGAAAATACACATTACGTTTGAAGAACATTTTTAAAAATAGAAAACATTTTAAAGACCATTTCCATCATAATATCCTTAATAATATATAATGAAGTTTGAAACCATTTAGAAAACATTTTTTACATGAAAAATTATAAAAGAATCTTGATCACATTTTATTAAAAATCCATGAAAATATATAAAAGAATCATTACATTATTTTGAAGAAACTTTTCCTGGAAAAAAGATAAAAACAACGTGAAGATATTTCTAAAACCATTTCATTTTAAAATAAATTGAAAACATATATTATTACATTTTATTTCATAAAAATAATTTTCATTGTAAAAAATCTTATCAAAACAAATAAAAGGAGAGTTGAAATTCATTTAAAACACTTGTTAACCACAAAACAATTTTTTAAACCCCTTTTTCATTGAAAACCATTTTAAAATAATCATATCTCAATAATTATAGGAATTAAATTTTCATTAAAAAAATAACTTTTTATATAAAAAAATCATGTATGAAGGGAATAACGGTAATAATGGCTAGTAAATATGTATAGGCAGAATAATACATTTATATGATAAACATTTAAAACGTGTATAGATCCAAAATAAGACAATAATATTATTTTTAAAAACATTTTTAAGATTTTTATACAAGGGTAAAAAATATTTTATAATTTAAGGTATAATACTATAACATTTTAAAAAAAAATAGAAAACAAGATTTGGAAATAACACAATTTGTACGAAGGAAATAAGAAATATAATCATATTTTTGTAAAAACTTTTTATTAATTATATAAATTACCAAATAGTATAAAAATGGTGTCATTAACATGATATAACAATAATATACATAGTTTAAGAATCATCTTCTAATTTATTGAGATATGGATTATAATATTTGATCAATGGATGCATAGTCATTAATAATCTCTATAAATAATGAGAATGTATGAATAAACCATTACCACATGGGTAACATTGAATCATAGTAAAATGGAAAAAATAAAATTTAATGAAACACAAAATTTCCTAAAAATAATGATATTTGTGATATAACATGTAAAATTTTGTATACAATCCTCATAGAAAAATGTAGTCTCATAACATGGAATGTGTCTCAAAGAACGAAAATTGAGGAAAAATTACATTACCAATTTATAATAATTTCAAAAATAAACACCATGAATGAAAGATCATAAAATTAATATTTAAATACAATTAAATAATCATCATCATCATCATATAATACATATATCATATGTATACACACCATAATAAATTTTATCATATGTTTTTGAAATTTCATGGGGATATTTTTCATTAAATTTGTTGTTTTGAGTATAAGAATAATTTAACATGAAAATATTTTATAATTTTGATTGTAAAGGAATAAGATAGACTCTTTTAAATAAATGTGATTTATATTTCTACATTATTTATTTTAATGGAAAAGTATAAATAATTTAAAAAAAGTAAAGAACTAAAAATAGTTTTTATTTTAATAGAAAAATATACAAAAAAATTCCAAATATTGTGAATAAATTTATAATTTACCATTATATTTTTCAATAATTTAAAAACTATTAATCATATGAATGTTTTCAGAGAAAATATATAATATAAATTTATGATTTTATTATTATAGTATATTAAATTTGTCAATTTTTTTAAAAACATTTATTTTTTATTATTTACCTAAAAACCAACACTTCATGAAAAATATTTGAAATTGGGCCTAGAAAAATTTGAACATGATGATTTCAAAACATAAATTGTTTTCTTATAATTAAATTTTTTTCAAAAAAAATTATCTTTGATTTAATCAAACTTTTAATTTATTTATATAGATTATATTAATGATACATTTAAAGGAATAGATTAAAAACAATAAATGATGATTGGGTGTTACATTATTTTATGTCATATCTTATAACTAAGTGGTATATGCTCCAAATTAGAATCAAAATGACATAGATTTATATATTGGTTGTGGTATGTTTTTTAATTCAATATATTAGTTAAATTAAATGATGTATTGAACCATATTATGAATACATATGATTGAATTGGGACATTAGTTGAATGGATTTCAAGCCACCAATGGTCCATCATTCCACGTGGCTAATGGGTAGTGATTAAATCCAGTCAGATCATACTATATCATTTCCCATTTGTATAATTAGAGAAATTATCAGACACAAAATAATATATAACATGATTTGTAATGATGAAAGGGGCATCAACATCTAATCCCCTGGGAAAGGGATTCATGAATCATTTTGCAATGAAATATAATTCTATCATCCACATGAGGTGCGGTTCAATACACTAAAAATGAAGAAATATTTTGGTAGGGATAGATCTAGTGTAGTCTAGTACATGTACCTTCATCTCCTGTAATCATTTGTGTTCCTCTGGGAATTTAGTTCATGTAATTATCTATAGCGCTAGTTAATGTAATATTTCCCCTTCAACCAATGTTAAAACAAGGTATTATCAGAAAACAAAAATAAATTTTTATTTAGTGTTAAAATCATTCCCATTAAACAATTTTCATCCCATATTTTCTATCATATAATTACATGAATAGATATAGTTTTTTTATCATAATAAATTCTCCATGTTCCCACATTTCCTATTCAGTTTTTTTATTTCTTGAATGAATCTTCACAAATAATGTCATCTAATTCCAAAACAATTGTTCTTTAGTGTCAATATAAAAATTATTCTATTTACAATATGATAAATGAAGTGACGATTATATTTCCTTATCTTGGACAATTTTAATTGGTTATGGAATATAACACCACAATAGTTAAATATGGAACACATCTTGTATTTAAGAGATGCTCATTTAATTTTCCAAATCAAAATCACTACATTGATTCATTCAATAATATCAAAAGGATTGATGTGCATATGAAATAACATCAATTTATTTCTAAACCATATATCCAATATCAAAATATATTCATCTAATTTACCACGATCTCCCAATTGAAAATCTATATACTTTTTATGCTGATCGAAAAATAATTTTTGATTACATGTTCTTTCTCAATATGATTCTAAATAATATTCACCTTCTTTTGTATCCTAAAAGATATCTAGGCCTATAGGTTTCCTTCCACTATCATTGTCCCAATATATTTTAGTTCAAAACCAATTAACATATAATGCGTTGTATTATTTCATTTGAATTATTTTATCGATGATATTATTATATGAAAATCGGCCAAAGTAAATATGGATCCAGCATATCTTGAAATTCATGTGATCATTACCTCAATGTGTATTTTAGATTCTAAAATATCATTTCATACTTCCAATTTGTTTGAGGATAATAGGTGGTGCCAAAATATATATTTGATTCAAGATACCTTTTATGAAACTTCTATAATTTCAATTCAAACAATGGATAATGATTGGATTCAATAGAATTAAGTTCACCAAGACATCATTAAAAATAATTAAAATGGAGGTTTATGTACCAATATAGATATATGTCTTCCCTTTATCAGTAAAAAATATTTATATTTAATGATGATAAATAGAAACCTATATGTAATAAATACTTCTAGGATACTTTGGCCATCCAAAGATAATTTCTATAGAAATATCATTCCAATTCCATATAGAAAAAGGAAAATTGTTCCTGATTACATTATGATATTATCATTCAATATATACCTATTTACAATCCAATTATCTTGATGAATTTTAAAATATTTTCCATTTAATATTTTTTTACCAATCAAATTTTTTTAAATTTAGAAACATTATGGTACTTCCAAGTCAAATTCATAAAAATTTGGTATGAGATTAAACTAATAAAATTATTTTTATGTAAGAAATATTAGATAAAATGGAATCCCTATGAAATTAAATATACTATCAATATAGACAATATGTATTAACCTCACATCATTTATAGATTTTACTATCAACTGAGTATTGTTATAATCTAGTTTCGAACATTTTATATTCTCTAATATTGATTGTTTTGAAAACATTAAGAATGTATGTGATGTATCCCCATCTATAATGATTCCCATATAAATATTTATTAAATATGTGAATATAGGAAATTTTTTAACCCTCATTTTAGTTAGAAATCCTTGATTTTCCTACTAAAAATGTCATTTCTCTTATATACCTTCTCAGTTTGGTATTATGTTAAGAAATAATAATTCTTTTGTAGTTCTAAATATCACCTTTTATTCCAGATGATATATTAATTCTAGATGATATATTTCAAACATCTATAATATATGTATATTTAGATAAATTCACTATAAATGTAATGTATCCATATCATCAATGTAATGGTTATAGTTTTAAACTTCAGATCATGTGTTGTATTATTTTGGCCTTGAATATTTAACTATTTTGATACATTGGAAAAGAATTTATGATTCTGAATAAGGACACATCCATGTACTTTATTCTATGTATGAATATATATCTCAAAATATTTTCTTCCTAATGGTAAATTCAATATATATTCATCAGATAATCTCTACTTCAATTCTTTAAAATTTTCGTCACATTATATTGATATATAAACGTAAAAAGTTACATTTAATCATCATTAACTATTTAAATAATTGAGAAAACTATTGAATATATCTTTTATATTACCATATTAATTTGTATAAGCTAAAACTGTGATTATATTTATTTTAATTTTCAATTCAATAAGTATCTTTTTAATGAAACAATCAATTAAATTTTATTCAATATAAACAACATGGCCATGAAAATAAACATCATGATTCTAGAATTCATATTTTCTAAATTTTTAATATAAATAATTTTCAATAAGAGTCCTATAAATGATTCCAAAATTAATCTTATTATCATCATGGATTTTAGAATATAATAAAATATTATCAATGAACAAACAAAATAAAAATTTATTGTGATAATCCATGAATATTGTATTTATTAGATTAATAAAAACAAACGATGTGTTGGTAAATATAAAGGGCAGTAATGAAAATTTATAACTGCCATACCTTTCATTAATTTCATATTTATAATATCTTATATTTTTACTTGTATTTTATAATGAAAAAAATAATGATAATTATTAAAATATTATTTTTCTCCCTGAAGTTGATGTAAACATTCATCAATATAAAGAGATGATACTTTTTAATTATATTAATGGAATTGATTTCCCTATAAGTAATGCACAACACTTAATTATTCATTAAAATAACTTGTAATTACTATAGTAAATAAATAAATATAATTCCACTATCAAAAAATATTTTTGTTGTTTCATTACTTCCCTAAATTCCAATATCGACATATGTTATGAAGTATATGATGTAGGATTTACTATAAGAAATATATTAATAGAAAACTCAACCTCATGATCACGTGTATATCTAGGTATTTATTTTAGAGACAAATATATGTATTTATTAACATTTGGTGTATCTTATATACTATGGATTTCATTCCCATTCCTAGTTTGGGAAGTCTATAATTTTTCATGAATTTCATTTTGGAGATATACTAGAGGTGGATCTACACATGATTTTGTCGATGTTGGTTACCCTCTGAAGTCTAGGTTTTCCATATCTCTATAGAAAATCAAAATATAATTCTATTTGGAAAAAATAATCACATTATAATTTTCATCCCAATAAAATACCAATGAATATATATAAATCAACCACAAGTATTGTAATCAAGATTCTCAAAGGGCATTTCTATGTTTCATAATGGGAACATACAAACATATCCTCATTATAATATGATTTAATCTTGGATTCTTTTTAAAATTTAATTCTTAAAATTCTATGGAAATATATACTTTTCATATAGCTCATAAAATATATTCTAGTGTCAAATGAAGAATAATTAAATTAAAAAATAACTAAATTTTATGTTATGGTTAATATACCTACAACTATAGAATTTATAACTATAACCTTTGCTCTATTTATTTCACAATCATATCCTCTATTTAATTGTATTTTATGATGGAAATTCCCTTTACATTTATGAAATTCATTTTAATAGTTAACATTCTTATTACAATTATAGATTTGAAAATAATCCATTCCATTATTATCCTTCAAATAATATGTTTATTTCTCTATTTCTCTGCACTTTATGAAAAATTATATTCTCATCGTCCATGTTCTATAGGTTTTCAATCCAAACATATAACATGGTTTCAATTTCACCCATACCCCATTTTCTATGGTATTATTTATTTTTTCATAGTACTTAGCCACTCATTTCATATCTTGTATCCCTCGTAAAATATTAGACTTCCATAAATCATTCTATATATTAATGGAACATGATGTTATTGTTGAGTAGCTCATTAAAGTACATTATTTTGATAAATATACAGGATTATTTATTTTTCCATTCAAATTCATAAATATTCTAATTATGTAATGTATGGTCAATCTTGATGATATCATAATATTTATTTCCTTAGTTTGAATATTGTTTTTTATTGTTCATAACATGTACTAGATGTTTCATATACTGTTCCAATATTAAATAATTAATTTTTGAATAGATAATATGATTTTAAATATTCTATGACAATAAATTTTTGTTTTTTGAAATTATAATTTGTAAAATAAAGACAACCATATATGAGTAAACTAATAGAGTCCTCAGACCGCGTCACGCTTCTATATAAACAAAATCTACTGACAATGATAGAGTAAAATAATAGTGTCACATGACTAAATGAAAAATGTTGACAAATAGTGTGTGTTTCAACTGGCCTCTTCATCTAACTATATTAATGGACTGCATGAAAAAAAAAATTATGAATTTATAGGAGTTAATTGAAGATATAACATGACCGTGTCAATATACCGTGGAACCAAATGTGAGTAAAATTATATAATGTATTCTAAAAATATCATGCGTTAGAGGACTATAAATTAAGTGTCTCTTTTTTAATGTATAAACGTAATGAAATTATATAAATTTCATTATAAGAACTAAAAATACTAGTCAGTCACTCTATTAATAGTAATTTGGTTGTAATTATTGTATGTATTCAGATAGAATTATGTACTTTTCAAGAATATGTTTTATACAATATTTTTTGATATTAGGATATGTATAATACCAATCAATCTTATTCCCATTTCCATGGATATTTTTAATAATAACATATATATTATTCAACAGAAGATAAAAATAATTCTTATTTCTAGATAGTTTTTTTATTTCTAAGACTATATAAGTTAACTTGTCTATCATTTTACAGAATCATTCTTCATGAATTCAAATTAGTGGATTAAATTTCAAATATTCAGATATATAGATTATCCTATTTCAATCAACAACATAAAACTCATGTGGGAATACCATATGTCGATATTGATATGTTGTTCTATGAGTTTCTATATGATGTTGTGAGACATAGAAATCTCATTTATTTTGGATAACATTTCATGTTTTGATTTGTACCATGTTAATTATAGAATTAATTTATACTTTAATGACTCTATTGTTTAATTTTAATTAACTAGAACCCCTCAAATAAAATGTTAATTTTTTTACCATGAATTAAATGGTAAACTCTTGGACTCAATCTTTTATGGATACTCTCATTAAATGTTATATAACAAGAAATATTCAAAAAAAATTAATAGTATATGGTGTGTCAGACAAAATTAGTATCAAGGAACATTCCAATAATACTATTTAATGTTATTAAATTTTATTTTTATTTCTCATAACATTATATAATGTGAAGTATAATTTTTATATTAATTATTCTTTTCTATCATGAAAATAATCATGAGAGAAGTTCAAATTTGAATTTTTAATATGAAGTGATTGTATCACATGAATTATCGGAGTATTCTAAATAATTTCTTATAAATATTTATTGGTAAATTTAAAAATATATTAATTTTTTATTATTTGAATATATTGTGTTAATTTCATTATTTTCACTATCATGATATAATTTAATAGTTAGGTCTTCACTTTGTTTTAGTTTTCAAAATTTGTGAGGAGATTCATGAAATATTTATTGGAGAAGTTATTCATTTCTATTTTGTTTTATAAAAATGTCAAATAATTTTATGAAGAGATGTTTCAGGGATCTTATTTTAATTATTCATGTCTCATTGATCAAAACATAGTCATCGTGCATCATTTTTTTTATTTGGATATCGATGTACAATGTTGGATGATCGATTTACAATGTTTCTTCATCATAAATGTCCTGATTACAAGTTGATCCAATCACTATCATCTTCATCACAATAATTTACAGGGTTAAACTATTTTTTATTTATTTGTGTGGTTAATTTATGTTATGTATTTTCTAAGTTAGTGAAATTTTTATATCATTATAGTACCTAAAAAAGTTTTTATTTGTATTGGACTTTTCTAATAGAATAATAGATTTAGTTTGTACCCTTAGAAGTCTAGGTTCCTCTTATCCTTTAAAATAGAACTTGAATAGTCATCTCCTATATGTATTTCCATTGAGACTACCCCCTTATAAGACTATGTTACAGTTAACCTATATTATATATATTATTTTGGATGTTCCTTTGAATGTCGAGGTTAATCTATACATCTAAAAGATAGGCCTGGGTTTTCCCCCGTAATTTTCCAGGTTTCGTTTAAACCTAAAAAAAGAAAGAGGTTAGGTTTTAGCCACATAAATTATTTTTTGGTTCATATCCTAAAAGAGGTTGTGTTTTTTTCAAAACCTGTAAAAGGAAATGGAATTTTTTTAAGACTCAGGGAGTAAAAAACGAGGTTGTGATGAGATTTCACTCGACATTAAATGTTATAAACCCTAGTGGGTACTATACATCATGATGGTGTGTGAAGAGTGAGTTTATTATAATTTATATATGAACCACTATGAATATTTCTTGTTTTATTAATACATTTTTCATTTTATTTTCTCCCACATTTTTTATATCATTGCTGTTGAATTGTTTGTCATTTGATCTGATCTCTTCTTACTCATTATGTTTATATTCTTATTAATATTTATAAAAACAATTAACACCCTAATTTCCATTGAAATATATTCATTGATACCAAACAATTAGTATCGAATATGGCTTTAATAAGGATAATTTTTGTCATATGATTTTTATAACAAAAGATAAGTTGTATCATAGAAGGACCCATTGAAGATACATTACATATTCCATATGTATGAAATCCCATTATTTAAATTAGTGGATAGTTCATTTAAAAAACTAGTATTCTTTATTTTATTTTTTATATTTATTTTTAATGATATTTAACTAATTATGTTACATGATTATTGGAATGATCATTATTCATTAACGGATTACATGAGGAATAAAAGAGATTTGAGTATGACATTGCCACCATATTGCATTGTATTAAGTATACTCAATAAAAATCTAAATAGAATATTATTGAAAACATTAATGATAATATATTTTGTGATATTGTGATTTGAGCATCTAATTTACACAAATATGATAAATTTGACTTGAAATGATAATATAGTGTTAAATATGTTATTAATTATATGGTCAGGGGTATTCATTATCTTTATCTTGAGAAATATTATAAGAATCAAAATTAGTTATAACACTACTAAGGATATTTGGAAACATCTTTAGATATATAACTTTGATGAATTATATTCCCAGAAATATTTTCATTCCGATTATAGAATGTATGGATATTGGAAAATGGAATGTCCAACCATGAAATGGGAAAAAACATTTTTTTGTAGAAAATATTATTCAAGGTAAATAAAAATGGAATTTAGGTTTTTCAAATGTAAATTACTATTATTATACAAGGGAGGATATATTAATCCCAACTTTACTTAGTACAAAAATATAATGAAGGCTAATTGGAAATAACGGAAATATGTGACGTTGTGGAGTGATTATGAATGTTCCTAAAATAATGAAGGAAATACAAAGTATATTGGTAATGTATCATTTCATAAAAAATATTCTAAGGTAACATTCTCACAAACACATTATTTTTATTGTGAAATTTGTTCATATGATATAAAATCTAGAAATATATTTCAGAATATAGTAACTACATATAGTATTTATAGTAATATTTCCCATTCATATATTATTCTATAAATGAGATCCAATTATTGGAGATCTAAAAGAATTTTGAGATTCATATGGAGATCAAATAAAAGAAATTAGTTCTATATAAGTGTCACTTTATTAAAAATATAAAATTGGTTTAGATAATAAAAATTATTTATCACATAAATTAAATAGTATTGATTGTAAAATGTTAAAACATAATTGTGAAAATTATGGTATTATTGTTTTTAATTCCTTTAATAATGGTGACCAGGAAAATATATTTAGTTTATTTATGGATGATATATCAAAATTATATGATAAATTTAATATATGTAAAAGTGAAAATTAAAATCATATAATCATATATCATTATCATATGAAATGATTTTTATGATTTTTAATTTTCTCAAAAAAATATTAAATGATGAAGAATAAATTAGATAATTTCATAAATGAATATATTATTTTTTTCAAAGACCAATTTCAATTAAATTATATTGAAATTTTAAATTTAGAAAGGCTTATTATTTTAGTAAATGGGATAAAAGAAGAAAATAATTTTATTGTTATTAGTTTTTTGTATTATTTTTATCAATTACTCTGTGGAAATAATTTTTTCTTGAATTTATTCAGTAAAATATTTTAAATGTGGATCCTATGATAATTATACTTGGGATTTCCCTATAATATAAATTTAATCTTCTGGTCATAATAAAAATTTTATATACATTTCTGGTTTTATAGACATACTCTCTAAACTATATAGTACATGGGTTCCTAATGTTATGTATTATAATTCATGTAAAATAAATAAATTTATTATACCTAGGTAATTCATAATAAAGGAGTAATATTTTCAATATGAATATCATTATAGATTTATCCTTAGCATGAAAGAATAATTATAATATGCATTAATATTTCATTTTTGTTAAGATGGAATATGTAATATCATTTTTGGATGATTCCATATACATAAATATTTCGCTGTAATTGTTTATGGTGAACATTATTATTATTATCAAATTAATTGGAAGTCATAACATTATATTTTTTTATTATACTATATGGATATAAAATATATTTTTAGTATTAATTTTTCATTTAAATTAATGATATTATTAATTGGTTGAATTAATATTTTATTTATTATCTTATAAAATGTTTGATGGATACCTATGACATTATTGTGTTTTTTAGGTTTATTCACTACTGAAATTCAGATTCAACTAATACTATTTATTATCTTTTTGTATTGAAAAAAAATATTAGTGTGGGTGAGTTTCCCTTATTCTTAGTTTTCATTTCAAATTGGACATTTTATTTTTTGAAAGATATTAAACCAAACTTATAAATATATTTTTCATAAAGAAATAAATAATTATATTTTATCTACATTTTGTAATATAAAAGAATGTGCATTTTTCTTCTAGAAAGGCAGAAGCTAAAATCAAAATGGGAAAACATTATTATTTATTAATTTTAATTTTTTTTCTATAAAAAAATGTATTGATACTTAATTTTAAAAATCATTTTTGTTTAATTATGAATTATTTTAGTTTTTTTAAATTTTAGTCATGATTCAATGATATACAATTTCAAAGCATGACTTATCTGGTTAAATATGTGTTCTTGAAAATATTCTTTAGTAGTTTAACTATGTTAGAAATCAATTTATATTTATACTAGTCTCACTGAGTATGATAATGTGGTGCGAATTGAGGTGGATTTCTTTATATTAATATTTTTTTAATTGACATATATATATATATATATATATATATATATATATATATTTGTGTGTGTGTGTGTATAAGGAACCGACTAAGGGGGGAGAGATGTTATTTGAAATCAACAACATTCCCTAGAAAATTGTTATATTTTATGAATTTTGGAATAAAATATGATTTTATATTAGGGAATTCTGAAATATTATACATGTAAAATAGTTCATATATTTTTCAATTAAATTTAATTTTAAGTGTTTTAAATATAATCTCTTATAAATGATTAACATGTGATGTTTTCATATTATAAAATATGTTTTTAAAACTATTTAAGCATAAAATATCATGGTTCTATAAACTGTTAGGCCATTCATTATTAATTTAATTTTGTGTAATCCAAAAAAAATTAGTTTCATTTTATAAAAATATTTTTATTTCATTATACAACTGGATAATCATGATTGATTCTTAAATTTAGCTGGAGTTTGGGTAAAATTATTTATATGTTTACAATTTTAGATTTCTATATAATGTGTTAAAATATTGAATCAATATTTTCATACGAATAATATTGATTTTCCACCATATTTATTCATTATACTTTGGTTTTAATAATTCTCATACATAATTGATAAATTTAACTTACAATCTAAATTTTTAAATGCAAAAGGGTTTTCTAGAATGGTTTTAAATTAATTTTTTTGTGAAGCATTGGAAATTATGCTCATTGAATGTTTCATTCTGGATAAATGTTTTACAATGTTTAGTTTTTTGGGGTCTCTGGATAATTTTTTTGGAAATTTAAATATTTCTATATTTTATAGAATAAAATGTGTCCTTAAAATATGTTTTTATTTAAATGTAATTACAATTTTTTGTAACATATGAATGGTATAAATTAATTAATATAAAATATTGTTTCTGAAATTATGCTTGTAGGTTTTAGAGCTCATAACATGTAAAACAATTTTGAGGATGTGTTCTTATGATTGATAAGTCACTTGAGATCTTATAATATCATTTTACTAATTCTGGAAGTAGAATTTGTATAGACATGAAATTGAATATTTGAAAAATAATGGATCTTTTCATATGGGGGTAAATTGATAGGTTAACTTAATCATGTAACATAATTGCACGAAAAAATTGACTTCATGGAACTCAACTAGCCATGTCATTGATCATTGTCAATTTACTATATGAACAAAATGTACAGACCATGTGGGTGTCAAATAACCATGCAACCTAACAGCTTAAACCTACTGCATGAAAACATTTTATAGGTCTTATGGGATTCAATTCACTATTTAACCAGACTATGTCAACCTATCATGTGAACTACCATGTATTAAATGGAATTCTCTATGTTTAATTATGCATGGATATTCATGTTGAATGTTTTGTAACATTCAATAATCATATCCAAGTCGACGTGTATATAATGGTTCAACCACAATTATTATCAGGGAAATTTCTATGTATATTAATTCATGTTATTAAATACTATTTTAATTATTCATAAAATTTTATTTATGGAAATATAACATGGATATTATTTATCTCTCTTTTTTAGGAAAATAAGTATGAGTTACGTTAAAATTTGAATTTTAAATATTAAGAGTTAGTATCTATTGATTTATGGGAGTATATGATGTAATTTATTATCAATATTTATGAATATATATACTTCTTTATTAAATTTTTATTATTATAATTATTATTTTATGATATATTTTTTTCATTCTCACATAAAAATTTCAAAACATCTTCAAAATTATTTTTTTATTGTCATAATTTGTGAGAGATATTCATATAATTTTTATAGGAAAAAAATTTTATTTAAATTTTGTGGGATAATAAAATAAATTAATGTAGTAAAGACATTATATGTGGTTCTTCTTTTAGTCATTGTTTTGTATAGTTAAATTATGATTCTCGGGGCTTCATTGTTGATCTGGTTTATGATGTACATAGATAGATTCATGAGCTTCACTATTAAAACATCATAAATGGTGTAAGATTTTCTTGATCCATTCCTAGTATCTTTATCAAATATCAATAAATCAGTTTTTTTATTATTTCATTATGATGTAATTTTTTGGGTTCTATTGCCTCATTTAGTCTGTATTACATTGTGTTACAAATCCCTAACAAAAATTTTGTTTGGGTTTTGTCTGTTTTCTTATAAGATTTAGTTTAGTATCTCCCCATAGAAGACCAGATTCTTCTTAAACAGTAAATTTACAATGGAAAGCATTCATTATATATACTCGGGGATTATTCCACACCTTAGAAGATTGTATGCCTCTCGACTCAAATTATAGAATAAGTTAAGACTGATCATGTTATGGCCTAGGTTTTGTCTACACTTGTAAAATACTAAGTTTGGTTTCCGGCGATAAAATAATGGGTTTCTCTAAAACCTATAAATGAAATATTGTATTATTGTTCCTGAAATAGTCTTTGTTGGTTCTTCACATGTAAAAGTACATATTATTTTAGAACCCATAAGTGGGAATAAAATTTTGTTAATCCTCCTGTTGTGAAATAGAATGATGTAAATAATTGACACGCTCCTTTAGAAGTTATATTACCTAGTGGATTACATACATTTCGTTTGTTTTCAATTGAATATATAGGATTATTAGATCAATCCTTCTATAGAAATTACTTCATCTCTTTTTAGATTTTTCATTTTCATTTTTCTCTCATTTCATATATCATTTTGGTTTGAATTTTTATCCTTTTAACTGACAACATTCTAGTTATTATGGTTAGAATCTAATTATTTTTTATTTACAATACAATTCATACAATCTATATTCTGATTTTTGACAACTCCATGACCCAATTGTTATATCCTCATATAACAATGATTTATGAGAGACTAATGACCATAAAGTTCTATGATTTATCACAAAATAGAATATGTGTTCAATCATAATTTATTGATTTTTTATATAATTTTCAACAAGGGTTTCTAATAATGTAATATTTTCGTTATATTCATAAAACATTTCACAATCCGTTTACCTTATATTGATGAATTTCATATCCATATCTACTATTTTCTAATGATGAGTGTATTTTGATAAGGATGCCACCATAAAATTATTGCACTCCGTAATATATTTTTCCTTTTATTCTATAATATTTTGGATCAATGACCATTATTTATCATATTCTTCATTAATATGATACTCGTACAATATAGCGTTATCTATTTTAGTAATTCCCAAAAATATAACATCAACTCCTTGTAATTTACATATCTATATATTACAAATATATTTGTTATAAAATTCAATGATATCGATTGTTTTTGTATGAGGAGGTCCAACATTATTTCACAACGTTGAGGATCAATAGTTTTCCCCATGAATGCATAGTTTATAGTCATTGATGGAGTCATATACACAAATATATATATATATATTTTTATTCAAATTTAACTCCATATTTAGCTGTTAGTTTATTGGCATTCCTATTAGGTAATTATATACATAGATTGTGTGAACTGATAGGGTTTTCATTCCATCCCCTCGGATCCATTTCTAAACAATATAATATAACAACTAACATATATAATTTTTTATTTTTAATCATATAATATAAGTATAATATTGGTCTACGATGTTACATAAATTGAAATTTTAGACATTACTAATCTTATAATCATTAACATTATTTCATTGGTTATATTTTATAGTCATAGTAATATTTTTTCTATCATTCATAATGGTTCACAATGAAAATGGAAATCTAATAAATAATTTCCCAAGGGAGTTTCTATCCAATTGCGTTGTCTTAGGGACACTCTTCACGCACTAAGTAAACACTTAGATGATACCCAACTAGGATTGTGAAGGTTTTCCACCAATATGCATCTATACCATAGCCAAATACCCAATTGAGTGTCTATGTGGGGGTGTAATTACTCAGAAAACACAAAGTATTGATCATACAAATAAATTATTATAATATCATATATTAATATATATCATTAGAGTAAATAATAGAGATTTATTTTATAATCAATATATTCCATCTTATGGATCACCAAGTTTGTATTAAAATTTATTTCATACCAAATACATAGACCCCAATAAAATAACTGAGTGTTATTAATAAATATTCGACATTGAAATAACGAAATATTGATCAAATAGAGAATGATAAAATAATTTAGTATTCCTGAGTGGACATATACATACATGATTCTAAATTTAAATATTAAAACAAGAAATACAAAATAAAATTCAGGTGCTAACAACACAAAAAAATAGACCTTTAACAGTATTAAAAATGACCATTAGCAGCACTAGAGAGGAACTAACTACCAGAGAGAGATTTAAATACATAGTTGATTGTGAAAGATAAAAAAATTAATTAAGGGTACTAATAATTACTAAAATGGTGTGATAAATGGAACATTTACCTGATCTTATAGAATCATGGGTAATCGAGAATATTTATCATCACTTTTTTTAGTGCGAATAATGTGGACTTTAATTGGATATTCTATGGGAACTGATAAAGGAGAACATTGTAGTTTACAGTAATAGTACACTATAGCACAACTATAGTGTCCAGTAACAACGCACCAAAGCACCAAAAACACTATGAAATCAAAACAAATAAAGTACCAATACGTAATTTTAATTAAATAATATTTATAAACTAAATATAAGAAAAAAATGTATTACATATATTTGAAACACCTATTTGTACAATTACATAAGTACAAATAATTACATACGTTCAAAAACATAAATGTCCAATTTCTATTTACATCATAAACCATACACAAGGAAAAAATGCAGTTGTACAAGAAAAAAAATTATGTTAAAAATAATATAAAAACATAAATTAACATAATGTGTTAATTTAAAAACAATGCTTCAGTTTTTATATGAACATCGTGTATCATATTTATTTATTTTTTATTCTTAGATGTCACAACATTTCATGTGCATCATCATAAAGTACCTTTCAAAAAATTAACTAAATAATTATAAAATAATAAAGACCAGGAAATTAATAATGTAATACGATATAGCATGATTGGAAAATAATCAAGGTCTATATCCCTTGTTTTTGGAATGTGATGTGTGTTTTCAAATAAAATGCCACTTATATATTGAGAAGCTTTATGTTGAGTCGTACTGGTAACAACGTTCATTGAATTGAAGTGAATATGAATATTTCACTTCCTAATTTACATGTATATCATTTTCCACCAGTATAAAAACAATCCAAAAGCATTTTATTAGTTTTGATTGTGTCTTAAGTGTTTTTTTACTAAAATATCATATTAAACTAGAAATACACAATTTAACTATATCAATCACATAATGTGTTATATTTACACGAAACAAAATCATACACACTAAAAAAAATATGAATAAATTTCGTTAATTGGTATGTGAATCCTAGTGTGTTTTCTTGGTTTTCAATGACTGACACTATTTAAACTAAGTTTCCATTTTCAAATGGATAACAAAAACATTTAGTCATATGAGTCACACCATGATCAGATTAATGATATAATTATTTATACTCATACGAAACAAATATGGATCATTTCACTATAGTATCAAAACATTCTAAAATATTTTTCTTTGTTTTGGGTAGTCCAGTTATTATTTTTATTAAAAATTTTGTCACTTTTAAATAAAAAGATGCACTTGGAGTCATACTAATCACATTATGTGTTTGATTTAGGATCAAATTATTTTATCACATCCCAAATTAAATATGTATCATTTTTATAATGAATTACTAAAATAGGAATATTTTTTCTCAATTTGGTGTATGCCACTTGCCTTTTTTATTAATATGTATTTTTTAACTCGAAACACACACTTTGACTCATATAAATCACTTCATGTATGAGTTTGGAGTGTGGTCATTCCATCATGTCACAAATAAATTAATAATTTTATTCCTAAATTATCTAGAAAATATGAATTTTTTTCTTGTTTTTCATTGTGTTTCACTTTTTAAACTAAAATATGTTTTTCATAATAATAACTAACACTCTGAGCCATACTTAGAATATCATGCATCAGATTGATGTGTTGTAGATTTCTAAACGTCCTAAATGGCCTATGTAACGTTTTCATATTGTATGAATAAAATATGAATTTATTGATTGGTTTATAGTAGTTCAGTTGTCTTTCTTACTAAAATTGATGTCAATTTTAAATTAAAAGAGTCATTTGAAGTCATAATTGTCCCACATGGCATAAAATTGAGGTAACTTGGATTCTTAAAGATCTTTAATAAAATATTGACCATATTATTAATGTTTCAAACTAAATTGAATGTGTTTTTATCTATTTTGAGTACATCACATGTCTTTTTGTAAAAAAATTGTCATTTTAAACATAAAACATGCATGTTGACTCATATCGAACATATAGAATTTCGGATCAATGCAAGAATAATTCACACCTATGGAAAATTATTGACAAAAAAATTGATAAATATTAAAGAAAATATGAAATGTTCTTTATCTTATTATGAGTAACAATTGTTGAACTAAAAATATCATTTTGAAAAAAGTTACAGTCAATTTTATTTATACTAGTAATATCGTGTGTGAGATTGATGTTTGGATGATTCCTAAATGTACTAAATGAATTATATTTTCCCCTAAATTATTAAAATAATATTAATGGGTTTTCTTAGTTTTCAAAGGATATTTGTTCTTCTTATTAAAAATAATGTCAATTTTAAATTAAAAATCACACATGGAGTTATATCCATCACACTGTGCATCATATTGAGGTGAGGAAAATTCCAAGAAATCTAAAATTACACATGGATTTTTGTAATAATGAATTAAAACAATATGAATTAATTTTTTGATAATTATTATGTATATTTAACTTTTTACTAAACTGTCATTTTAAACTAGAAACAAATAATTTAACACATACCAATCACGTCGTGTATTAGTTTGATGTCAAACTGAAGTCTACAAATAAAAATTGATTAACAAATAAATTTATTAAATTATCAATTCAAAAAAAGTGTTTTTCTATATTTTATTGAGTGACATGTTTTGGATTAAAATTATGATTATAAACTAAGAATAGACACATGGATTCATATCATGATCATCATTTATTGGATTAATGTGTGGTTGATTACAACATGTCATAAATAACCATAAAACAATTTATTAATGTATCAAATCAATCATAATAAGTCTTATAATTTTTGAGTATATTAGTTTCCTTTATTAATAAAATTACTGTCAATTTTAAATAAAATGTTGTACTTGTAATCAAAATGGTCACACTTTTTATTTGATTGAGGTGACGCTGATTCATACACATTCAAAATCTAAAAATATTCCTAATTACCAATGTTAGTATGAATTAAATTTCATTTTTTAACTACCAACACTGCATATTGATTCATTATTATTAGACAAAAAACAATTCACATGGTTGAAAGATAGAAGATTAGTTGAAGATTGTGTGCCTAAAATATCACATGAAGTTACAAAAGTGGGCACATGTTCATCCTCCACTTTTATGGATTTTGAAAAGTTGAATTTTTTTTCTATGAACATCAACTCAGTAGATATGTTTCGTTGTTTAAAAAATAAATTAAATAGAAATCATGGTAACATTTTCTAAAAGTAACATTTTATAACATTTGTAACATATATCAGATATACACTACTAGAAATTGGACATATACCAAATATTTTGGCCAAACCTTTGGTATAAGTCACTAATTTGGACCTATACCGAGGGTTTGTCCAAAAAAATTGGTATAGGTTACTATTTTGGGTTTATACCAATGGGTAGCCCAAAAATGTTTCTATATGTCACTTATATGGCCGTATACCAACGATTTTGGCCAAATACATTGGTATAGGTCCATTATATTTAACCTATACAAATGTTTTGTTTCCAAACAATCGATATAGGTCCAACCTATGGAAACAGTTTCACAAAAACTGTTTGTATATTTGGAAAAATCAGAGAACCTTTACTAACAGTTTTAAGAACTGTTTGTATTGGTAATCAATTTTTTAATAGAATATTTTTTCAAATAAAATTATCTAAAGAAAAAGATAAAATACATATGAATATACATTATATATTTATGAAATTATGTTCGCCATAGTCTTGTTTGGTTTTTGGTTAGGTCTTTGGATTATAAACCAGAGGTGATGGGATCAAAAACAAGACGGTTTTTTTGAATTACCTATAAAATGGTTTTATGAAACCATTGGTATATGTTTTCCATATGAATTATACCAATAATTTTTCAAACTGTTGGTATATGTATCCACGTATAGTTTTCCCAGAACCGTTCATATAGACCCATCCCAATTCCAAACTAGCCAACGGTCCTCCAAACCGTTGGTACAGGCTATACCAGTAGTTGAAATCCATTCATATAGGGTATTTTTCTATAAATGATATGAAAAAAATTTCCTTTCCTAATGATCTGTGAATAAAATAAATAATTATTAGATAAAACTGATAAAGAAATTTATTTACAAATTGTAAATAAAATTAGTACAAAATGAATTAAATAAATAGTAGGAAATGACCTTTTCATGACAGAGGTGTGTATTCTTGTTTTATTTTATTATTTTCATTACCTTATCTGTTAATATGATCAAAATAATCCACATATAAATGCAATTAATTAAATTTTTAGAAATAATAAAAATAAATAATTAAAACATAAATATAAAATAATACATTAATTGTACGCATAATGATTTTATTGTGAAACCAATAATATTACATCTAAGATTGAGGTGTGGAGGGAAAAATAAAGAATGTGAGAAATGTTAACATTGTAAGATAGAAATGTTTTTTACGGATAAAACATATCTAGATGTTTTGGTGTAGAAATGCATGAATATTGATAGAGCACATCGATAGGAATAAACTAATCCACATATATAAGAAAAACAATTCCCATGCATGTAATGCTAAAAATAAATTCTTTTAAAATAAATAAGAAAAATAGATTATTTAGATTATCAATGATTTTACATTGAAAAAAATAATTTTTAACTGTGTGATTGATAAAATGAAGTGTTATACATCATCATTCAAAATAAGTGGTGGGAACTAGATTGAAAGTAATTAATGTAACATTTTGTGGTGAAATGGTATTAACAGAGAATAATATTCTGGATGTTTTAGTGTTTAAAGCCTTGAAATATGGAAAGAAATATTCTAAAAAAATTAACTCCAAAAAGAGTATTGAAAATTATAACAATTCTTCATTATATAATTTTCTGATAAAATTGAGAATGTATATCAGGATATTACATTTAAATCATACCAAATGGTTTCATTCATTATAGTTTGTTCTTATAAGTGTTTGGTAGAATGATCATGTGAAAAAGTATTTTTCTACTTGAGTTGTCCAAATTTTAATTTAGAATATGTCAAACAAGTAGAGAACAAATAATATTAATAGGATAAAACAATATATTAAAAAAACATTATCCTTCTCATTTAACTCAATTTCAATTTTTAATGATTGTATGTATTTTTTTCCTTTATCGAGAATCCAAATCCCATGTGGTCTCATCTTACACACATGACATACACTGTATTAATACTGGAATGAACTGATTCTGATCTAAAAATGGAAGTGTTGTTCTCAATTAAATTTTAATATGACCTAAATTTTGTTTTAATCACTAGTAGGAAAATCAACCAATTCATGTTTTATAGATCTATGGAATAACATTATTACTCTAGTTAATCAATGATCTATATTTTGCGGCAGAGTTCAATTAGAAGAACAGAAATAAAAAAACACTTTAGATCTTCATAGTCTTTTGATTTTATTCCTTATTACTTCATATTAGATATTAACATGACATTAATGAAATTTAAATAATAACACTCTAAAAAATTTAAAATATTAATAGAAAAACAAAATAGAAAATATTTCCTTCAGGATATAGTTTAAGATGCTGGAGGAAACAAATTCTTCCATTTAACCATTATAGGTGCCAAATATTTCCTTATCCCCATGTCAATCATAGCCAAACTAGAGTGGATTCCATCATTCATTTATACAAAAAAATATAAAGTTACAACAATACAGTCAAAGGTATTTTTCTATAATCACAACATGAAGAAATTATTTGACATTCAAGCATTTTAAATATGCGGAATCAATAAAACATCTCTTATTTCAACTAGATTTCATAAGGTTTTTTGAAAATGTTTCAATGAAAAAGACAATCAATATATTTTGAATTATTTAATTATTTATCACATGCTTCTGAATATGGTGTTATACATTTTTCAAAAAAAATTATCGAATTCTATCATCTAAGGTCATTATTTATGTCATCATGGTAAATAATTTATAGGTACTAAAAACATAGTCTTTGAGGAATGTTTCAAACAAATTGACTGTGTGTGTTTTCCAAAAAAGTGTCCCCCCAATGATTCATTAATTTTGAGGCCAAATAAATTTTTATAAGTGGGGATGTCACTTTTCTTCTCATACAATATAGCCCTCAATGTGAATTCTTTAAATCTAAGAGAATCATACATTTTAACACATGTTTTCCACATTAATTTCAGTTCATAGATCAATGGATCCAAATAGATATCATATATAAATAACAGGTTCATTTGGTCTAGATATAAATAGAGACAAAAAAATTAATTTGTGCTTCATTCATAACCAAGGTGGAATGTTATAATTTACCAACATAATGTTCCATGTACTATGAGTACTACTCATTAAACTAATACGATTTATTACATTTATAAATTATTATTCATTAATGATTCTCAGTTCATTTACAAATTCTAGATAGTCATAAAAAAATTAGTCCACTAAAGAGACTTTTTGGATGAAATAGGTTCCTATACATAAATATTATATATTAATTCCATGTCAATTGTATCATGGGTTCCTAACATACATGTAATAGTCTAAACTATAGAGTGATAGAGAGTACCATAAATATTTTTAAGGACTTGATTAATTTTTCTTGTATCGATCCATGAAACACATAGGAAATTTTATGATGGAGTCAGGGTTCTTTTGAAACAATATAAAATATTATGGAAAATAATATATCGTATTATAGATCATGTCCATTGATTGTTTCATTAATTTAGGTTCATATGTTTGACATGATAGTTTATTTTACTCTATTAATATATCATTCCAGAAACCAATATATCTGTAAATCTTATGTCACTCAATCCTCTTCCTTTTTTAAAATTATTTAACTTCATAGTAGCTGAAAATGTTATGTATATGGTATAAAAAATATATAATGGTCTCTTAGAACATCTATTAATATCTCAAAATAATTTGTACAATCACAAAGGTCATCTGCATTTTTCAACATCATTATTACATGGGGTATCCATCCCTATTTACTCTAGTATTCATATCAAATGATCTATAAAATATTGTATCATCCCAATCAATGTGGTGGTTCGGTTTTCCACATATGTTTTCCACCATTTATGGATTTTATCAATATTGTGACAAATCAAATATCCATAAAACTCTTCCAGAATATTTTTTTTTGAATAAGAATAATGTTATCATGGAAAATGGATCTAAAATGGTCATATTATCACTATATTTCAAACAAGATAAACTATTTATCTCTATCTTCTTACACATTTTTAAATCGATTAAAATGCATCCATTTTTGACTCACATACTTTAAATTAAAATCATAAAATGATCATTTTTTGTTATAAATAAATAAAGGAACAAAAAATATTCATTATCAACCGTTATATTTATAGATAATTCTAAAAAGGGAAATAAAAAATTTGATAGTATCAATGAATTTCATTATAAAAAATAGAAAATAGGTAAATGAATTTTGAAAATAATTTCTCCACTATGGTAGGTGTTATACTTTAAATTCAACCAAAGGTGAATATTATAGAAAAACTTCATCCTCATCAGTTAATTATTTGAACATTTATCATTGAATTTTTTCATTTGGAACTCATAATAAATCTCTAGTGGGAATTCTTATTTGTTTCATGGAATATTCAAATATGTAGGCATCTATAGGATGATTTTTCCATAGTGATGTTTAAAAAACATAAAAGAGATAGAAGATAAGTCCAAAGAAACAAAATTCAATAAAATCTTTTTGGGATATGAAAATGAAGAAGATGTTTATTGTACTATATTTTATTATATAAAAGGGGAAACAAGTCCCATATATCATAATTGCATGGATTGTAATTATAGATTCCGATGGGTGGAACCAAAAGTCAATGTTAATGAATGATATGTTTTAGAATGGGTTAAAATAAAACCTACATAGTGTTAACTGTATGTGTGATTAATGAAATGAATTAATTTTTATGTATAATTAAGGAGTGGGTTTTCATTTAAAAAATTGATATAATTATAAAAAGGTATATAAGATTTTCGGAACCATTTTTTGAATTGGGATTAGTAAAAATTTATGTTAATTGTGTTTGACATAGGAAACTGATTTATGGTAGTGAAAATTAGATCATTTTAAATAACGTGAAAATAAAATAATGACATAAAAATGGTGTTTTGAGATGTTTTTATAATTTAATGATAAAAATGATTGGTATTTTTTACTAATTAAAATGGTGAGATTGTTAATAATTAAAATAAAAATGAAAAATTAGAGGATATTAATGTTGTATTGAGTATCATAGGGGGATAACAAAGGGTTGAGGTAGATTAGAAATAAGACATTGATTTTTAGGGAAATGAATATGGTTTATCATCTATATGAAAAAAAAATGTGTGAAAGAAAAAAATAAGATTTCATTGGTGATTGGACAATTTTGTTATAACCTAGAAGGGGTAGGACTCAACAAAAAACCCATATTTTCCCAATAGAGCCAAAATCATTTGGAGATGCTGACAAGGAAGATAATTTCATAAAATCTATGCATGATGAGCTTGATCAAAATAAGAATAATGTGTCTTGGGAAATTGTTCCAATGTTGAAGATATAAATGTTATAAGACTCATGTCGGTGTTTTATAATAAAGTCATATACTATAGAAAAGTGGCACAAAATAATTAAGGGATAGTGTGTAATGGGAATTCCTATATCAAATGAATTTAAAATTATGATAAATTTACTACCATATCTCGACTGGAAACTAATTTAATTTTCATTTATATGTCAGTGAAAATGTAGTCAAATGTATACCAAACGGACGTGAACAAAATTCTAATTGATGGAAATATTAAGGGTGGTATAAATGGAGAAGTTGTATTGAATTATAAAGGATGGAAATGATTGAATGTTGTTCCAAGTAAATAATCATTCCTATAATACAATGAAAACACTTAGGACCTAGAATTTAATGTTGTATCAATACATAAGAAAACATTTCATTTAGCGAGGAAAAATCTATCATAACCTCTACATCAAGAAGGATAATGGTCATTGGATTTTTGTACTCATATATGTCTAATACACAATATTTGAGGTTTGTAACATTTATAATGAACTTTTTTTTACATCATATGGGGTCTGATATCAAGATGTCTATGATTTGTGAGTTAAAAAAATTCCTCAGTTTATAGGTGAATCATGGAAATCCTAGCACATTAATTTCTGAATCAAAAAAAAGAGGATCACAAGTGATTTGAAATGGAATATTCCTAACCAATGAAAACACCACCATCTAGATAGATGAATTTTTCAAAAGTTTATTATTTTAAAGAGGTGAATGTAAAGGAATATAGGTATTTTGAGCCTATTATTCATCACAATAACATGACCCAACATTAGATTCAATATACTTCAAGTCACATAGTTCCAATGTTTTCCCAGGGACTCCCACATTCTATCAGGAAAGATGATACTTCAATAAATCAAAAAACATTGGGTTTTGGGTTGTTTTATTATAATATAGTGAAATTGGTGTTGTTGGGATACATGGATATGTTCAGGTATGGTTAATTGAATAATAATTAGAAAGTAGATTAATTAGATAACATGAATATTATTGGAGCCTTTGGTTTGTTCGAAAATGGAAATGATCATGACTTTGATTTGAGCCTTAGAATAGTTTGACCCATAATTATATCCTAGATTCGAGCATGTATTCGACAATAAGGAGCACCAGTAGCTGGTGGCTTATATAGGGCACTTCAGGTATCATGAACTAGTTCACGATGGTAAGATTAATTAAAATATATTGGGACTATTTTTTTCAATTATTCCAAAAAATTGTTGATAATAATTTATTTTATCAGGGCATTTTTATCACCCATAAATCTCTGTCATCATCATTTATAAAAAAAGCACTTATAATGATTCATTCTAAATGTTCTTTTTACTTATTCCCTCATAAAGGATTTCTAATTATTGTTTTAAATAAAAAAATTAAATTTATATATATTTTTATATATATTTCTAATAAATGTACATATATATATATATATTCAATATATTCATTATATATATTTATTTATTATTATTTAATAAAAATTTAAAAAAATATTTATGTATTATTATATAAATAATTTATAAAATTAGTAATATTTATATCATTATATATTTTTATATAAACATATATATTTATATATTTAATAAATATATATATTTATAATTAGAAAAATATATATTCACCGTTTAAACATATTTGTTATATTTTTATTATCATTTAAATATAAATATTTATTTACAAAAATTTATAAATGTGTAAATATAGAATATATATATATATATATATATCAAATATTTTTTAAACTTTATTAATGGTTATTTTATCTTAAGATCATACATGTTAAAAATGATAGAAATTTATGATTGAAAAATGAGTACACTTTAACAATATTGAGAAAATATATTCGTTTAATTAATTAAATATAATTTATTAACAAAATTAAAATATAAATTTAAATAAAAATTAAAACATACTAAAAATATTAAAATATAGTAAAAAAAAATATAAAAAAATTATATAATAGATATCGATTAAATTCCCCAAAACATAAAAAATAAAAAATAAACTATTTAAAAATGGAATAAATAATTCTTGACATTCATAATATTAAAAATAAATAAATAAAATTTACTAATTCATAAACATAATTTATAACAATTTTCATCTTATAATAAAATAATAAAATGGCAACTGAAATTTGAATAAATTACATAATATTATATGTGTTTCTATATAATATTTCGTTAATTATAAAAATGAATTAATTACACATATGTATGAAAATCAATATAATATACTTTTAATCTATGTTAAACTTTAAAATCAAACGACATTAAATTAAGTCCATTACATGATGCAATTAGTCATAATTTTTATTTAATATTATTATTTGATTATAAACAATTATTCCCAGAATATTATACAATATAATATAAATAATAAATATTTTGTATTATATACATGATATTTATAAACATATATATATATATATATATATAATATAAAATTTATTGAGATTATCAAAAATTATTTATTTAATAAGATGTTTAATATATTTGACAATTTACTTATTTTAAAAAAAATTTATCAGTAATTTTAATTTTACATATATATATATATATATACTCTTTATTATTATTTATAATATATATATATTGCATAAGAAGTTTATTCTTTTTTCAATAATTATTTAAATACTAAATATTTTAATATATTTTTAAAAAGTTCATTTTATATGTTTAATTTTTTCATTTTTGTTACTATATTAGCACTATTAAAGAGATAATAAAGTATCCATTTTTGGGGGCTAAAAATAAAGAATTGATAAAGGGTATACTTTATCATCACTACATGTAAGTTCTAATAAAGTGACTCTTTTATATGCGCTAAAAGAATTCCCTCAAAAAAGGTTCCATTTATGAGGGCTAAAAAATATCAAAGAAATGGTAGATTTTATATGTTCTAAAAAATAACTAATAAATTCTACCCTTTATCAGTGTTTATTTTAGTGCCGATAAAGTGGACCTTTTTCATCAATTTTTTTCATGCATAGATAAAGGATAACACTGATAAAGGCCTATATTGTATTAGTTTCACTTTATTATTTCTTCTAGAATATTGAAAACACCATTCAAATATCCCTTTTGTATCCTATGAAATTAAAAAAATAAAGGTAGAGCTCAAATTCATAGTAAGTGGAAATATAAATTAGATGATATAAAAAAAATAGACCAAGGATAATAATTCAGATACTGACAATAATAAAATATTTCACGGAAAAAATATCATAGGATGAGAATATATCCATAGATGGAATAATAATTTAATTAATAACATTGACAAAAACAACTCATTCAATAATGATGGAATTTGTGAATATGAACATCATAATCATATAATTACATCTTTATGTCAATATATCGTATATAAAAAAGGGGTGTTAAATTATAAATACACAATATAGTTTATAGAATGAGACACACCAATGCATTGAGGGGTCATAAAAGGCCCTCTCATTACTTACTATGTCCATTTCATTCATCATATTAAGGTAATTAATAAAAAAATTATATAATCAACAGAAAAAATCATATTAAAAACCTATCATATGAAAGGTTATTGTTTTCAAGAATCCATTAAAAAGGAGACATGACAATAATACATATAGATTAATATAGTTGGTTGTATAATTATACTATATCCCCATAAAATAATAAAATTCATCCACATATGATGACATTAATGACAGTATATTTCAACGTTCACTAGAATATTTATTCATGAATTTACTATTTCATTTTAAAATCGTTTTTTGAAATAAAAATTATCCAAAATATTTGGAAACATTTTATTTATAAGGAACCATGTAAACATGTAATTCAATCATCAAGGTAAGAAATATTCAAGATGTTTGGAAATTCCTTTCTTGCGGTTATCATTAAAATAAATATTTTGGTCATAGTATTATTAAAAATATTCTCGAGAAAATGAAAACAAAATTCTGTTTAAACATTATTGTACAAGTTGCGTTATTTTTTAAATTAATTTAATAATTTATTATTTAATATTGAATACATTCGTGAAAATACTTCAGTGAAAATATGTACATGGAAGAAAGTAATTCATGACAGATTAGAAAATATCAATGTATTTCAATAAAAACATTCTATCCAATTATTAAGTAGGTAAAAATATAAAAATGAAACAAAAAATTTAATTTTAAGAATTAATTAGAGTATAATAAATTTCATAATATTTATGAGATGTAGATCCTATTATTTCATTAACTTAAATTTAAACCTAAACAGTCCATATAAAATTTCTGGTTGTCTAATAAAACACATTCACCAAGTCTATCATACATCCTAAGAGATTTTAAATTCATTTATAATAAATTTAATATAATTACAATTTACTAGTAGAGTCAAATTGATACCTATAATAATATAAATGGTTTCATTATAACAACTTATCTCATATTCACTAATATTATTTCATTACCATTAACATTTTTGATGTTAACTATTTTGATTTTCCTATTTGTGAATATTCTTTAATTGTGGTATATGAATATTGATCTGGGTTCAATAGTCTCAAAAATATTACCTATGATAAATTTATCAAATATATTCATTATATTAATATTTACATCCATTCAAGTGAATTACATGAGAAAATGAATTACACTGAACAGAGATATGGTAGTCCAAACATATACATGAATGTTGTTTTCATATTCTAACAACAAGTAAAAATAATTATAAATAATATTTTTTCATATAAAATAAATAATTAGAACATAAATATATTATTTATTTTTTAATCCATATTTATATCAATCAATGTGAGTTGGTTCTAAAAAATGATTTATAATTCTTCACAGAGAAGGCAGTTCACATGTTTGCACAAGTGATACTTTCATTTGATTAAAATGAAGTGTGATATGGTTTTACCTTAAAAATAATTACTTATAATTATATGCATGAATTTATGGATACAATATATTTTTTTATGTATGGTAATAAAAAACATTCAAATAATGGTGGTAAAATGAGTACTTCATCTTTGAGTGACCACTATTTGCGTAAAACATAATCCTTAATTTGATTATACTAGGGTAAGAATGGAAAAATTCCAAAAAAAATTGAAGAATGGAATTTTTTTAGACAGTTATAGACAATCAATATGGATAATTTTTTTGTGAATAATGGTGAAAAATACGTTCACTTTTATACGTGTGGGCAGAAGATACACATATATTAACATAAAATATTTAAATAATACAAACCCATTATCATTGTAAAGTGGAACCAGATTGAAATTAAATAAAATTTGATATATTAAATTATTTAAATATCATAACTAAATATGATTTATTAATGTTTAATCGAATTTTTTTTACAATTACTTCATAGTTTTACACCACCAATGAACTGTTTTAACTTTAGTCTTCGTAACAAATTTTCACTTTTTTTACAATTAATTATGGAAACAATAAGTTCAAATTCATACCTATTATTAATTAATATTATTCAAAATATGGGATCAATTTTTAGGATTAATTTTCCTTAATTGATAAAAAATTGAATTTAACATACGACCTTAAAATTATAAGAAAACTTTTTAAAAAATGCTTTCGTTAATTATAAAAATAAATTTACAGAAAAATAAATCAAAATTTTGTTTTATTAAAAATTAGATGAATTTTTTTAAATAATTGGAGACATATTTTCATTTAAATTAAAACATAAATTTAAGTTTCCCTTTTAATTACCCGATTAAATGAGTATAACTAAAAATATTTATAGGGAAAAAATATAATAAATTCCCAAAATGATAATCATATATTTCTGTAGTCATAAATATATTTTTATAATCATTATATTAGTTCATTAATATATATTATTTATATAAAATTTTCATATAAACTATATTGTCATATAAAGATCATTATAATTTAATAAAACTAACGGGTTTTGTGAAATCAATATTTTTCACTATTCATTAGAAATAAATGAATTCTAAAAAATAAAAAAAATGACACACTAAAAAAAATTATGACATGTTAGACTAAGAAATTAATTTATTTTTATCAAATTAAATACATAAAATTTGGATTTTATGTTTTAGTCATGTTCTTGAATAAATAACTCTTCATCGTATTGTTGATTCTCTATAAATAAAATGTTATATTATATAATTGATGATCAACTTTTACATGTATGCATTAGAAATAAGTAGTTGGTGATGATAAATATATAGTATTATGTAAATATAAATAATGAAAATTGTGAATGTTTCATATAAAACATAAATATTAGATAATCAAACAAATTTGGGATGTGTTTTTTTTTGAAAAAAAATGTGATGGTTGATTACGGTGAAAGGCATATAAATGAATTTTTTGAAATTATTTCTAGATATAAGAAGATTTAAAACATGTCATTTTATAAATGATAATATATCATTATGTAGTTATGGTTTTGATTTTTATATTAAAAAAGGATATATTTCAATGGTATATTGAATTTAAATGCCCTAGTTTTTTATGTAAAAAAATTGAACTTATCAAACCCATCAATTGGGATTTTTGAGCATGTAATATTCCAATAATATTTTTATGACATTGAAAATGAAATTTATTTTTAATTAAAAATGTTATATGGAAATATATCTATGATTTTACTCAATTGTGTTTTACATTTTCTTGATCAATTATATATCATCCATGTGGTATACAATCAGGGAAAATTTTTGAATATAATATCTAGCTGAGTTAGAAGAAGTATTAAAAGAATTTCGAAAATAATAAAGAGAATTGAAAATATATATTAAGTAAAACTGATTATCTTGAAATATCATAGTGTTTTTTTCTAAACACAATTAAATATATACTAGTAATATATAATGAGGAGTTAAATAGGAATCCTTGAATATTCGAATGATGTATCGATTTTTTATATTAAAAATCACTACGAGAGTCCCACATGTAAATTATTCTTCAAATATGTTCCTTATATCATTTGGAGTATTTTAATATATATGTCGTAAACCATTATTTCGTAACAATATATAATTAAAACAATAATCCTATATTATGCATACTGTTTTTTTATTATGGACGACCACCATTTGTATGCACCTTAGATATTCCCCTTTACTGTGAATTTCATTATTTGATGTAATTTATCATTTACATAATATTGTTTTTCAATGATTAGTTTTAAATTCAAATATGTAATAAAATCATTGAAATTCAATATTAATATATATTCAACAAGAATAAATGAACCCTGTAATTTATCCCCATGTTGTATTAGGAATATGGTAGAAACAACTTCTCTTAACATAATTACTTAGTATATGATTAGGATATTGAGTAGTAACTTAGTCAGCGGTTCATGATTACAACCAAGAAAAATGGGTTAAAATACACAATTTCATCTATTTGGTGGAAATAATACAAAATTAGATGTTTTCTAAGTAGTCAAATATATGCTTCCTTTAAAAACTTTTTATATAATAGATTCTAGTTTTTTCATAATATTTATTTGTATGATATAAGCATCAATACACATGTGATATTGACTCATAGATTACTAAAAAATAGGTAGATAAAGGTTTTTTACTATCTTATTCTTACCGTCGATGGATTATAAAATATGAGAATGTAATATTGAATCAATAATGGAATGGGTTTTTTTATTATCAAAATAATTAAGACACGATTCCTTATAGTTTATTATCTACTATATATTAAATTTTTTCAATAATATAATCCTAAAATAATTACATAGTATTATTTATTTATTCAAAATATAAAAATATATGAAGTGGAAAATAAAAGTATTGAGTTATTTGAAACATCCTCGTGAGACTTCCCAATAGATTTACCAATATTTTATTATGTTAGGAAATTAAAATAATCTATTTATATGACCTTTTGAATGGTCACTCGCCAAATATGACATTACTTGTATTAAAATATTTTTATCCACTATTTTTAGTCCACTATAAATAAAATTTTTTTCCATTTA
The DNA here is from genome assembly GCA_963277665.1 of Viscum album. Classification (NCBI taxonomy): domain Eukaryota; kingdom Viridiplantae; phylum Streptophyta; class Magnoliopsida; order Santalales; family Viscaceae; genus Viscum; species Viscum album. Next base: position 439,319,089 of record OY728145.1, on the reverse strand, counting down.
TTTTCTTTTTTATATTATTATTCAATTTAATATTTTAAAATGTAATATATTCTGTTGAAGATGAACTATAAATTTTTCGAACAACATTATTTCTTGGATTTTCCCATTGAGATGGTTTCAAATAACTAAAAATAAAAAAATTGTTTTTTTCTAAATATATATATATTGTTATTTTAAACATATTATTAGTTTTCTCAATAAGAGTAATACATATAGTTTCCACAATACGAATAACTACTAAAAAAACTAGATGTGATATAAATAACTCAAATTATTATTTTGGATACCAGACTCCAGCACAATTGAATGATGAAGTTAGAAAAATAAATAATTATAAAATGTAATGGAATAAATTTGAAAACATGTAGATAATGGTTGAAGAAAGAAAATGAACCTTACTAAAATATTTTCAATTATATAGGTTATAAATCTACTGCCTAGTCCTTTATTACTGAAAAAAAATTGTGGGATCAATTTAATTTGAATGATATTTTCATTACAGTTTAATTTCAGAGAGTTAAAATTTCCTTTTGATTAATACTTAATATATTTTTAGTAGTGATTAATGATATGTAATCCTTCCAATTTCAATAATGACCAAATAAAATGAATTCATTCTCATGGGGATGATGTTATGAATTTACTAGAAATTGTATGTTTTGATATATATTTAATGGACTCCTTGAAGGATCCTATTATTTTTGGTTTTAATATTAATTTGATATTGTGATATATATTCTAGGAAAAAAAATTGGTATATATATAAACATTGATCTAATTGAGAATTTATTTTATTAAATCATAATTCTATAATAAGTTTATCAATATAAATGCAGCAGATAATGATCCAATAATTAATTCCCAAGGATGTGGAGGAGAATCCATATAAAAAGTGTATAGTACATCTGGCATGATAAACATGGAATACCTATAACAAAATAATGTCAAATTTGAAGTTAAAATAGATCCAATACATTATAAATGATATATTTCTCAAGTAGATCTATAAATTAATCTTCCTTGTTAAAAAAATGCAAACCTTAGCTTACATGGAAGCTCTTCAAATTGAAGAAGAGATGTATGATCCTGACCTTTTATTACCTCCCATAGATTTCAAAAGAAAAAGTGAATATAGAGTGGATACACTATTCTCTAAACAACAGGATATCTAGAATACAATTTACCTCATATAGAGAAATGAATCCACCTAGGTTTGGTGGTTCAAATATCATAAACCGTATAATCTATTTGACATGATATGTTCTATAGAATATCTAACTATTGATAGTAAAAATATTGAACCTCATTTTTTTTTATACAATGGTTTCTTTTTTTTTCAACATATTCTTATTTTTATTTTAAAAACTATCAACTATAATTTCATTAATATATTTTTCTAAATGAAATATATTGATATGAGATTTATTTATATTTTTCTTAGTGGGAATACTATAATGTTATATATTTCCATTATATTATTTTATTACGGTCTCATGTTTTTATTTATTTGAAATTTATTTGATATATTTATAAACTATAATACAGGATAATAAAATCTACATATTTCGGAATAAATTTCCTATTCTGATATTCAATTATCTTATTTTTTTACACTTATTATTAAAAAAATAACTTCAACTAAAATACTATTCTAATTTGGGTAATTATGTGATTTTGGAAATAATAATTTAATTTTAAAATCCATGATCTAAATTGATATTAATATTTTTATTAATTTATGACATAAATTTTTGATTATTCATGTGGAATTCAAAAAATATTGAATCCCATGTAATGATATATTTTCCATTGATATAAATTTTAGTCTAAAGCAGTTTTAAAAATAATTATACATTCTAACATGTTGCACTTTGTGTAAGAGTTATTAATAGATTTCTATTACCTATAATGTATTTAAACATTATTTTAAATATATTTTAAACTAGGGCCTATTTCAAAATAATTATGGTTATAGTTGTTCAATAACATTATCTAACTCCCATAAAAAATATAAATATATATATATTTAATTTAAACTACTAAAATAAAATAAAATGATTACAGGTTACCACATTATAAGAAAAATTATTTTCCTAACGTTTTCTGAATTTAATTACATGATTTTATCTGACGATTTCATCAACACCCTCCTACATATCAACATGATGCATCTGAATACAGTCTAATGTTGCCTTGCATTCCCACTTCACAAAGGTGTGTGGTTTTCATCACTCTCAATAGTGATGTCTTCACTATCATGGAAACATGATGGGGTGATTTTGATTCCCCCTTCCTTGGATTCTCCATAATATTTTCCTAGTTTAGGTCTCCCACATAGATTTAGTTCATCTTTTTGGATCTCATTCCATGTTCCATATCATTATGGATGATGGTTAAATACAATGATTTTATATTAACACATTAATTTGGACATGGCATAAAATTTCACTAATGAAATTATTCACAATGCACATTGTTCTTTATTTCGGGATGCTGAGAGAATTATTTAAATGTAAATGTTTCTCTTAAGAGGGAATCTCATTATAGAATCTCAAATACAGAACCCAAGGATTAACATATTAGTTATGAGGTGATCTATTCTAAGGTTTTATGTCTTCACAGACTTGTTTACATGAGGAATCTAATGTTGTTCATTAGGTATCCCACGTCGTGGCCTCATATATTCAAATTAATTCACCTAATAAATCACACATTTTTTATAAGGTATGTATTTTTGGGTTATATCACAAGTTATGCTTCCAAAGGAGATGGATCAGAACATTTGGTTGTGGTAGATCAGAGAATGAGTTTATCATTCTATAGATATGGGATGAGTGGATAAGAACACACCATGGGGTTGATCTTGGATGGTTAGTTCTATTGCCACATGGAGATGGAAGTAGTATGGTTGGATCTAAAAAACCATGTAGGTGAAACAATGATAGTTGGATCTAATGTCCCAGGGAGGTAGAACTAGGATGTTTGGATCTAACTACCCATAGAAGTCGAACCATGATTTCAGTCCCTAACAGATATACTAACTACCCATAGATGTAGAACCATGATTTCAGTCCCTAACAGATATCTTATATAGTAACAATTGGTTAAGATTTCCCTTGAGGTAGATCAGTGGTGTTGATTAGAACGCCCATTAACACTGATCTGGGAGGTACATCCCTAGGGGGATCCTCTATGTTTACCTTTGGCCAGGATTCTCCATGGGGAGGTGATTAGGAAATGATCATAACTCCACTTACCATAGATCATGGACATACATCCCTAGGAGCGAGTACCTATCTATATCATTCGTTGGGATTCCCAATAAGGCGGATTTTAGGTGTTTATCAAAACACCCAATGAGGAAGATCAAGGAGGTAAATCACAATAAGGGACCACCTATGTTTTCCATTGGTCATGATTCTCCTTGAGGCGAACCTGACAGGTCGATCAAAATGCCCCTTGAGTTAAATTATATTGGAATATCCCTATATGTGAGTACATAAGTTTGCCATTGGTTGGGATTGCCTCTAAGGTGGAACTGTGTTGGGGATCAGAATTCTCCTAGAGTAAAATCAATGAGGTTTGTCCCTTAGGGGGAGGACATAAGTTTACCATCAGTCCGGATTCTCCTTGATGTAGACTCAATATGTCGATCTGAACACCACTTGAGTGGGATCCGAGAGGTAAATCCCTAAGATGGAGCACCTAGGTTTCCCATTGGTCAGTATTTAACCTCAGTCAGGCTCCCTGGTTACCCTGTTTAAACGATAACGGTCAAACCCCATTTTTTTTGATTTCGTAGTTTAATGTTATATGATAGGACCAATCCATGTTTCTTAACATCGTATGATAAGGATACACATGTTTCTAAAGGATAATCAACATAGGATATGTGGGGCTTACACATAAAATAAACTCAATTAGAAGAGTATTTCACATGGTTAGAATAGTAAGGGGATTAAACATTGAAATTCCAAAAGGAGGATATCATTCCATGTGAGTGTAACAAGTGTGAGGATCATCCCTTTTCACTCATACATGGACCAAACTATATTAAATAAAATTGATAAAGAAATATTTTTACACAATTTGTTGAGGTTTTTCATTTATTTTCATTTCATATAACAAAGACATGGAATAATGTAGTTTTACCTCATGTAGCATTGATGTGGGTAGGATATATCCCATCTATTGGGCTTATGTGACTATTCCATATTCCCATATTGGTGTGGAATAGCTTGGGCACTAATGGGGTACAATGATATGAGTAGTGTAAAATCACAAGAACCATGTTAGAGTCCCTATGATGACAATTAATAGGGTATATAGTGCATATTTTAAAAATAAAAAAGTAAATTAGGATCATTTATCAACACTTTTATGAATAAGGTAGATATAGAAGTGAGGTAACATGTCACAAAGGGACTCAAGGTGCATATGGACCGGTCCTAGAAGAATGTGGGGGCCCTAGGCAGTCATCCGTTGAAAAGTTGGGTCTGCATAAGGTTGTCACCATAGTGAGGCCCAGGAGTGGGGTTTCATAATTATTATGACTCTATAGAAATGTGATTCTCAATGACCAAGAGAGACAACAATTTTAGGGGGTTCTCAATAAATTTGGATTTTTGAAACAGGGTACCCCAACCTTGAAGGGAAATCATTGCTCAGAAAGGAGTTCTTGATGAATTGTTAATGCTTCACAGAGCCTCAAATTTCCTACAAGTCCTTCTTTATTCACTATGGGTGTATTCCTTCATTAATGGAATTTCTATTATAGATGGAGGCTCTTAAAAAAATAAGTGAATCTTTTTCATGAAGCCAAGATAACATGGCCGATCTATCCCTCTTTAGTTTGTCATGCTAAGGTGGTTTGTTAATTGGGAGCCGTTTTGGAAAAAATAAATCTTAGGAATCAATTTCTAAAATATATGAATGAATGTGGTACTTAATTTATATGGTTTTCAAGAATATTGGATTTGAATTTTAATAAAATTTTGGATTTCAATCATTGAAATGGTTCTATATGTTCGAATGTCATATTTACAACGACAGAATCCTATATATTGAGGGTTCTTGAAGCCCTCCATGTCTCAAAAAAAACATAGTACATAGGATTTACATTAAAACATCTTATTTTACTGTAGGAAAATAATGTCTCATGGTGCTTTTGAAGATCTATTTGTTCACAGAGGAGAACCCTGAGAGAGATTCTTAGCTATTTTGGTGTGGATTCTCATCAATCTGGTTGTCCATTCATCAAAAATTCTAATGGAACATATATTTTGGTGCAACAATTACCCTCCCTCATCATAATTTCAGAAAATATAAAAAGTAGGGTTAGATTCGAAGGTAAAATCACAAAAAATGGAAATTAAATCTATTTCATGTAGGTCATTCTCAGAACTATCGCACAATGGGAACAAGCACGAAACCCCAGATAGTCATAAGACTATAAATAGTTTAGGGGGGCCTAAAACCAACCATATCATAATTAAAATATAATAATTATTTCTTTATTTAAAAAATATTCAATAGAAACGTGAACCTGGCTCTTCAAATACTTCTCATAAAACAAGATTTCATGGATCGTTCCTCTGTGAACACTTCTTAGTGAGTTGAAAACTATAGAAATCATCATTGTAAAGAGACATATGACAGATAGAGCTCTATGAATGAACATTGATAAAAACATTCGTTTGACCTATTAAAAATATCATATTTATCTTGAATCAAATTTACACTCAAGGATTTAACACAGATGCTGCTTGGAAGGAAGAAATGGCCAAAGATCAAGGAAATTTCTCTATGAACATTAGACCAAGAATACATGCACACATTTTTGACAAGGATTCATAGTCAATATTCTCTATCTATGGGGTACCTCTCTTTGTATTAGGATTGAGAGGCGAGGTCTCCATTCCAATTGTGATCAAAGGTGAGCTAGATTACTAGTTTAAGTGGCATGTTGTTGAAATACCATTGGGGTAGGGAAAATGCATGCCATATTTCGAAGGAGCATGAACCACTTATAGTGGATCATCTCTAAAAACACATTAAAAAAATCTATGTTGAGAATATATAGTATGGGAAATCCCCACCATAGAAAGAGATGATCCAGAATACTGGTTTTGTAGATTCGTAGAAGGGATGGAATGATGACTTGGATTTGTGCAAGGGTGGAAACATCACATATGAGTGCGCCTAGGTCTATTGGTCTCATACATCATTCTAAGTGTTTAATGGATAGATTAAGATATAATGACATTATGATGTAGCTTGTAAATGAATTTTCCATATCTACCATCCTTAGGAAACCATTCCTGGGTTACAATGAAGAGGGACATGGAGGACCATCAAATTTCCAATGAATCATGGGGAGGTAGGTGTTTGCCTCTAGGACATTCATCACATCACTAGGATACTTATTATAGGGTCTATGTATGATGAATGCATCCCACAATGAATATTTGGGAAGATAAATAGTAGTTTCTATTCTTGGTGGTGGCACTCATAGATCAATCATTGGGTACCATGGAAGAGAAGCTATAAATAAGGGATGTTCAATTATATAAATTTCTTTGGTATTTCTCGAGTGAACTATCATCGTAGCTAGTTAAGGGGGATGATCCAGTGAAGAAGATACCAATGAATAAGCACTTGTGTCTTTCGGGATACTGATGGGGAAATAAAGGCTCTTATTGGCAAATCATAAAGATGAAAAAGTAGTACTAGTGGGGATACAAAATCATGCCCGACTCTCGACCTATAACTTGGATGTCAAAATTCATTAAAGCGCTCATCTACGACGGGATTCTCCTATAGAGTGATTCACATATAGGTTTTGGTCGAGAACCTTAATAATGGATATGATGATATATATAGGGTAGAATATCAATATGGCTATCCCATTACTGGTGATGATGTATTAGGTACTTCACGACATCAAATTTTTTTAGAATCTATGAAAATACTGTGAGCCTCTCCATTTCTTATAGTTTGGTGACTACTCACATTTGAGGTTATGAGTACTTGAACCCCAACACACCACCAAAAACAAAATTATTGTAGGCGATCCAAGACATCATGGTGATTCTCTCATTCATGATGGTTCAAGTTGAAGTGATGGAGAAGATTGGAAGGGAAGATAACATCATATTTTACAAATTCCAATGACAATGGGGGTGGTGATCGATGATGTATTTGGTACTGTGAATGCATGATTGTACCTCCTAGCCTTTTGATGTGGGGAACTCATAGAGAGAGTTGATATTGAGCTTATATATTAATCGTACTGCCCACATAGCTTCACAAGATATTTCTGGTCTCTAAAGTGGTCGAAGTGGAAGGTGTACTCATAGGTGTGTCATGAGTTCCACCCTTCAATAATAAGGTAGATCCAGTTCATGATTATGTGTGAGGATGATAATATGAGGATTGAATTTTTACCTCTCATTTCTATATATGGGGTGATTCATGAGTGCATGAATAGCTAGGAGAGTGAATATCCAAGGGATATGTGAAGGTGATGGAAAATATGATAAATTGAATGGGTGGACCTTCAACTGTGGTTTGAAGGCTGAGTGGTGGATGAAGTGCCCTATGGAGGAAGCATTAGCCCTGTAGGAAGGGTATAAGCAACAGATCGAGTAGTTAGTGGTCCCAGATATGTGAGAGATATAGGGATATAATAATCATTTAGCTCGATTCTCGTAGGAAGGTTGTCATAAGAATAATGGAAGCCATCAAGGTTGTTCCCATGGAAATTTTTCCATTATCATAGAATAGAGTTATGTCACAAGGTCATTCCTAGTGATGTTTTCTTTACCAAATCATGGGATAAAAATGATTTTTACATGTTTTTCTATGTTGTAAGTTGAACTTGAAATTTCTCCAACTGGTAAGGGATGCATCTTGATCATATTCCTCATTCCATGGTATTCTTATTTTTGTCTTAGTATTATTAGGAATACTATGTGAAATAGTTGCTAAACTAGGTCCATATCTTGGTCGATGTGTTCCCTCTATGTGACCAAGTACATGTGTTGATGAAAATGACTTCTACCACATGATTTTTTATAGCATAGATGGTTGGGAACACACCTCTACCTATGGAGTCTCATGATTCGTAGGGAAGTGACACATAACAATACTCTCTCATATGAGGAAGCAGTAATTCTAACCATGTAAATATTCAAATATTTCTTCCTTTGGTTATAAATATTAATATAACTATTGTCTAACTACCCATTCTACTTACACAAGAATCTACCATGGAGAAAGTGGATGTCCATGAAGAAAATGAAAAGGAGGGATATTGTATTTAAGAAATTAAAGGTCCTTGTATGGGGTCCCATAGTGATGTTGTGGCTAGTAGCATCCATCTATCAGTAACTGCTGCTAGGTTAGTGTACATAGAGGGAAAATTTCTTGAGTGAATACCTATGAACATATAGGAGATCCTCACTAAAGTGAACAGGTCTTGTTAGTCTCTTCTTCCAATATTCCCTTTATTCATTTCAATTTTATATCCTAATATTATCTGATGAACTTTATGGAATAGTAGTTCAAACAATGGATGGGACTCATCCCATGGTACTTTCCTTGATAGTACCTATAAAATGATGTGGAGATGGTGGAAACAAATCTCCCAGTTGGAATGGTTAAGGAGAGAATGGTAGTTCAGTAAATCGGGGAGGCCCTACTATTGGGAATCAATAAGACCATACCAACAATTTTGGGGGTCTATGCAGGACTAACATCTTGTTGGTAGAGGATATTGTAGTGATTAGTCATGTAATAGAGGCACCCCAAATGCGTCTATTAGAGATAAAGTTGTGAGGGGGAAGTGACCATCATTCCCAGATTCATGGAGAATTCGAAGGCTTCATTATATGTCTCACCAACAAATTTCAAGTGTTGGTGGATAGATGGGCTGAGGCTAAGACTACATTTCCAAAACGGGTAAAACAGTTAACTATAATAGAGGAATCCACCTTAGCTTTGACATAAGGTGAACTAGAGGTGTTGCTGTAAGTGACGAGGATGGTGAAGAACTATTCAAAAAGATAGTTCTGCATCTACTTGTGGCTGAATATCTATTATTGAATGACCCAATAGATGAAATATCAGTGATCATCCTTTTTTATGGGCATGCACCACCAGAATATTTCATGGATTTCAGCTCAGATATCATTGAGGAGAACAATATTTTCTACCATAAGGCATGAAGGAATGTAAAAAACATCATCACCTATTCCAACATAGACGAACTACCACCCAGGGTTGGTTTTATCCACAACTATCTTGTTAGCTTGGGGCTGGTGGGGTAGATTGAAACATCCCTTGCATGCTATCATGGGAAATATTCATTTAATTAGAATGTAAAGAATCGTGTGAGATCAACCAATCCTAGAAGAAAAAAAGTTAAGGGATCCCAAAACCATGAAGAAACTACAAAGGATATCTCACATCTTGAATGGATAGTGTAGGAGAACATGATGATCACAACTACTCGGGATAAGTTCATTAACATTCTAATAGCCCAGCTGGGGATAACTTAGAAAAGGAATAAGTTATTATTTCATTAGTGGTTTACTGTCATGATGTGGATAATCAGTAGTGGATCATAGCTGAAAACGTTTTCTCCATGGTGAATAATGATAAAACCATATCTAGTAGATAGATAATATATCGTGGAGGCCACCCAACAATGAAAATACGAGCTCGATCTCTCCATCACTAAGATCCATATTTGATGGTTTTTTTAAGGAGAGGATCAAATATGTGGATGAACCTATGTATCATTGTCTTTTTCTTATTTATGATATCTTGGGAAAATTATTATTATTTTAAATTATCATCACACATCCATATTTTTTATTAGATTGCCCAAAATAAATCCATAAGATCATGTGATTCATGCTTTCTATGAGAAAAAACGGATAACTGTGTGATTTTTCATTCAAATGTGGTTTATAATATATTCTAATACATAGGATATTATATATTTTTATTGACCAATGAGAGTGTTTATAGTGAGCGAAGATGTTTTTGGATAATGGGGCTCTCTAAATAGTCATCCTTCTTTGAAATCATGCTTTATTTCATAAATGTGATAATGCTAGGGGTGTTGAATTCTACCTGAGTGAATGAATAGTGTGAATCATGATGCCAAAAATCTCGAAGAAAAGGTGAGTGACGGCATTATATTGGATAAGTGTTGACCATGTCCAAAAAACCGATATCTATTAGATTAAAATGGGGACAAACAAATGAGGTTCAACCAACTACCATGTTTGAAACATGAAACTCACCTTAGGATATCGCCCAATGTGTTCTAGGGAATTGTCCAAGAATGGTCGGTGAGCCTTGTCAAAAAAATCTATTTGGGGAACCCTTTAGACATGAAATATTATGAGAATCCAAACAAGGGGCATGTGATGCATGTAAATAAAATTATTGAATGTTCCGCTGGATTCCAATACTGCAGAATTACACTATATTGTCATAGAGCACATTGGTGTTGGTATATTGGTTTGAAATAAACATAGAATCATCTTCTATGGGAGCGTCACCTTAGATGCTGAGTGACGATCAATGAATTTAGATGGTGCATTGGGTGACAAACACCAAAGGAATTGTTATCTTGTGTGGGAGTATCTAAAACCTTGCACTTTTACATCATCAGATGATGATGATAAACACATAGTATTACATTATATGGTGAGGAACATGTATTTAAAATATTAACATCGTGTGATCAGGATGAATCTAAAATTTTATTTTCATTTAGATGGTATGTTTCACAAGGTTTATGGTCATGTGACATAGACAGTGGAAAATAGTTTCATGGATTTTTTATGAACTACATGGATGTATCTCAATGAGATTTACATGAAATAAAAAGGAAAATTACCCTACATTAATTGCAAGGCCTAGGAGGACACATAATGTTGCATAAAAACCCTTGGGAAAAATCACACATTATTTAATGTCTTGATGTTTTTACATGATCTATTCTCCTTGTTTATGGTCATATAGATCAGAGAAATGGTGAATTTCAAAATGAAAAATATAGTATATAAGTGTAACAAACATGAAGTGAATGAGGGCCATGGATACCCAATTCCTTACTATATTCTTTGTAGTGGATTTTCTCATAGTTTAAATTCAGGATTTTTGGTCTACATTGCTCTAAAAATTGACCATGTTGGTACAAATTCGACCAAGTCTCTTAAGACCACATGATTCATGCTTGGTTGGATAAACAAGGAGTTGTGTTGGAATTTTATATACACATGGATGTTCACTAAAGGGATAAGAAGTGTTTGGGTTGAGAATAGAAAAATGAACTACTAGATTTCTCAACACACATGGATTCATATAGGGGTAACACATTGGGTGTTATAATTCTACCAATACATATAGTGGAGGAGAAGAGGTATATCAAGACTTTTGAGGCCTGGATAAATGGGAGACTAATGTATATGTATAACCATTGACCATGTTCAAAACATAGGATCCAGAATAATAGCATTTATAAAAGGAGTGATAAAATGTGGGATCAATTGATGAGAAACATTTAAACACAAGATCCATTATTTATTAATATATATCCATCAAGGCATTATCCCATGAAATTTGGTGAGACTTTGATAAAAAAATATCTTCATTAGAGGTTCATATTTGTATTTAATGGATTATGGAAATCAAAGTCATAGAGAACTCAAATTATTGATTTCGGTTGAGGTAATTTCTATCTATGATTTAATAATCTATGTTCCACACCACAACGCATTTGAGAACATAGATCAGTTATATCATAATGCTGGATCAAATATACCATCAATAATATGAGGAATTTGATCATATCACATTGGGAGGTAACCTATTTTTGTGTAGGGTATTTTTGTCATCTTGATATTTTTTCATAGAATGTATTCTGATTTGATTCAAGCTAGGATTTTAGTTTAATGTTTTGAATAAATTTGGATTGTCTCTTTAAATTTTTAAAAAATTTACTTTTGGTTATAACTAGTTTAAAGTGTTTGATCTCAGTATACATTGGTAATAGGTGTCCCCATGAGACTTTTGTGGAACTAAAGTGTGAAAATTCAATAATAATGGGGGTTGAAAGGTCCTTTATTCATACAAACCTTGATGAGCCATATCCCATGTCAACATCATGTTGTAGGAAAAGGGTTATCTGATTAGAAGTTAGCTGATGGTCTAGACCTAAGATAAAATATCCATGTGTCTCTATATAACCCATGAGGATAGAAATCAATCCACACATATTTTTAGAAGTGGATCACATAGATTAATTTCATATGGTCTTATCAATGGCAAAAGGTGAATTCAAGGATGTTTAAATGATGTAAGAGTTAAAACATGATGTGAATAATCCCAATTGGAGAACACCACATGAAGCAATCCTAAACATGGTTATTCACAGTTTATGTTTATATTCCATGGTCTGGGATAAATGATTAATGTCATGTTGCTCAGAACAATTGGGATATATGGTTTATGTTGTGACGTGTGGGCTATAAAATGTGTTTTTACCAAGGATAATTTTTTAGAATAAAATTCGTAAAACTCGATGTGAAAGAGAAAAAGGATGTTAAAATATTAAAAATGTATTGAGATTTAAAAAATCAACATCTTTAGGTCATAAGTAATGGAACCAAATTTATTCCATGGGTCCAATGGTTGGATAAATACTTGACTAATATTGGAAATGGGAAATCCAAGTGTAACAATGTATCACATAAATATGGGAATGAAGATATAAATAGTTATAGAACACAACATGGTGGATCGCTGATACAAGTAGGGGAAGTCCCATTTGGATAGGTGAATCGACGAATTATGTGGTCCTCATGGGGAATCCCATGTTCATGGAATGTGGTATGGTTTTCTCATCATCACATAGTTATCAGAAAATGAATCTTGATTTGAAATGGGGCAATGATAATCTCTATTTAATAGGTATCCTGATTATTTAGGAGGGAGAACTGTAGTTTAACATCATATGTTGTAGATTTTAGGCCTTATAGTTTAATTTTATAATTCTCAGACTAAGGGGGACTGCAAATAATTTTAATTTATAATTCCAATACATATTGAAAATTGTTTATGGTCATGATTCATGGACCATAAGATTGACACTATTGTAATGTCATATTTTTTTTACTAATGAGGATTTATATTTTTTCATAGATTTTAGACCATGGGGTTTGTGTCCCATGTGGATATTATTAGTGTAGTGGATTGAAAACAAGATGTGAATGAAATCCAGTGAGGACTAGTTACACATAACAAATTATTAAGGGTACTCTCATAAAATTAAATGACTTCATTTGTAGACATGGGATTTTAGATAATGGAATAGAGTTCAAAACATGGGATGGAGGCTACCCAAAATTGGTTTATGTTGAATGTAATTGTGAAAAACATTACATAAATGAGGGGTAAGGAGGCCCAGTTCCACACCACACATTCCAAAGATGGCTCACATATAGTTTTTGTCCTAGTTCTTGGATAAGGATCCTATTAAAAGGGTAAGGAGTTCATACATCCTAGTTCATGTTTATAGAGTTTGGACATTGCACATAGTTTAACATGATGTGGCTATGGGGTTGGGAGGTTTGATAGTTTAACATAATTAAATTAGGACATAGAACAAGGTAGTTTAACATCATGTAGCTCAGATTCCAAATTCAAGTAGTCAATGGGATCATAGAAATGAATTTCATGAGTCCTTATATATCCCATGTGGATGGGAATCAATACATTCATTGTTTGGAAACACTTTGTGATATCATCCCAACACCGATGAGGTAACCCTCTTTGAAGAGGGAATTTTAGTCATCCAACGAATGTTGTAGGGAATCCCAAATTCACACCAAAAGATAATGATCATCTATTATCAATAATAATATTGGTTTCATATGGGGTAAAACCTCATCTTAACATTATGATTTGATCATGTTTGTTCATACCTTGGTTTTCTTATGGGGAATCCTAAACATTTCATATGTATGGCTACAATTTAGCATAATACACTAAGTACATTCTGTATCCCATAAGGATATGAGTCTGGTAGAAATATAAAAATACACATGTGAATGAGGTCCATGGAAGGCCCACCACTACAAGACACATTATTATGAAGATTTTTACACACTTTAAAGTCGTGATGAATGGACATGTATTCTTATTTATTGTTCACAAAATTACGACCAAATGCACTGTTTAACATCATATAATCGGGAAATGGATATGTTGTGACAAGTTTTTTGGTGAAGAATATGATTGTTATGTATAGTATAATTATGAAACTAAGATGCTATAATATTTTCACATGATGTACTGCTTGGGAAACATGGATATGTAGGGAGGAGTGATACACTCTATATCCATGGTTATCAATGAGTACTGACTATCAGAATAGACCTTGTGAAAAATATATGGTCTCTACCATTTGGGACCAACCATGGTGGTTTATTTTTTCATATAATCAGTATTTTTAAAGCCAGTATCATGTAACCCTAGAAAAAATATGGAAGGAAATCTTTCTTGTCGAATTCCCATGTTATCATATCATTGTGCCTTTCTAGAGTGGATAGGGATTATAGCATGTACACTTCATGGGATTCTATCTCTACTAGATGAACATCATCTATATGCTCTGGATTCTTCTAGATGTAGACAATTATTTAGAGAGATGAAAACTGAATCAAAAGCGGAAGGACCACCTCTATTACATAATCCATGGAATATTGGGTAACCAAAGAAGAGTTTTTTTCCATTGTATGATAATCCTCTGGTAATTTTGGGGCTTCTCCGGAAAACGTTTTGTTCTAACAACCCATCTACAATAGAATCTTAGAGATTTTATTGTTCAACACGTCAATCTAAACATTTTCTTGTTCTAGGTAGGAAGAAGATTGAATTTATCAGATATGGTAAATTCCATTATATCTTTTCATCTCATAAGCTTCGATGATCGAACCATTGAAGATGATAATGGAACAACGAACTACAAATTGATAAATGATGAGGGATTATTGAATTTAGACATAATACAATACTCTAATTCGATGATTAGAATCTCTATTTCATACATGAAAAGAAATATTTTATGGTCATAATGTAGTTTCACTAGCGATCTATTGAGGAAGTATAAGTGCATATAACATCGAGTCTCCATAAAATAAAGGGCGATAAATTCAAGGTGGTGTGTAAAGTATATAAGAACTGATTCATGGATTTTGGATGGATTTAACTTTTGTGACATCTAATGGAATACTAAATTTTATTATGGACAATGGTGGTCCAATGTTATCTCGACTGTTGAATCTGGTTTGATAATTTCAATCCCGCCAGATGGGCACTATTTGTCCCAACATGAACTTACATTATTACTTTTGGAATCTCATTTCCTTGGATGTAATAGAGGATAATTCCATCAAAACCATGTCTTTAGAGAGTTTTATTGAGGTTATTCACACCTTTCATGTTAACTATGCTACGCGATAGAAGATTATCTAATTCTAGCCTTGATATAATAAGAGAATTTCATATCGGAGATACTCAACAAAAGGATTTCTCTAATATGTGGTTGTCCCAAATTCGGTGGAACCCCAGTGTCTTTATGTAGAGGGACTAGTATTCAACCATACTTCTTGTTGTATTTTATCATATTATGGAATAATGTGAATGATGTTCCTTTGATGTGATATATGAACAAACAAGTCATCTTGGTATGGCTCTACAAGAGACATGGTTAATGTTGCTAAGGTGTCGGCTCGGCCATTCCAGGAGTATGATATATAAGTCACTTCTGTAAGAGAACAGAATTTGTCCATTACATAAAATATCTCTCTAGAAGGGTTACATGATCTACTATTTTGATTATTTAGTAAACATTAATCAACTTTATTAATAACTCATAGTCTCCCTTCACATGCATTTGTGGAAAAAGAATTTCAACAGCTATCTCGAGACCAATAATGAAGACCTAATACACTACTTCATTTTATGAGAATCCATCTAACAATATGGATGAGTAGTATAAGAGAACCTATGTTAGGGTGATTAATGTGATCCCATTTCCCATTCTTTTGAGCATGAAATGTTTTATCCAATAATAGATGGGCTCTAACTGGCCCCATTGAATCACATCATTCATCATGGAAAACAATCATCTACTATGAGAATGGATTCTTTAAAAAATAGATATCTCGAGGTAACCCTTTAGGTGCTACATTAGAAGATATGAAGTCTTCTTATTCATGACTAATGATTGATTACTATAAAATAACCATGGTATTGAACTACTGAAGGATCACTTCCCAACATGGAAAAAGACATTTCAACAAGGGGCGGTTTGGGATACTATGTAGCATTTCCACATAAGACAACAAGTGCATCTATTGATTCTATATATAATGTCACAATTTCTACACAATAGAATCCATCATGAGGCATATTTTATCAATAGGGGAGTATCAAGACTCAATGTCAATGTGCATGCGAGTTATTTCATATAAATTATTTTTCTCTTTCATTAATATTCTAATATAAATAAAGGTTCCATGATTCTATTGTAGGGAGGTCACATATATTACTCAAGGGTTCCCTATGATGGGTGGAATCCGAACCAGAGGATATAATGGATACTTCTTGAATTATTCAATGATATTTCTAATCCTCTCTTCCCACTGATAGATGGTAACTTTATTCATTAAATACACAAAGGGAATATACATTCTTGAAAAAATGTAAGTGATTCAGAATATGTATGTTATGTGGCCTTGAAGACCTTATATTTCCTAGAGGATTCTTCGTTGAGGAATCTGGATGATTTGTTTGATCTTATCAAGGTAAATCACAATTCTATAGTAGATAATTATGAATGTGACAACCTTTCTAGAGGAATCCCCAAATTCACACTTTAAGAGGTTCATCATCAAATGTTTAGAGAAATGGAAGTCAAAAAATATAATAAGGTATCTGTGATGGTCCAAAAAAAGAATTATTTTCCCACAAAGTCATTTATATATAATTCAACTAATGTCCCAATGTATAGTTTAATGATGTGTGGTATGGACGCTTGATATGTAGATCCTTCATTCATCAGGTCAATGGGAATCACATGTTTGTATAAGGTCATTTGTGGCCTCATGAATGAAGTTGAATTCCCATATTTATTTTCCATCAGAATCTAGTTATACCATGAATATACATAAATGATGAAGAGATCCCGGAACCCTGTTTTAGCATCGACCAAAAGATCTATTTCCAATCAATGAAACTCATACATTATGAAATGGAGGCTAATCTCCATGACGTTGATACATGCTCGGATATTCCAATTATACATCATGAATGGACTGATGTTGGATAGAAACATACGGTTCCCTAATTCCCTAATGAATTCAGATTTGATAAGCTTATTAACATAGACCTCGAACATGGCACATAGGGAAGGATTAATTTTTCTATGTTGCTACTTGAATCCATGGTGACCTGCTAGATGTCTAAGATAGTGGATAGTGACATGACAGTCTAGTCCCTAAAATCCCATCATTACACCTATTAAACACATCATTATTTTTCATTACGAAATCCACATACTACTATTGATCCTTTGGAAGAATGTTTTCATTAAGTAGCATGAGCCTCAAATATTCCTCATAGAAAGGATCATTTGAATCTTCTTATTGATGGTTTCAGAAATTCCCTTGTAGTTTTATTTAGATCATCCCACAAATCCTCTTCCTAATATAAGGTAGGAGAATCAGTGGGAATAGATGGTTATGTTGGGCCTACTGAATCTATGGGAGAACTAGTTCCTACTTGGGTAGACTAGGAATATCCACTAATGGGGAGACTCTGGTAAGACAATGGAAATACTGGTATTAGAAAAAATTCTATCTGGATTTCAACTATGATTGTGGGTTTTATTCCTAATTTCAAACCAATTGTGATGGTTTGGATTCTAGAAATTCAATCATACCTTTTGGATATGAATATAGTTCTATAGAATGATGTCTATAGAGATAACATCTCAGTACTTCGAAGGATTAGAGGATTCTGATATCATGTGGTCTTATCTTGTGTTGGATTATTAGTTAATATGAGGACGATCTGTCCCTGTATGGTTTTGACACCCCATTATCAAAAAAAATCACGCAAAACTTTTTTTAGTTGTCTAACTGATGGATCAAGAGAATGAAGGCATCATCAGAAACTATATAGGGTCTAGGTGTGGTGGTCACACACATAACCTCATTAGACATAATTTTCATTGATTCCATATTAAAATAGTTTGTATCTATATAGAGGGTATCACAGGATTTTATGGGGGACACATCCCCATAGATAATTTCTACTTTACTATATAGGTTGTACTTGAGGAATTGGTGATACGAGGGGGGAACATCAAAATTTTGATGATGATAAGGAATTCCCAACAATTTATTTTTGGAGGTGTCCAGTGAGACAAACAAAAACTAAATGATTTCAATCAAGAAAACAAATTGGGTCTTCAATTGAATCATATGAGATGATTTCTAATATGTACTATTATAACCTTAATTATTTAGATTAGTGGGACTCAAATATACTTATATCAGTCAGAGATTTTGGAGTGTATGTGTTAGGGTAATGTTAAACCCAGAAACCTTTTCAACCTGATAATGATAGATATCCACTCAATTATAAATTGAACTAATGTACAATTAAAAAATATTTCCCTGCATGAGGGAGACAACTTCTTCTCTGAATAATGTAATTCATTCTTAGCATTATTCTCTATTGTTCTCTATTGAATATATGGTCTTTATAGATTCTACTACTGCATTACATTGGATGGGGATCCTTAAATACTCTATGGGGTCAAAAATAATCTCTTTCAATTAGAGGAGGGGTTTGAGGATATATATTCTTGTAGTTATGACGAATATATGCTTCATAAAATATTAATTTATATAAAATCGACTATTTCTACCCACATGGGGTCATTCTTTGGTAGGAGGAATTCTAAGTGTCGCTTGATGTTCCAATTTTTTCTGTTTAGTGCTAGAAATATCCTCTTTCTGAGCAGTTAACTCTTCCAACATCACATTTCCATGACTCCCAGCTGAATATGGTGTGTCTTAAGCTACATGTGATAGATCATGAGCTGAGTGTGGGTGTTCCACCTTTTCAGTCAGTAAGGTCCTCTATCGATGGTATTCCTAATTAGTTATCATGGTTAATTTCAGTGATGTATGTAACAGAGTGGAATGAGAAGACTTCTCCTGTTGGGATCTAAAAAAAAGTTTTTTACACTCTTAGTAGAATCCAAATATCCATTTGAAACACAATCATAATCATTCTAGAATATTTCAAGTATTTTACCTCTCATGTGACAGCATTCATCAATGGCACATTAGAGGTTCTCCTATTATTCCCTACCATTGGGAATTGTGAAGAAATTTACCAACTCAGAAACATTTACTAAGTAATACTCCTTATCATCTTCCATGGGGACTTCCAATGATGGGAATACATTGGGGGAAATTTCAATCTCCTTATGCTTGAAATCTCCAATTGTGTGAGATTGTTACAGAATAAATTGGGGAATCTGGTTCCCATTGCACTAACAGTGCCTACTCTATAAGATTCATGATGTTTTTATGTTTAATAAATGGTATAAGGAGACAATGTAATTGTAGGAGGTTATATAATACCTATAAGGGAATTTATGACATAATATGAATGGTACACTTAACTATGATCCTTCTAGTATCCATACATCCATGTTATGTGGTTGGTAGTTTATACCATTCACCTGCACCCTCATTGTCGCTATCGGGCTTGATGAATATGCGTTTTACCTACATTGGTATGTTTCCCCACATGGGAATACCTTTATCCACATTGTCCTAGAGCTAATCCATGAAAAATATGAATTCTTATAAGATATGTCCATGGATACAGCGGTAAGGGACATGGTCCACTTGATTAGTACAAATGGATTCATGGAGCCTCCTACACTTTGGAAACATAAAAATACCCTTATCTAAGGACCTGAAGAAATAATTTGTGACCTTTGAATCATTGATAGTAATGTCCCCATTCCCCCTATAACGAATGGTTCTCTAGGATCATTCCCTGATAGGGTTCTTAAACATAATGAGTGTCTTTAGAAACATTCCTTCAATCCATAATTTTTTTCTTCTAATGACACTTTTATGGGTATGTGTCAACCAAAGACATATCCAACCAGTGATGAGTCAAACCATGTAAACAAAAACCCATTTCTAGCATCCCTCTCACAGAAAAATTTAAATTCATATGACCACTGATGATCTAACATTTCCAAATACAAAATTTGAACTTCATCATTCAATAATGTTCCATGAGCTACCCAACATCATGTGAGCCCCTGATTCGCACACCCTATCACCTCCCAGCCCCATCGTCACTTCATGCCAATGGTTGATTCATGCCAATCTTCTTTATATCCACTATTAGATAAGTTCTGAAACTAGTCAAAGCTCTAGTTCTGACCTCATCATGAGACAACCGTCAATTACAAAGATGATGTCCACCCCCACCAGAACTAGAGATGTATCATGAACCACTATTTCCAAAAAAACAATTTCAACCATTATTTTCAACAATTCAATCAACCGACATCTCAGAAAAACCATCCCCAACATTACAAAACCATTATTGGTGCATCACCATCAATTACCGATAATGTTCTTTTTTGACAACCATAAGAAAACATACCCAAAACAAGAAATAAATTTATCATAGAAACTCACCAATAATGAGTCTTTGACATCCCAGAGTAACCCCAATGTTGAAGAGAACGTGATTGTAATCATGAATACTACCAAAGCACACAACCTAGAACCTCATAGTACTACCAATTGAGATCCGACTAGGAGAGGAGCTACGGAACGTGATGTCAGAGCGAGGATGAGTGGTCATGAACTCCAAGAGACAACATTGATGACAAGGGAAAAGACTCGAGAAACACCTTTAAACCCATAAACCATAGACTAAACATACCAAAACACCTTTGTTACCCCTTCTCTGTTTCTGACTTAGAGAGGTTCCAATGAATAAGGGGTCAGAGTAGGGGAATAAGCATCCAAGTGTTCAACAACACACAACCATAACCAGAACCAAGCCACAAGGCAGCCGTGATAGAAACACTAGGGAAGAACCCATGGATACAATGAAAAAATGGAGCAATAAGAAGATAATATGATGGGAGAATAAGCTAAAAGTTTATGGGAATAAGGATACTAGAAATTAGGCATACTGCTAACCTCGTAGGAGAGGGTTTCTAGATGAAACCCTAAGAATTTCTGAGAGAAAGAGGAGTGATCCAAGAAAGAAAAGGTATATTCCTAAAAAATGTCCTCCAATGGTTAACAGATCACCACTATAGACACATTATTTTATCTAGGATATTGGGTTTAGAAAGGTGGTTCTTATTGATTATGTGATGAGAGAGGTTGTTCTTGGTAATTCTTTTTTACTCGATTCATTTCTTTGGAAACAGGGACACACATTTCTAGTGGCTCGGGGGCCTCTACCAATACTGTGGAATTAATATCTACAATGGTGGTTTCTCTGACAAGAGCTGGTTGAGGTTGTGATAATGCCTACTTAGCCAGCTAAAATGCTTCCTCTAGACACTGGGCCTTGTTATAAATATCCCAGAACCCTCATGTGATGTTTTTATTTATGAGGGTAGGGACCCAATTAGACTTAGCATTCCTCAAATACAATGATTCAATATTCTCTTGAATAGTGGTATGTCAAGTTAGTATGTGAGTAATTTCTAGTAGGAGAACAATATTGTGACTTGATCACGGAAACTTTTCGTACACTTGAAGGGGTATAAAATACTTTTCTTACACTTGGAACAGCTAAACTAGTAGATGAACTATTTTAAAAGTCTCCATTATCATTAATGGATCTTATAAACAGATGGATATATAAGGAAAAGTCAGATACCTCCATCAACTAGATGAAAAAATAGCTCTTAGTAGCCTCCTTATTCTCTAGGGTTCATATAATGGCTATGAACATTGAGATTAAGTGGGTTATATACTGTAGTGAAGTTCACATCCATTTTAACAACAAAAATATATTGTTCCCAAAAATTAGGGGTTCTCCCTTATCATCCATCCACACAAGGTATGTATTTCCAACTGGTAGGATCATCACCTGTCATGACTCCATGGTCTTGAGGAGAGTGGTGAGAGTGGATATCAAATCATCCTAATGGGGGTCCCTATTATGAAGAGTATTTTAGGCCAAAATTGCATTGAAAGACTCATCAACTATGTATGAAGGCTCAATAAGTTAGGGAGATGCATGATCTAGGTCCTAAAGAGGATTGTTTAACATCATGTGAGTGTTTGGAGACTCATAAATCTGTCCAATTATATAAAATATTATATCTTCTATATTATTATGAATGATATCACCAGACATGACTAGGTGTAACTGTCCATGGAAGAATTTGTGATGCCCCACTAGATTGAAGACATGATCTATAGGAGTGATATCATGATCCAACCATCGATCATCCATGCGTTTTCAATTATTTTTGTGCTCTATAATATGATAGAGTAATATGTACACAATGTTCTTTGCATATATCTTTAGTAAAAAATCGTGTTTATTAATGGGAACAATAGTATTTATACCATTTTCAATTCTCTAATGGACAGTAAATGTCATGGATGGATCCTTGAGGCTAAGTGGTTTCCTTTGTGGTAGGGTGTAGAGACATGAATGACAGAATTCCTTGTAATATACTTCCCATGGTAGTATAATTTCCCCCACCATTCCCAATTTTTTATTCCTTATCCATGAATAGATCAATAATTTCCATGTTTACTATGACTATACCTAGAGTAGAATTGTCATCATCGATGGGTAAGTTAGACAACCACATGATATTGATGAAGTAGGTAAAAGTGTGATTTCACCATCCCATAATCTTCAAATGTGGGGTTTCTTATTCCATGATTTGTTAGAGTCCTATGTGGAACATAACACATCTATGTTGGATAGGAATAGCGGTATCTAGAGGAATAAGGGTGCTAATCCACTTGATGTGCTGCCAATTTAACACACTAGAACTGATGGTCAAAGTCATTGAGGTGACACTACCTTCCAAGTTTAGAAAAATAATGATCATAGAGGTAATGCAAGGCCACACATATGGAATGGTGGAAACATGTGATCTGAACCTCAGTGAGGTTTTCCCAAATGTCAATATTTGGAATCACATCTCGCCATAATACCACAAACAATTGATCTGTTCCCTGAGTCTCCCGCATTCTATCTTTATCAAATTAAGTTCCTTATTAATGGTCATCAATTAAATTAATAGGTATTCGATGGGAGATATGTGTTGGAATAGACAATGATTGGTGGTGTAGTGTGTAGGCCAGTAGAGGAGCTACTGTGTGAACAAAATATTTTTTTCTGATGGTTAATCTATCATGGGTGGTTCCAAATCCATCATTACATATTTATAGGATGGATTTCTTAACAATCCTTATACATTCTATTCATTAGTTATTCCTGTGGATCCCTGTCTAAAAGAGAAATAACATACCATCAAAAGATCTCTATAATCATTGGTAGTGGTAGAGAGGGAGACTGGTTATGATGGACATGGATACATCATGGACCTTGGAAGTGATCTGGAAGATCATACACCTACCTGTACATATGTATAGATCTGGGGAACCTATGGATTTCACCTTAAAGGTTGGATAAGTTCATTTGGAAAACACCTCCTCTATACTCTTGTATCCATGGATGAATCAGTATTACTGATTCATATGTATCCCTAGAGTTGGATTGGTCGATGAGTCAGATGAAAACCTGGTGTCTCCCAAGATTTCACATTGGATTATAGTTGTTCACCCTTCTACATCATGATTTTTATTCAGGGTAAGGAACTCTTTTGACATGGGGAGGACCTCCACTCTAGTGACTTAGATCATGTGGAAGATCCTCATGCTGGATGAAGTGGACAAGAGGGGGACCATTATGTAGGAAAATAGGAGTACAGAGGGGACCTATGTTCTATTTGGTGCTAGAAAAAGAATGATGTTTACTTGGGATGGTGATGGTGTGGCAGAAAATTTTTAACTCCGTCTTATGGTTATAGGTTTTCCCATAAGAGCTGATGGCGGTTCTAGAGGTTTATAGGGAAAACCCATATGTTCTATGATCTTGAAAGGATCTCATTCCCAGTAAGGTGAAGAATGATCCCACTTCATTGGTTGCAGGGATCTTGTGGAATGTGTGGGTGGTGGAAGGAGCCATAAGATTCATAGAAGATGATTCACCTTGTCATTAACTATCTTGATCCGACCCCTAATGATTTCATTGGGTGGCTCGTACTAGTGTCGACATAGAAGGAGAAATCACCACATGTTTCTCATGAAAAGTAACTGACTATTTTTTGGGACGATAGGTACTATAGAGAAACCTCCTTGGTGGATCCCATGAACAATTAATGGATTCAGTGACTCGATCATCCCCTAACTCTTCAAAATCGAGGAATGAGTCATGTGATTTATTCCAAGAAAGGCTCTAGAAGCATTTTTCAATTGAAATTGTTGAATGTTTCTCATTGTGCATCACTTGGGTTCATTTCTGTCGACAAGGCACGGTTTCCTCCAGGTCATGGTGGGCCATATCCTAGGTCGGAATTTCACTATACTAATTTATCCAACATAAGTGGATGTCGATCAAAATTATTTATCAAATTATATAATTTGATATTTTTTGTGGGTCCCCTATTGAAAAAATCGCGGATGATGTTAGTGTGGGGTTGAAGTCATGTGGGATTTATGCATCTCTACTTCTCCTCCCTACATCCGGCGTGTGATGGGATTTTAATTTTTTTTGTATGAATCCTGTAAGGAATAGGGATTCAATAATTAGTACCGGAACAAGGAAATTTGTGTCTAATTCGACATCCTCCACCAATATTCCAATTAAAGGCATATATCCACGCTAATAATGTTGCAGATAGAAGATTCCAAACTATTAACAACACCAATTTCAAGTTAGTTACATGTTTTTTCAAATGTTTTCTTGGTGGGACCTTGCACCGGGTATCTATATCTAGTGACATGTTAATATATTGATGACTAAACCCGACTAGTACCCTTGTGGGGGATAAGAGATTCATGTCAGGTTTACAATTTTTATTTCTTATTATTTTCATTTTGTTAACCTATGCCTCGACTAGAAAATTGTGTGCATTAAATTCTCTAACCCTACATTCCAACATTCCAAATGAGGGTATATTTCATCACACATAGTTGTTATTTCTTATTATTGATCGAAAAGGATGATAGTATGTCAGTTCTTCCTTCCATGGATTCCTCCTCTTAGATCATTCCATATTCCACTTGTCCCTCATAGATTTAAATCATATTCAAGGAACTCATTCCAGATGATATCTCTCTTTGGAAATCAGTAAATTAAAATACTTATATCATGAAACTTTCATCTAGACATAGTAACATATTTTGATCATTAGTGTAGTCACATTGGTCATCTATATGCATATTTAGATGATGGGAATATTGGTAACCTATAAATATTATGTTTAGTAGATTATTTCAATGAGGAAACCAAAGCATAGAACCTCAGGATTCTATGTTCTTCCCATTGGTTCGAATTCTCTTGGATTATGTCCCCCAATTTTTTTTTCTCGGCCATATCATGTTTTTCATGAGGCAACTAACGTCATGAGAACATGTCATGAACCATCCCGAGTCGAACCTGAACCTGTCACCTAGGCCAGTCCATGACAAGTCCTGAGGGGAATTCCCAATCCTCCTAGGATAGGAATAAGAACCAAGGGCATCAACAGAGTGCATAGGGGAATTATTTCTCCCTTATATAAACAATTAAACAAACAGCTGAGAGAAATGGACTGCCCAAAATACATTTATATAAAAATAGAAGTGAAAATTATTTGTAAAAGAAACTAATAATACAACTAAACTGACAACTCAACTGACCAGACTTGGTAACCAACTAACTCCATGTGACCCCACCGGTCACTCTCCAACACAATGATCACTTTCCACCCAAGGTGATCAAACTGAAGTTGAAACCTGCACAATGGCTACAAAAAAAAAGAAGACTATATGAGTGAGTATTAAAACTCATTAGGTTAGCCCCATATTCTATTCCCAATGAAAATCCTTTTAAAATAAAAGAAACATTAAATTTAAATTTTAAATACAAGATAGAAAGGTATGTTTTTCTAAATGAGGTCTCATGCTATAAAAAATTTACCAGGCAAAAAATTGCATGTTTTATAAACATGAATTCTAGTAAACAGGTTCAACTTCAAAATGAAAATATTTTTTAAAATGCTACATTAAAGAATTTACACATTTAAATAAATCACACACACTACTGAATTTACCAACCAAACACATTGTATGCCGACGGTGAGAACAAAATAGCCAATGATAACGAGTCACGGGAACACCCCTAGGCACTGGTAAGTTGTGAGCCCAAGGTACATCGTATCTCTATGAAAGAATCCATAATAAATATCCATTCTCTTGCACATGATCCACTAGTATGGATAATACCCATAACCAAGTGTTCCCCCAACATCGTCATTATCATATTTTATTTATTGTTGTCATCATCAAACTTTATACGTGAAACAGGGGCCAAACCCCATGGGATCACTAGCATACTAGTACACGTCTGCCCACCTAGAACCCTAGATTCCATTTAGTGATCAATAAAGTTACACATATTATCAAATACACTATTCACATTAAAATTACATTACCAAACCATAAACACACAAAAATCTACAATCATTCTTCTCATTTCATTCACGATTCAATAAAACACAAAAAGATTCGTAAAAAAATTTCAGGTAGTATAACAAGTCCCTGCCAATAAAATCCATTAAAAGGGATCTTTTATGGCCAGAAACCTATAAATAACATAAAAATCCAGATTTGGGAGACCATTAATTAATAAATAATTCACTTTTATGGACTATAAAATGGCCTCAAAATATACAACATGAAATACAGATGGAAACAATTTTTACAAAAAATGCCAAATATGCCATTAAGCCTTTCTCCAAACTAACATTTGACCAAGGTATGCATTACAATTTTATGAAGCATGTGTATAAACACCATTTAATGTAGGAAAACACATTCATAAATCCCTTAAAAAATTAGTTTACATATTTAAAACACAACCATTTTCATAAATATGTGAAACATGCAATTTTCCAACAACTCGGGCCATAACATATTGTAAACCAAAATACATTTGTTTGTAAAACCGAAAAATAATTGGAAAGCCATATAAAGTCCCCAAAACACCATTATTAATTCTTGAAATTAATTTATAAATCTATACAAATAAATTTTAAATCACACATCACACATTAAAGCCAACTGGGAAATTTATCGAACCCATGAATTTCCCTTTCTAAACAAAACAAATTTATTTTAAGAACATAATTAGTAATAAAAAAACAATTTCATGCCATATTTTATTATATCTACTTTAAAATGTTAAAAATACCATAAAAAAGGTTTTAAATCTCAAAAACCAGTTGTGAATGATAGCGGATCTTTTAAAGAATCACTTGGTGTGCACGTTTATGACAAAAGAACTTTACCTTTCACAAAACAAGACATAAAAACCCATTTTTCACACCAAGATAATTATCCAAAGGATTAAAATCAAAAATAAACATATATATCATATGTGAAAAATAAAAAAATGATGAAACCTAAATAATAAAGGCATGTTCAAGTTATATCCTACCTCAAATCCTTGGGGTAATGGAAACGCACACCCAATATCACCATCCGGGGGTTTACAAACCCTAAACCTATGAAGAACATTTCCAAAAGAACAAAAACTCAATCAAAAATATTGGGATAATAGAACCCTATGTTGAACATTACTAGGGGATAATAGATAACCAATAAATTATGAAAGGGGGAGGAAGATGGAGGAGAAAGGGGAAGGAATCTCACCATGCCACCTAGAAAACATTTGGTATTCTATTAAATCAACACCCATAGAGAAACGCGAATGTCTTGTATCTCCTTTTAGAGGCTCCTATGGTATGGAAGAATCTAGGGAAGATGATTTCAGGCAAAAAGAGCTTGAATTTAATGATTTATGTATGTATCATTTTACCTTCTCAATTCTGGATGATTTGTGGAAACCTGAGCACCTTCTCCCTAATATCATATTCAAATGAGCTAAAAATATTTATTATCAATAATGGAAGTGATTCTAGGTATTTTGGCTTCAGGTGGGAGGTAGAATCACCAAAGTATATCAAAAAATAAATAATATATAAAAGAATCAGTTTATTTATTTAAAACTAGAAATGGCCCCACGGACTGTCCCAGTACCTAAATAAGTAACCCAAATTCACCATGGTTATGAATTCATAATGGGGTAAAAAAGGAAATTTTAATTTTAATATGTCGTTGTAGGCCATGTAGGAAGTGGAATGAAAGAAAAATGTTGAAAAATGATTATGTTATGAGAGAAACAATTTTGGTTTTTAAATATGGAAATGGGCTCACAGTTGGCCGAAATCATAAAATATCCACCCTTTCTCAAAAAACTATTAAAAAAGAAATGGGGAATCCAAATTAGGGAGATTATAAATAGATTAAACTCACAAAATCAACATTAGTCTCAACCCATACCCATGAAAAAGGATCGATATTTCCAATGAACAGGATCAAAACAATGACATGAAAAACCGTGTGTGACAATTCTCCCAACCATTAAACCCTTCCGCCCCCAGAAAGACCTAGCACTTTCCATCATAAAGATCAAAACATAAAGATTATTTTTCGAAATCATCCATCCTCTAAAGATAAACAAATTTTGTTCACCAACAATGTAACTTTATACTCCTTCCCAAACAAAACACCAACTCACAACCACTTCTGAAGAATCACCGAAAGATCAAGCCACCACCTCCACAACCAAGCCAAGAACTAGAATATTGGGCCTTCTACCAATGAACCCAATGATCACCCAAACCATAGTTCACTAAAACAATACAATTACTTATTGTGGAGTCCAAAATGGGCTCCCCACCATTAAATCACAACTATTATCCGACAAATCCTTATGAAAATAACTTCGAGACCCAAAGTGGTTCTCCCCGCCATTAGATACAAACTAGAAATGAACAATAAAAAAAGAATTCAAAATGAACTAGAATTGGGACTCACCTTCACATGAACACCAAAACTCTCCCAAAAAAACCTACAAATCAAATTTAATAGGGTTACAACATGAACATCTAAATCACCATCTCCCGAATTGAGGGGACAAGAACTAGGCCAACACATTGGGAACGGATCCAGACCCCCACCACTCAATGTGGGGAGGGAAGGGTACCTAATAATTAAGTCACTGAAACCCCAAAGAAAGAAAGGAACTACACAACAATATACACCAATGTACAGGTAACTCCAAGACCACAAGTGATTTTCACAAACGGTCCACACAGAGACCTTGCTCGAAAACCCACTTCCATGAAGTCATAACTATATACATTATGTGAGGGGTACGTCCCCCATTCTTGTTTTGACAAAGGGAAAATCAAAGTAATGAGAAACCACAATAGATACATAGAAACTACCATACCACAATGGTTGAGTCATGATCTTGGTAAAGACTCTCTCACCTCGGGATATTTCCTGACTGTGTGAAAAGCTTCACTCTGAGGCCTACGGCAGGTGCCCTGATTCATGAAGAATCCACTGCACCGCAGTCTGGTGCTAAGGATCAGACCACTCAAAAAAACTCAAATTCTCAACAAAACACCTTCATATAAATAGGAATTCATAGATACATATCAAAATTATGTCTCACATAGAATGAGTATAATGGAAAATGAATACAGTGAAACACATCAACATCACCAAACACAACTGCTATATCAAAAATAATTATCAAGACCTAGATACACTTTAAATCGATCCTAAATAAGTCTCTCTTCCAAAAAATGGGTTGAGGCATCATCCTCAGCAGTGGATTTAACATTTTAAATTAATCATTAGGATTATCAACATGAATTGTTTCCAACGGAGAACTATCCATGTCCACATCACAACATCCAACACATCATTATAAACCCAATGAACATTACTCCCAAACTAAGCCACCAACAATATCTCATCTCGTGATACAACTAGATAATAGAATCTATATGACAATAAATCTTATATAATAAACTAATCTTCTATGACATAGAAAAAACTATCCACATAACCATTGGTTTATAAAAAAAGGCCACAATATTTTAGCGCAAAAAAAAATTTAAAAACAAAATAATTTAGAGGGTTTACACATTAATCAATGGAGTTTCATCAAGTCTCAGACACATTCACTTTTCTTGGCCACCCAGGAACCCAACCACCATTCCATTTAGGCCATCCTTCTAGATATCATTAAATCTATGCATGTGAGCACCCATGATAAAACTAATGGCTAAAACAAACAACATCATTCCAAAAAATCATGTACCTCTTAAAGGAACACTAACCACCAAGTCAAAAAAAACCTTTCATATTTCACAAAAAACCCATACATCATCAAAAAACATTTTCTAAAAAACGTACACCTTTTAATTTTTAAAAACATTTAAATCAACCAAGGTAATCCAAACAACCGCTTCCCAATTTCTGAAATTCAGCACGTTATATTTTCATAATACGATGGAAATTGATTCTAATACCCTTTCTAGGAAAACACCAACCACTCAAAATTAATTTCCAAAATATATTTATCATATTCAAACAATTTTCAACATCCCAAAACACCTCATTTAAATAAAATATTCAGAATCAACATAAAATGATTCACACATTCAAAACATTTTATTCCAGCAAACCCCATGTTTAGATTATGGATAATCCAATCCTCTTAAATCATTTTCAATTCCTCTTAATTTTTCTCACAAAATCAAAATCTTCCAAAACCATTATTATATTTAATTTTTGACGAAACCTTTTTCCTCTTTCAAAAATTTGATCCATCATTTTAAACCAATTTCCCCAATTCTCACATAGGTATTTTCAAAACAAAAAGTCAGAATTCAAGAAAGGTCATAGAGACCCAAAAGAAGGGAACTAGTGTCACTGGGTGACATGACCATATGGTTGGCATACATATGTCAAACACAAACACCAACACAGAGAGACTTACTAGGACCATTCCCTGGCTCCACATGGCTTGCCATGCCCTGTGAGATCATAGAGGCCATTAGTCACACTCCCCATAACATATCCCAACACCAAACAATCAAAAATAACAAAGGATACTAATAAAACCAGACTTCCCGTGGAAATCTGAGGATCATAACAAGAAAGAGTTCAGGACGCTCTACCTACACTTACCTCTCAAGTACCAACAATCCTACTCCATCAACCTTGGAATCCCCAAATAACAAGGGCACTCTAAAAATAATGGTCTGCTAAGATATGACCTACTTTGATACCATTTTTTCACGAACCAGACCGAGTTGACCCTGAACTGGGAAACCTGGGCAGCCCACGACAAGTCCCGAGAGGCATTCTCGATCCTCCAAGGATTGTGAAAAGCACCAAGGTAATATATGGGGTACACAAGGGGATGATATCTACCATATATAAATAATCAATCAATCAACGAAAAGAAATGGACATCCCAAAAAACATTTATATGAATATTGAATTGAACATTACTTGAACAAAAAATGATAGTATATCTAAACCAAAAACTCAACTGACCAAAACCGATAACCAACTATCTCCATGTGACCCCACTGGTAACTCTCCCACACAATGATCAAACATCTCCCAAGGTGATCAAACTCATGAAGAAACCTGCACAAGGTCTAAAAACAAAAAAAATACTAGAGGTGTTAGTACTAAAACATAGTAGGTTAGAACGATATTCTATTACCTATTCATATACATTAAAATAAAAGAAACATAAATTTCTAGTTTTAAATATAATATGTAAAGGTATGTTTCCAAATGAGGTCTCATGCTTTAAAAAAATTAGTAAACAAAAACTAGCATGTTTTATAAACAGGAATGATCGTAACAATTATCAAATAGAAGAATCTTCAAAATGAAAATATATTTCAAGAAAGTTGATTTAAAGAATGTAAAATTTTAAATAAATCACACCCACTACTAAATTTACCAACCCGACACATCGTATTCTGACGGTTTTTACCAAATATCCAATGTGAAAAAGTCACGGGAATACCCCTAGGCACTAGTAAGTTGCGCGCCCCAATTACCTTGAATCTCAGTGAAAGTATCCATAATAAGTATCCCTTATCATAGACACAAGAAACTATGATGAAGTATACCCATAACTTAGTGGTCCCCCAACAACATCATAATCATAGTTTAGTATGTGTTGTCATTGTCAAACTTGATACGTGAAACAGGGGCCAAACCCCATTGGATTAGTAGCATACTAGTACACGTCTTCCCACATAGATAGACGGGATTCACATTAGTTCTCAATAATGTTACAAATATTATAAAATACACTTTTGATTTTAAAATTACATTACCAGACCGTATACAAATAAACAGCCTGCAAACATGCTTCACATTTCTTTCACGAATCAAAAAACCACTAAAATGTTTTGTAATACAATTTCAAAAAGTATAACAAGACCTAGTGCGTAAAATCATTCCAAACTTCACTTTTATGGAAATAAACCCACCCATAACATAAATAATAATATTTGGAAAAAAAAACCAATTAATAAATTACTTTCATTGACCATAAAATTGACCCAAAAGATAGAACATGAGATAAAGATGGAAACAATTTTTTAAAAAAAATCCAAACGGGCATTTAAGCATTTATCAAAACTAACATTTGAAAAAGGTGTGAATTTAATTTTTATTAAGGAGGTGTATACACACAATTAATAGTAGAAGACCTCATTAATAAATCCATTAAAACACTCAGGTTACATATTAAAAAGACAACCATTTTCAAAAGGATGTGAAACGGGAAATTTTCCAGCAACTAAGGCCATAAAATATTGTAAAACAAAACTCATTTGTTCATAAAAGAAATCCATATTGTAATTACATATAAGAAACCAAAAAATCATTTATCATTCTTCCAATTCATTTATAAATCCAAAAAATTAATTTTTAAATCACACATCACATATAAAAGCTAACCGGGCAATTTACCAAACACATGACGTGCCCTTTTTAATCAAAACAATTTATTTAAAAACATGAAAAGGAATAAAACACCAATTTCATGCCATATTTTATTATATATACATTAACATGTTAAAAATACCATAAAATAGTTTTTGAACATCACAAAACAGTTGCGAATGATAGAAGAACATTTAAACGAACACTTGGTGTGCACTTTTATGAGAAAACTACTCTACCATTCACAAAACAGGGCTTAAACCACCATTTTATACACTAATAATATTATCCAAAGGATGAAAATGAATATTAAACAAATATAACAGATGTGAAAAATAATATAATTATGAAACATAAATGATAAAGGCATGTTCAATTTATATCCTACCTCAAATCTTTGGCCCAATGGAAACACACACCCAATATCCCCATCCAAGGGTTTACAAACCCTAAACCTATGAAGTCCAGACCCAAAAGAACTATTATTCAATAAAAAATCATGGGATAGCAGAACCATAGGTCAAATATTAAAATGGGATAATATAAAACCCTAAAATAATGAATGGAGGAGGAAGAAGGAGGAGAAAGGAGGAGTGTCAACATTCCACCTAGAATACTCTTCGGATTCCCTAAGATCTGTATCCATAGAGAAAGGGGAATGACTTGTAAAATATTTGGGGGATCCTAAGGACATTAAGAATAAGGGAATGAATATTTGTTGGAAAAAAGTGAATGAATTGAATGATTTATGTATGAAACAATTTACCTTCTCAATTATGGACTATTTGAGGAAACCTGAGAATGTTCACCCTAATATTCGATTCCAATGAGCTCCAAAGATGTAAAATAGATAATGGGGGAGATTCTTGGAATTTTGTCTTCTGGTGGGAGGTGGAATAACCGAATGATATTGAAAAATTAAAAATATATAAAAGAAAAAATATTTATTTTTAAAATTGGAAATTGGCCCACGGGCTGGCCTAGTACCTAAATAAGTAACCCAAATTCACCATGCTTATGAATTTTTAAGGGTCTTCAAAAGGATAGGGTATTTTTAATATGTCTTCTTAGAAAAATTGGGATGTAAAATGAATGATAAATTATTAAAAATTAATATGTTATAAAAGAAACAAATTTTGTTTTTAAATCTTCAAATGGGCTCAATGTAGGCCCAAATCACGAAATAACCGCCCTTTCTCCAAAAAATCATAAACAAGTAACACAGAACCCAAATTAGGGTGATTACACATAGATGAAACATAAAATTTCATCATTAGTCTCACCTATGACCAATGAAAAAGGATCCAGATTTCCAATGAAACAGATCAAAACAAAGAACTGAAAAACCGGGTGTGAAAGAACATATCTTCAAATTATTTAACCTCATGCAACCCTTTTTTTATTGTGGTGTAATTTTATGGTTTATATCAAAATATCTATATACTAGTTATATGAAATTTAATATTTAGTGGAGATACATCAGGGAATTATTTTAACATCATATGGATATAGGATGACTGGATCTGTACATCCCTTGAGGTGGATTCATGATTGTTGGATCTAACACCTTAGAGAAGAGGAAACAGGATGGTTAGATCTAAATCCTAATGGAAGAGGAATTAGGATGTTTGTACTTAACACCTAATGGATCAATAACTAGGATGGAAGGATCAAATGCATCAAGATGGTGGGATCACGATTTGGGTCCCTTGGATAGAGATCCTATTTATAACTTTGGCTTGGATGTCCCTTGAGATAAACCCGATGTGTTGATCATAATTCCCATTCAGGTAGATCAAGGTGGTACATCCATAGAAGTGATAAAATTTGTTTACTATTGGTTGGTAAACCCATTTAGGAGGAACTTATGTGTTGATTAGGATGACCCTTGTGGTGGATAAGGGATGTACGCCCATTGGGGGGATAACTTTTGTTCACAATTGGTCAGGATTTCCCTTGAGTTTGACCTACTGTGTAGATTAGTACATACCATGTGGTTGAAAATGGCGGTACATACCCAAGAGGGAGAGCCTAACATTACCATTGGTTTGGATTCATAATGTGTCATACCTGAGTAGTTTACCAAAATTCCCCATGTGGTAGATCAGTGTGGTACGTCCCTATGAGGTAGCACTTATGGTTTATGTTAGTTAGGATTCCCCATGAGGAAGACCCAAGTTATTGATCAGAACACCCCTACAGGTTGATCATTGAGGTATGTCCCTACAAGGGATCATCAATGTTTTCCATTGTTTATGATTCCCGTTATGGAGAACCTGAGTTGTTAATTAGAATACCCATTGAGGTAGACTAGGTATATTCGTCCATATGAGGGGGAATGTAATTTGACCCTCAGTTAGGATTTAACCTCATAGAGGATTCAAGTGTACCCTATTCAAATGGAAGGAATGAAAACCCACATAGTTCGATAACATGTTTTAATGTCACGGGAAAGGACCAATACATGATGTATAATTTCATGTGGTCAGGGTACTATAGCAAGTACTGTTGAAGGGACTGTAGTAGTAATATAGCAGGTACTGTAGAAAGAAATGTGCAGAACTGTAGCAGGCACTGTAGCAAGAACTATAGCAGACACTGTTTGGAACTGTAGCAGCCTGGAATATTCCCCCGTTTGGGTTTTTGGGTCACTGATTTGGTCTCCAAGTCCATTAAGGCCTTAGGGCCACCCAGGACATTAGGTTAGTAAGACCTTCAAGCCACCTCAAAGCCATTGGGCCACCTTAAGTGTAGATGAAAACTAGACAACCTACAAGGAACAAAATTCAAAAGGAGGAGGAGCAAGGTGATTTCACCATAGTAGAAGCTAAACAGATTGCAAGAATGAGAGGGCTTGACTCCTGCCATCGGGACCACCCTGTTCATGCATGAGAAATCCTAGTTGAACATCCATGTGAAGGTGGAGAGCTAATTTCATGGTGAAGATGCTGCGGAGGAGCAGTTCCAAGTGGTTAATCTGGGTTTTATGTAATTTTTGAATCCTATGGGCATTGAATTCCTCTAAGGCCTACGGTTAATGTAATCTTACACCTACGGGCCTTTTAAGGGTTTCACCTAATCCCTTTATAGGTGGATTATCAAAAATCAATTAAAATTGAAGGCCTTTGGGTCATTGGATGAAGGGTGGTCATGTTGCATAAGGATTGTCAACGTGGGATACTTTGGGGATTACACATAGAGGCTTCCCTATCAAAAGATTATTTCTCTTGGTTGGAATGTTGTGGGTATTACCTATTGAGAACCATGAGTAGGATCTCATTCAATATTAACATAGGTGGATCTTGGACCATCCAATTCCCATCATACATATTTCATCCTACATTCAAAGTCTAGGTAAGGTTATATGTTAACTTCATGTGAAGAGTAAATTGTTTTGTCTTTTAGCATTGTATGACTTGGATTTGTAATTGGAAATATTTACACCATTCATCTCCTATGTGAGTAGGTACACTCCTCACCCCTAGGCCTACGTTACCATCCCTCATGTTCAATTGGGTGGGATATGGCTTTGGAACTACTAGGGTACAATGATGGGAGGAGTTTCTCATCATCATGTCTAAATTAGAGTCTATATACAAAGAATAAAAAGGTATTAAATTACATAGGATGTGAAAAAAATGTAATTAGGAGGCTTGATCCACACTAGGGATGATATAGGCATACACATGAGTGGGTGGAAGTGGTCACATACGGACATGGGGAGCATCTGGACAAGTCTCTGATTGGTGTGTGGGCCCAGTAAACTCATCCTTCATGAAGTAGGGTAAGAAAAAGATAGGTACCATGACGAGGTCTACGTGGGATTCGTCATAATTATCGAGTTCTACACAGAGTTTAGGGGATTTATGAGGTATTAGTATTCATGAAATAGGATTCCACTACCTTTGAGTGAATCCTTGGATCCAAAAAGGAGTGGTTAGAAAAGGCTGAATGCATCATGAAGCCTCAAGTTCACTATGTCTCATTCTTCATTAATAACATGTGTATAACATCTTGAATGAAATATCCACTAGGGGTGGAGGATCCTAAGAACTTTATAGAATGGTTTTGTGAATCGTGGATTCCATGGGTGATTCATCTCACATTAGTTCACGATGTTAATGTGGCTTGAAAATTTGTAGTGGTTTTGGAAGTTGAATTTTTTTTAACCAGTGTTAAATATCATACATAATGGGGTATTTTTAGAAACAGGGTTTAATGATGATTGGAAATGCATTATGATGAATTAGTGGGATTCATGAATGGGAATTAATGTGAAAGTATGAATTTTGTACTCGAGAATATACTATTAAGGCTTTATTGGTTCGTGAAGCTCTCGAAATATATTCAACTCACATCACATATGGTTTTCATTAAAAATTACCACATTAATGATGGAATTTCTAGGATAGCGATATTTTTGAGATCCAACCATTCAAGGAGGTGAAATACATCATGAAATAGACCCATAAGTTGGATTCTGAGTCATTTGGTCTCGAATTCACATCGAACACGGTGTGCCTTCCTTGACAATTCTTATGGAACACATATGGTGGTGCCTACAATGATTATAGTTTTAAAACATTGATAGGTTTATCATTAAAAATGTATCATTGGAGGTGGAATGTTGAGAATATTTTTTGGTGTTATAATTCATTTAAATAGAGAGCAACTATAACTAAGATTTAAATGAAGTCATCCAATTTATTCTCCAGGAAAAAGTAACATAACAAATATTAATAATGAAAATGTATTGAAATTAAAATTAAATTTAATATAAACGAAAATATGGGAAAAAAATTATAGTTACAATTGACGTGTGAATATACTGTTACCTAAATATTGGTTTTTTGGTGATTCATATATATATATGGTTAATAAATGAGTATACATTTATTGAGTGGTTAATTATAGACCCTGTATTTAATGTAAAAGATCTATATATTTCCACTTGTACCATTTTTTTTAACAATTCTAACGTATACTGATTTTCCTCCAAGAAACAATTCAATTTACACATGATTGAAATAGACTTGTGATTTTTATGTTGAATATAGAGTTATTATTGTCTTATGAGACACATATATTAAATTTATTGTAAAATTACATTGGAAAATACTACTTTGAGTAATTTTAGAAAAACTTGTAGGAATTAATTTATAAGCTCTCATGGGTGGAAATAATTCGATGAAATAAATTTTTATTTAGATAAAAAATGAAATTATGGAAATGAGTAGATCAAAAAACTGGATAACACCATAGATAATTATTATAGGGAAACTATTATAGTTATTACTCTAGAACATGAATTTGACTAGGGTATATCATTATTCATGGAATTCCTTAATAGTATTTTCTTGGTTGTGAAATATTTATGTATTGGAGATTCATAGAGGTTATATTTTACAAATTTATATATTTTACTTCATTATAAATATACACTGAAATATTAATATTATAATAGTTATTCAGTATAATTGTTGATAAATTAATGGTTTTATAAATAATTGTTAAAATCAAATAAACATTATAATATGTTTATCAATATATTTCTATTTTTAACTAAATTATACATTATTTTACCATTTTTTAATATATATATATATGGATATAAAAATTGATTTCTATATGTGAATAATTAATTCCACACACTATATAAAAATGAACTCATTATATAGAAGTGTCACTGGTAGTTGGTTAAGTATACTTCGAAAAATACATTGACAATCTAAGAGTAAAATGCAATGATAAAGGATACAATACATGATTGTGGCTGTGTAATCTTGTATAAAATATCTGTTTTCCATAATTTGATACACATTATACCTAATTTGAAGTGGTTTAATAAAATCTAATATAAGGTATGAATAAATTGATTTTAAATGATAAAGTTGAATTTATATTATAAATATTGATGGGTGATAAAAGGATTAGTGAACATACAATTTTAATGCATTTATACATACAAAAACTATTTTCATAGATGGTTAAGATTTGGATTATAGACACCTAGTGAGTGTAAAGTTGGGTAAAATGAAAAAATCGACAATATATTAGAGCAGGTAGTTAAATGAGTTACTAAACAAATGATTTTACCCACTCATTAATATATTTATATCATTATTTTTCATTACTCAAGAATAAACCAAAAAAGGATTTCCATGTTTATTTTTTATATAAAATAGAGAATATATAATAATAGTTAGTGATTAATACCCTCATTGTGATAAGACTCATAATATACTATAATAATGTAGTCCTTTTTTATTTAATAAACTATTTGATGAAACCCTTTGATATATCACTCATCGAGATACCAAAAAGAAGAAAATGTATGCATTTAATATATATATATATATGGGTGTGTCTGTGTGTGTGTCTGTGTATATGAAAATGATTAGTAATTTTAATTTATATGCATAAAGTGGTATTCCTAAAAATTTTAATGCTTTATTATTTTTTTGTAGAATTACATAAAATATATTGATTTTGTTTCTCAAGGATGTATCACTCAAAAATAAAAAATTTATAGAATTAAAATATAAACAACAATAATCTTATAAAAGTATATTTTCATTTTTTTAAGGGTATATATTCAGAAAAATGTTTTCGGAAAATCAATATTATCAAAAATTATGAAACATTCATCTAAATTTCTAAGGATGATAGATGATATTTTGAAATAGTATATATTCAAAACATGTTCAAAATGTTTTTTAGATATAAATTAAATATAAAGAAACTAGTTTTAAAATAAATTATAATTGAAATACATATCAAATGTTTGTTACCAAAACTATTGAGTATATAAAAATAATGATTTTATTTCATAGTATAATGTATTATATAATCTAAAAATATTATAATTCATTGGAAATTAAAATGAGTAAAATATGATAAATTTTTTAATGGAAAAAATATATATGTAAACATAAAAACAGATCAAATTAATAATTATCTCAGTGGATTTTGTGGGATATTCAATCAATCATGTCATTTTCTGAAATAATGATAATTGTTTAGCCTAAATTTATATTATGAATTCATTCTTGTCAATGGAATATAATAATTTAAAATATATGAAGTCATATTTTTAAAAATTACATTAAATTATATTTATATTGATAATTTTTATATTATTGACTGTAGTAGTTATATTCCTATTAAATGTGACATAATGTTTTTTTGAATTATTGAGAGTTATAATATAGGTTTAATTATCTTTTTCAATTATAGTTCTTTTATCCTGGAAAAGGTAAATACCTTAAGAGTGGTGAATTTTGGAATGTCAATCCTTTATAAATAACCATTTACGAGGATCTTATTGAACTATTTTGTAGAAAACTCCTCTCCATAATAATTAATTTAAATTTATAAATAAATAAATTTTTGGACACAAGAATATTTTATCGGATTATAGTATATTGGGTAATCCAAGGATCATGATACTATAATGTTTCATATCACAGAAACTATAGGCAAACTACATTTTATAGTTTAGAATTTTCTCACTAACGTTATGGCTTCACAACCATAAAAATAATGAAATCACTACTATAAACCACATTAATATCTAAAAATAATACTAATTTTTTTTTGTGATTTGTAAGAAAATATTTTGAAATTAATGAAATGATATATCAATATACTTAACATTCATCCATTTTATTGAACTCAAAAAATAACTACTACGAGCAACTCCTATATATCTATCTTCTCTCGCTTCTAGAATAAATTTGGAACAACTTTATTATCTCTTCAAATTTCTACTATTCCAATATCCTTCTTTTTCTATTTATATAGAATCATATTTTTCATCCCTTAAGTGATATCCAAATTTACATCTGAATAGATCATTAATTCACAATCATTTTTTAGGTAAAATTCATCTAACATACTCGATTGATTTTGATTTGATATCATTTTTATCCAATTATTTTTATCCTTAATGATTAGAAATTTTGGAATTATTTCATGTCACAACATTCCCATAAAAAATATCTCTATTATAAAATAAATATTTTTTTAATGAAACGGTAAGTCATAACACATATTCATATAATTAATGAAACCAAATTTCATGACATGTAATCCGTAATGTTTTATTTAAAACAATTTCACATGATATACTCATCATAGTGGAAAATTATAAATTATCATTATACCATCATTCTTTGGAATTGGCATCCTTATCATAAAATACATAATGCTAATACTTGTGTGTTTTATAGTATGTATAATAATCCTTTGAAATATATCAATGAGAAAACATATTAAATATTATAGAAACCTTGACAATGACATGGGAACATAAATATTCCATTAAATATTTATAACATGAACTATCATCCCCACTACTTGATTATATCATTTGTATCCACGAAATATTCTATACTTCAATCTATAAATATAATCATAAAATAATTTAACCTACCATTGTGTGTATACCAAATAAGCTCTAATGTATATACGAGTATTACTCTTATGGGTTATCCTCATGGTGTTATCATTTCCCTATTAATATGAATATTAATTTAGGATACAACATCAGAACAGCAAATCTAGCCAGAAGCAATGATTCTAACTATTTATTAATAAAGAAAAAGAGAAAAGAGGAGATGGGATGGGTCAAACAAAGGGACTTTCCCTCATCCATCAAATCACAAAACTATAGATCATAATAGGACATATCATTCTCATAATCAGAGTCATCAGCAGCTTCCCATTCAGATTGGGACATACCCTGATTAAGGATCTTAAGAATATCAGAATTAAACTTTCCCGATAGCTTAGAATATCGATTACACACATTTTGGGGTATATTAGAGTATTCCTTCCTCGGCCATCATTTCGTGGAGGTAGGAGTGCAGTCTACTTCCCATTTTCTAGACATGAGTGTATCTTTGAAAGAATTTATACAACCACTACCTGCTGCAACCCCCTCCACCTCTGAGATGTCACCCCACTTTCCAGTTATCCTGGAAGAATTCAAGAGATTATGAATATCCTGATGAAAATCAACCTGTTGACCAATATTAAGAGTCATCTCAGTAGTCTCATCACATCATAAACCTGTACCAGGACTATCAGTGCAAGCAGGAGACCCTAAAACAGATGTAGTATTTTTTCTAGTCCCAACTGATCCAGTGGGAGTAACAGCATGATCATCTGTGGGTGTAGTCCCCTTGGAAACATCAACCCAAGCACTAAAGGGACCACTTATCGGGGATGCCGAGTTTTTCCGAAATTAGAAGGACCACTGTTGGCTCTCAATGATGTCAAACCAGTCCCTTCCCTTTCAAAGTTAGATGATGTTACTCTGCAGAAACAAACACATTGGCCTTATTGGAAGCTGACATGATGTTAAGGCCAAGGGGCTATGACACATCCACATCCATCCTCTTTGATTTCCTTCTACATAGATTGGATGGGTGATCCTTCATCCAATAGTTCTCACCGGAAATGAATCTCTGACATAGTTCCAAAGAATTCCCAACCTCCATGCATTCATTACAAAAAAGTGACTTTCTTTCATACTCCACATCAATTTGAATGTCATCCATCAGAGTGGAAAGGGTTACCTTGTCAATCTGGTTGGAGCTAAGATCAATCTTCACTAACATCCTGGAAAAGTGTGGAAAACGAACATTCTCAGTCTCCTTGTGAAGTCGTATAGGCGTCCCAATTACCATGACAATATATCGCAGGATATTTGGGTACCAGAGGACTCAATTAAGACCATGAAGAGGAACCCATACCTGAGAAAAATCATTCCTTGCACGTGAAGCATTGAAGTCCAGAGACCATTCATGAAGGTGGAGCCATCCATGCTTCAAGGAAATAGATCCAATGCTCCACGCATGAATTTTAGAAGCATCTGAAGGAAAAATGTAGTGAAAGAAACCACACCAAATAGATACACACCTCCAATTATAGAAGCTCCATAGACATGAGATTCGTCGGACCAAATCATCGAACATCCTGGATTTATGACCCTTAGGCAAAACAAGGCGTGCAATCAGAGAGGTTTTCCAAATTGCAATACTTTCACAAAAGACATCAGGACTGGACTCAACATGAGCTGATGACCCTTTTCGATGAATTATTCCAGAACACAAATAATTGAGAGACACAGATGCAAACTTCATACCATCATCTGGATTATTCATCTACCAAGCTGACTTAGAGGGAAACATAACAACGGCCAGTTTTTTGGAGTCGGCACAACCATCCGAGGGAAACACCTTCTTCACTGGCATATTGAATTCCCCACCCCACACAAATATATCTGAAGGAAGCGGTAGCCTTGGATCAGACTTCCGACCTCGCATGCCTCCGTCATCCAAAAAACCACAAACGGAATTTCTGGATCTGAGGTCAATGCGTCCATCCCGCAATCCACTATCATGACGATGCCAGATAACACGTTCCTATATAGCACCATCCACCGAATGCGTGCAAGCTGGAACACCATCCTTCCAAGTCGCAGATTGAGCGTTGTCATCTCGAGCAGTGTCAAAGCAAGAGGTTAGAAGACTTAATGGAGCTACATGACCTTCGAGATGCTGATGACCTTAGTTTCCCAGGAGATCCGACCTCACCAGCAATAAGAATGGCACCAAGAAAGTGGGAAATTGACATCACAAACCATAGGGAATCATCTGGCCGCCATCACCATGGAGCTCCTATACCCCCTGACCCTCCATCTCTTTTTAGGATACAACATCATAGACAAGTCCAAAAATGGATAGATGTGTCACAGTGTGACTTATTCTCTTCTCTTATAAACAATCTATAGAAACTAATATTGGATTTTTTATAATATTATGTACATATAGAGCCCCATGAAATTTCCATTACCCCAAGAACCCCTTTTCG
Source organism: Viscum album (assembly GCA_963277665.1). Taxonomy (NCBI): domain Eukaryota; kingdom Viridiplantae; phylum Streptophyta; class Magnoliopsida; order Santalales; family Viscaceae; genus Viscum; species Viscum album. The sequence continues at coordinate 439,274,927 of OY728145.1, read as the reverse complement.
GGAATGATATATGGTGCCACAGTGAATCATCTATCATGGATATAAAAATACAATATATCCCTTAATATACCACCAAAATTCAATTATCCTTTCAAAAAAACATTTTATGCTTCCTATGAATTCTTTATACTGTAATATCTTCTACAAACATAGGATGAAGATATACCAAATTATTTATTATTACAATATACATCATTATTTAGTTTGATAACTAATTTATGATAGATAGACAATATCGTCATATGGAAACATCAAAACCATGTAATATCGTATTTTGAAAATTTTTTCTTTCACATAGCATGTCAATGTATCAGTAATGAATAAATCTATCCCCATTTTATTTATTCCTATTTCTCAACATAATAATTAAATAAAATGATACTCATGAAGACACTTCATTGATTTAAACAGTTATCGATTCATATATGAACAAATTATTTCCCTAAATCAACCTTAACTACATTCACCTTCTCCAAAACATATACAAAGGATTTATCCCCCTTTGTTAAAAAGAATGAACACTTATGTGACCATTTTTATCTCTAACCGATGATAAATTCTCATAAAAAACTCATGGGAAACATATCCCCATTATAAATTAATCTAAATTCTGGATTCAAATTATTTATATGTCATTCATGACAGTCTTTATAATGTTTAATATATATAATATCCACTATATGACAGTTTTTTTCTAACCCAATTTTAATTGATTGATAAATATGGTTAAATTAAAATACCCAACTCTTTCCATTCAAATTAATCCTTTGGTAGTACCTTTATTATTGTGTCTATAACCTCATTTTTAAATAAAAAATATTTTATCCTAACCATAAACTATTCAAAATTACACGAGATAAAAGGATTATCTATCTCAATGTTATTTTCCTTAAATTATTGAAATGGTTTTTTTCTATGATTTATGTTACTATAGGTATACCATAATATTATGTTAGGGTATTTCATAGTAACTAAAACATCCTAAAATCATTGTTTCATCCATAGAATGTAATTATATTCTTATTTAGTCACTATATATTTTGCCTCAAAAGTTATAAGTGAGATTTATTATGTCTTCTTGAATATTAAAGAAATTTACTAAACTCTAAGATAAATGCATCAGAATATTTAGACTTTTGATCAACCAGTTAAGAAACCCAAAATGAAAATTTTTATCCCTACAACTCATGTTTTTATGTTTTGTGAAAAAATAGAATGGAATCAATCATCTGGTATATATAAAAACTAATTATATTCACACTTATGATGTATCATTATTTTTGAAAACGTTGGTATAATGAGACGTGACATATGACACACACAATATATGGTGATGTATTTTTAGGAATAATATTATTCTAATGATGTACATATAATCTATTATATTTACATTCTTGTTGTCATTGTCAATTGAAAACATAATTTGGGTATCCCTTAATGTTTTAATAAGCTAATAATACTGCTTGTAAAAACACCTAAGAATTTATTTGGAATGTTTTTTTGAGAAGTAAATGTTTCCTGACTTTCTTGTTTATCCAAAGAAACTAACAAAAAAATCATAACTCTCAATACATAGACGTCATAATCATCACCTCATACATTATTTAAATTAATTTTCTTTTTATTTTATTGATCTAATGATTATGTTTTTATCCACATAGATATGAACCAAAATGCACATCTCATTCTTTTTATTGATAATAATTTTTTTTAATTCCACCTATTTAGAATACATGATTTTTTCATGTATTGATAAAAACATTCATTATTTTCTCTAAATATCTTCATTCTCCTCACTAGTCATATTATGAATCACCCATTTTCTTCTGATAAAAATTTTAGCTTCCATCATTTGGAAAATTTCACATATTTGATTCCTTTTAATTTCATAATTTTAATTCTTTTTTTACTTAATAAAATATTGATATTTAGAATGCTCATCAATACACATGGGTTATTCACGAGATAAGAGTGAATTATTTTGATTATTTATCTTTATGATTTTAGTATAGATTTCTCATCATCAATGATGACTCCCTCATTGATTACCATAATAATTAATTCTTTCTAATTTATTTTGAACTACTTATGATTTATATATAGTTAAAATCATCTAATAAGACTTATACAACCTCAGGTTCTCCCCATGAGAGGATCACATTAGAATATATCTCCTATAATATTTACATGCATTGTTTTGTGAAAACTAAACATTGGGTTGTAAAATATTCTCATTTCCCACCATCAAAAATATTTTATATTTTCTCGAGGTACCCAAGCAATTTTTTTGTAATTTTCAGGAATTTATTATAAATGACATACGAAGAAAAATTCATCCATATCCACGAGCATCAAACATTTTGTTCATCCAACATTTTGAATAATGTGTTTAAATTTTAAATGAATAAATTACATTATAATAGTAATATTTCTATATAATATATTAGATGGAGTCTTCTATTCATTTAGACACAAAAATAAATAATCTAGGTTTAAATTGATGTTAAGAAAACATTCATTTTAATGGATATAAATTTTTTTCATAAAAATAATTTTTTTATACATATTATTAATGATATAATGTCTTCTACTGGTGATTCAATTTTATTGAAGTTTCATCACAACTAAAAATAAATATTGTATCCAATGATTCTTATGATATTTTTATAATTGGTTGTTAATTAATTCCATAACTTTATCAGTCTAAAACATATTAATTTTTAACCCATGAATGTTGTTTTCCGTCATATAAAATCTTCATTAAACTATAACACAATATATTTTTGAGATAATACTATATTACCTTACATATTAATAAAATCATCAACAAATAAAACATAATTCATTTTTATAAACATGGAACGCTGGGATATTGTACCACATAAATCAATGTTCACTAACTACATAAATCTAATCATCAACTTGTCCATTATCTTTTATGTGTTTTGAATTATTTTACCTTTTACCATTTATAACACATGATAGTGTTATAAAATATAATATTATGTAAATTAAAAAATCCTACATTTATCAGAATTCCTTCAACGAACTTTTGGATCATGATATGATTCCTTTTCTTCCACATTTTATCTCTATATCCTTGGATATAAATCTGTTGTCGTATTCATTAATAATGAGGTCTAGATTATGATTTATGCAATTTAATTGCATCATAATATTACTTTCACTTCTTTTTAAGATGAAATAATTATTGAAAAAATTTATTTTATACATAGAGACTCATAATTTGATTATAGATTGTGAATTTTTACTAAGTCATTTTGAAAAAATAAACTCATATATCTAAAATACTTTCAAACAATTTTTTTTATTTTTATGCTTTGGATCTTCAATCCTTCATCATTTTCAAAATGAATGATACCTTTGTTTCTAAACATGACCCCAAGAAATTATTTTTTATTCCCATTATATTTGATGTGAATTAATTATAAAGGATCCATACTACAGCCTAACCATTCATATTCAATGAAATAGATTTTAAATTAGCTAAATTTTTTATCTTGATACAAATATTATAATTCATTCATTTTGTGTTAAATGATATTTTTCAACAAAAATATCATTTAGAACATAACCATACGTTATTATGAAAAATTAATTTTGACATTCATCCCACAAGATGATGCTTTTTATTACTGATATTCTTATATCAGTGTATTTTTATCATAATTATTTGTATCATTGCTAAGAAATTTATTTCAATGGGCTCACACAATTTTAACTAAAAGAATTTAAATTAAAAATTATCAATTATTGGAGTTTCCAGACAATGAATGTTTTTTAAGACTTGATGTTTTTTCATATGGAACACATATATTGAGTATGAACTATATTCATAGTACAATTAAACTGATATCATGAGGTACTATTTCATTACTTCACTACACTATTTTCCAATTTTTTGGTCCATTGTGTATCACCAAAATAAAGGTTCTTATTGGTTGTTGGTGTTTATACTTTTTAATTAACTACCACTATGTTTTCATGGAGAAAAATAACCATAGTAGATTCTCATTTATCATTAAACTCTTGTATATGTGTCTAGTTTTATATAATTTATATTGACCCCCATACTCTTATATAAGAACTTTAAAAACATTTATATTCTATGTTCTGGATTTCATTACATGTGTTATATGAATTTCTTCCTCGTTAACATTTAATTTCAGTGAAAAAAAGTTTACTTTGAGCTGTCCAATCCTATTAACATTATCATTGATAAAATATTTCAATACATCAATATTGCATACATGATATTTAATTTTCAAAATATACTCAGTAACCTATTAAAAATTTTCTAGATTCTCATATTTAATCCATTCAATCTCAACATTAAATATATATTTTTATTCCACATTCTACTATATATATCATTTTGAATTAAATACATCTCCATTATAATTCATTATTTTTTCCAACAAAACATATATTTATTTTAGGGAGGCTTCAAGTTTAATAATGAAATCTAATATTCCCACAATGTTATCACATTCATCACAATATTCCTCTAATTATAGTATTTCTATGATAGCCATAATAAATTTTTCATTTATGTATATATAGTATTAAACATATTTCTCTTATGATTGTTCCAAAATGTCATCTTATCTATAAATAAGATACTTCTTCTAGATTAATTTATTCTATGATATCGTTATACCTTTCACAAAAATAGGTTGTATCATTATAGGTTTATTTTATTCATCATAATAAAGTAACATATTTATAAATATTTCCTTGGGTTCTCAACTTTTTCACATCAAAATAATGGAAGTGGAAGTATTTCATCAAATATTAAATTTCATCATTTATGTTTTTATGAAAGGAAATACACAACATTTTAAATCATTAATTCTTTACGATCATTATAAATGGTGATTTTATTAATCACCATGAATGAAACTTCGTTAATATTTTATTTTTTCATGGTCTCATTATCATTATTCCTCATATAAAGTATAATAGGAGTGTTGTGATTATTATCTACAATCACCCCATAATAAATATTATCTATGACTATGGAGAATTTTTCAAGAATTTACTGGTATTATCCATAATAATATCTTCAAGAATTGGATATCATCAAGTTTTTTTCTAGGTCCATGCGTGTTTTTCCTAATAATGATTACTCAATCAAAGAATTCATTGACAGTCTCATACATGGGTATCCTCAAATAATTGTAATTTTTTCAAAGAACCTACAATTTGGAATATTTAACATTTTTATCATTTCTATAGATGATGAGATTTTTATTCAAAATTCACTTTGATGATTTACATGACATCAGATTCATATGCATTTCATTTTAAAATAAACATCCTAATATTTTGACTTTTTTAGTGCCGAATTCAAGATCACTTCAGTTGTTGATTGATAATTATCCACCCTCCATACTAACCAAGATCCAATATATGTGCACCTTTTGAAAACCATTTCAAAATATCAAAAACTATACTATATCTTATTATTACACAATTTTATTCTTTATACACAAAGGATTAGAATCCACTTATTTAGGATGACCACCGACATCTCTTTTTCGAGAGAATACACAACAAATAACATTTTCCTCTGACAAATATTAATTTTCCAATAATACATGAATACATTATGAGTTTTAGTTGACCTGTATATGTCCATATCTCATAAAATATATCCAATAATATTTATTTTATTACTATTATTTGGAGAAATTCTCCCCAAAATGTTTATATAAAGCTTTAATGTAATCCAAAGAGGGAAAAAAGAAATTTTATATTGTTCACTCAAACTGGGATCATACAAGAGTCATATAACATCAATGTCACATGGACCTAAATCATTATGTTATTTACTTATTTCTAAATTTCACATTTTCCACACGAAACATTAAATATTACAGCCTTTATAAATTAATAAATCACATATCTCATCCATTCCACTATCTCATTACAACTACATGTGTTCTTTCTATAGAATTCATTAATGCATAAATATTTTACACCAGTAGTGGTGTATTACTATGAACCACATTCTTTCATAAGAATGTAATTTATAGACATCTAGGGGGACTGCACCTTAAATCTCCCTATTATATTACTTTCCATGATAAGTATGGAACTCCATTAATATATCAATAACTATATATTTATACATGATACTTCTTCAACATTCTTATTTGAATTATATTTCACACCTATTCACAAAAGGTCCACTTTTATATATTAATTGATCACTAATTATCCTATGATATGTTAGAAAAAAATTCCCATCATCCAAAATTAATTTTTAGAAACTACGTTTTGTAAAATTCCCAAAATTTCTTACTAAAATGAAGAAAATTTGAACATGGAATTTTTTTATTACTAATATATTAATGGAGTGAATGTATCCCTCAGAATATGAATCTTCTTTCCTTATGAAAATTTAATCCCCAAATAATGAAACTCTAAAGCATGATACCAACCTTCATAATGTGTAATCATTTATATTTTTCTGTCACAAATCTCATCCACATAAAATTAATGATATATATGATAAATTCTCATTTGATATGCATAACATAGTATGTACCTCTTCATCAGAGAATAGTTCACGCTAAATATTGATTATTATATAAAATATACATTAATCCTCATACATACATCATGGAGAAAACCTCTTGAGTAGTCTGGATAATTTTACAATGACATAAACACCTAAATATTCATCGCCCATTTCTCAGGCTCACCATTCCTCCCAACCTGTGAGTATATATTATGTATTGAAGTAATTTTTCATATTTTAATATAAAATCATTAACATTGTTTGATTCCAAACCCAATTATTTTTGTACCAAATTAGCATCAAGAATTACAGTCACAGGTCTCCTCAAAGTACAGACATTTCCCTTGGAATCCATCCTTTAGAACAACTGGGATAATATATGAAAAAATTTGTGATGAAATGAATTATGTTCATCTTCAAAACGTGAAATATATAACCAAATCTATGGCTTAAAAATTTATTTTTTATATATAGAACCCAATTTGATTAAATGTTTATGAAAAACACCTTTTACAACTTGAACTAAGCTATTAGGGTGAGCATTATGTCTTATTAATAGAACTGTTATAACCAATTTTAGATATATCCTAAACACTATCACCATTATAAAATTACATTCTAATCATCTTTTCACGTCTCACTACATCATCAATTTCAATATACACAGCTGAAATTTTTACGAAGGAATTTAGATTAACATACTAGCCTTAATATTTAATGTGCAAGTACTGCTATGATTAGACTAAAATAAATAAATTCAAGTTAATAAATGTTTTTTTGAATAATAAATAATATATTTATTGTTATTATAATTTATTTGATCTAAACAAATTTAATATCTTGAATAATTATTTATCATCAACATATTAAAGAATAGGATATTTATCACTAATGGTGATGGAAAAATGATGAAATTTGTTCCAAATTAGACAGTTATATATTGCATAATCCTTTAGAATAAAACAAAAAAAATATATATTTTTGGATATAAAAATTTAATTTATTATTTAAAATATTTAAAAATCACTACATAGAATGTTGAAGAAATCGATCTAGATTATAATGAAAAGTAACATGATCTATAGAACCTTTTAAAAGGGGACCAATCTTTGTGTTTATTATAAGAAAGTTAAAATAAAATCTCAATTACAAATTGAATTTATTAATTCTCATTCATATGGATCCATGATTCATCAATAATTAAAAAAAATTAATGATTCATTATATTTATTTGTGATTATCCAATTAGGTAAAATATGATTTTGATCAATTATAAATATAAACATACTTATATATTTACTATTTTTTAAGAGGGATGTTGAGAAGGAATTATGGTTTTATGTTAATAAACCGATATTGGAAAAAACATATATTCATAAACTAATTTTAAGAATTACGTGTCATATAATAAAATGAAATTTTGATATTGTACACCTTAACTGAATAATAAAATGTAATAACTAAAATTAACATCGTAGGTAAAATTGAAATGTGAATAAAAATGTAAAATAAGTAAAAAAATAAATAAAAAATTATTGTTTTCTATATTTAATATTTTATACATTTATAATAAATTTTTACTAAGACCTAATTAAAATATTTTATGATATGTTCTTTAAAATTTTTAATTTCAACATATAATTTCAAATTATTTTTCAATCATGACCTGAATTAAATTACTGTAATCATTCTAGAAATTAAAAAAATTAACAAAGGTATATTCATGAGATAATAGTCAACTATAAAAATTTCAAATCAATAGAACAGGTTATTAGAAAAAATAAGTAACTATAATGATGTTAAAATACTAAAATATAATAATATTTTCAATGTTATATATGTTGGTGAATATAGAACATTATATCTAAATTATGAATATATATATATATGTATATTCTTATAGGTGAATCTTATGATGAGTAGACCTTAGAAGAAATTTATATTTCATCTGATAATTATGTTATCAATCAATATAATATCTACAACATATTATAATCAATATTTATAAACATTGAGAAATTGAAAATCTTCATAAATACATTAATATATATTTTATATAGAGTAAATTGTTTTAGTATTTTTTTTATGTATTATTAAATTGGATCAGTAATTATTGAATAAAGGTATTAAGGCATATAGAATTATAATTGTTATGAATAAAAAACTAGATCATAATGTAATATATAAAATAAAAATACCTCTTCCTTCATACTATAGATGAAATGTACCTAGAAGAGTAGTTGGTGTGGATAATTACAAGTGGAACAACACAGTAGATGACTATCTTTTAATTGTTAACCATTTATTTGACCGTTGGAATATTGATCCCTTGGGTCCCCCTTGATCTAATGCCACAATTCCTCTAGGATTCCATGTTATGCAATGGGTTTCCTCTTATCATACGTAAAAAAGGTAGTTCCATTGGTTATTAAAATGGAGGATCGACACCAATTTGATAATACAATGTTACTAAACTATTAGTGTATATGTTCATTATTCCATTCAAAGAAGAAATAATATTAAAAATATGAGTACATTTTTGAAAAAAAGAATAACTACATTGATATATCATTATTTTACGGTAGAAAATTCATTATGGGATTATAAATGAATCATAATTAGAAAAATATTTTACCATCTCAAAAAACATCAAAAAAATGATTATTAGGATAATTTGAATGAATGGATCTACAGAAGTATTCAAACCTATTTATATAACCAAAAGTTATGCATATATATTTTTAATATGAATCACTAAAAATTATACCAAATACTACCAAATGTTTGTTTTTGATGATTTTTAGTGACAAAAAAATGTTGAATATATTTTGATATGTTTAAAGAAAAATTAAATATTTTTAGAACAATCCATTATAACACCTAAAATATATATTTTATTGTATTATATTAATTTAAAATTTATGAAACTATAAAAAATAACTATATAAATATGGTAAAAATGATGAAGTTCTCATTTATAAATAATTTGTAAAATAAGACCATACAGTCTTTAGTCTATAAGCCATCCAACTCACTATAATAAATCTATCTACGAAAAAAAAGTTAATTATAACATTTTAGTAATTTTTATTCATAATATATAATAGGACGATTATACTACCACCATTAGAGTATGTGATAAGTAAAATTTCTTGAAAATATCATGTCATATAATAGCTATCACTTTTTGAAAAAGCACTCACCCATTTAATGTGATTATGTTTAAATGAGGATAAATTGTAGTAGGTAATATATCAGAGACTCCCATAATCATATAAAACACATTCTATTGCGTTATGATGTGATTTGAGACTCTTAATACTTTGTATTTTGTGCATTTTAAGAATTGAGGTTTATTTTTATGCTTTCTAATACTCTATAAGGAGCTTAAATGATAATATTATTGTGTATTGTTTAGATGTTTTTACTGTATGTCAATTTATTTTAATGAATTATCTTATTTCATTACTTATCTCTTTTTCACGTATGTTTTCTATGTATCTTAATATGAAATCTTAATTAATAATTGACACTCAATCATTAATGAGTATGTAGTTTAAAAAGTGATATTGAATGAATATTATAACTTTATTAGATTTTATATAATAGTTGATATATTTTGTGGATAAACTATATTCAAAAAATTATAGTATTGGTATTATATTCATATATAATTCTTGATTTATTATTCCAGATATGTAATGAGAAATGGAGGAACACAAATGTGATAGAAAATAATTTCACTGTGAGAGTAATCTTTTTTCTTCTGTGAATTATACCGGGGCCCAATGTACATAACATTAATTAGATTTCTTTGATTATATAGAACTAAAAGAAATCAATTAGCATTAATTGATACCAAAAAATAAATATATTTTAATCTTTGAAAATTTGAAAAAAAATGAATTAATTATACATTAAGAGAATTATTTGAAAATAATTATTATTCCCATCCTAAAAAATTACTCAATTTCCTCCACATTAGAACAAAAAAGTCTGTAATTTTTATTTTTTTATTAAATTGAAATAAACCTAGTTTCAATGGTTGGAGAATCAGTTTAGATAAAAAAAATATATTAATGAACCATTATGAAAAATAAGAGCATATGATTTCATTACTCAACTTGTTTATAGAAAATTGACTCAATAATAAACCTTAAAACACTATTTGTTTGTGATTTTATTAATAAATCAAATGTCAAATAAATAAAATATGTTCACCTCCATCCTTGGGAAATGAAGTATCATTGGGGTGGGTTATAAATAGATTAATTTAATAATGAGAGGATATAATGATGAAGAAATAATAAATAATGAGTATATAATATTTAGTTGTACAATATTTTATTATACTATATCATGTTCCTAAATAATGCATGCAATTTATTGTAATCTAGAAGTGTGGCAGATGATAGCTCTAAACTGAATTTTGAGATTTACAAAAATCATTACAAATTATAGATTCCATTCTAAAAAAATTGAAATCAATTTATTGTTTAGTTATTTTGATTTTATTGAGATGGTGTTGTTTATTATATATATTCCATTTATAGTAAAATATAATTTTTGGAAGAAAAATTGATAGTTATCAACACATTAAAATAAATTTACTCACCCTTAGTAAAAAAAACTGAGTATATATTTGTCAAAAAATAATGAATATAAATGATATGTATATAAAACTAATTACATCAGATGATGATGAATTTGGCGTCATCATTAAAGAATTTATTTTAAAAATAATGTGTGTTATATTTTTCTTGGAGTTATCAGAAACAATTTATATCATTACAAATTGATGTAAAATAAAAATTTATTGCAAATAAAATTTAACATATAATTTTGAATATTTACTATATTCCAACACAAGATCAAATAATTCATACTAATATCCAAGGAATAAAAAAATAAATATTTCTTGTGTTAAGGTCAAACATGGGTATTGAAATTCCCCACAAAAAAATACTGATATTATGTGATAAATTATTAATTATATAAAAATTCCTATTATAGTATTATTAGGGGATGATAAAAAATTCATTATAATTAAAAAATATAAAATTAATTCAAAAGTTATAAAATACTAGAAATATTTCGAGTTAAAGTAAATTGGTATTCAATTTTTTTACAATTTTTTTAGTTACAAGGGTTATTCAGTTAAGAAAAAATGAAGAATAATGTAGATAGGAAAGGTAATACAATGAGTTTAATTATGTGACTATATAAATGATTGGTTATACATTATAAAGATAATATATTAGTTACTAAGGATTATTGATTTCTTAAGATGCATCACACAATCATGTTATATGGTTCTATATATTGCGAAATTTTAAAAAGCTATGAAAAGAGATGTTATTATAGAACCTCAATTAATATATAAAATATATTAATTAAATATTAGTTTTATATTATTTATTAATAAAATATTATATCAAAATCAAGTCTCAAATTATGATTATTATGTTTTGAATATAGTAATTAATAATTCATTAAATATTGAGAATAATTATATTTAATAAAATCCAAATATGTATATTAAATAGATTTTATAAATTGCTTAAATATTTATGTACCTATAGAACTATGATGTTATGTTTGGGGATATTGATGAACACATAGAAATTTAATTAAAGGTTGAAATTATTTTTTATTACCAATAGTTTCCATTGATAAATTAATGTAATAATGATGAAAAAGATCCATTTGAATAATTTTTATTATCTGACATCTCATAAAATGCTCCAATATAAAATGAATTTAATTTGAGACTCTTTGAATATCGTTAAAGGATTGTTTCTGTTGACTGAAAGAGTTTTGATATGATTTCAATTATTTTCCAATGTATTAAGATAAATGTTAAAAAATATACAATGTAATTTTTAAATTTAATATCTATATATATATATATATATATTTATACATTGCATATTCTCCAATGTAAAATAAATTTTAAATAATACATAGTTAAAATTTTAAAATATGGCAATATAATTTATACATATAAAATATTTTTTTAATACATTGAATATACTAAAAGAATACATAATATGTGATTTTTTCTATGAATATAGTATAAATATTGAAGTGTTTCTATGAAACAATAAACAATGTATCATGAAAATTTAAAAAAAACATGATAATTTAATCTAAGTAATATATTTGTTCTAAAGTTATATTAGGTTATAGCATGATGTGTTATCTATTTTCTAACTCATTATATATTTATTATTTAAATTTGAGTGAATCCTACACCATGTATATCAATAACAAGTATATCAGAAAATATATATATATATATATATATATATCTGTATATTATGTTATATATTTTAAAATCATCAATTTTTATTAAACACATTAATGAATTTAAAGAAATAAAAAATTTGAATCAAAATTTTCAGCTGATTAAACAATGATTTTATATGCGCAATCATTAAGAGTATGTTATTTTTAGGCAATAAGAGTGTGATTTTTATATAACCAAAAATATTATATCATGACACGAAGATAATTTTTGCTGGGAGTTTTGGTGATCTAGGTACATCATATAGAAATTGGTTTGTTGATGAAATGAATATCTTGAGTTTTAACTCTAACCATTATTAAAATGATATATTTTTTTGTACAAGTATTAATGATTTTTATGGAAACTAGTGAAATAACATTACATCAGTTAAGAATGATACCATCACATAAAATAATGCAATATACATTATGATATTGTTGATATATTATTAAAATGGTTTAATAAAATAAAAACAACATGTATTCACCCAAATATTCTACCATCTTTGTAAATTCTCTTATTTTCATTTCATTCCTTATTTTCTAGAATACATGTTAGTGATATATTTGAATAGAAGATTTAATTCAAGTTAATATAACATTTAAATTGAGTATTTTATAAGAAGTATCTAAACACACTAACACGTATACATATGACCCTTGTATTGTTGTAAGATTCGTGAAAATTCAATGATATTAAATTCAAAATTCATTTCAAATATTTTTTCAAAAAAGAATCATTCAAATAATTTTTAATATTTCTAAATAAAATCAACGATATAAATTCTAATTACTACTATATCGTAATAATTTTGTGAAAAATTAATGGAATATATGTAATTCCTTCTATAAAATAGTGATTTAAAAAAATTAAATGCATCACAAGAGATATAATATATACAAAGAGGGTGGGTGAAATAGTGTATAAATTTTTCTCTATTTAGAAATTAATTTTTTCATTTAAAATATGAATGTAAAATATTCATAAAATGTATAAAAAATGAAGGATCACAACATGATTATTAGTGTGGTTTTCCTCTATAGAGGGATATTGGTTCCCTAGTATATTGTGGTTTTATCCCACTCACACATAGTTAAAAATTTATTGTCAAGAGATAGATATAAGAATGGGTATTTCCATATACCTGTTATAGCATGATGACATCACATACTGATATAAAATCACATTATTGATGATAAATTAATAGTTTTAATACTATGAAGAAATATCACTACTGTAATTATAATTATTTTATAGACTCATTGAGTATAGATCTTTTTCTTCTTTTTCTTCTCTCAACAACACCCCATTTAGAAAATAATTTTCTCATTAATTCTCCATATAATTTTTATAGTGGTCATAATAATCTTCATTATTATCCCTTATTTTTTATTTATATCATGATCCACATGAGAAGGTTTCCAAATTTGAAACATTAAATCCATTCATGATTTATCATAGAATAATATAAAAACATAATTTAGTTATATTTAATTTAAGTATTTTATTTAAATATAAAATGGTCACATGTTATCACCCCCAAATTGATTATTGTATTATCATAATAATAATTATCTTGAAATAATATATGGTTATTTAATAACAAATTGGTAAATATTATTTATGTTCACAGTTACATAAAGTTATGGTGAAACTCCTCTCTTTGTGGGCTAAGGGATGTGTCCTTTTTCTTAAAGAGATAATTGTGATTCTGTATACTTTATCTACATTCCATGGTACCAATCCTGGTAGTTCGTAATATTATTCATGGATTATTTTCAATCTCAGGATTATTTAAATACTTTAGATAATTCAACATCTTATGAAGTTATGAATCTTTATAATAGATTAATCTTTACATTTCAAAAAATTTACACTATAACAGGACATTTTCAAATCAATGAATGAATCTTATGTTGTTAGATATTTCCCTTAAAAATTACTGCTTTCACTATTAAATTCCATACTATCTATTCTAAAACTTATAACAGTCCCTAAAATGATTAAATTAATTAATTAGTTTTCTAATTAACAATATTTTAGTATAAAAATACTAATTCAGAATCCCCAATTTTTTTAAAAAAATATAATTAGTCATATGAAGGAAGAAGTTAAAAAAGGTCATTAGTTACACTTCTAGAATAATGTGAATCCACTGATATTTATTTCACTATATATCCCATTTGAAGTTGTACGTTACCAAATTTCATCTATTTCAAAAAATTTCTATAAGTATAAAACTTAATTTAATAAAATAGTGTTATCTTGAACAAAAGAAATTAAAATAAAAAATATTATCAATACCAAAAATTAATGTATTCGTCAAAATGATGTGAAAAAAATGTAAACATTTCCATTAATTGGAATAAATAGCCTCCTATTTAAATTTACAACCAATACTAATTCCTTACATTTAACTTTTATGGACATGTTAAACAACACCTCAACCTTAATCAAAGATTCTAATAAGTGGTCTATTTTTTCTCCAAATCATTAACAATAATTAAAAATGATAATGTGAAGTATATAGTATCAACATCATAAAAGATGAAATTATTGAACCAAACAAATCCAAGTCTTTTGAGTAATATCGGTGTTGAAAACAATTAGTTGGTTCAGAAATCATATTAAACCTTAATTCAATAAGATAGTGAATCTTTTGATTCAATAAATGAGAAAATAATTTTTTGAATAATTTTCCATAACTCAACAAACACATAAATACATTCTATAAACATGCATGTTTCTCCCCTATAAACAATTTATCCCCTAATGAAATAATTTTATTACAACAAATTGTTGAAGGAATATCAATAATTCACATACCATTGGGTTGGGATGTTGGATGTAATCTATTATTTATGATTAGCTTTTCAAATGACTCAATAAGAATTTAGATTTATAATGTTTTTAGAAACATATTCCTTAGATTGAAAAAAATCAAACATCAATATTCTTTCAACCACCTTATCCTTTATAATATTGTTCTTCATGATAATTTTTCTTGATCAATAAAGATGCATTTGATTTTTATAATCATGTATCAAACATTTAGTGTCATTGATAATGATCAATGGTAATTGATTTTGATCATTTTCTTCTGCTAGATGGGTCTTTATTCAAATCACAATAAAAAATAACTACATATTTTTGGTGGTTTACTCAATATGGTTTGAAATAAACACTAAAAAGTTATAAAATGGATTTTAATCATGTTATTAGTGGTTATTTATACAATTATTTACTTATTAGTTTTTATTGTTCTATTCTTAAAAAACTCACCCCAAATCAATATAATGTATTTTTTTACTAATACCGATCATAAATAAGTTTGTAATTTCACCTCCCATGACCCTCCCCAAAATCTAGCAAATAGATTCCCTTCCCCCTCCACTTAGTGAGGCCCCACCCATCCCTTAATGAATCTCACCCCTAATGACCTCATGTCCACTTGACCATTCACACTGATCCCCTCGATCCTATACTTAGTGTATTTTTTATGGTTTGTTATTTCTTGTTTCCTATTTTCTGTATATATTTTATTTATCAGTTCATTATTTCACAATATAATTATATAGTTTTTGTTATCTATTTCTAATACATAAAAATATGGTGTTATGTTTATTATTCTATTTATATGAATCATTATATTCTGTTTTATATTTGATTATTATAATGTATTTAAAGACTGTATTGATGTGTTATGCCCCTATCAATAGATCATGTAAATTGTTCTCTACTTATTTATTCTCTCATTAATGGTAATGAAAATATATATTCATGTATATTTAAAATTGTATTGAGATATGCTCATCATTTTTTAGTCAAATTTATAAAAATAAAATTTTACCCAAAAATATCCATGTTTAATTTATTTATATTTTGTATGTTTATTATCAATGAAATAATTGAAATTAAAATCATGGTTTTATTTTTCCCCTAATATTGGACAATGTTCATTATATTTGGGAAATATAACATATACCAAGAGAAATATTTTAGGATTAAAATTTATTCCATAATTTTTTAATTAGTTTAAATAATATTTAAAAAACATTATTATATATCTCCCTCATTGATGAGTACTAAATTTTTGAAAATGAGAAAAAGATTATTTGTGTGGGTAAAATTTTCAAATAATTAAATGTAATTATTTATTCTCATGTATAAGATTTTAGTTATCACGAAATGTTATATGTCAATTTTTATGGCAGTTTATTATATATTTTGTTATTAAATTATTATTTTTATATTCATAAGTGTTTTATATTAATCATATATTATACAATCCTCATCATTTCATTTACTTTATCTATTTAATGATTTATAATATTATTTTTCTTATTTTACAAAACGTTTAAATTATTGATTACATTACCTCAAATTATAACTTAATATGTCAAATGGTCAGATACGTTTTTATATTTTGCAATTGGAAATGGATATTTTGAAGTAAAAACTTAATTTTGATGAACTAATTTTAATATAAAATGTTCTTTTTTAAACATGTTATGTTCATGAAAATTTGATAATGAAACTTTTTCCTATTATGACTTTTGATTTGGTACATTGTGGAGTATCAAATATTATATAATGTTTGATCATTCCCAATATCATAATCATCATGTTACTTCCACTAGAGTGGAGAGATAAATTTAGACCATACTAATTTATGTTTCCGGAGTATAAAAACAACAACATGAAGATCTTAACACTTTAGTAATTTTTAATTCCTATTTTAAAATTAAAAATATTGGGGGAATCACAACTAGGTAGTAAAATGTAATTTTTAACATGTATAAGATGTAAATTAAGTAGTTTATTATGAGAGTGAAGAATATTCAAAGTTTCCATGTATACTGTAATGATAAAATATAATATTTTTATAAAAAGAATAAATCAATGTTCATGGTATTGGATTTATATCAGAATTAATTTGTTAATTATAATACAACATAATCATTTTATGTGATAAAAAATTTTATTAACCTGTTAGGTAAAATTTATATAAAGATGCATGCATATACAATCAATTGTATTCTATATTGGGGAAACAATTAAAATGAGGAGGATTGTAAAAAAACTCATTTTTATCGATTGAAATATATAAATAATGATGCAATTTTAATATATTATTATTCTATCAATGGAAAAGATAAGAAATGTTCCATAATGTATTTTAACATTCCTCAAAAACATAAATTAAAAATATTGTTCACATCAACTAAAACCATATTAAAGTAGATGTGGAATTCTATAATAAACAACTATGATGAGTTTATACATTATCAAATATATTTAAATCAATGGTTTTTTTATTTAAATAAAAGTTTCTCTAAGGGCCCTACGAATGTGTTTTTTGGGTTTTCTAATGATAGATTTAGTCCTTTTGGAGTTTTATGAACCATTTATAACATATGGATATTTATGTTGATCCTTTATAATATACCTTAATGTATATGAGTGGAAAAAACATATCTTATTACTTTTATTATTTTTATTGGGAAATATTTTTTTATAAATGAAATAAATTTATACATTAAACCTACTATATTGAAATTATGATAGAATATCCATGGTAAAATCATAATGTCATGAAACATGTACCACAATAATGCCAATAGATCATTCCAAATGAAACTGGGATGGAGTGAAGAACCTACGAATTTTATATGAGATTATATGAATGATTTAATCCTCAAAAAAAATTATATTATAAGTAAAAATAGGCTAAAAAGTGGATAACAAAATATAACATATTTCAAAACAACAACCATAATTGTCACATGAATCATTTGTCTAACATTGTCTCAAAACACAACTAGAAAAACCAAAAAAATATGGATCCTAAATAAAACCATGGGTCCATTTTTACATGGTTTTCCATCCCCTAAACCATGGACCACTTCTTGTAAAAAATAAATAAGGGGTGTGATACTCAATATTTTGTTCTTCCCTTTTTTCATGTATCATGAAAAACTGCGGATAAAAATTTAATAATAAAAAATTTGGGTGTGAGCACAAATTTCCAGTATGATAACAAGATAGAAACTTTATGATTTCAACCCATATATATCAATTTGTTATTTTTTAAATTTATTTCAAAAAATCGATATAAAAAATCATTTTTGGTTTATTTATAAGTTTATTTTTATTTTTAAAATCATTTTGTCGCTAATATAAAAGTGAATTATGACATGTTAAATTTGAAAAGGGAATGCAAAGGTATATTAATTGTTTTCAAGAATCCATTTACATAGTAAGAAATGATTATCAAATGATAATATATAATTATAATTCATTTAATGTTATCTCAATGAAACCACGAGTGAAAGCCATGAAGCAAGGATTATCCCAAGAAAATACTTAAGGGTCCCAGAGGAACACCTACTGAAAAATGTGATTCTTAATTTCCCAAAACCATGGTCACTCAGAAATGATAGTCCATGAAGAATATTACATCAAAAAAACCTATTATAGTGATATTTCTCTCTATAAGGGAAAATATTTGTTTAGTGTTCCCTTTTAGCCCATGGTCAATGAAGTGTTCAATTAAAATGTCTTTACATTCATGTTCATAAATTTAATGTTTGATAAACGTTTTCTATATAATCTACCATTTCAGAACCAATCAATAATTTTCATAAATCAAATTGTATATAAATATATGACACATTCATGATTGAAAAACCAATTCAATTTTTAAAATCAACGTTGAGGTAACTAAATAATCAAATTATATATCTCAAATGGTTTCTAAAAACCCCTTTTTAGATAAAATATCAACAACCATCAAATTTTAAACATATTATCAATATAAAATTTCATAATTAAAAATATATCAATGAATAAAAATATAAATCATTCCAAGGGTTAGACTATATGTTATAGACACCTACCATGAAAATGATGAATATATATTTCCTCCTTATGTCCAATGATTATAGATACTGATATTGTATTCTCCTGAACCAAGATCAAATGAATAAAAGGATAATTTCTTATGTGTAAACAATATCCAATGATTTATTCCTCTTATAAATCAAATTTATGTATTGAGTGTGTAAAACCAATATTAAATGATATCCACTGTAAAAAAAATTTAATAACGGTAACACAAGAATTAACTATAATATAAAATTAACAGTATGGGGAGTATGAGATTTTAGAATTCCATTATAGATCATACATAATGAGAAATATAGAATTAGTGTAAAAGGATCAAAATAAGGGGCATTAATGGAACATTTTATGAAAAATAGTCAATTATTCCACTACTATACATATGTCTAGCCACCAGCTTTCCCCTAGGCCATATAAGTTAACCAGTTGGTTCTAGATGAATTACAAAAAATAAATGAAAACCACTTGGTAGCCTATGGAAGAACACCAACTGGTCAGTGGGTTAATAAATAATTCCTACCCTTTTATTAATTCCATTGACTAGGAAGTCAAACTTATAGGCAATTTGGTGTTATTCATGTAAGAACCAAAATGCGGGTTCCCTCCACTAAGTCACTAGTGGCCCTCTAGTTTCACTTGTTTTTGAAAAACAAACTCCAAACATTAAAAATTCATATTATGTGTAAAATAATGATATTAGAATATATTTTTATAAATAATTAACTATTCCTAGATATAGAAATTCTCACCACCATAAAATAATTATGTCTCTAGAAAGGATCAATATCATGAACCCAATAAAATCCCACTTATGTTTCATTATGGAATATCCCTCATATGTTCAATGTATGTACCTATCATATTTTTTAATCCCATACCTAAATGATATATTGTTTCCAAATAAAACCACATATTTCCATCCCCTGATTAAATATGTATTATAACCCAATATGTTTTGGGATTTTTCTACACATCATTAAAATAAATATCAAGGGTTGTTCTAGATGATTCTTCATAAACTATGATACATGGAAACCATTGTGGATAGGTTTTTTCATGATAAAGAAAAAATTTATAATCTACCTTCCCTTGTGTCTCCATAATCACAAATGGGATTTCATAATTATGTTCAAATTACCCACCTTCCCCGTGCTTATATGTCCCAACATAGGTTAAAATCTACGTAAATCCTAACCACCAACCTCAAAAATGACTTAATGATGATGTTTATATACAAATAAAATTTATGGACTTTGAGATTCCATTGAACTCTTCCATATCAACTACAAGATATCTTCAATCTCTGGAATAGTACATGGCCTAACCATGTACCATTATCCAACCACTTCCCAATAAATATATGAACTTCATGGAATACCTTATAAGTATACACATGGTTATATATTGATAGAATTCTTATAACTATTATTATAAAAAAATACTAATGAAATGTGTTTTTCCTATATTCTGATGAAGTCAATTACACTTTTTTTATCATGCCTTCAAGAATTTGGATGGATCATTGAGCTTAGAAATCCATATATTGATGATATTTTATACTAAAATTCTATTGATAACCCAATGTTGTATGTATTTCATTAAAGAATCATGATTTAAAGAGGGTGTCTATTAATAATGTAATATTTAATTGTACTCAATAAATTTGGATGGCCTCACGTACATACAAATTATTATGATCCCTTACTTCTATTTAAATCTTTATTGGTATGAAATGCATATTTTTATTGATTTTTTCAAGAATCACCAAAAAATGAAAGCATACCACTAGGTGTCTATGGTATAACAATCAGAATTTCCCAAGTGATCTCAACTAATTTCCAAAAATAGAATGGGTAATTGTTGAAACAACTAAATGGTCTCTGATGCACTGCCTTGATTTTATGATATATGAGTCACTGAGATACAAAACCAATATTAGAATTCCACATACACTACTCCAGGTAATATTGAATCATTTCATGTTACGTATACATATCTTTGGGGGGTAATAGAACAATAAGGGTGGTCTCTAGTATCCTTAAAATCCTACCTCAAGCTTATCAAAATAATCATCAATCCTTGGATGTGAGAAACTATATTGGCAAACCGATACCACACTTCTGGTGTCTCCCAACCTCAATTATTCCTAAAAAAATATTTTCACATGGAATCCTTATCATTGTCATGTGGAATATGATCCTATATAAAT
This sequence comes from Viscum album, assembly GCA_963277665.1. Taxonomy (NCBI): domain Eukaryota; kingdom Viridiplantae; phylum Streptophyta; class Magnoliopsida; order Santalales; family Viscaceae; genus Viscum; species Viscum album. The sequence goes on along the minus strand of OY728145.1, from coordinate 439,252,979 downwards.
GATAATGTATGAATACTAACTCATAAGATAGATATGTCAAATATCAATTAATTCATGTTCATAAAATCATACATGATTATCAAACACCACACTTCCACTATCTCTTTCACATCCTGGGTCAATAACATTTTTCACAAATAATCATCGACCACATTCACATCACCAAGGGTTTATGAAATGAAAAATAATTTCTATTAAGATACAAAAATAGATTTATTTTCATCATGTTGAGATCCCTAAAGGTGAAAATAAATTTTTAGATATTATAATATGAATACAATGTAAACTTCTCCCCAAAGAGGTAGTTGTACTATGTCTTAAGCAAAAAATATAACTTCCACCAACTCACGATCATTGGTTGGATAGATCTTATCATGATCATGTAACTAATGTGATTCATAAGATATAAAATTTATCCCCTATATAAAGAAAATATATGAAACCATGCCTAAGGTATCTTGGTAAACATGATAACCCCCAACCACATTAGGGGGGTTCATGACTATAGTTGAATTCGTTCTCACCTTCATGTCCTCAAAATAAATTTGGCTCTTCTCACTCAAAATAAACATTATACATTTATTGGTGAAATGTGTCATATATAATTCAAGATTAGAGATTTCATAAGTAAGGCTCATGTAATTACATACCATATCCCTGAAATATCATATCTCAAACATGTTTCTTGGCCTCCCCCAATTTATCAACCAGTAAATATTTTCTAGATTTACTATGACACGTGTCATTGAAATTACATGGGAGAGAAATTTCATTTTGAGAATAATGAAATGAAAATTTGATGGATATTTAAATATGATAGTCTCTTTTAATTCTGAGGATTATATTCATATTCTTATTCTTATCATCACATGTCTCTGATCTAGTATAACAAAGAATATTTTCCAATTAGAAACACATAATGGTATCCATGACCTGATGAATTATTCAGTTCATCAATGATATTATACTATAATATAATTATTAAGTATAAAGGTAATAAACAAATAATCATATTTTCCATACCTATTCATGAATTTACTATTAAAAAAATTATCCACTAAAACACTCAACTGATGGTATTGGAGAATCAGATCATTCTTTTGCAACCACAATGCCCGCATAAGCAGGTCAAAAAGGTCATCAATATGAGGATTGAGATATATGATATTTAACATCACCTGAGTGATTTTATAGTAATAAACATAAAACTAATGAATCTATTCCACCATCTTTGAAAATATTACTAGTGATGTCCTTGGTAAATCAATAGGATTAATAAAGTTAATATCCTCAATATCATTAAGTTTAGATATTAATTATTTTAATTATGTGGGTTTCATAATGTAAGAAAGGGTAAAAATATGTTTCATCATTGAAAGTATGTCTATTGAGAGATAAAATAACTAGTTTGATGGGAACGTAGAGAAATAATTTTAAAACAAATAGATACTCACACACCACATCTATATGAGGGATGGTAATAAGTGGATCAAAGACAACAACTAAAAACACTAATTATTTAATAGAGATCAACTCAGCACTAGAATCAATAAAGATGGATCTTCCCAACCACGGATCCCACCCAACATAGAAGACATGAGTGACTAAATTAGTAGAGATAAACTATTATATACATTTATATCAATTTATCTAGTCTTTATAGATAATAATACAATACATTTCAAGGAAATGGTAAAACATTTGAATATCAATAACAAAAATACAAAAATTGTCTCACAGTCATCAATCATGACCCGATACCTAGGACTACAAAACCCCCATTCTAACATCCTTCCAAAATCATTGAAAAGTTTCATCAATAATGGAATGAACTTGAAACACAATCCCAATGTATCTGTAATTATTAATGATATAATATAATATATTGGGAATGTATCAAAAAATTCATAATAATATAATATTCTAGGAATATCAAACATGATCTTATAGCTAATCCAACTTCTATTTCATATAGTTTGCAATAAACTAATAAAATATGGCATGATCTTTGACTCCCATTTACACTAGATCATTAACATTAATATTTTTTTGGGATACCATTCTTTTTGTTTTGATTGGATTTACCTTATGTCTACTGGGGATACTTGATCCATTATTCTGTAATGTTGTTATCTCTCACATACCACTAATGATGAAAATATTTCCCAAATGTATGAAACACCACAGGTTCATCCTAACAACCTAGTTTAAGGTTCATATTAAAAATGATTTCTATAAGGTTCATCAACTATATCCACACATAGTGGTTCACACTACCTACTCTTATTACCAATCATTCTATATTTTCAATGGAGGGACAATTAGTTCAAATATTTCATCAATGTATACTTATTGATCAAAATGGGATGATGGGATATTGATTCCTCTTTATTTGGATTCATTCATAGAATTATTTTTCCAAGTCTTGGTCTCCCTCGTAACATTAAGAATGTCCTTAAAATTCAATCACATTCCCATCACTTTTTGAATGTTGATTAATTATAATACTTTTGACTATAAATTTAATGGGGTCTTGATAGGGAATAAACCATTAGTTTTGATAGTATTCATGTTTGTAATAATTGACATGTATGAACACTAGGAAAATTGGTCACTTGTATTCTTCTTCATAGGTTCGAACCTCATGGAGGAATCTACAGTGTGTAACCCATGACATCATATTTTTATCATGAGTTATCTAATTCCAAAGGAATAGATTTTATGAATTTCACATCTGGTATCCCAATTTTATAATGAGGTACAATAATGAGTCAAGTCTCATGTTTAAGGACATGAAGAGATGAAATGAAACTGATTCGAACACCCTATAGAGGTGAATCATATAGGTACATCCATAAGAGGGGGAACCATGATAGGTTTATAGATGGATGGATCGTGAAGCATATGAAGGTAGATCAAGCAGGCATATCCCATTAATGGAAAACCTTATACCATGAGGGTTAATATAGATAAATATAGTGGTGTATTAGGGTGGAGCACCAATTAGAGGGGGTATAAAGGATTACCATTGGTCGGGATGGAACATCATAGAGGCATCCTACTTAAGATTTTACATTAAATAGATCAAAATCCACTCGTATTATGGATGAGATGGGGCTTCCAAATAAATTGTTTCATTTATAATATGTAATATTTTGGTTTTATTGTGAGTGGATTATGAATGGGATTCTGCAGGGTGATGATAGAATTAATAATGATGTGGATAGGGCTAAGACATTGGAGTTTCCTTGGTGGGTGGCATGATCTCACCGAGATGTGGCACCCCAGGAAAACAAATTAGGATGGATTATGGAAACATTTAGTGGATTGGATGGAGAAGATGGGGTGTTGAGGTGTATTGGTTTTGGACCTCTAATAGGTTACCTACGTGTCCTAATTTATTGGAAATTAAATCCTGCATAGTTTGATAAGGGGTCATTTAGGATTATGCATAAGAGTAGCCCATTGAATTTGAGCATCTGGTTGGGTTTATTCCTGGAATCTTCCTATATATGTGGAGCATGCTCGGTATTACACATATGTAAGATTCCATTTGAGTAAGATATGATAGGGATTATACATAATATTGGACCATGGAAATAGATTTTTGATTTTATGGTCACTGCTAACCTTTAATCCCAAATGAGTCATGCTAGGTGTGGGAAAAAAGATGAATATATAGACTAAATAGTCGTGTTGAGAAATATGCACCGACCACTGGTTTTGTAGGGATTTCCCATTGAAACTTTCTGAGGATGATATCATTTTGAATTAGTGGGCCTTACACATGGATTGTGAGAGGTGGGATAACATTCCATTTATGGTGTATCACATTCTTTGTATGGAAGATCTCATTCTCTATCACTGGTACATTGCAGATCCTATCAACAAAGTATGGGTATTATACATGGAAGCTTCCCTCTAAGGGTTTCCCATCTATTAGTAGAACTGGTTTCATCCCATAATTACCATAAAGGATGTATCCAATCCACATTTAATGGTGTAGGACTAAATTTTTATGTCATCTTCCAATGGAATTAGTGTTTGGATTTTTTTTTGTCAGGTACAAAAGATGTGGGGGGACACACTTCTTACCTATCAGTATTACAATACTATTTCTCATCCACCCATGTGAGGGGAATGACTTCAATTTTTCAAGGCAAGAATTTTTCAGAGGATTGGCCAGTCAAAAGGTTCAATTTAGTAACCCTATGATGAGGATAATGTGGGATTATTATACCAATACTAAGATTAAAAGATAGGGAAATGAATTCACAAGTGGTATAGGGTAAGGTTCATTAGGGACCCTGAAGTTTTTTGTGCAAGCCTGGCAGGTATAATGAAAAACATTCATTCAAGGCATGTGGGATACAAGAAATATGGTCTCATAAATGTTTATTTGACACAATGGTAGGCCATTGGTCGCCATGTGGGGGTGGGTGCACAAGGTAGGCTTCTTGCATGCAAGGAAAGGTTTGAGAACCACTTTTGAATGTTACGTGCATGGTCATGTTTGTGAGAATGAGGTTTCCTTGAGTGAATATGAAATAAGATGAAATAGGTTAGGTTTGGATTATATAATTGTGGTCTCACACCAAGGAAGCCCCATAAGAAACCTATCGTGCAAAATCTCTACCTTGAGGTTTCCATTCCTTTCATTATGTCACATAAGAATGTTCATATGCATATAAGAGAGGTGGTACAACTTACAGTGAATCACAAATAAAATATGATGTGTTTACATTCAATATATAGAAGAATCATTCAAAAACATCATTCAATATTCTAGTAACAAAGGATAACATCTATGTAACAGCGTTCTTTCACCGTGATGGATTAACATGAATGGTTCTGTTTAATGTCTCATTCAAAGTGAAATATTTTTCCATGTTTCTTAGGGACATATAACTAATGAAAAAAACTTTTTCACATATGACTTATCCGTTTTAGTGGCCTGCAAATAAGGGTTATGAGGTTCATTGAATTGGGTGTCAAATGCACTTATGAGAGTATTTAGATCTTACATGATCACCAAAAAACTTATTCACACCTCCATGTGTTATATGAGGGAAAAATGAAAGGGTTGGTATAAGGATTGGGATTTGAGATCAGGGATACATTTTACCACATAATAGGTGTGGAAATACTAGGTGTGCTTTATGGAATATAAATATAGAGTGGATCTATGAAACATCAGGATAAAATAAGAGGTATGATTTTCATGGTCCTGTTTTGATTCACAAAAAGAGATAGTTCTACAGCTACTTAGATGTTGGCCCCAATAGAGGAATACATTCAACCACTATCCCAAGTAAGTTGACATCATATTATGGGATATACACTTTTTTAGAGGCTTCACACTAGAAGGATTTAAGTAAGATAAGTTTCTTCCAGTGGATAATAATTTAGGAATCCTTGAGCATACTCCTATTTTGGGGAACCATACACTTGAAGTGGTGAAGTAAAACTTTAAAGAAACCTAATTCTCAAAATGATATCATTTTCAAGGCAGGGTTCTTTTTAATTCACAAGAAGGACCCAATGGTGAGGATTTCAGGATGAGGCAAATAGTGTCTGATCACATCCAAGAGGAGGAATGTTGGATCTTATTTTTTTCATATATGTTAGATAATACAATAAGTAAAGTGAAAAAATAATGGGAGATTGGGATCTATTGGTTCACTATACTTCTTTCATGGAAACCTTTCTTAGATTGTTGCTACTTCTAGTGAGGGGAATAAGGATCGAAGTCTGTCTAGAGATACTAGTGTTGGATGTGATCTTCACATCTGGTAATAGGTCTAAATAGGTATAACTCATATTATCTTGAATGTATATCATAATGGGTCATATTGTTAAGGTAAACATACCCAATATGATCTATGGAACATTTTAGTTCTTGTATGGTTTGATTTTAGTGCACCATTGGGATATAAATTTCTTAATTCCATCCATCCTACAAATTCTGGTTCTCATCCATCACTACTGAACAATGCAGCAGTCCAACTGATGACTATGGACAAGGAAAGAGTCATAATTTAATACGGAATTGACAAGAACATCAAATTCCATCCCTTCATGACTTTGGTTGGTCCAATGGTTCACCACATTCATTATTCATGGGATAAAGTGGGTATCAACAACATATCAAGGGTGGATTGATAGAAAATACTTTTGAGATCAATTAAATTCATCATATTTCTCTAGATATTTTGGATTCCTTCAATGGGCTAAAGAGTCTTCGTGGGGGTAGGGGAAGAGTTGAACCCCGGTATCCTCAACCTATTATGTTTCCTAGGGAAATTCATGCACTAAAGGGAAACCATTATGATGTCGCAAGACAATATGGATACTGGACTTTTGATAGAATATGAAAATATGTGGGTGGAATCATATCTAGAGTAAATCCCACAAAAGTACATCCGTGTGACCAAACTACTAAGCTTGGATCCAAAAAAGCTGGGATGTAGACCAGTGGCTTCTCTATAGGAATGAAAGGATTCTAAATATTCCTTTTGGGGAACTATGATAGTGGGGAAGTCCCAGGAAGTGTTTGTACCCCCTCCCACTGGAGGAAAGTGGTCCAGAATGTGGCCTTGGGGCCCGTAAAAGAGGCTCTCGAAAAAAAAGTTAAGGTATCATCTTCAACCAGTTTCTGATGCCCTCTTTCCTTCCCATTGGTCCTCCTAGAGAACAATATGAAAATAAGTGTCAACGGAATCATTCTAGTAGAATATAAATTTGAAATTGATAATGTTTTTATAGGTCAAGGGAATTCAGGTTTCAGATAAGGTGAACTTCAATCATAGACATGTCTAGCAGAATGATATGGATGTTTATACATGTCGGTAGGGTTTGTATGACGCACGCCCTAACTGGTAAGGGAGAGGATTATCTCATAGTTGGATTGAGAGGAAAATGTACATGATGAATAAAATATTGAATAATAAAAAAATATGATTCCACTGATAGGGAATCTAGGGGATATCTTTTTCTGAAGCGGCGTCCTTGAGAAATTGTTGAGAATACAAGCTCTATAGAAGATCTAATGCAATACCTTGAGGAAATTATTAATTAACTCATATCATTCCTTGTAATTTTCCATCCACCTTATTTTTTATGTAATTTAATATTCTCTTGAGAAAGAGCACCTCGATAAAATTTAAAGGGATCCCACTAACGGGGGTGATGATGTTCTAACAAGTGTGGAGAATCCGATTCCAGACCCTATGCTTAGGGATAATGAGACTACTATTGGGGAAAAAGAGGTGTTCAGAGAGGAAAAAATATAACCCCAAGTCCTTTTTTTCATCTATTACGGTTCATAACCTATATTCCCCATAGAATAAAACCACTGTTAGAAATTTAGAGAACCCAATATGACTTATCATTGAAATTCATCCTCCCCAAGGTAAAAGAATATTTCAAATTATCTAGTCCGGATCGGTCTTACCAATATTCTTTGTTATCATTATATTATCATTTTCCTTATATATTCTACCAGAACGATTATTGGAGAACCAATTATGATCATTAATATACCTAGTGGTTAGTGGTCTCCTATAGTGGAAGTCCCTGCGTTGACTCAGAAGCTCAACCTGATAATTGTTATCTATGTTTTGTCATTTTTTCACCAAGACCTACCTATAATTATTTTATAATATTGAATGTGTATATTTTATTCCATGTACTTCATGGAAATATGAATTTCCCAAAAATTGATGGGGTTGAGGCATCTATCTGTTGACATCCTATGGTCGCACCAACTATTGTGGATTCGATTGTCTAAGATGATCTGGACATATCATCATATGGGAAGGTGTATGTGGTTGTGTGTGATGTTATTGGTGGGATAGAACTCAGGGTTGGTGGGGAATAATCTTCTGAGGATGAATCGAGTAAGGAAGATGGTCATCATGACCTAAATCTCATCCCATTTTCATATATGCTAGAGGAGGGTCGTACTGATGAACTCCTTATTTAGTTTCCATTGTTTGGGGCCAGAAATCCCATGGAACTTGATGAATCCAATCCCAAGGTTCCAATATATGATCAAATCATCCACCATAGGGAATGGAAGTGCATTCAATGTTTCTCTAACCAGAGTCTAGTGACACAACTAAGGGGACAATGGGACCCTTCACTATTGGATGCACAATATGTGTACAAGAGGGACATATTATCAATGTCTTCATGTACTTATTCATGAAAAACTTATGGAAATGATGAAATAGGGGAGCCATCATCTAGAAATTTTTGGGTTCTAGAATAAATTTGACAAAATGTGAAAGATTTGGGAAGTAACTAGAAATTTACATCGGGAAAAGTGAGCTGGTGAGTGTGTTTCCCTACTCAGAACTCAATAAGAGGTCATCAATAAGTTGATGGCCCAACAGGAGGAGACTAAAAACCAAATGAAATAGAAAAATTTTCAATTTTATGAAATCCAATATGATTGGGTTTGGGATTAGATAAGATATGATGAGCTTCATTCGACAACTAGTGTTGAGGAACCATATTTCTGGTGGGAGCTTCAATTCCAGAAGGACACTCACCACATGTTGGTATAGTTAAAGTGCTCATTCATCATAGTAGAGATATTGGAAATACTTTTTCATAAACTCATGAGATTATATTGTATGTGGATTTAACTTACTAATATAAGACATTATTAATTATTTTTTGAAACTTTTTTTGCATGGGAACATTTATTTTCTTACTTTGAATATTGTGCTTCAATCATATTTGTGAGACAAGAAATGACCACCCCTAACATCACCTCGGTCATTCCCATGTGAGAAAAAAGGGATGAAAACCTGATTGTACAATTTTAATGATAGTTTATTATAACCATACAATAGTTTGGGTTTATTAATACTGAATAACCACCAGGAGTATATGGACTAAGATAGTTGATGGCTATAGAACAGGGATCCCAGAATAGTAAATTTTCATCCCCGATGTCCAGTGTGTCATGAATGAGATAATTCCTAGGTGGTTTTATTCAACTATAACAAATTTTAATGGGGATTGAGAATCACAATACCAAATATTTAGGACTCAACGAGCGTTTAATATAGATACACGCTAACTACGTGCCACATTTCGAACACATCATCCATACCATTAGCATGAAATGTGGAAAAAAACAATGGACTACCACTGATCGTGTTAATAACATAGAACATATCATTTAATGTCTTAGAAAATATTCTATGATGTTCACCATAGATGGTAGGTGATCAATGTTTCAAGAGACCATGGAGTTAATGGGTCCATTAAGACGCTGAAGTGTATGAGTTTCCAAATAAAGGGTACTCAAAACATGGATGTGGAGTGTCGTAATGTTCAATCAGATACCAACACTCTTGGAATTATTCAAAACGTTCATATAACACATTAGGGTAAGTGTTATTGTATCAATTAAGAATAAAACCATCTTCTAGGGGATCATCATCTTTCATTTCATGTGGCATCGAAAAATGTGAATAACATGGTAGATGACTGGTACCGGGGATGAAGGACTCTCAAGAAAGGGCACGGAACATTTTTTAGGACAATGTCTTGAAATTGAGGATTATAGATAGTCAATTGAATAATATATTTGGAGGATGATTCATGACATTGTTTAAAATATTGTCATAAGGACATGTCTCTTTGTTTAATGTCATTTGACTAGAATGTTACACAATGTGTATAGTCATAATTCATAGATCACGGAAAGAAGTCTACAATCATATTACGAAGACCCTAAAATTTTATATTAAATGTATATATGTATGGTCAGGAGTAAATAATACTGATGTGAATTAGCCAAAAAATGATTTGGTACGACACGTGTATTAGGAAATAGAAGGATGCTGATGTGAATGAGGACCAAGAGGCCCATGCAACACCCCACATCCATAAAAGGGTTGTATATAGTTTAAATTAAATAATGGACATATAATTTTTGATTAAGGTCATATAATTTTCATATAAAGGGAATGATACTTACTGAAATAGACATATGTGGTTTGTCACAGTGACAACGTCAGTGTGAATGTTTCTTAGGGAGGCCCAATGCCACACCACATTTTTTTGTGAATATATTAGTTGAATTTCATATAGTTTTCACCATAAGAGATAATGTGAAACTTTATAGATAAATATATTCCTTAAAATAACTCCATGTCCCATGAGACACATTATCATTGTGGGAGGCAAGGAATGGAATAGGGGGTCAACCTAACTTTTGGGAGAAAATAGTACGGGTGATACAAGGGGTCGAAATCCTCCAAAAAACCAGAGGGAGGAAAAGATGTGTTTTGAAAATTTCATGGTATAGATGAAGGGGATACCGGGGAGTAGGGATCATCAATTGAACATTTTTTAATCCCAAGAAACATATACATCCCTATCGAGAATGGGGAATAAAAATGCAGAATAAGCCATTGATGAAGTTCGAAACACATGATTTGATGACTTCTGCAAAATATCCACTAAGGAGTTTCCCCATCATGGTAGGTGAGAAATCAATTACATGAGAACATAACCTTTAGGTGTACTATCTAGATTTTAATGATGGTGTAAATTTAAACACAAAAAGACATGAAATGTCAAAAGTTGAATGCACCTATCAATGAATGGTGATTAAAAACCCAGGTGTTCAAAATAGTTTAATGTCATATTTCAGGGACCATGGAAAATAGTTTAGATCCATATTTATTTGACTATAATATCATAATTTATTTACATGGATTCTTTACCATAAGAACAACTATGTGGAAAACAAATTTCTAGTCTTGTAGCTTGACCCTTAGAAAATTCATTGGGAATTGCTGTATATAACTGGAAGGATGGAAATCAAACCACAAGTAGTTCTAGAACATAATGTGGTAATAGATCAACACTGGTTGGGTATAAACACTCAGGAGGAAAAACTAGGTCATCCCTTGATTATTGTGAGGCATCCTGAATTTTTTTGGGGTAGAATCTCAGTTTAACATCATGTTGAGCATGTTTTCTCTTAATTTATGGTTGTAATGTTTGAACCAAAATGGGGGATCATTTCAAATGGGAATGTGTGATGAGGATTCATGACACACCTGATGTGAATTTGGACCAAAGAGGCCCAATACCCAATGAAACAACGTGTATAAAATCCCACATAGAGTTTGATGTCATGGTTCTTGGACATAGTGTGGGTAGTTTAATGTAATGTTGACTAGACCATCAACTATATATTCGTAGAGTTCTGGCCAAAGGAATGAAATTAATAAAATTTATGTGTGTAATGTGGTGGCATAAAATTCTTAACATGAATGAGTAGTAGGTATCCTAACACCACTTACCAATTCATCAGGGGGGTTAGTTTTCCAGATTTGACTATATAGAGGCCAAGGGGATGAAAGATTAAATGGATTTTCATCTCGGAATATAGATGATAAGTGTGGGTGTCACTACATATCCCATAAGGATAGGAATAAAAATACATGTAGTTGTATAAATATGTAATTGTAGATGACTTATGTCATGGGAAATTTTCTCTTAGGAATGTGCCTAATGATGTTGTGAAAATTATCATCGTATGAAAAGGATACTAGTAGTTACAAATTTCATCGGTGTGCATCTCGAAAACTGGTTTTACGTAGTTTAATGTTGTGTATCTCAGAATGTAGGAGTTCTAAATTTCTAATGGCCACAATTCTAGGACATCCAAATAGTTTATGTAGAAGTCCTTTAGACCAGGGTATCTTAGCTAATGGTTTTAGAGTGTAGACCAAAGAGGGGACTTGCATTAGAATAAAATACAAGGGGTGGTGGAGTAACAAAACCAAGAATGAATGAGGGATATGGAATGCCTCAATAGAATAGAAAATAATTCCATGAAGTAACAAATTCCATTCAATATTATGATTCATAGATAGTTATAATGTAGTTTAAAGTCGTATAAATCAATCCATAGAAGAAAAATTTAACATCATGTAGTCGGGATGTGAAATCCTAGTTTAAGGTCATATATTTTGGGCCAATGGGATTTTTAAACTCCACCATATGAGTAAAATACCTACCAAGACTCCTAACCCCATGTGAGTCATGATCATTATAGAAAACAAGAAGTGGAAAGAGGCTTTCCATATCACATGGAAGTTCATATTATGCATGAAGAAATACCAAGTTGATAATGTCTTAGTGACACTGACCTACCTACCTAATGAACACATATTTATGGAGAGTTAACACTAAAAGTGTTGGAATTCCATAAAAATATATATGGAGTTATAGAAGAAGTAATACAATACACTAATGATCTAGATCATGAATGGGGATATTGATGGATAGATACCACTATTGACCAAATTCAAAACATAGGATCCTAAACTAAATCAATCAAGGATGTGGAAAGAAAATGAAAGATCAATTGTTGCCCATAATTGATTCAAAGGATCTCATATTTATTCAAAATGGTCCCAGTATGGTTTCCCATGATAGCTAGTGAGCTATAATTCCCAGGAAACATTTTCTTGAGGGGACCCCTTTTGACATCGTATATTATGGTAATTCGAATCAAGAAAGTGTCAATGTGTGGTGATGGATTGGGAAAGTGTTCATGAGGAACCGAACACTCTAGGTTTCACACGTTAGAACATTATATAATTCAATGGAAGGTCCCTACTAGTCTCAAGATAAAGGATAGTAGTGTTGAAAATAGATCATGTTTTAATTTCTTGGAACAATGACACATAGTTTGTTGTCCTAGAGTTTGGACTATGGGGTAGAGATTATCTAGAAGATATATATAGAATGGAGGTGTGACTAACCCAAATTGAATAAGGGACAAGGTGACTTACCCTCATATGACACCATCTATAAAAAAACCCACATACAGTTTAATTGCATGATGGTTGGAGTATGGTTATACCATTTAAATTTATACAACTCAATGTATAGAAACAAATTTTACCATTGTGATTCATGGATAAACGGGTTCTCTAGATACGGTGTATCTATTAAAACACATATAATTGGTTATAGGAGTGATGTGCTCTCTATCCATAGTTATAAATGTATACCCACCATTGGGATAAACTATATGAATGGTGTAAGGAATTTCCCAATTGGGTTTCAACATTGGCTGCTTCATACTAAGTATCATTAGAGTTCTATGAGCTAGAACCATTTCACCCTAGAGGAAGGAGCAGAGGGAGGCCTTCTTGTTGAACACCATCACTATCTTGTTCTTATGACTATCTAGATGAATAATGTCCTATAGCCTATATAATTTGAGAACTTCCATCACAACTATACGGTCAGCTTCCATCCTATCTCGAGTATTTTGATCGTAGATAGGTTTCAATAGCAATGTAAACTCAAATATGATGCGAAGGACTTACTCTATTCTATACACTATGGAAAATGGATTCACATATTTTGAATGTATATTTATTTTCTAATAGTTCCTAAGAGCATTGCAGATCTTTTACAAATATCTTTTCCTATTTTATCCCACCATCTTCGGTATAATTTTGTAGATGGTTTTGTTGAATGAATTGATCTTCCCATTCAACGCCATGTTGTAGCGGGATGTACATATCGATTGGATGTATTAATTTGAAAATTTATTATTAAGTTCATCATCCTAGATTGTGGTGTTTCTGTTGATCTGAATTGTGTGGGAGACTCTAGAAATATGGCGGATAGTGTATCTCATGAATTAAACACTTTTTCAGGAATGAATTTATTGATGAGAATAACATCTAGTCTCTTAATAAATAAATCTATCATGATCAGAATTAACCCACATTAGAGATATGTTACTGGTGGATATGGTCCCATGACAGCATGTATTTATACTACAAAGGGATCTGAATATGTGTTGTTATGAAGGGTCTCAGGTAGAGGATGCACACATTTTTCATGAATCATACACGCATAGAACTTCATGGAAGACTAGATAAATTCATAGACCATGATGTGCTTCAAATATCCCATTCTTATAATATAATGGGAGAAATTTTGAACTTTTTTATGGGAACCACATGAAATGGCTAGAATATCTAGAATAACCTAATCAGTATCATCTCCTTGAAAGTAATGGAATAGAATTCCATCATACCCGCAACTGTAGAGTGTCTGCTCAATGTTGGGCCAACAATGAAGGGTGAACTGCACTATGGCCCAATTGATTCTATCTCTCTCGACTCTATCTAGTGGTAGAGTGTTGTGATGGAGATACTAAATTAAAGGATTCATATAGTTAGATGATTCTTCTAATATAGGGTGAACCATAGATCCCCATGTGAAAGAACATATCATCATGTTGTTTTCCTGTCAGATGTTATCATCATCTGGAATGATGAGAGTGGTAACCCTTCAATGTTCCCCTTGAATTATTAGATCATCTTTTTTGGGTTTGAAAATGTTGTGGTTATGGTCTATAGGGAATTTCCTCAACCATTCTGCGACTCTAAAATCAGATTCACCTCTTCATGAGAGGGGAACTATGCCATCAGCTTTAAAGTGCACTATAGCAAGGGAATGAATTCCTGATATTTGATAGCGTAATCACCATTGAATTTTTTGATGACTAACTTATAGTCTCCCTACAAATGAAGCTAGGGTACAACAATCTCGAGGGAAAATTGATACTGGAAATGATATCATGGTAATCTGTCTCATTCTTAGTAAAGACATCTAATAATAAGAATCTGTATGAAAAAACATCTAATGATGGGGTGATGAAGATGATTCCCAAGACTACTATGTTGATATTGGGATCATAGAGTATTATACCAGTTGGAGTATAGGAGGTATATCTTCTGAATATGGTACCATATGGATTATATGATGGTGATGTTGTGGTTGAGGTAGTGTAAAATGTTTTTTTTTTGCATCATTTTTCTTCAGAGTGAGGATCGTTTTGAGGGATCATTATAGGGTTGTCACATATATGAGAAAATGGTTCCCTTAAATGGGTGGAAGTACGACCCTAGGATATAGAAGATACCACTTTATCTCCTCAAATTCATCATGTAACTCTTCGTCCCCTTGTTAGATGGTGCCATTCTTCATGACCTTAGAGAAGAGAACACTCTAAATGAGTGTTTTCTAATAAGCCACATTTCAGTGGTTTCCAAAAGAGATTTCATTATATACAGAATGATTACATAAAAAATTATTTTCATCATTCAAAAAATCCACACCATCCAAGGATAACTCAAGCAATAAGAACAAAAAATTTCTTATGTAATTTCATATCACCTTCCATTATCATCAACAGACCCATTATCATCATTTATATCCTTTAACCACCATCATCTCTATCATCACACTAGTTGTCGGAGAAAATAATGATAAAAGACCAAATTGTGGCAAAACAACTGCCATCATCCACCATAGCATCAACTCACCATTGTATAATGTGATCGGCAGATCATAAAATGAATTCCATCGACACAACAACATTGTGAATGACCATGATAGAAATCACGATAACCAGAAATGAAAAATACCAATAGGATAGAAAAAAATTGGAACCATCTTGAAAAAATCATCGAACATATTAGATTCCTTAAAAAAATACATCCTCACTGATTTGACGAGGGAAGACCAATAAAATAATTTAATACCAAAAAAATCACTATTGTTGTTACTGATTCCAACAATGAAGGACACCAACCTAGAATTGGAAGTTAACTATAACATATTCATAGAAAAAATGAACACCTATCAATAAAAAAACACCATTAGTAACCAAGTCCCACACACCAATATATATAGATTTCCACAGCTCCAGGTCTGACTGGGAGAGTAGAGGTGGAAATTGATTCTATTGTACGGATTGGACTAGCCCAAGGCTCCCTAAAATGATGAAGTTGAACCAAGAATCCAAAAAATATAAAGATAATGAGAGATATGCTCAAAATACCATCGACCATCAAACCAAAAATCCAAAAATCATTTTACCCCCGATCCATATCCTACATTGTGACCCATGGAGGAAGGTGAGGTTCAAGAAGGTTTCATCAGCCATGGGATCTAGAAAAAATAGTAATGGTAGGAATATAGAAGCATATCTGAATGAATTATAACAAGAATAACATCTCAAATAAAAATGTTCTCATAAACGGAGGACCTAAAAGTGGGAAAATTCAATGAAAAGGGCACTAAACTCAGGGAGAGTCAAGAATATTCGAAAAAAGAAAAGATGGAACAATGAGAAATGAGGGATGAGAGTGGGATGGAATTGGAACCACATTCATCCCCTCTCTGGATCACAGAAAGGATAAAATAGGTGAAATAAGGAGAGATACCAAATATTATCTTGCTACATATATTCAATAAAATGTTTTCATACACATTCTTGCTAGATTTTAAATAAATAATAAAATATAGGATACAAGGCCGTAAAGGCGTCGGAGCTTGTAAGGACCCAAACTTCCATTAATGAAAATTCCACTTGATATAATTAAATGTATTATTATGGTTATATAAAATGTTAAATTCATTGGTTTTATGTTTTTGGATTTTAAACTACAATTATGAATTGTGTTCATGGATAATATAGTCATAGCATAGTGATCACATGATTAGTATAAATATAGATCATTAACAAATCCAATTTTCACAAACAAAGGAAGCGATGGCCTCATCCGGTATACTTGACCCATAAGAAGCCCATTTTTTCTGAGCTAAAAAATGAGGTGGTTCCATTGGGATTTTCTTTTGACCAATCGCAATCTGAGCATGAATACGTTAAGCTCGAGTAGAACAGTCTATGAGAGAAGTGGAAGTTGGTAGAGATTACCACCTGAGCAGTGTTATCCGAGCCACCCCAAGAGTCTATAACCATCACACACCTTACCATTTGGTCTTATGTGGGTGTTTTAAAGAATTGTGTAACAACACCCTAGAACAATGACTATGGAAATTATTTTTTTATAAAGAAGGTGCATTCATTTTATTATTGTTACTTTGTAAATAGATTTTAAAGCTCAAATAGTATCTTTCTTAGTTAATATTCAACAAAGAAATATATTTTGATGGATTAATGGATTTTTTAATGAAATAATATTTTAATAAAAAATTATTTATAAATTAATTTTTATTAAATATAAATAATAGTACAATTCATTGTTAATACCTTTGTATTTTTTATTATTGTTTGAAAGATGCTTTTGTCAAAACCCTTGAATTTTCAATAAATGTTTATTTTTATATTAAAAGTAAAATACACATATAATGAAAATTATTTAGATAAAATGAATATTATTTTTGGATTCATGATATTGAAATTATCCAGTGGTTAATTTTTCATAATTTTCTGAGATAGTCAAATTTTTGGGTAAAATTTAAATACTGTTTAAATATATAACGTATTTTATGACATCATAAATAACCAATCGTTATGTAATAAAATAATATAAACATTATTTTCGTCCGATATATGTTTTACCATTAAAATAATGTGATTTTATATTTTTTTATTAATTTTACATAGCATTAGTGGACCCTTCAAGGATTATAAGACATTATTTTTTTTTAAATTAGTTTCCTTGAGAGTGTGAGTCACCTGCACCTAAGAAACCCTATTATTTTAATATGTTAGGCTATTGGCCTCCTGAAATATTGTTTTCCACCCCCCCCCCCCATTGGAAAAAACCATGGGCTACTTTGTGGTTTGGATTAGTTTAATGTGTGGTGTCCTATTCCTATATAATAATGAATTCACTCTCCTTTCCTATATAAAACCTTCCATACTCCCAATTTCTCTTCGCACGCAGTTTATCCAACCTCTTCCCTCCTCTATCTAGAATCCTTCCAAGTCACCTCGAGCTCCCAAGAATCATTTTTCAAGCCTCTCCCAAGCCTTTGGAAGCACACTTCGATGTATGGGATTTCATCCTTACTCGTTTTAGTCCAATTTTCATTAAGTTGTTATGCCCTTCAATTTTCAATTAAAAATAATATGGTTTGATTTCTCACCTCCCACATACTTCCCTATTTATATTTTGTTGATGGGATACCCCTTTCTCCCTCATTAATTCCTCCCATTTACACCTGTTACCATGCCAAAATTCCGTGAGGGATTTATCTCTCCTCTTTTACTTCCAAGTAATTATTTTGTATTATGCATCTAAATTACATTATATCTATCTGTAAATATATATATATATTACCCCCTTATTTCCCATTTCATTTAAATATGTTGATACACCTCTTTCTCTCTCATCAACCACTTTTTATGAGTTCTTATTTCACACCGTTATGCTCCCGAAATTGTACTATGATTTTCCAAGGTAATGTCATTGTGTAGTGAATACCATGCCCATTTCTCTATAAATGGTATCCACCATTATGAACATTTTATTATTGATTATAAAGCATAATATGTTTATTCTAAATCCCTTTAATGTTTAATAAATGATGAGTATTTTTTCCATGTTGTATGATCCATGTGGCACACTTATGCATGGAATGAAATTTTTAAGAAGGGTGTGCCCTGATAGAGCTCCAAGGCATTGGGTAAAGTATAGTATCATGATAAATCATGTGAAATGAGTGTTGAATCATTCTAATTCATGTGCAAAGAGGGTTTACTCATGCTTCAGGTGCAATGGGGTTTTACTCATGCTCCATGTTAAATGAACTTTTTCTCATGCTACATCCATGTAAAGTGTTGTTGCACATTTCCATATTAGGATTATCATGCTCTATCATGCCTTTATGTTCATGTTTCTATTGTTCTCCATTGATATGCCTATTGCCTAAAATGTACTTTAATCTTTATGTTATTCTTTTTTTATAACCTTACCAGGCTCTATATCTCAACCTTTTCATATGCATGTCCTCAGGTTATCCCATGAAATGCTAAGTTCGAGGAAATGTAGTGTTCATGTAAAGAATTATTTAAATAAGATTTTGTGTTCGTTTTTTTATGTTTTTATGTAGTGTTTATATTCCCCAAATACAGTAGACCACTTTATCTTCTTTGTTTTATCAAGATATTTTTTTATTTAATAAATCTTGTTTATGTATGAAATGAAAAACTAGGTAGTCCTCGTTGGTATCAGAGTATAGGTTTAGTTATTTTTTCGATTTGTATTAGAAAACATTAGTGAATCCTTAAGGATAAGATTAAGGATAATAAAAACATCCATACATTCTGGTGAGTATTGATTAAATGGTTTATCAAACAAATTCATCCATGTCAAGATAGAAGCAGGTAGAGGTGGCTCTGCCAATGATGTACCTACGAGTGAAAACTCTAACAATGAGTTTCAAGTTTGACCCGGGGTATCCTGGTACACGGCAATGGTTCTTGATTCCCTCTTGGTTACAAAACTCCTGGGTGATATACTTTGATAAATTCACAAGCATAGTATGATACATTATCAATGGAATTAAAAAAATACACCTAAGAATATATGTTAGAATATAGATAATGGATAATATAGATTGAAACCTATAAATTTAGAAGTTAAGGAAATAAATTTTATTTATAAGACATCTATTTTGTTCTTTGTATTCCCCATTATGTGTTTAATTGTTTAAGGTAATCATCCTGTGACTATATCTAATAAGGTAGAATGAGAATCAAAAAGTGAAAGGTAGGGTCATCATCCATAGATCTACACATTCTTTTATATCTCGAAAGTTTAGTAGAACATTCCCAACACCTCCACAAATCATGGTAGTAATGTTGTCAGTGGGTAAGGATAATGGGGAATTCATTTCATCCCATGAATATAACACCTCCCCAGTCATAATCGGTGGATTGAACATCTCGGAAAACCTAATCATACTCCCTCTGGTTGAATTTTATGCAATTCTTGGCATGGATTGGCTTTCCCTATATAGAGCCAACATAAATTTTTGTGAGAGGTAAATAACACTCCATGTGGAGAATTGACCCTCGATTCTCTAAAAGGGCAAGGTGGAAGAATAATATTCTTTAGCTCTATCATTTTACGTGTGGATATTACTACCCTATGAGTATTTGTATCTGGATCAGAAGATTGTGTCTAAGGTGGCATCCATCCTTGAAGACCTACCTATTTTGATTGAATTCACTGAAGTGTTTCCAGGGTAATTGTACGGTCTTTCTCCTAGAAGAGATGTTGAATTCTCAAAATACTATATACCTAGGGAGTTTCCAATATCATTGACTCTGTATAGAATAGGTGTTGTGGAGCTTGAGGAGCTGATGAAACAGCAATATAAGAATCTGGATAAATGGTTTATATGCCCATGTGCTTCACCATGGGGTTCCCTAGTCCTCTTTATCAATAAGATGGATGGGTCAATGTGCCTTTTAATTGATTATCGTGTCCTTTACAAAATCGCGATGAAGAACAATTATCCCCTCCAAAGAATTGATGACTTTTTCGATCAGCTACATAGAGCACAATACTTCTCCAATGAAGATTAGAAGTTGGGATATTATCATGTAAATGTAAGGAAGGATGATATCCCCAAGACATCTTTTCATACCTGATATAGGATCTATGAATTCATAGTAATTCCTTTCGGACTCAGTAATGCTCCAAAATTCTTCATGGACATGATGAATAGAGTCTTTATAGATTACCTTGAAAAATATGTGGTAGTCTATATAGATGAAATTATAATACAATCCAAAATAAATGAGGATCATGTGGAGCATCTAATAACTCTACTAGAGATCTTGTGAAAGGATAATCTCATTGAAAAGTACAGCAAGTGTGAGTTTTGGTTGAAGGAGGTCTCATTGTTGGGCCATAACATCACAAGCAATGAGATATCTGTGGATCCCTCCAAAATAGCTTCAATAAAGGGATAGTCGATCCCAACATGGGTAATAAATATTTGTAGCTTTTTGGGGTTAGATAGATACTATTGACGTTTTTTGAGAAATTTCTCTTGATTTTCCAACCCTTTTACCAAGATAACTCAGAAGGGAGTAATGTTTACATCGAGTGATAAATGCTAATAAAGCTTTATGGAGTTGAAAAGGTGTCTTATCCCTGCACCTGTTCTCACATTACCCACAAGTGGAGAAATTTTTTTGGTATTTAGTGATGCTTCGATGAAGGTTCTAGGAAATGTGTTGATGAAAAATGACTAAGTCATTTCTTATGCTTCACGGGAATTAAACGTTTCTGAGAAGAATTATCCCACACATGATATGGAGTTGGCTGTGGTGATCTTCCATTTAAAATTTGTGCTGCATTATCTCTTTTTGGAGAAGTGTGAAATATATATAGACCACAAAAGCCTCAATTATATATTCACACAGAAATAGTTGAACATGCGCCAACGAAGATGGTAAGATCTTATCAAAGGCAATGACTGCTCAATCCATAACCACCCTGGGAAAGTGAACAACGTGGCAGAAGAATTAAGTAGAAAGGACCCAGCGATACTATCATTGATGAGAATTGAGAAGGATCCAATATTCTTAGATTTTATGAAGATGTACATTGGAATCATAAAGAACGTAACATCAGCAATCCATTCACAAATTATTTCCTAGTTGTCTATTTTAGAAAGGTTAAAGGATGCTTAAAAGTTTGATGTGGGTATTCAGAAGAAAGTGGAAGCTATCATAAAATGGAAATCCTCATAGTTCAATGTTAATGAAGAATTAATTTTGAGATTTGGGAAAATAATACGTGTTCCATCAAGTCCGGAGTTGAAGAAATAAATTTCGGATGATGCACATAGTTAGAATTTCTCTATTCACCCATGAATCACAAAGATGTATCAGGATCTCTGAGGGTATTATTGGTGAGATAATATGAAGAAAGGGATCACTAAGTATACATAAATGTGTCTGGTGTGTCAGCAACTGAAGGAATATAGGTAGAAGTATAAGGGGATGATACAACCATTTCCCATACCAGCATGGAAATGGGAGAACATCACCATGGACATTCTCACCGGACTTCTGAAGACATCCAATGGAAACAATGAAATCTAGGTTTTTGTGGATTGTCTAAAAAATTCTGTACACTTCATTGAAATTTGGGAGGATTTAACATTGAATCAACCAGAAAAGATATATATTAGGTAAGTTGTAAGACAGCATAGAGTACCACAATCTATTGTATCCAATCAATATCCAAGATTCTCCTCTATTTTTTGGAAGTGTCTTCAACATGCATTGGATACTGAACTGATATTCAGTATAGCCTATCATCCTCAAACAGATGGCCAATCTAAGAAAATTATTTAGACACTAGAGTATATGTTAATATCATGTTCTATTGGCTTTAAAGTAGTGCGAGACCAACATCTTCCAATGGTTGAATTCTCCTACAATAATAGTTTCCAATCGAGCATCTAAATGGAACCTTATGAGGCCCTTTATGGGAAGAGGTGGAGAACTCCAACATGTTTGGAGGAAGTTAGTGAGTGTAAGCTATTAGGACTAGAAATGGTTGATGATATGGTACAGAAGGTGAAAACAATTCATCATCATATCAAGGAAGCCGAGAGTTGACAAAAGAGTTATGCAAATAACCATCGACGAGACCTTGAGTTTAATTTTGGGGACATGGTATTTCTACACATTTCTCTATATAATAAGGTCAGGAGGTTTAGAATTAAAGGTTAGTTAAGTCCTAGGGACATCGGCCCCTTCAAGATTCTAGTTCGTATCGGGGCAGTGGTCTATCGACAATCACTTCCACCTACCATGGCCAATGTTCATTATGTCTTTAATGTAACACTCTTATGGAAGTACATACTAGACCCTTCACATGTACTCTCATCAGAGTTAGTACAGTAAGAAACTGCTCTTTTTTATGAGGAGTAACATGTGAGGATCATAGATCGTAGAGAAAAAGTTATACAAAATAAGAAAATGCACCTCATCAATGTGTTGTGTAAAAACCAAAAGTTTGATGAAGTGATGAGGGAATTAGGGGAAGTGATGAAAAATAGTTACCCATATCTATTTTAGTGTGTGAAAAAGAAAATTTGAAGGGATAAATTTCTTAAGTGGGGAGATTGTATGGAACCAAACATTCATTAATGAAAATTCTTCTTGAACTAATTGAAAGTATTATTATAGCTATATAAAATGTGATCTTCCTTGGTTTTATGTTTTTGGATTTTAAAATACCATCAAACTTTGTGACCATTGCAAATATAGTCATTGAATAGTGATCACATGATTAGTATAAATACAGGTCTTTAAAAAATCCAATTTACTCAAAAAAAGGAAGTGATGGCCTCATCCCATAGACTTTCCCCATACGAATCATATTTGATGAAGCTTGTAATGGAGGTGGCATCATTGGGCATCGCTATTGACCTATCCCAATCCATGTTTGAATAAGTTAAGCTTGAGCGGAAATGCCTACGAGAGAAGTGGAAGTTGATAGAGATTACCATCTGAGTGATGTTATCTGAGCCACCCCAAGAGTCTGTCCCCATCACACACCTTACCCTTCTGTCTTATGTGGTTGTTATAATGGGTTATGTAACAAGACCCTAGCACTATGACTATGTACATTATATTTGTATAAACAATTTGAATTCATTTTATTATTGTTACTTTGTAAATAGTTTTTAAAGCACAAATATTATTTTTTTTAATTAATATTCAACAAAGAAATCAATTTTGATGAATTCATGGATTTTTGAATTAAATTATTTTTAATATAATATTATTAATAAATTAATTTTTATTAAATATAAATTATCATACAATTAATTATGAATACAATTGAAATTTTTATAAAGGCTTGAAAGATATTTTTGTCAAAACCCATGAAGTTTCGATAAATGTCGATTTTTATTTTAAAAGAAAAATTTCACATATTTATAAAATTATTTAGATAATATAAATATTTTTTTGGAATTACAATGTTGAAATTATTCTATGGTGAATTTTTCATAATTTTCTGAGACAGTCGAATTTTATGGTAAAAATTAAATACCTTGTAAATATATAATGTGTTTTATGACATCATAATGACCCAATTGTGATTTAATAAAATAATATAAACCTAATTTTCGGCCAATATATGTTTTACCATTAAAATAATTTTATTTTATATTTGTTTGATTAATTTTAAAAAGCATTAGTGGACCATTCAAGGCTTATAAAACATTTTTTCTTTCTATATTGTTTTCCTTGAGAGTGTTACTCACCTATAGATAATGAACACAATTATTTGAATAAGATATCCCATTGGCCTCATACAATAAATTTTTACACACCCCTTTTTCAACAACAGTGGGAAAAAACCATGGGCTGGTTTGTGTTTTGGATTAGTTTAATGTGTGGTGTCCCAAAACTAAATTTCAAAGAATTCCCTCTCCTACCCTATATAAACGCATGCACGCTCCCACTTCCTCTTCACTAAAAAAAATTTTAGTTCGTCAAACCTCTTATGTCTCCTCTCTAAAATCCTCCCAAGTCACCCCAAGCTCCCATGAAGCCTCTCTCGAGCCTCTCTAATGCCTTTGGAAGCACACTTCCAAGTAAGGGATTTCTTCCTTTCTCATTTTTGACTTATTTTATTTAAGTAATTATACCCATTTGTATAATTAAAAATTTTGGGGTTTGATTTCACACATCCATAATACCTCACATGTTATGTTTTTATGATGGGATACCCCTTTCTATCTCATTAATTCCTCTCATGTACACCTGTTACCATGTCAAAATTCTGTGAGGGATTTCTCTCTCCCATTTACGTCCAAGTAATTCTTTTGTATTATACATCTGAATTCCATTAGATTTGATTGTAAATGTCTCTATATGACCCCCTTACTGCTCATTTAATGTAAATATGATGATACACCCATTTATCCCTCATCAACCATTTTTTATGTGTTCTTGTTTCACGTTGTTATGCTTCCAAAATTGCACTATGATTTTCTATGCCAATGTCATTGTGTAGTGAATACCATGCCCATTTCTCTATCAAGGGTATTCACCTTTACGAAAATTTATTGATTTATTATAAATATTTAGGTATTTATAAGACATCCCTTTATCATGGATTAAATTATGATTATTTATTCCATGTGGTATGATTTATGTGGCATACTTATGCATGAAATGAAATGAATAAGAAGGGTGCACCCTGATAGCGCTCCAATGCATTGGTTAAAGAATAGTATCATGATACATCATGTGAAATGAGTACTTACCCATTATAATTCTAGTGAAACTACGGTGTACTCGTACTTCATGTGCTATGAGGGTTTACTCATGCTTTATGGGCAATGAGCATTGGCTCATGAAAATTCCATGTTAAGTGTTATTAACAAATTTCCATGTTATGATTATCATGCTTTATTATTCCTTTATGTTCATGTTTATCATGTGCTCCATTGTTATTACAATTTCATAAAATCAATTTTAATCTTCATTTTATTCTGAGTTTACACCCTTACTGGGATTTATGGATCACTCTTTTCTTATTCATTTCGGCAGGTTATCCCATGCATTGCTATGTACGAGGGAATGTAGTGGAAATGTAACAGAAGTTTTCAATAAGATGTTGTGTTCTATGTTTTATGTTGTTATGTAATGTTCCTAATCCCCAAAGACACAAGACCTCTCGTTCATCTATGTTGTATCAAGGTTGGGGTTTATGTAATAAATCATGTTAAAGTACAAAATAAAGAGCAGGTTTGGTATAGAGATCCAAATGTTTCTCAAAGGATGTATCCGGCTAATGGACAAGATCTTATCATGATCCATTACAATGACTTGTTACTTAATGAAGAAGCTCTGAAACATACTAGAGGTAACCCCAATATCAAATATCATGGGGTTTCTCTTCGGATTTAGGGATTATAGGAAGCCAAAAACCTACTCAATATCTATGAGATGGTCTTGGAGATGGGTATATTTGACCACCATTTCATTTATGATTCATTCCACTATCATCCTAAGAATTAGTGTAAAGATGTTTTTAATGGATACATAATTTTTGGATCTTGCATTCTTTACACCAAGTTAAATTTTATGATAACAGAAGGTACCTTGAAGAACATTCAAGGTGGTGTTATCCTCATCTTCGAGGTCCATAATGATCAAGTTGTATCTAGAGTACCCATTAATAACTAATAGAGCCTAGAACATTGTTGTGGCATCGACTAGCAGCTCTGCCACTTGAAGAAGAAAATAATAATTTCGAAAATGATGATTGGGATACTAGAAGTTAATGCAGATAGTAATCATCCTATTTTTCTTCTATACATTGATGGTGCTAGATATCCATATTTGGAATTAAACATTCTTGAATAAGATTTCTTCAATACGATTATCAATATCATACTTGACCAAAACACTATGAGAAGGTTGTATTTTCTAGGGAGGTTTCTTGAATCCCTATTGACTTATCGAGAGAAAAAAATTGTGATGGAGACCTGAGGGTCTATTCTGGGAATATCATTATAAATCTACACAAAAAATAATGACCCATATTTAGTAAATCCTCATACTGCTATTGTTTCTTCAGAAACATGGTTGAGCTGATCAACATTGGAATTGTATCTACATTGGTACCTAGGATTACCTAAACCATCTCATCGACAGTGGTGGAGAAACCATGCACAAATTTGGGAGGGGGTTTTAAAAATAATATTAATCATCTCAGGTAGGGGAATCGGTGGGAAGATATGGTTCATACGGGCCGACTGATCTTGGGAGAACACTGGTACCTGCTTGTGTAGGTGCGGAGTCCACATTGGTGGACTCCTACTCTACGTAAAACATAACTATTGTGTCTATTGTTCTAATTCCATCACGCATTTGACCATGATGTTCATTCATGATGTCAAAATGGGGGTGGGTTGGTTTTTGTATGTTAAAAGTATCACCATGGAACAAGCACATTTGTTATAAAATTGTAGTCATTGGACGAGTATATCGATACATACTAGGGGTAGGGTTTCTAATATCACTCAAGCATGGATTTTGTAAGAGTATGAAAAAATCAAGAGACATTATTTGTACATAGGGTTTTAGTGCCTTTTTCTCCTATAAAGGAATAATTAATTACCCAATTTTTTCATCTTATAATATATCATGTGAATTTGGAGGACAAACGCATCACCCAAATCCATCCACATTATTTCAATAATGGTGGTGTGCTAACCTCATTTTTCAGAACCAAATTTTCCTTTAACTTGTAGTTTCCACGGATTATATATTGGGAATTATAGGAGTTGAATTGAGATGTATCACCTAGGATAATGAATAATCGACAATTGATGGATTACATATATCATTTTTGTTATAAGGATGAAACAAATAATAGAAGATGTATTCATTGAAAATCCAACAATGTGTTGTTGGATGTGTCATGTGAGACATCCATGAATTCAATTTTATCTACCATTCCATTGAAATGAGTCTTCAACTAAATTCTCCCACACTATATATTCTCATTCCTAATGGGTCTCAGGATCATCATGTTTTAGCAACATATACTTCAATTAGTCAGTCCCAACCTTTAAAGCATCCAGGTAGGGATGATATGGATCCGGATTCCAGTGTTAACTACAAAATAATGTATTTCCATTCCATTAAACTGGATAATGATGTATAATGATGTTCCCCTGCATGATGGATCCCTAATTTTCTTTTAATAATGATATAAGTATTTCGAATTCATTTATCTCTACTTATTTAATATATTAGGTATTTTAAACCTATATCACTATATCAAAATGTAGTGGTCCTCCCAAATATTATTCGTGGGACTTCTATATTCCATCTGATATGTGATTGTTCTTGGGGATCGAGAGCTTCACTCGAATGTTGCTATTTTTATTAAGGACAATATATTTTTTTGCAATTTGAAAATTTCTACCGACATGTGGTTCCTCATTGGTAAGAGGAACATCATTCCCAATCATCTGAACAACATGATTGTTGAAGTGTGTCTAAATATCCTACATTTTATCAGAAAATAGTCATATGAGCACTACTATATGACAGTATTATGCTTGAGGCCCATCATTAGTTGGAAACAGCCGATCACAATGCATTCATGTCTGTTATACCTACCGATAAATATAATAATTGGTGGTGGTGATTCATATAGAAAGGGGTGTTATGACAATCCCTAATGATTTATGTGAATGTCATAATTTTTAGTCTCATTCCATTCATCGATTTTCATGAAAAAAAATGTACTAATAATGATTATGTTTTTCTTGTCCTCAACTCAATCCTCATAAATATGAAATAGAGACACTTAAATGGCTAGAACAATATTACTCATCCTCAAATACCATGCAGGGATCTACGAGTAAAACAATATTCATGGAGGAATACTTTTTTACTTCACTATAAGAGTCTTCCATTACTACACATACTGTAGTTATGATTCCCATCTCAAGGGGCACGAAATATCTAAGTTTGTGAGAAAGAATTGGCACTGGAAGTGGGATTTTCATTCCCTTGCACCATTAGTGTCTGCTATGTAGGGAAATTTATGGCTGTGAAGTGAATGAAGTATCATTAGACATCGAAGTAATGGATATTTTAGGATATCTGGGGAAACATAATAATTCTAGAATGAAACAATGGGAATTTAACAATTCCCCTCAAGCCAATCATTCATAATTCTTCTAGGTCCTGTAGTTGGAATCCTTTTTATATTCACCAACATTGTCACTATTAAGATTAATCGAGATGTATGTAACTTGCACCATAACATGGACCAAATTTACCAAAACATTTTTAAGTTATTACTAGAACTTTTCCATTAACAAATATTATTTCTTAATGGTATTTCAATCAGACATGTGTTTGGGTAAGTAGTGTTGGTGACCACTAGGCTCATCCTCATAGGGATTCCTGTGTCCTGGAAGATTCAAAACCCCCTGGCTCTAACACACTATAGAAATAACCTAGAACCAGATTCTCAGTGAAGGATTAGGTCAATTGCTTCCATTCGAGAAAGATAGATCTATGAGCCTACATCTATAGAGGGGCTAGTGCCAGATGAGGGAACATAGACACATTATCTCTTCTGGGTGGTTATTATTTCAGAAGTAGTGCCCACTGGTTATGAAATATGTGAGGTTGATAATTATGAGTCTATTGATTGTGGAATGTATTTTCATATATAAGATATTCTAAAAATAGATCTAGTGGCTCTGGTTCCCCCACTATCACTATAGAGGTACGTTTGAACTTGGTGGGACTTCTTGCAGGGGATGGAAGATGAAATGGGTTTTCTGAATTTTCCTATGGCTAGGATTCATCTATGAGTTTGGTTTTATCATAGAAATACCAAAATCCAACTATGATGTTTTTAGTGACAAGGGAAGGGGCTAGCTCAGTATTGACATTCCATACTCACATTTTCAGTAGATTCTCTTGAGTCCGCATCAATTTTAGTGAGTATGTGAGGCCTTGCATCTGGAAACAAATACATTGATGTGCTAATCTTCCTATTTTATTCACTTGATAGGGTAATTAATACTTTTTCATATGAGTAGAGGAACTAAACTACTAATGGAAATTCCTAAAAATTTCTTACCAAACGATGATGGACCAAATGGGGAACTCGTTATACATGATGAATGCAATCACTTATTATGTATATTTAAAAATAAGATCATGACAGATTTATATTTCTCTTATATTCCAAACATTGATATACACCATGACATAAAGTGGGGAAGATGATAAATCTAGTCTCCCATCCCATTTAATTGTTTTTATGTAGGATTCTTGATATATGGTTTTTCTCACATATCGTACACCAATAATTGATACATATTTCCATCAAGTTAACTTTGAACATGTCATGTCTCAATGGATTGGAGGAAAATAGTGATAGTAGTTATCATATTATCCTTGTGAGGGTTCCTATCATGGAATGATCTATAACCTCTAGTATGTTTAAAGGACCATCAACACTATAGTAAGGCTAAGCAAATCATGATTGAGTTTATGGATTTTGTAGATGAGATGAATGACCCGAGTACTGAAGAAGATTATCACACTCCTATAATTTATATGGTGGTGTATATCATATATGGTTTCAATAATATCTATACTCTACCTACCTAGGATGCCTAGGATCAGTGAGATCGATTAGGAGCATCTAGATAAGAAGTACATGTGGGTGCCTTGAATAACCTAGTGGAGGAGGAACATGATCATGTCAAGGAACACCATAATACATTTTTCAATTGGTAAGGAGATCATAAATGGTCAATATTATATATTAGATATTATGATGTAGGGTTGTAATTTGGGGACCATCAACTACCTTCTTCAAAATAGTAGATGGATCAGACGGTTCAAGATGTCTCGTTCCCTTATTAAGATTTCAACTAGTGGGAAATGTTGTAGAGAGATTTGTAATGTCAATCTCCTGACATTGAAGGCATGTGAAAACACCCATATGAGGGTTCACCTAAAACAATGCCCCCCTTGGTAGTAAGTTATCATTTTTAAGACACTCCATAATTTTCCCCATTATTATTATATATATCAGGGAATTACTTATTTAATGTGACAGTGCCCGAAGCCATATCCTCTATGTTAACCAGTAAGTCCAACAATCGCTGGATGGGACTGAAGTGGTGACCAGTGTACTCTCCCCATCCTCTAATTTTCACATTTGAGGATTCATATTTAATAATTTTATGTTGAACTATGAATTTATCAACATATATCGATTGAAGTGTCTTATGGTAGCTGGGCGATGTAGAATGTTGAGCCACTAGGCGTGCTTCCAACTCAGCCATGCTCCATTGTGGATCAGATTCATGACCATGTTCCCATGTCATTGGAAAGACCATATAATGACAATAGAGGATAAAAATTTCACCCATAAATTCCTATAGAAGCACCTGACCTCATCCTGGGCGAATGACTTTGAGATGTAGATGATGGGACCCGAATTTAACTAAAAAACTACAGATAAGTTATATGTAGATAGAGTTTCCCAAAAGATTCCTTATTCAGGATAAGTTCCCTACCCTTTGATAAGCCATGCATTGGTTGGTACTCAATGGTAGACTAGTAGAAGCACTGGTGAAGATTTTCCTAGTAGTGTACTGGCTGGTGGAAGAGCTAGTTCTTGAGAAAACTGATGGATACTTGTTGGCAATCTATCAAGAATGAAACCACCTACATCATCACATCACTATAGTACTGGGTTTTTAGCATCTCCCCATGTTCTAGGGTTGTGACATTTATCTATGAGTCTTTATGATTTTCATTTTCTATCAAATCCCAGAATAAATCTATGTTATCTTTTATAGAGGTATATAATGAAACTAATAATGACATGGAGGAATGCACTGTGAGACCCGGGAAGAGATCCAAATCATTCTCCTCATTTTTGTTCCTATGAATGGGTTCATGTATTTACTGCATCCCATATCTGAGATGTCCAATATCACCAACATGTCTCCTTCTACAAACACTGATGTAGGCAATAGGGGTGAAGCCACTTTAATTGAATCACATTGCGCTGTAGAATCTATGAAGCGAAAAAGATTTTAAATGACTTGGATATTTCTGGATTTCTACATTCGTTGAGATAGTTATCCCATATTCCTGAGATGGATCTTCAGGGTAGGGGATTCTTTCAGCAAGGGAGGACTTTTGTGTTGGTTTCTAATGGAATGGGAAGGACCTATACTTTTATTGGATGTGATACTTGGACGGAATTGCATCAATTTTCATCTGAATAGGGAGAACATTCTTTTTTATTGCTGACGTTGAAGGGATGACATCCTCTTTGGTTGGTGGGAAAATTCAAAGGACCCCCATTTTAAATGTGAGAGTATGGAGGAACTCCTCTTTGGTGGGATGTATCATGATGTGGGTCTTCATACTAATCGAAATATAAATGGGGAGTAACACCATGTTGGGAATCATTAGAATGAGGAGGACATACATACATGGTGATGAAGATGTGGGGATAACCCCTTCTGTGGATGGAGGAAACATGGGGAGGTCTTATATAATGGTTTTCTATTGTATATGTAGGACCTCCATGTTGGCCAGTGGATGTATGGGGAAGGCCTCTATATTAGTTGTCAATGAAGTGGGTATGGAATCTCAATGGATCAGTGTTATTGCTAGGAGGACCTCCAATTGAGCTGGTGGAAACAAGTGGAGCGCCTCCATATTGATCACTGAAAGAGTGGGTTGGACCTCAACTTTAGTTGGCTATGACAAAACAAGGAAATTTGTGTTGACTAGTGCGGGAGTGGGGAGGTAATCTGCATGATCATTAGAAGAAATAAAGAAATAATTCTATCTAATAGTCTATTACATGGGGAGGACCACCATTTTTGAGATCATAATAATTTAGAGGGCCTCCATACTGGATGTCGACGAAGCGAGGAGGACCTCTACTTTGATCTTTATTTTGTACATGGGAAGGACCTCCTTATTTATTTTGATAGTGGGGTGGACATCCACTCTGGTATGTAATTTTATTGGAAGGGAGTAAATATTGATTGTTTTCATCACATGAATATTTGTAATGGGTGGTTGTGATGACATATATTGATAGAGTCAATCCATCTTCCCTGTAGGTATTTTGTGGTCTCGATCCCAACCAAACATCTACGGGTCCCTGTTCAACCATTGTAGGAATTTTGGGAGATATTTTAAGGGTGGAAGGATCCACTTGAGCTATGAATGGTGATTCCCCTTATCATGAATCTTTCTAACCATGCGCTTGGAGTTTGTGTCTGGTCATTCAGTCATGGGTTGGCAGAGCATGGGTATAGTACACAAACTCCTCAGCCTAGGTGAAAAATATGCATTGTCATTGATGGGGACCACTTGATGAAATACTTGGCATATACCATGATGTATTCATAACTATAATGACTCATGCATCCCATACCTCCTCGACATAGGAAAGCATGTTGTAGGATGGATTCATTGAGAGGCATACGAAGGTATTTACTATTAATGTGTGCAGTAGTGGTTCTTTGCATGACCCATGGGGGTAGTGTTTTTTCATTCCATATAAGCCTCTAGGTCCTAGATGGTCATATACATCTTGGGAATAACCCCCTTCAACTTGTATCAATGTATGAAGGTGTATATCACCCTCCTTTTTTAAAGGTTGGTGTTAAAGCCTCATTTATTATTAAAGAAAAGAAAAGTCCCCTTTTTAACTAGGTAGAGGGAGACCCATTACATAGCCCGAAGGTCCAGTGGGAATTTATCCCATTACATGGCTCGTAGGCCAAAAATTTTAGCTTAAGACCCATTCTGTGAATAGTACTACTGTAACATCCCGGTTCCGGGTGCCACTCAATGGGTGCCCCGAACCCGGTTAACAACATGACCTCAAGCACATTTCCCCAAATGCCAGAGGCTGCCGACTAGAAGCGAGGGCCCATTCTTGATAGTGGGGAAACTAGGACCACATTTGTCAAAGTGTAGCGTAGTGGAAAAATAAAACATACACAACAATAGAGGAAGAAAATAAGCATATATAACTCAAATAAACATTTTTAGTAGATATATCCAACTAGTATATAAAAGATGATGCAACATGCCTCAATTATATGAAAACAGCCAGAACATGTTACACAACCAAAACAATATAGCTAAAGTACAATTGCAGAAAAACAAAACATAACAGCCCGCGGCATCGTGAACCAATGATAGGTCCCAGGCTCTCCTACACCCCAGCAGTAATCAAGTACATGTACAGGGGACCTTTCCCTTATCTACACATACAAAAACGTAATATGTTTAGTCCTAAAATCATGGCCCAAACAGGGTGTGAGAAATATATCTCAGTAGGAACCCACCAAAGGCTCGTGCCCAACTGGGTGTGAAAATGCAATAACAGTATGCAGTAGGGAATGAAATAAACTAATCAGTACTCAAAAGTAACTAACTTAACAGTTATATTTCCATTTAATTATTAATTTAATCCATTTAATATAAGAAAACACCAAAGTGAATTTCTATGTAAACAATCAGTGTGCTCAAACACACACACCTTTACCCTCAGGTAACAAGAATCCAACCCGCAGGTAATTTCCCTCAGCCATAACAGATTTTTCTCTCAGGCATAGGTAGTGTCGCCCTCAGGCACAGAGTCTATTGCCCATAGGCATGGAAGAATTTTCCCTCAGACTAAGATAACAACTGCCCTCAGGCTAACCAAACAATGCCCACAGGCTAAGTAAAACACTTCCCTCAGGAGAAAGTAACCGGGCCTTTCCCAACATGTAACAAACATTCACATTAAATTCATCTCATGGAAAAA
Organism: Viscum album; assembly: GCA_963277665.1. NCBI lineage: Eukaryota > Viridiplantae > Streptophyta > Magnoliopsida > Santalales > Viscaceae > Viscum > Viscum album. The sequence continues at coordinate 439,218,765 of OY728145.1, read as the reverse complement.
GTAATGCATAATATAATAAGGTAAACCCTCGGGTATCCTGTCCAAACGGCTAAATAGCGGAACGCACCCACGTGGTGGTCCTGGATCCAAGCACTAATCCCAAACAGCATTTTAATATCACATTTAATTACCTATACAATTCTAGGTATTTAAAATATCCACGGCCTCAGCCACACGACACCCCAACGTGGGTTCATCGCACTAAAATACACAAAACACACAGCAGTTTGAAAACTAAACACCAAGAAACCTACCTTTAACACCAATGAATGATATACGCAAACGTCGATTCCTGAAACGCCCAAAAACTATGTAGATCTGACAAAGAAGAAAAACCCGTTCAAAGGTAAATAACTTTCCATCGGGAAAAAATTGGTAAGAACAGATTAAGAAGAGTGGAGGCCTTACCCTTGCGGTTCCAACGAGATCGTCTGAGGCAGAAATGGATTCCCGGTTTACGATTGATGGATCCTCGAAGATTCTCCTATCCCCTCCCACTCCTTCCTATGGTTTTAAGCCTACCCTGTGAATAGGGGAGGCTACTGCCCATTTTAAGAGAAAAAAACAAAGTACACGACATGTATTTCCAAGTATACGGCGTGTACTTCCCATTTTTTAACTGATCCTCAGGCGGCTTCCTACCAGCGTGGCACTGTTCACCTACCTACATGACTACACGGCATGTCTTCATGAATACACAGTGTGTGATGTCGCGTAGCTGGCCTCCACCTTACTATTCGCCTTCCGACTGACTACACGGCGTGTAAAGGACCACTACACGACGTGTAGTCTGTTTTTTCACCCTTCATCACTGACATGGCCACACACCCTGTTTACTCATTCCACACTTCCAAAAGCACACGACGTGTGGAAAATAACACGGCGTGTACTTCCAAAATTTAGTATTTTCCCCCATTTTCCTTATTTTTTGAAAAACACTTAAGGAAAAGTGAAAAGAAGAAACTCGTACTTCAAGAATAAGAACCAGGTTCTTACAAACTTCCCCCCTTATAGAAATTTGTCCCCAAATTTCCCTTCCAAGGGTGGAAAAGATGAAGCTCATAACATCTCCTGCCACTGAGCACGTACGTCGGTCTCCCGCTCTCATGTTTCATCCTGTACTCGGCCATGCTGCCATAGCACCCGTACGAGAAGAACAGACCAGCCTCAGAGAACCTTCATGCTCCTGTCAAAGATACGAATCTGATGCTCCTCAAAGGATGCATACAACTCAAGCTCATCCTCCTTAGGCTGAAAAACATGAGACATGTCTGAATGATAGCGGCACAGCTAAGGTACATGGAAGATGTCATGCATGGCGTGGTACCGCTGTGGTAGCTACAACCGATAGGCAACCAGCCTTACACTCTCCAGAATCTCAAATGGCCCCACATACCTCGGTGAAAGTTTACCTTGTCTCCTGATCCATCTGTGTCCCAGCCTCAGCGAAACATGCAAGAAAACCTGATCCCCAACCACGAACTCCAAAGGTCGTCTGAGGCGATCAGCATAAGACTTCTGATGAGACTGTGCGGTATCCATCTGCTTCTGAATCAAATGGACATGCTCGGAAGTCTCTTGCATGAGACACGGTCCCTGTAAAGCTATCTCACCTGCCTCTGACCAGCACAACAGTGAACTTCCTGGCCTACCCTAAAAAGCCTTGTATGGTGCCATCTCAATAGTTTCCTGAAAACAATTATTTTAGGAAAACGCCAATAGGCATATATGTTTCTGCCAAGAGCCACCAAAGTCTATGATGCATGCATGCAGTATATCCTTAAGCACCTGTATCGTACGCTCTGACTGGCCCTCAGTATGAGGGTGGTAAGCTATGCTCAGAATAACCTCTGTACCCAGTGCCCTCTGAAAACTCTACCGGAAATGAGACGTAAAAATGGGTGTCCCTATCCAAAATGATAGACGAGCAACCCCATGAAGACGTACAATATCTCAGATATAAAACATCACGAGATCGTCAACTCCGAATGTATCCTTGATCTGAAAAAAGTGTGCTCCCTTCGTGAGTCAGTCCACAACAACCCACATGGCATCATTGCCTTAAGGTGACCTCGGCAACTCAGTCACGGAGTCCATCGCGACATCATCCCATTTACACTCTAGGATGGGTAACTATAGTAACAGTCCGGCTAGCCTCTGATTCTCCGCCTTCACCTGCTAACAGGTGGAACACCTCATAACAAAACCAGATATCTCCCCCTTCATACCCGACCACCAGTACTGACGTCTCAAGTCACGGTACATCTAGTAACCCCAGGATGAACTGCCCAAGCTGAAGCATGAAACTCCCGCATCGTCTCCTCGCATATATCCCCTAGAACCCAAACTCATCCATGGAAATTCAGTATCTCATCATCGACTATCATTCATCTAAGGTAAGGGTCCTCACTTGCCACCGAATCCCATAGAACTAGGCCTTCTGAATCAGATATCTGTCTCGTCCTCACTCTGTCTAGGAGGGTAGAAGTCACAGCTAAAGATGAAAGATAGATCTTCCCCTGACTGTTGTGCACCTCTAGATGCATCTCAGAGAACAAGGCCATAAGCTGCAACTCACCACTGGCCTCATGCATAGCCTGTATCTGAGTCCTCCTGCTCAATGCATCAGCTACTACATTACCTTTACCAGGTGTATAGGCAATATCAAAATCTAAGTACTGAAGGTATTCGACTCACCTTCGCTGCTATAGAATCAATTCACGCTGAGTAAAGATATACTTGAGACTTTTGTGGTTGGTGAAAACCACAAAACGTTCTCCCAATAGATAATTTCTCCAACAGTGCAACGCATGCACAACTACAGCCAACTCGAGATCATGTGTCGGGTAATTCCTCTCATGCCGCCTCAACTTCTGGGACCCGTACGCAACAACTTGATCACCCTGCATCAACAATGCTCACAGCCCAATACTTAATGCATCATAGTAAACTGTATAGCTCTTCCCCTACTATGTGATTATTAGGACTAGTGCTAATGTCAACCTTCATTTCAGGTCCTGAAAGGCTATCTCACAAGCTTTTGACCAAACGAACTTCACGCCCTTCTTAGTCAAACCCGTCAATGGCACTGTAAAGCGGGAGAAATCTTGGATGAAGCATCTTTAGTAACCATCCAGCCCCAAGAAACTTCGTATCTCAAAGAAATTCTTAGGTTGCTCCTAGGAAACAACTGCTCTCACCTTCTCTGGGTTTACGACAACTCCTGCCTCTGAGATGATATGACCCTGGATGTGAATCTTGTCCATCCAAAAGTGGCACTTTTAGAGAATAGCATATATCCAATGATCTCTCAGTGTACTCAATACGATCTCAAGATGGGTTTCATGGTCGTGTCGAGTGTGAGAGTACACCAAGATGTTGTCCACGAATAATAGAACGAACGAATCAAGATACGAATGGAACACACGATTCATCGGATCCATGAAAACCGCAGGCGCGCTCATGAGTCCGAATGGAATAACCAAGTACTCATACAAACTGTATCTTCTACGAAACGTTGTAAGTGGTATATCTGATGGTCTCACGTGCAGCTGATGATATCCTGATCTCAAGTCAATCTTTGAGAACACTCGTGCTCCAAAAAGTTGATAAAAACATCATCATCCTCGGAAAGAGATATCGGTTCTTGATTGTCAACTGGTTCAGCATCCGATAATCCACACAGAGCCTGAGGGTACTATCTGCCTTCTTTGCAAAAAGGACCGGAAAAACCCACGGAGAAGTACTAGGTCAGATAAATCCCTTTGCATGTAACTCCTCCAGTTACCTCTTGAGCTCATGAAACTCAGGTGTGGCCATCCTATAAGGAGGAATGGACACCGATGCTGCTCCTGGAATGAGCTCAATAGAGAAATACACCTCTCGCTCCGGAGGTTGACCTGAATGGTCGTCCGGGAAGACATCCCTAAAACAATCAACCACTAGAGGGAAATATGTCTAAAAATTCCCATGAAAATCCAGATATAAACTCGAAATCTGGGCTATGACTCCACCTCGCCCATAATGCTCTTGTTCAGCTCGAATCTCCTGAACATCCCATTCGCCCATGTATAGAAACTCTCCGCCCTCTGGTGACTTTAAACTCACCCTGCGACGATGGCAGTCTACAAAAGCTCGAAAGGGAACCAACCAGTCCATCTGGAGAATGACGTTATAAGTTTTCATCTCTAAGACATAGAGGTCCCAAAGAATGTTAAATCCACCGACCTCAAGGGGGAACTCCTTTCACTGACGCACACCAGTCGTTCTAGTTTCCAACAGAGTTTCTAGCGTCATAACATCAGAAGAAGAAGAAACACAGTGCTCAAGGATCTCCACCATGGGTACAGATATGAAACTATGTGTGGCACCCGTATCGAAAAGTACTGAAGATAAGACAGAAGCTACTAGAATAGTACCTCTGACTGTAGAAGATCTAGGATCCTGCACCTGCTGGGTCTGTTGCACTGCATATGCCTGCCTAGTGCCGCGGCCCTGCGACACACCCTAGTTACCCTAAGTTTTCCCTCCTTGTTGCCTCTTAGATCCTGGTGTCTGGATACCATGGCCACGACCACCATCTCTTCCCGCACGCCCTGACGTATTCCAGTTCCCTGACTGGTAAGAAGCCACTGGTCCTGCTCCCACATGCGGAGTCTGTACAGAACCCCTCTCACTAGCCACTGGTGGAAACACCCTACAAAAGCCTTACAGATGACCCATCATTCCACAAGCTTGAAACTCCACTGGGTCTCATGGACACTACTGTCTCTTGTGCCCCTCATTACCACACTGGTAGCACCTGACCAGGCCACCGAAAGCATTCATCTAGATGGTACTACCACCCTGAGAGAAAGACATTTGTCTCCTCCTCTTACCAGTAGAAATAGTACCGGTAACTGGTACTGAACCGCCTTGGCCCACAACAATAGATTCTCGTAGGTTCCTCTATGTAATCAGTGTCTGGTTCACAATAGAAAGTACTAAAGGAAATCTGAAAACATTCACCAGCACTCGAATGTCATAACAAAGACCATCCACAAAACTTTTCGCTCTCAACGTCTCATCACACACCATCACGGGTGAAAAACGCTGAAGCTCAGTGAAATGAGCGGAATAGTCCATCACCGACATAGGGCCCTATTGCAGATTCATGAACTCTCGAGCTCTATCTTCCCTCAGCATCTCTAGAAAAAATAAGTCATAGAATACCACATGAAAATATTCCCACGCCATGTTCCTGTGATTCTATAACTGGGTGGTAACATCCCACCACCTCTTGGCGGAATCACGCAGCATATATGTTGTGTGCATGACCCTCTGCCCGAGAGGCATATCAAGATTCTTGAAAATAGTTTGCATCAACCCCAGCCAAGATTTTGTAGCCTGTGGTCTTCCATCCCCTAAGAACGTAGGTGGATGCTGCTGCTAGAAGATACAGGTCAGCTCAGCCATAGATGTGGCAGCCGGCGGTGCTCCCTGAAAGATCTTCATGAACCGCATAAAGCCTTCACGGAACTGCGCCTCCGCGCCTGTGTCCGGTATAACAGTTTCTGCTGCATCTGGATCTTCTGGAGGATCCACTGGTATCCCATGGCCCACCATCTTTGGAGTATACTCGTTGCTGCTCTCCTGGAAAACAACACGCGGTCGTCTAGGAGGCATGACACTAAAAGGTCAAAACACACCTTAGATTCATGATTATCAAGACTGAAAGAGAAGGAACCATAAAGGGAACAAGAGGAAGAAGGAATAAAAAATTAGCAAAACAAGACTACACGGCGTGTAAAATGACTACACGGTGTGTACTTGACTTCCCTTCCTCTGCCCTAGTCCTTCTACATGGCTAAGCCACACGGCTCCTGTTTGGAAAAACTACACAGCATGTATATAATCTACATGGCGTGTATGGTGCAATTTTCCAATTTCCCGTGTCGTCTGTGACATGACCGACTACTTGGGTTGATACTACACGGCACGTGACACCCGTACATAGCATGTACACCACCCTGTTTCCCCAGACACATGGCTAAAACCAAACAGTCTGTCCTCGGACAAGACTACACAGTGTGTCCCACAGGTACACGGCATGTACTAGATGAGCTTTGCTGGCCCATGTTGTTAGTTACATGGTCGGACACACGGCTCACACTACACGATGTTTTCTATACACACACGGCGTGTTACTCGAAAGGTTTACCCCGACCCGTGTTGTTAGGTACACGGCCGGGTCCTCAGGTCATACTAAACATCGTGTTCCACAGTGGACACAGCGTGTATGTATTAAGGTCGCCTCTATCCATGTTGTTAGTTACACGGTCGGACTCCGGGTCAACACTACACGGTGTGTACATTCGGTACACTGCATGTTTTCCCCAAAGATATTCCTTCGCTGTTTCGCCGCCCAGACGTTTTGTGACACGGGAAGAGACTACATGGCGTTTACTCAAAAAGTATATTTTTCTTCCCGAACAGAAGGCCATACACAGCGTGTTCTAGGAACTAGACGGCGTGAATACTGGGTTTTCTGGACAGTATGCCTCAGAAACTTTCCCGGAACCCAAGAAATAACTAAAAACTACTCCTAAGTGTCAAATTCCGACCTGTGAGGGCCCATACTCCCCATGAATCAAATTTTGACATCTTATCTGTGTTATAATAATATAAATAGCTAATGATCCACCAAATTCCAGTCAATGGGGGCCGATACTCCCCAAAGACCAAAGTTTGGCGTTCATCCTATAAATAGGCTTAAATAAAATTACCTTATCATGCATCAGTTATTTTATCAAAGCAGTTATCACAACAACATGCTTTTCTAGAAAAAAATTATCACAATGACATGAAATTTCTAATGCACCTACATGTAATGGACTATGCATGTCATGGGAATTCTAACATGTGCATAAATGATGCATGAGATGGCATACCCTCATCTCATCAGGTTACAGCTAAATAGAACTCATAAATAAAATATAACCAGCACAATCTCAAGTGTGTCACCCAACGGTGAAATCAAATCGACTATAAAATTTTCAAAATCAGAAGAATTGCAAAAATAAGAGGTAGACTGTCTTTTCCCTGTACACGGGTTCGCAACGCCCGGGCACAACTTATTACCAACTACCTTTCATCCTATCCCTAACTACGACTCCAAATAGTAAGTCAAAGAAAAGGAACCATCTGATACCACTTTGTAACGTCCCGGTTCTGGGTGCCACTCAACGGGTTCCCAAAACCCGGTTTCCCACGTGACCTCAAGCTCATTTTCCCAAATGCCAGAGGCTGCCGACTAGCAGCGAGGGCCCATATCTGCTATTGAGGAAACTATGCCCTCATTTTTCAAAATGTAGCGTAGCGGAAAGAATAAAACATAAACAACAATAGTGGAAGCAAATAACAATACATAACTGAAATAAACAACTGAAGTAGATATAACCAACCAGTATATAATGGATGATGCAACATGCCTCAATTCTATGAAAACAACCAGAACATGTTACACAACCAATACAATACAACTGAAGTACAAGTGTAGAAAAACAAAATAGAACATCTCGTGGCATCGCAAGCCAATGCTCAGTCCCATGCTCTCCTACACCCCAGCAGCAATCAATTACATGTACAAGGGACCTTTCCCTTATCTATACCTGCAGAAACGTAATCTGTTTGGGCTGAAAAGCATGGCCCAGATAGGGTGTGAGAAATATATCTCAGTACACACCCACCAAAGGCTCGTTCCCAACTGGGTGTAAAAATGCAACAACATTGTGTAGTAGGGAATGCAATAAACTAAGAAGTACTCAAAAGTAGCTAACATAATAGTTATATTGCAATTTAATTATTCATTTAATCCATTTAATATAAGAAAACACCAAAGTGCATTTCTAAGTAAAAAATCGGTGTCCTCAAACAAGAAAACCTTTACTCTCAGGTAACCAGAATCCAACCCACAGGTAATTTCCCTCCGGAATAACATATTTTTCCCTCATGCATAGGTAGTGTCTCCCTTAGGCACAGATTCTATTTCCCACAGGCATGGAAGAAGTTGACCTCAGGCTAAGATAACAACTACCCTCGGGCTAAGCAAACAATGCCCACGGGCTAAGTAAAACACTACACTCAGGAGAAAGTAATCGGGTCATGCCCAACATGTAATAAACATTCACATTCAATTCCTCTTAAGGAAAAAGTAATGCATAATATAACAAGGCATACCCTCAGGTATCCTGGCCAAATGGCTAAACAGTGGAATGCACCCCCAGGGTCGTCCTGGATCTAAGCACTGATCACAAACAGCATTTTAATATCACATTTAATTACCTATAAAATTCTAGGTATTTAAAATAACCACGGCCTCAGACACAAGACACCCCAACATGGGTTCGTGGCACTAAAATACACAAGACACACATCATTTGAAAAAATTAACACCAATCCAACTACCTTTAATAGTAATGAACAATATACGCGAACGTCGGTTCCAGAAACGCCCAAAAACAACGTAGATCTGATTAAGAAGAAAAACCCATTCAAACGTAAATAACTTTCCCTCAGGAAAGAATTGGTAAGAGTGGATTAAGGAGAACGGAGGGCTTACCCGTACAGTTCCTACGAGATTGTCCGAGGCGGAAACAGATTCCTGGTTTACGATCGATGGATCCTCGATGATTCGGTCGTCCCCTCCCGCTCTTTCCTCCAGTTCTAACCCTTCACTGTGAACAGGGGAGGCTACTGCCCATTTTAAGCAAAAAAACAAAGTACACCGCCTGTATTTCCATGTACACGTGGTGTAATTTCCGTTTTTAACTGTTTGTATGGCGGCTTCCCGCCAGCGTGGCATTGTTCACCTGCCGACATGACTACACGATGTGTCTTCATGAATACACGGCGTGTGCTGTCTCATAGCTGGCCAATGCCTTACTATTCACCTGTCGACTGACTACACGGAATGTAAAGGACCACTACACGGAGTGTAGTCAGTTTTTACACCCTTCATCACCAGCATGGCCACACGCCCCGTGTACTCATTCCACACGGCCAAAAGTACACGACCTGTGGAAAAGTACAGGGCCTGTACTTCCAAAATTTAGGATTTTTTCCCATTTTCCTTATTCTTTAAAAAACACTTAAGGAAAAGAGAAAATAAGAATCTCGTACCTCAAGAATAAGAACTGCGTTCTTACAACTGCATAGTACCCGCGTGCTACAATACCCTACCGCCGTAACAGTGACCATCTTTTCTATAGTACCTTCACCCCATGAGTTTTGAGATAGTATGTGGGTTCCCAGTAGCTATAGTCATGGATACAATTGTTGTATAGGGGACATCATGTGGGATTTCCTCGTTGACAGTTCTCTCACCCTTGTTTCTGTAGGTATTTGGCGTTTGATTTCAAGTAGCTTGGGTACTACAATGTAAAAAGATTAAAATATCAGTACTGATACATGAAAGTAAATACCCAATTTTTTAGCATCATATTATATTATATTTACAGAGAGAGACAGATAAATGTTCATAATATTATAGACTCGGATTCCTAAAATTTTATAGCTCCAATTTCTTTTGACATCCATGATAGGACGACTATTTGATTACTATGTCCTAGAATCGAAAGTTGGATCTGATGAAATTCAAATATATTGAGGTCTCGAATAATACTATTCCCCGTGTTTTTTATAATATATTCTCATCGGATTGACCATTTCAATTAATGATGGTCTTTCTGTGGCACAGCTATCACATATGAACTTGGTCATGCATATTATATGCTCTTGTTACCCCACATTCTGTTTTTCCAAAGGTTAGTGGAATCCTTCACCTTCATCAGTGATGTCCTCTCCTTGATCAAAATAGGAAAATCGTTTGTAGTACCTCCGTCCCTATATTCCTCCTCATAATTTGTCACATAGTCTAGGACTCCATAATATAGGCAAATATGTTCATGAAAATCATTCTTAATGAGATCTATTTGTGGAATATGTTTAATTACATTTATTTTTTCTTTAAAGTCCAATGGATTTGATTGGTAAGAATCTTTTAGCCAAGAATGTATTCATGTTAGGAATTATTAGCCTAACAATACACCGAGAACATTGGTCCCCTATATTCATCCTCATAAGAGGGAAGATTTTTAAGGCCACTTGGGCATGGAAACAGAGGTGTCTCATATTGATCATGGGGAATATGATACCATGGGAATATCATCCATGACATTCACCTAAGGTTTCCTACATTTAGCATGTGGTAAATTTTTGATTTTGTTCAATATTTTAACATCTATGGGAAAAATAATGAGACTAATCCGGAAACCCTTAGAGGAAAATCAAGGACGTACTTCCCTTTTAGGAAGAACCATGTACAGTTTCTAATGGATGGATCGGGATGCCAATAGTGAGGATGTGTGTCCCATGAAGGGAAGTGGTCCCACCATGACAGCTGATCTGGACCCCTTTTTGGTGGATTTAAGAGGTGATAAGCTTTAAGGGGGGATCCAAAGATTATCATTGGTTTGTACTGAACCTCAGAGGTGTATCTACATATGCTGTTTAGGATACAAGCATCAAAACCCTCATTGTTCAATGGATGATTTGGGGCTTACGCATCAAAGACTCCATTCTTAAGAGGAATTATCATTCTTATATGGTGTGGGGAATATGCATTGGAATGTCCTATATGCTTTTAGGAGTCAAGATGTTGTGTATGAGGATTACACATTGTATCTTACTAGGCGGGTGGTATGTTCTCATAAAGATGTGGAGGCAAATTAAAAAACACAAAATGGATTATTGAAGGTTTGGTTTGAGCGGATGTAGTGGATGGAGTCGGTGGAGATCAGGGTTTTATTTGGTTTAGACCTCCATGATGATTCCTACCTATCATAACAGATTGGGAATCAAATCCCATGACATTATAGATGCGGTTTTGGTGCTTATGAAATGTATATACCCATGGAAGTGGACACAATATTTTGTTCTTATCTCTAGAAGATTCCCAAATAGTGTTCCATGATGGGGATTACACTTGAGGTGGAGTCCCATAGAGATGGAAATATTGGGGCTTTTGCGAATGAGTGTCCCATGTAAATAGAGGTTTGATTTCATGGTCACAGAGGACTTCTAAGACCTCAAAATTTGGATTCAATGCGATAAATAAGAGGATGTAGTAGATAAGATGGTAAAGCTACAAGAGATTTCTCGACAAGTGGGGTTGTGAGGCTTATGCATGAAGGATATCTGAGGATGATCGTTTTCCACATGAGTGGGGATTATGCATGGATGTTTCCAAGGTATGAAGTCAATATTTATGATAGGGATAGCATTCTGTATGATGAATATCTCATTCCAGATTAATCATACACATATCATCCCATTGAGGGTGTATAGGGCTTACACATGGATGTTTCCCTCTATGGGTAAACAATTCAGTAATGGGAGAGGATGTGGCATAAAATGATGACTATAAAAGGGGAATCCCATGTTCATTTAATTGGGTCGGAATATAGTTCAACATCACATGTTCATGACATTGGTACTAAGCAGTTTAACTCCATATAGCATGGATGTGGTGGAATTACTCCTTACCCCATGGTCTTAAAAAATTACGGATCATCCACCCATGGGTGGGAGACAACCTTATTTGTTCTGGGTTGGAGTGGTTTGGATGAGTGTTTAGTCACGATATCCATGTTATAATTCTTATGGTGAGAATTAAGGGGGATTAGAATACCAAGGATGAGAATAAAAGGTAGGTAAACACATGCACAAAGGAAAAAAGGGACAACCCATGAGGGACCCTAAATTTTCTACATGCAAGCCTGGAGGTCTGCACATAAATGATGATTGAAACTAGTTATATTTTCTAAAAATATGGCTCGAAAATTTTTCTTTAAAATAATGGTATTTAATATATCATCAAATGTGGATTGTGAAAATCATAGGGTTCATTCAGATAAGGTCAGGCTTTCACACAACATTATATTGTTGTGTAAAAGGTCATGGTTGTGCAGATAAGGATCCCTTGTGCGCACCTGACATATCTTCCAATAGATTGGGAGATTATTACACAATAGTGAGACTATCCAAATGAAGAACCAGAGGGCACATGTCATGCATGATCTCTACTAGGAGGGGTCTATTCCTTCTATGGTGTCATGGGAGATATGTCTTATGTGCAGCAGAGGGTGGTTTGACTCCCGTATAATCACACCAGATGATGGGGGTTGGACTTTCAATATAGGTAATATTCCATTAGCAACAACATGAAATACCCTATTTTTAGAATAGAATATCTATGCTGCTATGTTACATTTCCCTAGGAGCAATCATGCAAGGTGTAGTTTGACATCACATTGGGCATCCAAGATTTTTACACTAGAACCCTAGATTCCTTCCATTGTAACCAATTATCGGAAGAGTAATTCATTCACTACTAGGTTTGAATGATCCAAATATACCTTATCTATAACCTCCAAATTTATATGTAGGAACATATGAATAGTTATATACTAGATATCTTCTCATAAATCTATTTTAATCCTCTTTACATTGAGTTAATTTTATAAAAAAATTGAAGGAAAGTGAACCATCTCAAAAAATTTATTTGTTAACTCTATGAAATAATTTTATCCCTAATACAAATCCACAAACACTCATTCCATCACTTCACTAATCATATCATGAAATATGTATTGGTGGATGTATTCAATATATGTAGTCCTCCATAGATCTTCATGAAACATGTCTTGCATGATAGATTTCAAACACTTCCAACACAATCCATTAAGCACGTAAGGGGATAATTCAATTGTAGATTCCTCTACTATATTTAAAGAATGATAATATTACCTCAAATATTTAAATAAATTACCATAAATCATTTTGATCAATTACACCATTCATTTTTTTATTCCACATAAAAAATATTGAATCATGGCCTACATTTCATTACAGTTTAATGTTTATGCCTTATCGCATAGATTTTATCTTATTATAGAGAGTCTACACCATGACTATGTAAACAAGATGATTCTCCAATGATACTTGATTGATAGTGTCCTCTCTAAAAATTATGATAACTCTCCTTAAAGACTCCAAAACAATAATACAAGTGGATAAAAACCATTAAGAATAGAATTTTATTCCTATAAAATAATCTAATTTTAATGAACTATTAAAATAATGAAAATCATTGAAAATAATAATCGATGACCCAAGACATCATATATTTTCCCAACACTTGTCATGAATGTGAGATAACCATGAATAATCTATGATGAACTCTTGAGTTCTGACATTCCTATATATCGTCTGGAAACATACTATGGAATCTATAGGGTGATAAAAAATAATGATCAGATTCATTGACACAACCTTTTAATTGATTCCAATATTTAATTGACCAATAGGGTAAACCCATAACTTCACCTGAATTGACCCACCACAAGGCCTATATAATATTATAAATAAATACGTTCTTGTTGAAATAATCTGGGTATCACAAAAGAGAAGATTCAATTTTTTTCATCCTAAAAACACATGATATAAAAAAAATATTGAGTAAAATAGTGTAAAACCAAAATATATCATATATAAAAACAAAAACCATGACGATGAAAACCATCATTTGAATAAAAATGTCCCAAAAATTACTAAAATTACTATAAACATCATAAATCCTTAAAACCACCATGGGTGTATCTCTATGTCACCATAATCCACCAGTATCCCATCACAGTAGTTGTTGACATGAGAAATGAGAGTTCTCCTTTATAGGATACTCATCCCATTTACCTGTATCTTACCAAATCAAGAATATAAACACCCAAATAAAATAGTAGAGTGTGATCCCAAATTTATAGTTCGATATGATGATGGAATTTATACTATATCCTACCAAGTGAAACCATTTTTTACCCTTTAAAATTTTTTAAGATAAAATAAAAGAAATCATTTTCTATTTAAATGTCATCATTTGTTTTTATTTTCATAATCAATTTTTTCCAAACCAATTTTTTTTTCTATAATGAAATTACATTAGGGTTAGGAGAGAAAAGTACAAAAAATAGGGAATCTAGTAGTAAGAAGAACCACTATAGAATACTAAAAATAAGCATGTCGACCAAGGAACCCATCCCAAGACCCCACCAACCTCAAAACAAATAGAGGGTAGTCCATCAAGCTACAAATCCATCCATATCAAACATGAATGACCCCTCATCACCAAACACCAGAAACATGATCTTATGAATCACCTCAAAGCCAACAACACTACAAGAAATGACCAGATCATACAACCAACACCACCGCTAAGGCCGTGTAGAACACTGGTGTCAGCCACCCCAACCACACAATGAGCTGGCACATAGGGATGAACCCCAAAACATTGTAGACCCACTGAGTTCATTATTCCCTTACAACTGGAACCACCGAATACTAGAGAACTAATGAACACCATCATGGGATGGACACTACAAAACTAAACAAACCAAAACAGAAAACCCCCAACCACGCTTTTATGCCGAATGTCACTAGTACTGCCAAAATTGTCAAAAAACCTATTGAGATAGACCAAAGTGAATTCATGAGTGATGGATCTTGGATAGATGATATAGGATGCTAGAGAATTGTGGTCCCAATCATGGTGTGATAACGAACAAGAGTTTCTTACAATGAGACCAAATCCAGGAAGTGTTACCAGTAAAAGAGTAGTCAGTGGAGAGAAAACAAAAATAAAGGCATAGTTGACCAACGTCCTAACCATGGGAAAAAAGTACTGATGAAGCGAAGGAACACCATATGGAGAACCAAATAAAAACATCATTGAACAAGATGGGAGATTCTAGGGGAGTATAAGAATCAGAATGCCACTGGCCTTAAGCATTGCTAAACTATCCATCTATAACCTCAAAATTATTTTAGATGAAGATGATGACCAAAAATCATTCAGACACAAACAAACCCATCTGGCCACACACTATACAGTATCCATCGAGCACAATTATGACCCCATCCACAGAACACGTGACATGAAGGCTCTAAAGAATCAGGGAAACTAAAATGAGGAGTTGGAGGGGTATGAAGAAGATTATGTGAGAACACAATCCTTCACTAATGTGGGGAAGAAAACCTTAGGGGGGAGAACATCATAGATTAGTTTCCCTTACTATCCCATTTAATATATTCCAAATAATTTTATTATAAATAAAATACATAAATATTACATATTACATTAATGAATGGAATAAGTAGATAAATAAAAATATTTCTTGCATCAATTAAATTTAACAAGATTAGGTTTGAAAATTGTTATATTGAATGATCTAATATGTACTGTAATCTATATGAATCTAAGAGGAAAAACCATTGCATAATGTCATACACCACCAAACCACTAAGAAAAAAGTATGTATAACTAATAAATTTGGATACTAATTTAGAAGAACCATCATCCCATAGATAGGGTCATATATAGTATCAATGACATCAAATCATCCCCCCCTAGTTATAGTTAACTCTACTGGGGCTTGTTATTTTTTAGTTTTTATTCATTGTAATTAATATCCTACATGTTTAATTTCATTCTCATTATATTCATGAAAAAAATAAATATTTATTAGACATTTTTCAAGGCCTATGTCTTCTCAAAACCAATTCCACATAATAATAAATCATTTCTATAGATATCGACATAGTATTCACACATGAAAAATTCCCTAACAATTTGAAATGATCTTTTAGGAAATTCTAGATACCAATTAACTATCTCAATTTATTTTGTTAATAAACACAATTTCAAAAAAAAATATCCCTCAATGATTGAATATATTATCACGAATCAAATATAATAATTAAAACTAATAGAAAAACAAAAATAATATATATATATATATATATATTCAAATGGTTATACCGAATTATAGAGACACATATCATGAGAATGATGAAACTTGTTGCCTATTTAAGACCTTTGATTCTCTAGTATGGAATCAGATAGTAAAGAATATATATCTGATGAAAACATGGTGAATTATATTTTTTTATGATGGACTCAATGATATAGTCTCATGAGAAATCAATATCCTCAATAAATTGAGTAAACCCCAAAATAAAAGGAGTCACATTTTTTGATTATGAATAACAGAGACCCTAGCATCAACTAGGAGAAATAATTAGCACTGTGGATATGAGGTCCACAAATTATTACACATTAGAGATTCTATAATTTGAAAAACTAAGTTATTATTGATGTATAAAATTAATTTATATTAAAAAAATATTTTTTTAAAAAAATAAATTTATTCCCTTTCAAAATTTTATGTCATACACTACTAATGGGAAGAATCTAGACCTCACTGAATAATTGTAGGGTGAAGATAGAATGCATGCACATATACGTAGCCCAATAGCTTGATGGTGCATGAACATAGAAGTCATATACCACCAGGAACACCACATGTTGTCCAATGAATACTTCATGACTATGAATGTTCTATTAGTTATCACCTACTAGCTGGGTCCCCCTACTTGCTAGTTTTTTCCCTCCACCGGCCAACATATGGCCCTATTCTTCCTCCAACTGCCAAAAAAATTCCTATCTAAAAAATGACCCTGAAAAATATAATAAAATATTTAAAAATTTTCTTTACACATAGTTTCACATACCCTTATTGTAGAATCCCTAAATTTTAATGGATAAAGGTATAAGTGGGGGAGAAAAGAACAAATAAAAATTTAGATATGTATATTAAATATCTAAATAATATTTCCTAATTTAATAGAACTGTTAATTAGAATAAAAAATCAATGAATTAAAAAAATGTATATTCTTTATATTAGTTTGTTATAATGAGGACATATTCTAAACATATACCTCCCTACTCAACATTATATACATTGTGCACTAATGATATTTTTATTGGAAATAATAAACTAATTAAAACTAAATTAACAAATGGATTTATAGTGACCCTCTATTTATCTACATTAGCATTACATAACATTTGAAGAATACATAAAACATTATACAAAATGATACAAAAGTCCATGTTAGTTTATTTTTTTTGGAATCATGGAAACCAGAGAACTTGTTCATGAGTGAGCTAGATTACCTCCCACCAGGTTCTTCATGACATGAACCCCGCTAAGAAATACAATACACTGAATATATCACCATAACATTGGGATGTAAACATAAAATGGGGTGATCTCAAATAAAAATTAATGGTAAAAAGGAGATATATAAGCATAAACATGTGTATAAGTGTATGAGAAAGTGACCAAAACATTATAAGATCATACACTGCATATTAAATAGTGTAGAGATGAATAGTTTCAAAATGTTTAGTTGTTTATAATACATGAATCAAAAGGGTATAAATAAAACAAAACATGAAAAAAAATCAGAATAATTAAACATAGAATAATGTAGAACACATAATCATATAATATTGTTTCAATATTATTAAAGGTTGTATTGCAGATTCTATATTAGTAGTATGATTTCACTCCCCATACCAACTTGCAAGTCATGATTCACTACTATAACCATCAAAGATGTCGTGGTTCACTCCATGTGAATCATAGCAGATAAATTCCATTACCCAACTAAGTTCACTACACGTTCTATCAATGTCCATATCATGTGATATAAATCATTATCCAATGAATTTAAGTGAGATATAGGTCCCAGTTCTCTCATTATGAAATCATACATACATGTGCCACAAGATTATAAAAATTAGTCATAACCTAATCCACAAAATGAAATGGGTATCATAATCATGTAATATTATCCTAACATGTGGAAAATAAATACGATTCATAACCATTTAATATATGTATAACCCATTAAAAGAATCTTGTTTGATAGACATATACTCCATGAATGAGAAACACAATTCATAAAAATAGAACCCACGATCGAGAAATATATTTCATAATCATATAACCCCTGAATGAGAAATGGTTTTCATTAATATTTTTCCATCAAAAACTAAACTATTTAAAGAATTTATTTGAATAGAACCTTTGATCATATCCCCAATATGATATGAGTAACACCATGATATGGCATATTATATGGAAAATAAATTTTAAATACATTTCAAAAACATTTGTCTAGGAATATATCATTTATCATCGTAAAACCATTTGAAATAAGAATTCATTAAAAAATAAGCATATTTTATTATAAAGGGTGCTAGAAAACATTTGAAATCAATTTTCCTTAAAATATTATTACATGATATTGGAAAAAATTTCAAATCATTTTCTATAAAAATATATAAATATTTCTTGAAAACATTTTGAATTCCGAACTAATAAATGAAGGATAAAAATTTTAATAAAACTTTCATTGAATATAAATTAATGCATAAAAATATAATATTTTAAGTCATTAATATCATTTATATTGAAAAAAAAAACTTTTTAACATAATTATAGGATGCCTTAAAAAACATTCAAAACACTTTATAAACCGAAACCATTTTTTGGAACCAAATTTCTCTAGGAAAACAAATTTTAAATCAAAAAATTTCTATAAGATAAGGAAAAATTTTATAATAAAAAATCTGTTAATACATACAAAGATAACACGAAGGATGTGACTGTCTTGACCAAATGTAATTCTGTAAATGTTAAATATTCCATTTTCACATCAATTGTTTAAAAAAGTACCTTCATCAGAAACTGAATAAAGAATATTAATTTTTAAACCATTTTCTAAAAGAAAAAAGAGAGTAAAAATCTAATTTAAACATGATAATATAATAGTAAAACTATTTTTGAATACTTTTTTTTGAAATAGGATTTTGAAAGAACATTGTTTTCGAAGTAAAACGATAAAAAGGTCTGATTATCAAAAAAAAATTACCTGTCATAAGTGCCATAGGGTTGAAAAATGTAACCTTTAAATGAATATAACATGGATAAATATAGAATACAAAAATTCATTATAGTTCATGATATGTGGATCATAATATTTCATCAATGGTAGCATAATCATAAATAATATTGATAAATGATGAGATTGTAGACATAAACAGTTACAACATTCGTAAATTAATTCAAAATCTAACTAAATGAATAATGTTATATATATATTCCATTAAAATAATGATATATATGATATATCATTTTATATGAATAAAATCCACCTCATATAAAAATGGAGGTGCATAACATTGTGTGTGTTACAAATAAAGAAAATCGAGACCAAATTACATTACTGATTTGGTAACATTTGAAACCTAAAAACAATTAATGAAATATCTTAAAATTGATATTTGAATATCCATTAAATTATGTTAATATAAATATAATAAATTCATATCCATGATACAAAAAACATGTGGTGAATAAGGCATGTATCTAATGGAAATAAATTTGAGATGAAATTCTCCTACCTTACGTCTCGACTCTCTTCATTTTCTTAAAAACCTAACGTATTATAAATATACATTTTTATACATTTTTCAATGAATCATATTCATATTTATAATACCATAAACGGTTTTATTATAAATTTATGTTATACAGATATTAGCAGTTCCATGTTATGTGTTTTGCTCCGGGTAATATCTACTTGGTTTTTTCATGTGTCTTAATTTGATATTTTTTTCATCCTCGTGATTATATCATGATTTAAAAAAATAAAAAAATTGATATAAATATCATTTATATTAAATATATATGTATTTATAATAATCTATCGAGTATCGATATATTAACTGGAATACATAACTCATAGAGACGGTTGGTTTTATATAAACATGATTATTGTTTCTATTTTGTTTTAGTATTAAATTAATATAAGTAAATGAAATATTTTTATATATATATATTATATAACTCAATTATAATTATTAGTGTGTGTATATATATATAACAGTCATCCATACATTCCATGTAATGTCTAAATGGATCACATCACGTTGTGGAGGTTGTGGTCCAAACATCCACAAATGATGTCATTGTATTTACACATGATGAAAATTATAAAGGTATGTGTTCTAAAATAATTTCATAAGAACAATTAAATTATAAATCTCATATATATCATATTTAAAAACAATTTATATCATATTTCCTAACCATTAAAGGTGGTAAATGAAAAATTTACAACATCGTTACGTGAGGCGGTTGTTCACCGTACAAAATAATGGTAAGTTTTCTACCCATTAGATGCATGTTTGTGTGAGTTTAGTTATAAAAAAAATTATAATTATTTTTATAATAAATATTTTATTATATTTTCTTTGAATATGGATATTTTCTGGGGTGGATAATGAAAAAAATAAAGAGCGTGAAGAATGGTGTTTCCTCTCATTTGGGTAACTCCATTTTGTTTTCAATAATGAGCTTCTTTTGATGAATTTATGACAAAAGTAACAATAATAAGATTAGTTAAGTGATATTCAGGATCATTATGGGAAATATTGGCCTAGAAAATGTGTCTTGATACGTGTGAGGATGTGGGAGGAGAGGAGGCCATTTATAGTGGATGGGGAGTGGAACTCTTATAAACCTTTTGAAATTGAATTCCACCCTAGTTTTTTAATTTATATTTGATCAAATAATGGTAATAATTTGATAAAATGGATTATAAGGTCGAAATATGTCCATAAAAGGGATTTTGGAAAAGATTATAGGTCATTTGGGTGCTTATGTTTAAGTTTCAATCTCTTTTTAAGATTAATTTCAACATAATCATTGTAATTAATTTTAATTAACTTCACTAATATTTCTAATAAATAACTATGTGGACCATACTATAAATTATAAAAAAATTCTAATTCCAAAAATGTAATCTATTTTTTCAAATTCAAATCACAGAAGTGGGAATAATTAATTTAAATTTAATATCATTGACAGGACGAAAATGTTGGTTTTTAAAGTAAAAACAATCCAAATATTGAAATGTTTTCATTCTCAATTTCAAAGATAAATTGATTCAAAATAGGTAATTTGGATTAATTTATAATAAATTTATTAAATTAATCATTAAAACATATTTATAACATAATTTATCCTTATAAATAAATCAAATGAAAAACTAGTTTTGAATTAAAATTCATTATTTTTTACTATTCATCAAAATACAAAACTTCAGAGAAAAATACCTACAATTAACACTAAAATAAATTTTATATTTATAGATAAAATATAATATATATTTAAACAATATAAATTTAATGTTCCAAAAAGTGGATAAAAGGAGGAAAAACTAGCTATAGAAATATATATTTTTGTGAAATATATTTGGATTCTAATTATCATATGCTTCTAAAATATGTTATATGAACATATTTTTTTAATAGTCAATATATATATATATTTAATTAATATTATGAAAAAAAATTAATTACATTACTTAATTGTGAAAAATAAACATTGTGAGGATAAAAATAAAAAATTCAATTAATTTTTTTACTGGTTTACATTTTTATTTCTAATTAAATTATATCCAATTAATTCATTTTATATTTTTATAAACAATATATTTTCATATGTTAGTTAAATATATTCATAACTTCTATTTTAATTAGTAGGCTATATCTTACTATATTAAAAAATAATGTTTTAATATTATTGTGTTGTTGGATTAAACTCTGTAAAGCGTGTAACCATAGTTATCATAGAAACTCATTTGTTAATGTGGTGTACGCTAACTCTGTTGATTCATAAGGATATCTTATAACTTCACTATTCTTTATGGTTTTATTTTTAGAAAATCACAAACATTGTTTTGTCTAAGTTCTGAATATTCTTACATTCTGTATTTATCTTAAGATCCGGAATTGTCATTCTGATTTTGTCATTAAGTTATTTTTGAAAGATCTGTCATTACGATATGTGATTCCGAATCCGGTGTATATGTGATTCTGTTTTTATGATTCCGAATCTGGTGTAAATGTGATTTAGTTTTTTTTATTCTGATTCAGGTGTATATATGATGCTAATTTTCAATACCGATTCCATTGTATATGTGATGATTATTTTCAATACCGATTCCGATGTATATGTGATTCCAATTTTCAATACCGATTCTATTGTATATGTGATGCCGATTTTCAATTTCGAATATGGTGTATATGTGACTCAGATTTTATGATTACGTTTTCTTGATAATTTTATTTCTAAGAATTTGTTTTCCTGATTTCTTAAGATTACATTTTTTGATAATGTTATTTTTAAGAATCTATTTTCCTGATTTATTAAGATTATGTTTTCTTGATAATGTTAGAGTTTTTGAAATGTATCGTTCCAATGATATCAGACTCTAAGTTCTCTTATTTTTAACATCATTTCTGTTACTTGAAACGATTTCATACAATCTGTTATAAACTAACCGTTGTACGTTTTCCACATATCCAGGTCACTCCGAAATTTAAGGAAAATATGACCGTTGGAGATGAGCCGATAGTTGGGATGTTTTGCCTATAAATACAAGCTCATTTGAACAAGAAAATTACATGACATTGAACAAGATTGTGAAGTTATTTCTAGAGAGATAGGCTCTTACAACTCTCAGTGCTTCATTCAAATGTTGTGAACAACTTGTTCAGGCGTGAAGAACTTGTTCAGACTTGCTTAGTGCAGACTCTGATCGTGTAGATCGTGGGGTTCCAATTTTAGAAGACAGAGGTTTTGATTTCCATCTAAATCAAGGGCTTGTGGGGATAGCAAGACAGATATGAATCTTCGGATTGAGGTCTTTCCTGGGTTTGGGTAAGACATACATTTTTGAAAGTATAAATAATGAAATCTTTATCCAAGGTTATTGGATACACTACTCTTTGGTTCAAAAGAATCATATTGTTACTTGTTTACTGTTACAATTTGTTTTAATTCCGCTACTATATGTTACTCTGTTAAAGTTAAAAGTATATATTTCTTATACTTTTTATTTTGTTACTCTAATTATATTATAAATTTGATAGGCTTTAAGGTAGAAACGTTCTTTTAAGAAATTAGAAAAGGATTCTTTAAGAGGTTGTGTGGATGTTTTTTTTAAACTTGTTAAACATAACATTAAATGTTCCAAATGAATTTTTAAAGTATACAATTCACCCCCTCTTTTATATTGAGCATCTCATTTTTACATATTCAATCCAACAATTGGTATCTGAGGTTGGCTACCTCATACTCTGAATTAATCTATCAATTTATATCAGAGCTGGTAACAGAAATACTTATATCCACATATATGTTTTTTTTGTTCAAGTTTTATATTTTTTAAGTTATTCGTATTTGTTCTTAAACATTTACTACTAATATGTTTTGTGGAAAGAAATACATTTTTACTATGGTAGGTATTCATGTTGGATCTCTAGATAATCTCAATCCTAATAGACCACCAAACATTGATGGAAATTAATATAATTACAGGAGAGATAGAATGATGGCCTTTGGGATAAACACAGGTGTCGATAACTACATTATGTTAACTGGAGATTATAAGATTCCTGATAAGGAACTGAGAACCTTTACTAATCCATAAAATGTGGAATATCATCTGAACTTTATGGTATGTAATACTTTGTTATGATCCATGACTAGAAACATATATAGTTATATTTCATCCTATGAAGCTGTAAATAGTATTTGGAGGAAGCTTGAAGTAACTCACTTTGGAACATCCAATGTTATTGAAACTAGAAGAGCAATGCTCAGGGCTGAGTATCACAATTTCTGTTTTCCTTATAGAGAACCTATATGTAAGGTACAAAAAAGATTTATGACTATAGTCAAAAGCTTACAATCCATTGGTGAGAAAGTTTTAGATGATGAAGCTCTTGTAGACAGGATTATAGACATAATGCCTAACGAATGGGAATCCAAGGGGACTGCTATAGATGAGAATATGAAAGTTACTCAGATTTATCTTGATGAACTGTTTGGAACTCTTCTTCAACATGAAACCATAATGAAGAGAGATGCTGATAATATTAAGAAGAATAATGGAAATGGAGGTGTTACTTTTACAAATACTTCAAATAATATGAAATACAAGACTCCTGAGATAACAAAAAGATCAAAATCTAAGAAGGTCAGTATTCAATCTGAATCCAGTGAAAGTGAAGCTTCAGAAAATGAGTTTTCAAATCTTGCTCGTAGGATGAAAAATATTGTTGGACAGAAGAACATTCAATATAGATACCAGAATAAAGATGGAAAAGATAAGAAATATGGAGAAGTGAAAAGCTATGAATGTAGAAGAACTGGTCATATCAGACCTGATTTTCCATTTCTCAAAAAGTGAGACAAGAAAGACAGTAATTCTGAAAGAACAAAAAAGAAGTTCTATAGATCAATCCATAAGAAAGTCTTGAAATCCAATGACACTTGGATTGCCAGTGGTGGAGATTATTATGATGAATCTTAAGAATTTGAATCTTCTGGGAAAAATAATATTAGTCTAATAGCCATAGATCCATTTCAAAATCATTAACTTATGGATATGGTATGAACTGCTGAATACATAACCAATATGTCTTTAAGTTAAAATTTTCCAGATAGAGCTTTTTCTTCTGATGAAGAATCTTCTTCATCAAATAATGATAATGACTTTCTTTTCTATGAGGAAGACTAGATTTTCTAAGTTATTAGAAAATATAAATTGTAATGTTTCTAAAAAACTTGATAAAGAAACCTCTAGGGAATATATTTTAACAAAAGAAATTTTAGATCTTTTCAAAGATCTTGATTAGAAAAATTTTGTTTTAAAAAACCATTCTATGAAATATGAAGAAGATAATTCTATGAAGAATAAACATTCTAAGGATCTTAAGATTTTTTTTTAGAAAAAGATTTTTTAGAGGATAAACATAACTCTAAATCTATTATTCTTGAGGATAAGAATTTAGTTCTGAGACTAAAATCGGAGATAATATCCTTGAAGAGACATCTTGAAAAATTCAATTCTGGTAAGAAAAATTTTGAAAATATGTATTCCCAGATCCGACCTCATGGTAATAGTCAGGGTTTAGGTTATTCTCATGAAAACCCTATTTTTAATAATAATTATTTTTTTCCTTCTAGAGCCCCTATTTGTACTAAATGCCAAAGTGGTGGGCATTAGAAGAAAAACTATTCTTTAAATAGAGTCCAATCCCTTGGTTTTCATAAAGCTTATTTTTTCAAACAAATATGGTTACCCAATATCTTATTATCAAAAAAATCCGGATCCAAGAAAATTTGGATTCCGAAGTTCTAACTCTTTATTTTTTAGGAGAATAAAGGAAGTAACAACAACCTATGGTACATGGATAGTGGATGTTCCAATCACATGACTGGTAACAAAGACTATTTCAAGAAGATTATAAAACCAAATAGAGGAAAGGTAAGTTTTTGTGATAACTCTCAAGGAGAAATTTTCAGTATTGGTAACATTATTTTTCTTGGTAATGTTTTTATTTCAAATGTTATTTTTGTAAAAGGTCGTAGGCACAACCTCATAAGCATAAGTCAGTTATGTGATGAAGGTTACCTTGTGGATTTTAGAAATGATAAATGTTTAGTTCACAATTCCAAGGATGGGTTTATTTTATCGGCCCTTCGGCATGAGAATGTGTACACATTAATCCAAGAAGAACTTAGAAGTAAAGATCTACCTTGACTTAGTGAATTTAGAGATCAATCATGGATTTGGAATAAGAAGAATATGACACTTTAATTTAAGGAATCTAAGTTATCCTTCTAATAAAGAACTTGTTCCGGATCTACTGGAACTTATGTTTGATTCTTAGAAAGTCTATGATCATTGTCAATATGGAAAACAACATAAAACTATCTTTAAATCTATAAGTGAAGTCAAAACAACTATTGCATCACATTTAGTGCACATTGATTTATTTTGTCCAACACAAACTGGAAGTATTGGATGAAAATACGATGTGTTTATCCTAGTAGATGACTACACTAGATTTACCTGGATCTATTTTCTCACAAATAAATATGAATATTTTTATGATTTCAAAATCATTAGAGATCAGGTTAAAATTGATAATAACCTACTGTTGATAACTATTCATAGTGATCATGGTGGAGAATTTGAAAATTCTGATTTTGAAAATTTTTGTAATAAAATGGTATTACTCACAACTTCACAGCTCCAAGAAATCCTCAACAAAATGGTGTTGTCGAAAGAAGAAATCACATTCTTCAAGAGATGACGTGAACCATGTTGAGCGAATATTCTATAGCCAAATATTTTTGGTCCAAAGCTATAGGTACTGCTTGTTATACTATAAATCGAGTTTTAATAAGACCATTTCTAAATAAAACACCTTATGAGTTATGGACTAGCTGAAAACCAAAAGTTTCTTACTTCAACGTTTTTGGTTGAAAAGTATTTATCTTTGATACCAAGGATAACTTACATAAATTTGCAACCAAATCAGATGAAGGTATTTTCTTAGGTTACTCTACTAATACTAAGGCATATAATGTTTTTAATAAAAACACATGCATTCTGGAAGAAACAGAACATGTTAGTTTTGATGAAAATGATCCTTCTGTTTTCAAACAACCTACATCTTCGAATGTGTTTTCTAAAACTGATCACCAACCTTTAATATAAGATCTTTTAGATAAAGATAATGTTCAAGAAAATGTTTCTAAAACATTTAACCCTGAATATTTTCTACATTATGTTGATGAACAAGTTTTTCAAAATCTAAGTCAGTTTGTAAATAGGAATCATCTCAGTGATAATATCATTGAAAATGTTAATCAACCAGTAAGAACTATAAGTTCATTAATGAATGAAGTTTATCATATTAAATTTCATTCTAATTTTGAACCAAATACTACTGAAGAAGCCTTGGGTGATGAATATTGGATAAAGGCAATGCCATGTGACCTAGATGAATTTTTAAGGAATCAAGTTTGGACCATGGTTGAAAAAACCTAAGGAAACTTCTTTTATTGGATTAAAATGGGTTATTAGAAACACATGATATGAAAATGGAGTCATTGTTAGAAAAAAATGAAGATTAGTTGAAAAAAGAAATAACCAACAGGAAGGCGTAGACTACGAAGAAACCTATTCTCCTGTATCAAGACTTGAAGTTATTAGTACACTTTTATCCTTTGTAGCATTCTTTAATTTTAAACTATATCAAATGGATATTAAGTGTGCTTTTCTTAATGGTTATGTATAAGAGGAAGTCTATGTATATCAACCCCTAGCTATGAGGATACAAAATATCCTAACCATGTTTATAAACATACTAAAGAATTATATGGACTTAAACAAGCCCCTTGATCTTGGTATGATAGACTTTGAGGATTTTTGTTTCAAAATAACTATGTTAAGGGAAATTTTGATCCAACCCTTTTCATTAAGAAAAATGATAAACATGTTTTTATTGTTCAAATTTATGTTGATGAAATCATCTTCGGATCAACTCAGCAATCCTTAACCGATTCCTTTTCAAATTATATAAAATTTGGGTTTGAGATGAGTATGATGGGTGAGTTAACATTATTTTCTTCGTTTTCAAATTTCATAAAAACTAGAAGAAACATACATATCCCAACATAAATATATAAAAGATATTTTAAATAATTTCATGTATGACAACACTATGAATATAATTACTCCCATTGGAACCTCAAATACTCTTGATATTGATGAATGAGGGAAACCTGTAGATCAAACATCTTATTGAGGGAGGATATGAAGTTTACTATACTTAACAGCTAGTCGACCTGACTTAATGTTATCAGTATGCTTATATGAAATATTTCAAGAAAATCCTAAAAAAAACCATTTAAAAGTCGTAAAAATAATATTTTGGTATTTAAAGGGAACATTAGATTGGTGACTATTTTATTCCTCTGGAAATGTTTTTGAACTTAAAAGTTTTTCAGATGATGACATTGGTGGTTGTAAAATGGATAGAAAAAATACATCTAGAACTTTTCAGTTCTTAGGATATTCCTTAGTTTTTTGGTCATTCATGAAACGACACTCTCTAGCACTTTCTACTACTGAAGCTGAATATGTAGCAGCTGGAAGTTGTTGTGCTAAAGTGTTGGGGATGCAACACAAACTCACAGACTATGGTATGAGTTTTAAGAAGACTAAAATTATGTGTGATAACACAAGTTCCATTTCTATATGTAAAAACCCTACACATCACTCTATTGAAAGTCACATAGATATTAGACATCACTTTATTGGGGACCACACACTAAAAGGTGATATTATTGTTCAATTCATTGAAACCCAAGAGCACCTTGCTGATATTTTCAGAAAGTCTCTACCTTCCGATAGATTTGAATACATTAAACAGAAACTAGGAATGATTTCTGTAATGTAATCATTCATATCTATTTATTGGTTAAATCATCTCCTAAGATAAAACTAGTTTTTATTTCAGGGGGAGTATACACGTTTTTTTATTTTCATTCTTGGAAATTTTTTGTTCAGATTTGAAAATTTCGGATTTGAAAACTCCCATGAAAAATTCTTATAATACCGATAAAACTCTCTGAGTATTCCAAAAGGTAGTATTTATAAATTGATATATTCTTTATCTTACGTTTTGGTTGATGGTATTTCAAACTTTCTTAAATTTTGGTTTACCTTACTTCAAAAGATCAAAATTCATATTTTCTATATCCATTCACAACGGTCAAATTAGATCAGGCATTTATCAGTCGTTTGATAATCTTATAGAAGATGACAAGTCGTAGCCATGTCTATATAAGGGGTTCCTCTTTTTCAAGTATCGCACCATCCTTACTGATCTAAGTGCTGAAGTTGTGTTTCCATCAAAGCATTCGTTCCGAAGTTTTATTTCTCTGAATGACTTCGGAATCCTCAGCAGATCAGATGTCGATTATCAATGAGATAAAAGATTGTTCAATATTTTTATAATGGTTAGTATGCCCTATGTTCTTTGAGAAATATGAATCCCTTATTTCTAAGGTGATAATATCTAATGGATGGGAAAAAATCTATGTTTCTAAGGATAAATCTCAGGATCTGGTTTATCCTGATCTCCTTATTCAATTATATGAATCAGTTTCATTCTCCCAAAATGATGGTAATGATCTTCTTAAGTTCAAATACAATGATAAGACATATAGAGTTCCTTACCATAAGGTAGAAAATGTTCTCAATATTCTATATGAAGCAGAATCCCTTCTATGCTCTCACAAAATTCTTGAGAAGGAAGGTTCTTTTGAATATTCCAAGGCTCTAGATTTTCTTTGTCGTAAATTTCTTTAGAATCCAAAGATCATGAATCTTTCAACAAACCACAAGATAGTGGCCCTCTATATGCAAGGATTTTTTATTCCAATAAAGGGAGATAAGGATTCTCTAAAGATTTGTGATATCTTTCTTTTAGACTTTCTTTTTAACTTAAGTAAGATCAACTTGGTGAAGTACATATTTCTCACCATTTAGGAAATAAAAGGTGGATCCATCATATCTCAGATCCTTATGTACCCAGCAACTATTTCGAGGATTATTTTTTTATGTCCTCAAGAAATGAATTTTCTATGTCGATCAGTCTCGAAGCCATTCAATATATGGTTTCTAAGTGACGACACTCTAAGAAGGATGATAGTGGATTTTATTCTAGAATAGAAAAACATTGAAAAAATGGTTGTTCAGAACAAGGGTGATGTTCTGAAATCTTCAAAGCCAGTATCCAAGAAATGAATACATGAAGAGCCAAGCTTTCCAGTACCAGTTCTTGATGTCCCGGTATCATAACCTCCTTATTCTAAGAAACCGAAAGCTTATTCAGATGCAAGGGTTGAAAAGTAGAGAGAAATGGCAGCCACCAGAAAGGAAGGGGAACCTTTTTTTCGTTTGAATCCCATGGAGGCTATGGCCTTGATAATCAAGCAAGTTGAAAGTCATGAGAAAGAAAAGAAAGAGAAGAAGTTAAAGAAAAAATCTTTGGAAGTTCAAGTTTGTTAGTCTCTTCTAAAAACTATAGAAATGAAATCTCATGAAGTACTGGAACTTCAAGTTGTTCGTAAAAAGCTGCTTATGACTCCGAAAATACAGAAAATAAGAAAGTTCTATCTTTATCAGAACTTTTTCAAGAAGTAGAAGACTAGATAGTCCAAGAAGAAGAAGATGATGTTTTAATGGATGTGGAAGATTATGTTGTAACTCCTTTGAGTTCAAGTTCCAAATCTGTAGAACAAGTTTGAGAATATGTTGATGAAGAAATTGATGAAGAAGCTTAACATAAAGGTGAAGAAGAGGAATAATTTCAAAAGGAAGAAGATGAATAAGAAGATCTTAATGTTATCCAAGTATATGATTAACAAACCCCGGTTTGAAATCCCGAAAAAGGAAAGAGTATTTTTCTTTCCTCACCAGATAAAGAAACTCCTCATATGTCCTTTAAGAGAATAGAGAGATAAGATTCCTGAACTCCAAGAGGTTTTGAGAAAGGAAAATATGTTTCAGGATCTGAGTCCTCTATATCTATTGAGAATGATTTTTTCAAGCTATCTCTAAGAAAGTTGTTCAGTACTATTCATGTTCTTGCAAACATAGATGCCTGGAGTAAAATGATACAATAGACCCTGAATCAAAATACGGAATCAACCAAAATACATATGGACATGGTTGTCAAGCAAGAAGAATACTTCTATAATCTTTTTATTGATTACAAAGCTCAGAATGTGACTTGTAAGACAGTATTTAACCACACCGAACCCATCAATGAAGAGCTTACACAGTTTGGTGCCTTCATGGATTCAACAAAAGGAGCCTTTAATACTTGTGTAACTGAGTTCAAATAGGTCAAGACATCAATCTCTGAGAAATCTAGTCAACTCAATTCTATTGCTTGATCTATTAGCAGTGAGAAGGATGTCAGAGCGGAATTAGAGGGAAATTTGGCTGCTCAAGAAGAGAGAAACTTGTCGTCAGAAAAGAAGAATCAGGATCAGGAGATCTTACTAAAGAAGATTGAAGAAGATCATAAGTAAGTGAAGAAACTCAAGAGCTCTGATAATGAAGATGGTGTCTGAGCAGAAGAAGAGTGGATGATTTTTTCATTACATTTTGATGTTTTGTTTTAATATAAACCTTATTTCTAAAGTTTTCATAATAAGTTTCTTGAAATGTTTTCTTTTATTTTCAAATGTATGCTCTCTTAACCATTCGGGCATATCTTATACTTCTCCATTCATTTCCCTCTTTTTGAAAATCAAAAAGCGGGAGAATTTATTTAAAGGAGAATTTAATCTCCGAGAAGGAGAACCTATTAAGGGGGAGTTTGGAAGGAAAGGAAAATGTCCAGGTAAGGGTGATTTTTCTTTTAATAATAGATGATTATCCCAGGGGGAGTTTGGAAAGAAAGAAAAATGTCAAAGTAAGGGGGAGTTTTCTTGTAAGAATAGATAATTATCTCAGGGGGAGATATTTCCTTAAGAAAACCTAGCATCAATGATCAAGAATACGATCGTTGGGAAAAATAACCTAATGGGGAGTTAGTCGTATTTATATTAAATCTTATTAAAAATGGGAGATAAGTTTTTTTCTTTTTAAGTCAATATATTATTCCTTAGAAATGTTGTTTTTTCTTTCCAAAATGGGGGAGAATGTTGAGTTAATAAGGATATCTTATGACTACTCCATTCCTTATGGTTTTTTTGAATATCACAAACACTTTTTTATCTATGTTTTGAATATTTTTATGTTCTGTATTTTTCTTAAGATCCAAAAATTTTATTATGATTTTGTTATTCAGTTATGTTTTTAAGATCTGTCATTACGATATGTGATTCCGAATTTGTTGTATAAGTGATTCAGTTTTTAAGATTCTGAATCCAGGGTATATGTGATTCAGTTTTTATGATTCTGATTCCGGTGTATATATGATGTCGATTTTCAATACCGATTCCAGTGTATATGTGATGCTGATTTTCAATACCAGTTCCTGTGTATATGTGATGCTGGTTTTCAATACCGATTTTGGTGTATATGTGATTCCGATTTTCAATACCTATTCTGGTGTATATATGATGCTAATTTTCAATACTGATTCTGGTGTATATGTTCTGTCGATTTTCAATACCGATTTCGATGTATATGTGATGCCGATTTTCTATACCGAATTCAGTGTATATGTGACTCCGATTTTATGATTCTGTTTACTTGATAATTTTATTTCTAAGAACCGATTTTCTTGATTACTTAAGATTACATTTTCATGATAATGTTAGAGTTGTTTAAATGTATCATTCCAATGATATCGGACTCTAAGTTCTCTTATAATTAAAATTGTTTCTGTTACTTGAAATGATGTCGTGCAATCTGTTATAAACTAACCATTGCATGTTTTCCATGTGTCTAGGTCCCTCTAAAATTTTCGAAAAATATGACCTTTGGAGACATGCCGACTGTTGGGATGTTTTCCTATAAATACAAGCTCATTTGAAAGAGAAAAGTACGTGACAGTGAACAATCTTGTGAAGTGATTTCTAGAGAGATAGGCTCTTAAAACTCTTAGTGCTTCATGAAAAAGTTGTGAACAACTTTTTCAGACCTACATAGTGCAGACACCGATCATGCTGGTTGTGGGCTTCCAGTTTTGGAAGATAGTGGTTCTGATTTCCTTCTAAATTGAGGGATTGCGGGGATATCAAGATAGATATTGATCATAGTATTGAGAGCATACCTTGGTTTTGGTAAGACATGCTTTCTTGAAAGTATAAATCAATAAAACATTATCCAAGGTTGTTGGATACCCTTCTCTTTGGGTCAAAAGAATCCTATTGTTTCTTGTTTACTATTACAAGTTGATTTAATTTCGCTACTGTATGTAACTTTGTTACAGTTAGAAAGTATAGATTTCTTATACTTTGTAATTCTGTTACTCTGATTTTATTACATATTTTATACGCTTTAAGGTAGAATATTTCTTTTAAGAAATTAGAAAATATTTAATTAAGAGGTCTTGTGAATGTTTGATTAACCTTTTTAAACTTAACTTTAAATGTTCCAAATGAATTTTTAAAGTATACAATTCACCCCCCACCCCTTGTATATTGAGCATCTGATTTTTACATATTTGATCCTACAAACTTAGTATTGTCTATGCATCATGCTATATAGAATACATATGTACTATTTAATATATTAAAGATATTATAATGTCTTGGGATATTTTACTCTATTACGCTCTTGGTGTTGTATTTAGTGCAAGATTAACATAGTCTTGTGCATAACAGAATCTAAACATAGAACCTTCATATTAAGAAAATATAGATTCAGTTTTTCATGAAATTAAAAATAACAGAAAAAGATTAAATTAATTTAAATTAAACAACTTCACATAATCTCATTATGTTACAATATTCCCCCCTTAAAATGATTTTCACCCTAAAAAATTTTCTGGGTTATTAATTTTCAAATACATTAATATTGTTTTTAATAGAATCCCACATCGTAAAAAATTAATTATAAAACTTAATTTTAATTTTTTAATTTTTTAAACCTAATGGTTACCCATGGTGACATGTAACTAGTTTTTAAAATAGGATATCATAGGTGGTAAGTGAAAATATGGACTTGGAAGTGAAATTAAAATATTATGTTATGATGGATATTGATAGGGAATATTGATCAACATTGGTGTGTTATCACACAATAAAAAAACTATGATCTTCAAAGGGACCATCTATTTCATTAGAAATAAATGTTATAGGATAAAAAAATTTAGTATAATTTTCCTAGATTCGATGAATTAGTTTAATTCCTAGGAACATTATGAAATATTGTTACTTGATTTCATTCGTTTTCATAGGTAAAATTTCAGCCTTTGGATTTTCATTGATAAATTCCCAAATGATCAGTCACTACAAGGAATGAAGGGAAATTATTCATTCATGAATAACTAATTGATTTTGAGATCCATAAATAGAATGAAAATTAATTCCATCTACCATTACTTATACTCATAAAAAAATATTGTAATCATATGTTATCAAATATGCATAAATCCTAATATGGTGAGATATTACTTTAATTTCATGAACGACATCTAATGTTCAACTTATTACATTACGTAGATGTATAACCTTGTAACTCTTCAATAAGTTGAAAATATAATATATTAGAAATATTTTCATGAAACCATATTAACATTGATCACCAATATATCATATATAAGCTCTTGGTTTTCACATTATAATCATATGATTACCCTCATAGTGAATTCTGTTGAAACATTGTAAAGACCAGAATTACAATAAATTATTTTAAATGACATGAATTCTTACTTATTCTATAGGATAATAAATATATTCCTTAAAAAAATATCTTCCTAAAATTAATCCATGATGATATAGAACACATTTTCAAAAAATCAAGAATTAGTTCTTGTGTAATCAGTGATATCCAATTTATGTTATCCATATCAATAATATCATTACCCAAGATAAACATAATTTTTTCAACATTGTGACCTGATTAAGGATTACATTCCCATAATAAAAATATTACTTTTCTATGTTAATATCACCATTCAACATAACTTATAAGTCATTGATGAAAAAATTATTCCGAAAACACGTATATTTTTCATTATTTGTATAACATAATATTTGAACTCTTGAACATATAAATTTAAATCTTACAACATTATTCTTAAACCAGTACATTGGATTAATTATTATATTTAGTAATACCTCTATTATAGAATAATAAATATGAATCATTTTTTAATAATCCTCAAACTCAATATAATAAAAATTATTATATTTAATGAAATAAATAATAGAAGAACATCCCATACATTTGCAGTCACTTTTTATTCAGTAGTATAACCAATACTCATGCCACCATGTTGATTATATTCATAAGGTTTCCATGTAGTACATCAACATGTTTAATGTCCATACTATCCAAATCTAAAACATTCAATGTTAACTGAGTTCTTTCTATCTCCAACTGTTGGATAAACTAGAAATCATAGGTTGATAAATACTTATCTTAATGTAAAACCATAAAATCATGAAAATATCTTATAGGATTTCTAAATCATGACACAAAAATCATTAATACAATACAACCTAGGTCTTTTTTAGTGCATTCATATCCAATATATATTTATATTCATAATAATGGTTTGTAATCCATTTCAGAATTCACAAATATTATCCCCTAAGAGTGTCACACCAATTGTATAGTAAGACCCTTTATTGTGTACATAGTTATGCTTTAGTCCGGTCTGACACACTTTTTGGAGTTGTTACTGCTAGGAATATATGTGATATAACAACTTAATGGGTAGTATCAATAAAATTATGTATTTCTACAAAACTGCTCACTTAATCATTTTACACAATTTGTAGGCATTTTCCTATAATTTTCATCACACTTAAACGTATTCGTATAGGAATCCTTTGAAATATGCATTGAAATATTCCTAGGGATATTGCTATGTTTTAATCATCATAGTTTCCAATGGTTGAATAACCTTAATTATAAAACCAAATTCAATCAAAAAATCCATTCATACATCAACATTACATCCCTCTTGTAGAATACATAAAATATAATATTTATAGACACCCAAAGACTGTATTATTTTAGTTCATTTTGAAACATTTTAACATAAGCAATGGTATATGAGTGAGTTACATTATCTCTAACTAGGTTCTATATGATTTAAAAATCTCATAAAAATCTCATATATAGAATGTATCATCTTATCCTAAAGAAGTAAACATAAAATGGCATGAGATCAGATGCTTAGTAAGGGTTTAAAATGGATATTTAATCATAAACATGGGTATTGGGGTTTGAGAATGTGATCACAGCATTATAAGATCATACAATAGAAATCAAAAACTATTAAAATTAATCATTTAATAATGATAATATGTTTATAAGGCATGAATCACAAGGAAATAAAGATCATAAGACGTGATACAATATCATAGGAATAAGTCATGGAATTGTTGAAAACTTATAAGAAAATAATGTTATTTCTATAGTAGTCAAGGAATCACTTTTGAGGCCATAATAGTTCTATCATTTCACTCCCATTCCATCTTGGTAGACATGGCTAACATCCATGAACATATTAGTAGATAAGGTCCACTCCCAAGAGGTAAACTATTTATCTATGGAAGAATGTGAGGAATGATTGAAGGAGATAAAGAGAGGTTTGATCACTACAACTATACTAACATTACTAAAATGTGTAGACTGTTTTCTGATAAATAGTGATGCTACCAAGAAAGGGTTGGGTTGTGTACTCATGCAAAATGATATTGTGATAGAATATGCATCACATCAGTTCAAGGTCCATGAGAATAAAGACCTGATGCATTATATAGATCTAGAAGCTATCATTATAGCCTTGATAGTCAAGTGTATGTACCGCTATAGTGTGTTCTCTTACATATATATTGATCGCAAGAGCCAAAAGTATATATTCAAACAAAATGTGTTCAACATGACTTTAAGGTGATGGTTAGAGATAATAAAATACTATAATTGATATATTCACTATCATCATGTAAAATAAAATAAGGTAGCTAATTCTCTTAGTAGAAATAAACATGTCAATCAATCCATGTTATCGATTGAAAAATAACCTCTCTTTAGGGACATGATAAGAATAGATTTTAAAATCATAACGATGAATAATACATCCCACCTTTCCCAAATGGTTACCCAACCATCTATTAAAGTGAATATTAAGGGGGAACAAAGGGATGATATGAAGTTACAAAAAATGTGAATGTAGTAAAAGAAGGGAATCTTCAAGAGTTCCATATCAATGAGGATGGTGTAATTAGGTTTGGAACAAGGATCTGTGTGCCTTCATCACCTAGGATAAAGATGGAGATATTTGATAATGCACATACATAAACTTTCTCTTTCCATCCTGGAAGAACCATGATGTACGGTGATCATCAAGAACGTTTCTGGTGGGAAAACATGAATAAAGAGATTGATGATTATATATCAAAGTTATTGATATGTTATTAAGTTAATTCAGAGAAACATAAGTCCAAATGGATTATTCAACCACTGACTATACCCATATTGAAATGGATGAATTTATCTATGGACTTTGTCATGGGTCTCTCAAAGGTGTCCGAAGGAAATATTGTGATATGGGTTGTGGTGGAACAAATAACCAAGACTTCCCACTTTATCTCTATTCAAGAAGATCTATCTCTTGAGAAAATTGAAAAGATATATGTGACAAAAGTGGTGAGACAACTTGGTGTTGCACTCTCGGCTATCTCTGATTGTGATCTATGGTTTACATATAAATTCCAGAGAAGTCTTTAACATTCTTTTAGTATTGAATTGAATTTCAGTACATCCTATCACCCCCAAATTTATGTCCAATCTAAAACAAAAATTCAGATTCTTGAAGATATTCTATGAGTTTACACTTTGGAATTCAAAGGTGGATATGATTAAAATCTCCCATCGATTGAATTCTCATACAACAATTGCTTCCAATCAAGTATTCAGATGAATCGATATGATGTTTTGTATGGAAAGTAATGTAAAACCACAACCCCATAGGATGAATTTTGAGAAAGAAAGAAACATGGACATGATATGGTAAAGGTATTATAGAAAAGTTTCAAGTATTCCAAAAACATATCAAAGCTTCTCAGAGTCTGAAACAGAGCTGTGACGATAACCATCGATGTGACTTTAGCTTCAATGTTAGAGATAATTTTATCCATCAAATATCACCATGGAAGAGAGTCATGAGATTTGGAAAGAAGGGATTCTAAGAACAAGGTTAATTAGTCGCTTTGAGATCATTGATTGGGTAGGATTTTTGGCTTATCAGCATGAACATCCACCAAATATGGCTCAATATCATGATGTGATTCACATATCACTCAGGAGGAAATACTTACTAGATCCCTCACATGTACGAAACTCAGAGCTGGTACAGGAGAAAGATCATCTTTCTTAACAGGAGCTTCCAGTAAATATTCTGGACTGGAGAGATGAGGTTCTACACAGCAAGGGAACCCACCATGTCTATGTGTTTTGGATGAACCATAATTATAAAGAAGTAACATGGAAGACAGGGGATGCAATGAAGGAGAAGTACACACATGTTTATTTAAATTAAAATTTTGATGGTGAAATTTAAAAAGGGGGGAAGAATGTACCGACCAAACATTTTATCAATGGAAATCCAATTTTATAATTATTTCATTTACAAAAATCACATAAAATCACATTAGGAAACACAATTCCACATCATGCATAAATGAACTAATAAATTTTATGTGTCCTTTAAACATAATTTTGAGACTTCTATGATTTGAATTTAGAAAATATGACATACATGGTAGTGATCAAAAAATATGATTGTAGCCTGATAAAAAACATAATTTTTGGTGAATAATAATGTAACCCTTATGAATAGTAATGTTACCCTTATGAATATTAATATGAATCTTATTAGTAGTAAATTGGTCAGGTGAATAGTAACATTACCAATTATAGTATAAATAAAATTCATCCATCCTATAAGTTACAGTATGATATAATTATATTCTAGTGTTGGTGTTTTAGTTCTTTGTGAATATTTAATTATTAATTTAATAATTTATAAGAAAATTTATTTTCATAAAATGTATTCAGAAATAATTATTTTGATTTTATATGATTATATGATAATTTTATCAGAACTTAATTAATTTTTCAATGTGTTAGAAATCATTTTTAAAATAACACTCCTAAATAATCAAATTAAATTAAATAACTCATTAAATGGTCCATAAAAGAATATAATGAAGCCATAATAAAACTTATTCATATATAAAAGTTTCTTTAATTGTCAAATAATTAATCTAATGCTATTATATAAGACATTAATGTAAAAGGCATTCAGATACATGGTAAGGGAAATTCTTGAACCCAACATTCTTTCTTTGTGTTTTCCCTCTTTCACTCAATTTTTAGTATTCTTATTACATAAAATTTTTTATTCATCATTATATCACCATTTATATGATATACATTTCTTCCACAAGAGATTATATCAAACAAAATGTCTTATAAAAGAATGTTTCTTTCAAAAACAGACATTTTACTTCCCATTCAAGGTTGATGGTGCATGTTTCAAGTATGTCATTCCCTCTTTAATTTGGGAACCCAAGGTTTATTAAGGTATTATTTATGAAGTGAAACCCATTCCATTACATGGGTTATTTTTTCAATATTAATGTATTTTAAATGTGGCATGCATGATAATGTAAAGGTTGGGATGTGACGGGTGCACCCAGAATTATCTTCTGCACTAAAAAAGTCATGAGGTGACTGGTGCCCCAGAAATTATATAGAGATCCAATGCATTGGGTAATGTGAAGAACCTCATGAGTAAAGTGAAATATGTGTGAACAATATTCTATCTTTGTTCACAACTATGTGTGGTATTTGACCTCTATGCAAGGATGTTTCATTTTTTATGAAATTCCACCTTCCATGTATTCTCTTAATGGTTCTTCTCCTGATTATGATACTATGCCCATGATAAGATGATAATGATTATGTTTTCCCCATGTTATATTTTTTCATGATCTTATCCTTTTACTGTGCTTTTATCTCACCCCTTTTGGATGTATATCCTCAGGTGACTATGTGTACTAAGGAGAACTCAAGGTCAAATAAGAAGAAAAAGAAGAAGCAATTAAATAAATCATTATGTTTTATATTATAAAAGTAATTTAATGTCCTAGTTTTCATGATAAAATAAACCTTTGGATCCTCGTGTTGTAATGATTTTATGTTTTTTATATTTGAAATTATATAATTATAATGTAATAAAAATCAAGGTCGCTATATATAATAACCAGAGTCGATGGAAAATGATCTTTACAGAGTGTTATGAATAACATCAAAGCATCACCCATTCCATATTACAATGAATAGTTCCCATGGAGGACACAAAATTTTAACACATAACATGGGATTCCACCCTCAAACATCTAATGGTGAACACCCAACCATATTTCTTAACTTATGATCCTCTTGAAGTACAACTCTAAAATTCTTCCTTCCTCAAACTAGAAAATATATTTAGAAACCTTATCATATTGTCGACAATATATTATGGTACATAAGATAGTTAAGTTATATTATGATTAGTCATATATAGAATAGGACTACACCAATATTCCATCAATAAAAATTTATAGATCTTCCTAATCCATGCTCAAATCAAACTACTATATAATTTTGTTTCATAAAATCCTAACTCCACATCTCAAAATATTGTGTGTCCAGGTCCAACCATGGGTCATAAATCTCATGGAACCCAATTGTTTCTTGTTATGTCCCCCAATATTGAAGCACATTATTTATTTTATTTGAACATAACGGCATATATACCCATATAATTAATCTAAAATCATCATAACTCATCTCACATATGGACACTTACTAATTAACAATTTCAGTTGTACCACATGAGACCTATGTGTAACATTACTATATTCCACGTTATAATAGGTGTATGATACTATACAACTGATATTAATACTTGAATCAAAATGTTCTGATTCATCCTTCACTATAATAAGCTAACATCACTACAAGACATGTACATTTTAATATATCAGTATATCCCTTGGAACTCCCCTTTAAATTTATTCCCTCCAACTATCCCACGATTATTTCCATGACCACCCATCACTCGACATAATTCCATTCATGAGAATATATTCATTCTCTAACATTTTTAAAAAAATAATCCATTGTTCAATAGGGTTAGAGACTCAAATAGTCCAACTTGTCAGACTCAACCACAATATCCAATCACCTTAGGCTCTTTCTCAAAAAATAATGGAATATTCATGGATATAGCAAAAACTAGAAGAAAATCCTAAGAATCAATTTGAAAAAGAGCGTACATAAGATTTAATTTCCTTAACATGAATATTTTAACCTGATATAACACATCATAGGTATTTCCCTTTATCAAACCAAACGTTAGACTAAAGGGGCCAAGTCTCAACAAAGGGCCTCTAGGTATCCCACCAAGACTTACTGATAAATTCTCTTATCCAGGTCACTATATCCAACCACTTATCACATAAGTCAACCCTTTATCATATGTCACATATCATGAGTTATAATCCACACACTCATATCAATTAAATTCATCTAACATACTTATAAGTCATCTCTAATGTTGGTAAAGATAACATCAAACTATGAGGGTTAAGAAGGAAGAAATATATTCCTTTATGTAGGATTTAAATTCCATGGTTATGGAGGAAAACATACTATAAGGTATAATTTGAAACTTTTTTAGATAAAAACCATTAGAAACTCCAAAAATATGGAAGGAATGAAAAGGTATCACCTAAATAGAATCTTCCAAATATTTCTTTTTCTTCTCCGATCATCCTCAAAATGCACTACTAATAAGAGGTCTGGGAT
Source organism: Viscum album (assembly GCA_963277665.1). Classification (NCBI taxonomy): domain Eukaryota; kingdom Viridiplantae; phylum Streptophyta; class Magnoliopsida; order Santalales; family Viscaceae; genus Viscum; species Viscum album. The sequence continues at coordinate 439,177,331 of OY728145.1, read as the reverse complement.
ATAAACAATAAAGGATAAACACTGAACCTAAATGGGTATCTGTTTATGGTAATACCCACTTGAGGTTCAAGATCCCTATAAACAATTAGGTACATATCATCATTACACCTGGGGATATGACTAGATAGCACTACGTGAAGGTTGACAATGTAAATATCATAGCAATCTAGATGGGAAAATAATATATACCTTGTTATGAACTTTTTTTTAACATTGGGGAAAATATTTACCCAAAAAGGGACTATTACAGTTTATTTTCAACCAACGATAACATAATAGGCATACTGTTACATGTAATCCATAATCTCAATGTATTGAATTGTTCCACAAAAACATGGTTTGGTTATGTATAATTTTATTCTACAATATTTAGGATAACAACTTATAGGGTATTACTAACACTATAAATAAAAATATTAATAAATAACTTCCAATGTGGTGTCCATAACTCAAAAACCATATCCCAATCGACATACTGAGTTCACTAAACCTCATGTGGATGAGGAATGATTCATCAACCACATCATTAAAAGCTTCTCCCTAGATCAACATGACCTACCATCCGGTGAAATTGTATATATATATATAATTCATCCAAGATGAGTATAAATCATCCCAAAACCTATATGGGAGAAGAACTTTTAGTTTTTTATTGACACATTAAACATTGGGCCCCATTTTTAAAAATATTAGACACTAGTAGGACAATAAAATGTGGTCTCTTCATGAAATAGACGATGAATGATCAAATACCACATTCCTCGATCAGCAAGGAGTAAAAATAAATCACTTGCCTCCCACCAAAGGGCGGAGAACAATAAATCCATAAAAAATTAAATCTGCACACATAATGTGTATCTATAAAAGATAAATTCATATAAAAATATAATATCACTTTTCAGAATAGTAATCTCATTTCTTTAGAAACCAATCCCACTTAATGATCCTTGAGTTATTAATACACTATTTTGATATCCATCATAGGTTTTGACACATTCCAAAAACTCATTCCTACCATAAATAGTACAGTAGTATAAAGGGAAATAAAAACAAAAATTATAATAATTTTTAGCATTTAGAACCAGTTCACTCTCTGACCAATTATAAGACTAGTTAGAGACTATGCCTCAGGCATGCCTCCCATATGCCAATGTCTTCCAACTAGAAATAAGGGACTAGGGTGTGACTGTGGAGATACCATTCCATCATATCATATTAATCTAATAGTAGAAAATTTCCCAGCATCATCCATAGTTATATGTAATCTTATTGTATAAGTACTAAATATAAAAGAGGATGTCATGAAATTTAATTCCTTCATGTCCCAAACAACTATTTCATATATATAGTTCCAAAAATCTACTAGGAAGATCACATATATAGGGGTAAAAAATTATATAGAAAAACAATCTCCATTAGTTACTATTAACACTGATCCGTACCTTGTAGCCAATATTTAAGAAACTTTTGAGATGATCCAACCCAATTATAAGAATCCACATGAGTGACTCCACTCTACCACACAACCCTTGTCCTCAACTCAATCTATCATACATCCAGGATCATCCTAACTGTGGACATGGGGGATTCATTCAAAAACATTTTAGGCACAGGGGGTGAGGAATAAATCTCAATAGGACACCCCGATGGAGAATCTATTATATACCATTAAAATTTCATGCACTTTAAATATGATCAACCTAAAAAATAAATAACTAGATGAAAAATAAAAATATAAAATCATAGAATAAAATTGAGAATATTACCTCAATCCACTGGATATTCAATAAAAAAGCAATTTGGGTGGATGTTGTACCACTCAAGTCATGTACAATCCTATCCACCCAAGGGTCTGTGTTCTCGATCGACCAAATATACTTCATCCAACGCTGAAAATTTCTCTAGGAACTTTACATTATAGACATCAAACAGAGACCTAAGGTAAAACATCAAGGTATCCACATATAATTACAATCACACAATAAATATTTCCATTGGACCAATGATCCCATCAAGGAATTCTGTATTGGAATCCAAGTGTTTCCATTTGTATAATATAATAGATATCCCTATGATCCTATCCATTGAATTTCATATATGAAATATGAGTATCACTAAAGGTTTAATATAATTCTATCTAGCGCATGAACCTATCCAATCCATTCAATATAAGTAATATAATTATCAGTAGAGGAATAATAAAATATCATATGTCCTATTACATCAAGAATGGTATTCAGTATCAGATCCCATGTATAGACAAGTCATACTATAATTTTATTTATCCAATGATCACATCCATGAAATTATATAAAAAAAATAAAGAACCACTCAAGTCATAATATAGTATCATATAACCTATGGTCCCATCCAAGGAATGTTTTTATGGAATCCATGTATCACTGATGGAATAATAATCTAGATTCTAATAAGTACATATAGGCATAATTATAATGTACTAGTAAAATAGAAAGGATCAAATAATGGATCGCATAAGTTTCCTATGGGAATCCCCATCATATCATCATTGCAAACTCGACATTAAAATATCATGATGTTTATGTAAAAATCGTCATTGTATTAATAGTATGCACACAGGGCATAGAAATAAGATTGAGGCTTTCCAAACTCAAGACCAATCACATCAATCACGTCCCCTTGGGATTATGTAGTTGGTGTATGTTCTTAGGTGACACGGCCTACCATATCTAACAAAACCCATAACACCCAATCTCTAGATAAGTCATCCACCAGAGAACCCACTAGGTCCCTCAGGTAAAGACACTATAGATATAAGGCCCCAGCCTTAAACCTTACTTAATCTTGAGTTATTACAAGATTACACATTGAGGATCTTTTCGGGTTTAGAGTTTTAGAGAATTAGATCATAAAACTTGCATTACATTCAACATATAAACAAAGTGGTTACATAAAGATAGTATTCTTCATTCCCATCAATGGAAACATATTTAAAATAAAACATGGATTATTTCCTGACACTTCTTGACACTATAATCATATCATGTACCTTTCCCTTGACCTATGAAAAACATTTCAAAAAAACATGGGATGAGCATAAAAAGCTCAGTATGGGTTATAAAAATATGGAAAGGAAATATAAGTTTATATATACATAAGAATGAAATCATACTTTACCCATAAAACATAGGCACTTTAACATACCACATCAAATCATGAATAAATCATAGAAATCATAAGACATAAAGGTAACTTGAGGCATTCATAACATTCTTACATAGGGAGTAACCCTCTTGGTTACGTTTGGAATACCCATCACAGTATATTCCCTAAATCTATTCGGAGAAACCTTAACGTTTCACTCCTTCGCGTTACCCAATGCATTGGAGAGCTATAACGGGCTCACCCGCCCTTAGTTTATCACGAAACTACCCGTCTTCATAATAATGCCCAAGAACCATAACATAATCATATCACATAAAACATGCATAAAGGAAACATAACATTTCCACATTTCAATCACAAGATATCAATACAACACATTGATATAATAAAAACATTATGAAAACTGTTTCAATACCAAAGTAAAACATGGTATTTATTTTTCATTAAAAAAGGGTATGGCTTGTAGAGGAAGGTGAAACTCAAATAATGGTCACAGCGGCGGAGAAGTCGTTGTCGCCGCATACGTACGACAAGAAAACATTCCCTTTTGTCGTTTTTTAAAATTCTTCGTATAAAAAAGATTCCTTTTGAATATGTGTGAAAGTCAAAGGAGTTTATAAACCATATAAAATAAGGTTGTGTATAAAATAAAATATGCCTCAATGAAAGGAGATTGAGACGATGTCCCATACCTCGTATCCGACTTGACCCGACCATTCTTTAATCTCCTGAATAATAAACTTGAGTTAATCTCTACTTGCTTAAGAACCTTTTTCAAGTTCATTATTCCTTTTATACCATGTTATTAACATCATGTAATCATTTAATTTAATAATGTTCATTTTGTCGGTATTTGGTTCTTAAGTCAAAAATAGACTTCTTACACTTTCATGTTGTTAATTTGGTCAAAGGTTCGTTATATCCAGAATGATATTAATGATTTGGATAACATATATATCATATATATTAATCATATACATGTATTTATAATATTACATCACATTTAGAGGTAAGAAATGAAATGCACCATTCATGGAGACGGTAAGCCGTGCGTACGCATGAACGCTACTTCCATTTCTATTTCGTATTTTTTGGAATGGAATCATAATGATATAAGAGTATATTATAATTCCAGTATAATAACATATATAATATCATTAACTTTGTCCTTTACACATCCCACATATGGTATTAACGAATCAAATCACTTTCAGGGGGCGGTAGTCCGCACTTCCTAAAATGAAGATATCGTGTTTACCCATAATGGAAACAATAATGGGATGCCATAAATGAAAAATACAGAAGCTTAAGGAAAGAATAAACATATTATATATCATATATAAAAATAGTGACATCATAATGGCCACCTTTGAAGGTGTTAAATGAGTATTGAACAGTCATCATTTCGGGAGGCAGAATTTCACCATCCACGGAAACCGTATGTTCTTCAACCATTTGATGTAGTTTTGTGAGAGTGTAGCTCGAATAAATCTTATAACAACATCCTAGTATATTTAAGATACTGGTTTTGTTACAAAAGAAGTAAATAAAAAGAGTTTAGGGGGTTGGAGAAGAAAAATAAAACAAATGAACATGAGAGAATGAATTACCTTTAAAAGTGTAACTCCTTTTGATTTGAGCCTAAAGGATTCCTTTGAAAGGATTCTGCCCAAAGGGAATCCTCTAGGATGAGGAGAGGGATGTGGAGAGAGTAAATGGGCAGGGGATGGCCGATCCAAAGGCTTGAGGAGTGTGTGAAATGAGGTAGAGGTGGGGGCCTTTTATAAGAGGAGAGGAGGGGCACTCTTGGAAAGTAAAGAAAAGTCACTTTATTTTAAAATGGTATTCGGATTTAAGAGGTCCCACATTGATGAATTTCGAGGCTAAGGTGATAAGGGTTAGAAATACAATCATCCAATAGGTTTTGGACATGTGTAGGTCTTAGATATTACATTATCTTTCCATTTTATTTAAATCGTTAAATAAAGAGGTCATCGCTGCATCATCTTGATGTCATAAATAATTTACTTTATTTAATGTCTAAAAATTATAAAAAAATACTATGATGTAGGAAATATTTTTAGATTTCCAATTACTATTTATGGTCAAAAATCTGAATTGTATAACCCCATGTAAAAAAGTGTTTTCATAAAACATATGATGTTTGTGTCATTTTTACTTTTACATTAAATAAAAAGTTATTTATGTCATTTCCCAACCAAAGTGGCTCCATGGGGTCCTCAAGTTGACCCATGGCTTGTCTTGGTCGGCCATGACACAACCAATTACGGTAAGACATGTGTCAAGCTCATCTTATTTTATTAAAGCATTATTTTTACCTTAAACTACACTAATTACCACTAATCGCGATTAAAAACTTAATAAGTTACTATTCACCAAAAAATTATTTTAATATCATTGAACCACATTTTACTTCTTAATGACAACCATGTCTGTCAGATTTTTGAAATTAAAAACACAATGATGGAAAAATTTCATTTAAATGGAAAATCAGTTTTTATAAGTACCACTTAGTGGTTTCACTATTCATCAAAAATTGATGTTTTTCAGAAAATTACCAAAAATTCACCCTAAGCTATATTTGATACTCTGAATTCAAAAATGAAGTCTATTTTACAAAATTAAAAACATATACGTCACATTAATTAATTTAATAATCAATTCCCTCTGTCAGAGCAAATAGCGTGTTTTTATAAAACAATAAGTATCAAAAGATTGACACCAGTTTAAGTCTAATTTCAAAGTGAAATTGATTCCAATGACCACCATTGGATAAAATGGTAAAAATATATTCTAGCTTCACTTAAAAACCAATTCAAAAGATAATCTAATCATATAAATAAATTATATTAAAAAGAGGTTTTGAATTAAAATAAAACATTTTTCACTATTCATTAAAAATTGATCTTTATCGGAAAAATTCCAAAAATTCACAAAAAGTAAATTTTGATGTCCCAATCATAAATAATAATTTTATTTTGACAAACATAGCTTATAAAATTGTCAAAAGATAGATTTAAAAAGGGTTTTCCATCAAAAGGCAGTAAAACAATCTTTTAAGAATATTAGTGTATTTCATGCATAAGATTGTACTTATTTTCATGTTAAGCCTCTAAAACACTATCTTAATCATTAATAGACATAGATAAAATATCTATTGTTCATTACTTACTTGGGATGTTACATCCTTCCCCCCTTTAGAAAATTACGTCCCCGCAATTTATTACTTATCGAATAAATGGGGGTACTTATCCCTCATTGCATTTTCAGATTCCCATGTTGCCTCTTCCATCATGTGGTTTTTCCACAAAACCTTTACCTGCTTAATCACCTTATTCCGTAATACTTGCTCCCTGTGGTCAAGAATCTGGACCGGTTGTTCCTCATAAGATAGGTTCTCTTCCACCTGAACTACCTCTAGACTCAAAATATGAGATGGATCTGGCATATAATTTCTCAACATCGAAACATGAAAAACATTGTATACCTGAGATAAACTCGGAGGTAAAGCCACTCGGTATGCAACTGATCCAACTCTCTCCAGAATTTTGTATGGTCCAATGAACCTTGGACTCAGCTTTCCTTTCTTACCAAATCGGATCACACTTTTCCATGGTGATACTTTGAGAAAAACATGATCACCTACCTCAAAAGATAGATCCTTCCTCCTGTTGTCTGCATAACTCTTCTGCCTACTCTGAGTTGTTCTCATGTGCTTCTGAATCAGCTGAACTTTTTCTGCCATCTCTTCTACCAATTATGGCTCCATCAACTTCCTTTCACCCACCTCATCCCAGAAAGCTGGAGTTCGACACAACTTCCCATATAATGCCTGAAATGGTGCCATCTGTATACAGGAATGAAAACTGTTATTATATGAATATTCAACCAAAGAAATATGTTGGTCCCAACTTCCCTAATAATCCATCGAACAAGCTCATAGCATATCCTCCAAGGTATGAATTGTTCGTTCTGACTGCCTATCTAATTGAGGATGAAAAGCTGTACTAAAATATAATTCAGTACCCAACGACTTCTGAAGGCCTTTCCAAAAGTTAGAAGTGAACCTGGGATCGCGGTCAGATACAATGGATTGAGGAACTCCATGTAACCTGACTATCTCTTTAAGATACAAACGGGAAACTTGATCTAGAGAAAAAGTATCTCATATAGCAATGAAATGAGCATATTTAGTCAAGCGACCAATAATAACCCTGATTGCATTATTACCTCGAGATGTCCTCGGTAATCCCACAACAAAGTCCATGGATATGTTTTCCCATTTCCACTCTAGCACTGGTAAAGGCTGAAGCATCCATTTAGGTAACTACCGCTCTGCTTTAACCTGCTGACAAGTCAAACACTTCACAGTAAAATCAGCAATATCTCTTTTCATTCCATCCCACCAGTAATACTCCCACAGATCTCTGTACATCTTAGTACTGCCAGGATGAACTGAAAACGGGGAACTATGAGCCTCACATAACAACTCATTCTTCAACTGTGAATCACAAGGCACACATAATCTCTTCCCAAACCTCAAAACACAATCATTATCAGTGTTGAATTCAGGCAACGTACCTTTATGAACCAGCTCTACCTTTTTCTGCAACTCAATTTCTTGATTCTGTGGTTGCTTGATTCTATCTGATAGAGAATATTTCACTAATACCTGAAACAAAACAGAAGAACTTCCGTCACCAACAACTTCTATGCCAATGTTCATCAAATCCTTAACCAAAGGATCACGTTCCAAATGCAACATTGCTAATGAAGCATTACTTTTTTGACTCAAAGCATCAGCCACTTTATTTGCTTTTCTCGGATGGTAATGAATTGTACAATCATAATCCTTGATTAATTCTAGCCATCTCCTTTGTCTCATGTTCAATTCTTTCTGAGTGAATATATACTTTAAACTTTTGTGATCGGTATTTATTTCACACTTTACTCCGTACAAATGATGCCTCCAAATTTTTAAAGCAAAAACAACAGAAGCTAATTCCAAATCATGTGTAGGGTAATTTACCTCATGAGTCTTCAACTGTCGTGAATCATAAGCAATTACCTGATCATTCTGCATTAGGACGAAACCAAGTCCTTTCAATGAAGCATCGCTGTAGATGACAAACTCACCCTTTCTGGAAGGTAGTGCCAAAACTGGAGCATTCACTAATCTTCTTTTCAGTTCCTGAAAACAATCATCACATTCTTTTGTCCAGATAAACATAAAACCCTTCCAAGTTAGCTTAGTCATTGGACCAGATAACCGTGAAGAATTTCTAACAAAACATCGCTAATAGCCTGCCAAACCAAGAAAACTATGTATCTCGGTTACATTTGTGGGTCTTGGCCAGTCTTCCACAACCTTTGTTTTTTTAGGATCAACAGTTATCCCATCTTTAGAAACAATGTGACCAAGGAAAGAAATTTGTTGCAACCAAAACTCACACTTGCTGAATTTTCCATATAGTTCCGTTTCTTTTATGGTTTGAAAAAAAACCCTTAAATGACTTTCATGCTCCTCTTTACTTTTAGAAAACACAAAAATATCCTCAATGAAAACCACCACAAACTTATCCAAGAATTCATGGAAAATTCTATTCATTAAGTCCATGAATACAGCAGGTTCATTGGTTATCCCAAAAGGCATAACTACAAATTCATAATGGCCATATCTAGTACGAAAAGCAGTATTCGGAACGTCTCCTTCTTTTACTTTCAACTGATGGTACCCCGACCTCAAGTCAATCTTCAAAAAATACTGAGCTCCCTCGAGCTGATCAAACAAATCATCGATATGAGGCAAAGGATATTTGTTCTTAACAGTGATGTTATTCAAGGCTCTATAATCAATGCAAAGTCTCATAGAACCATCTTTCTTTTTAACAAACAAGACAGGAGCACCCCATGGTGATGTGCTAGGTCGAATGAAACCTTTCTCTAATAAATCTTGCAATTGCTCCTTCAACTCTAAAAGTTCAATTTGAGCCATTTGATAAGGGGGTATTGAAATTGGCTTAGCATCAGGAACTAAGTCAACAGTAAACTCAACTTCCCGATCTGGTATTATTCCAGGCAACTCATCAGGAAAAACATTAGGATACTCATTTACCACTGGCACATCATTAATCTGAACAGTTCCTTTATTTTCAACGATGTGTGCAAGGTAACATTCATTTCCATCTTTTACAAGTTTCTCGGCCTCTTGATATGTTATCAAAAGTAAGGGTTCATTATTGTAAACAAACTGAAATTCTATCTGAAAAGAAACTTCTTTAGCTCTACAGTAAATCTTAGCATGGTAAATTGAGAGCTAATCCATAACCAGGATAACATCAAACTCTACTAGAGGTAGAACAATAAGGTTTGCAAGTAGGTTCTTTCCACAGATAAGGATAGGAAAATTCTTATAAATTCTTTTTGCCTCAACATTTCCCCCAGGTGTTTTTACCAAATGTTCAGGAGTCATTTCTTGAGATGGTATTCCCATTTTACTAGAAAAGGTTTCAGAGATGAAAGAATGTGTAGAACCCGAATCAAACAACACACTGGCATAATCTGAAAAAACAATCAATGTACCTGATACAACTTCATTTGATGGCCCGACATCTGCTGAAGTAGTTGCAAAGGATTTCACCACCCCTTTCTGCTTATAGTCTAACTGCTTCCCATCACTCAAGCTCTTTGTCGGACACTCATTTTCATAGTGACCCATCTCATTGCACTTAAAACATTTCACTAACTGTAAATCAAATTTGGTCTTACCTTCACCTTGATCCTTTTCAGTGCAATCACGAGCCTTATGTCCCATCTTACCACATCAGTAGTACTTTCCAGAATTCAGAAGACATTACCCAGTATGACTTTTGCCACATTTATCACAAACTGGAAACTTAGTTTTCTTACCATCAGACTTTTTTGAAGAATTCTTACCTTTCTCCTGCCACCTTGGTCTCTTCTTCTGTTGGTTTTTATAGAACACTTGATCATCGGAATCTCCATTTCCACCTTCTCAGCACATCTAACAAGCTTTTCATAACTTTTAAACTCACGATAAGCTAATTCCCTTTGATATTTTGGCATTAATCCGGAGTAAAAACGATTGATTTTACTACAAGGTCTCGGATAAAATTTGGAGCATACCTTGCCAATAGAGTGAACCTTTCTTCATAGGTAGCCACTGATTCTTCCTCTTGCCTCAATTCCAAGAATTGCTTTTCCATCCTAAGTCGAATAGCCTTAGGGAAATAATTCTCAAGAAACATACCTTTGAATTCATCCTAGTCAAGAGCATCAATCTCATCGGCGTCCCTGATATTTTTAACCATAGACCACCACTGATCTGCCTCACCCTCCAAACGGTAAATAGAAAGACTAACCTTTTGATTGTCTGAACACCCCATGACATCAAAAATCTTCTCCAGTGCTTTAATCCACCCTTCATCTAACACAGGGTCAGATGATCCTCTGAATGATGGGCGATGTTGCCTCATGAAATGTTCCACCACTGACATGTTCCTCTACGGTTGATCTAGCTGATCTCGTGTATGGATACCGCCGCCATTTATCGCTTGAGTCAACTGTGCCATTACTGTAACAAACTGTTCAGTTCCAATTCCGACCTTCTCAGGATGCTGATTCGGAAGGTTATTTCCTTCTTTATGCCTTCCTAGCACTGCTTCCCTGTTTCCTCTGCGGAAAACCAATCTGAACAAACATGTCTTAGATGAAGCAACATGGTAATATTCAAATACTATATCACTTCCATAAAAAAATATTTTTGGATAATCATTTAATAGAATTCTAACTCCTAAAGTTATCTAAACCGACCTCTGATACCAACTATAAGGCCCCAGCCTTAAACCTTACTTAATCTTGAGTTATTACAAGATTACACATTGAGGATCTTTTCGTGTTTAGAGTTTTAGAGAATTAGATCATAAAACTTGCATTACATTCCATATATAAACAAAGTGGTTACATAAAGATAGTATTCTTCAATCCCATAAATGGAAACATATTTAAAATAAAACATGGATTATTTCCTGACACTTCTTTGACACTATCATCATATCATGTACCTTTCCCTTGACCTGTGAAAAACATTTCAAAAAAAACATGGGATGAGCATAAAAAGCTCAGTATGGGTTATAAAAATATGGAAAGGAAACATAAGTTCATATATACATAATAATGAAATCATACTTTACCCATAAAACATAGGCACTTTAACATACCACATCAAATCATGAATAAATCATAGAAATCATAATACATAAAGGTAACTTGAGGCATTCATAACATTCTTACGTAGGGAGTAACCCTCTTGGTTACGTTTGGAATACCCATCACAGTATATTCCCTAAATCCCTTCGGAGAAACCTTAACGTTTCACTCCTTCGCGTTACCCAATGCATTAGAGAGCTATAACGGCCTCACCCGCCCTTAGTTTATCACGGAACCACCCGTCTTCATAATAATGCCCAAGAACCATAACATAATCATATCACATAAAACATGCATAAAGGAAACATAACATTTCCACATTTCAATCACAAGATATAAATACAACACATTGATATAATAAAAACATTATGAAAACCATTTTCAATATCAAAGTAAAACATGGTATTTATTTTTCATTTAAAAAAAAGGGTATGGCTTGTAGAGGAAGCTGAAACTCAAATAATGGTCACGGCGGAGGAGAAGTCATTGTCGCCGCATACGTACGACAAGAAAACATTCCCTTTTGTTGTTTTTTAAAATGATTTGTATAAAAAAGATTCCTTTTGAATAATTGTGAAATCCAAAGGGGTTTATACACCGTATAAAAGAAGGTTGTGTATAAAATAAAATATGCCTCAATGAAAGGAGATTGAGACGAAGTCCCATACATCGTATCCGACTTGACCCAACCATTCTTTAATCTCCTGAATAATAAACATGAGTTAATCTCTACTTGCTTAAGAACCTTTTTCAAGTTAATTATTCCTTTAATACCATGTTATGAACATCATTTAATCATTTAAGTTAATAAAGTTCATTTTGTCGGTATTTGGTTCTTAAGTCAAAAATAGACTTCTTACACTTACATGTTGTTAATTTGGTCAAAGGTTCGTTATATCCAGAATGATATTAATGATTTGGATAACATATATATAATATATATTCATCATATACATTTATTTATAATATTACATCACATTTAGAGGTAAGAAATGAAATGCACCGTTCTTGGAGACGGTAAGCCGTACGTACGCATGAACGCTACTTCCATTTCTATTTCGTATTTTATGGAATGGAATCATAATGATATAAGAGTATATTATAATTCCAGTATAATAACATATATAATATCATTAACTTTATCCTTTACACATCCCACATATTGTATTAACGAATCAAATCACTTTCAGGGGGCGGTAGTCCGCACTTCCTAAAATGAAGATATCGTGTTTACCCATAATGGAAACAATAATGGTATGCCATAAATGAAAAATACAGAAGCTTAAGGAAAGAATAAAAATATTATATATCATATATAAAAATAGTGACATCATAATGGCCACCTTTGATGATGTTAAATGAGTATTGAACAATCATCGTTTCGGGAGGCAGAATTTCGCCATCCACGGAAACCGTATGTTCTTTTACCATTTGATGTAGTTGTGTGAGATTGTATCTCGAATAAATCTTATAAAAACATCATAGTATATTGAATATACTGGTTTTGTTACAAAATAAGTAAATAAAAATATTTTAGGGGGTTGGAGAAGAAAATTAAAATAAATGAACATGAGAGAATGAATTACCTTTAAAAGTGTAACTCCTTTTTATTTGAGCCTAAAGGCTTCCTTTGAAAGGATTCTGCCCAAAGGGAATCCTCTAGGATGAGTAGAGGTATGTGGAGAGAGTAAATGGACAGGGGATGGCCGATCCAAAGGCTTGAGGAGTGTGTGAAATGAGGTAGAGGTGGGGGCCTTTTATAAGAGGAGAGGAGGGGCACTCTTGGAAAGTAAAGAAAAGTCACATTATTTTAAAATGGTATTCGGATTTAAGAGGTCCCACATTGATGTATTTCTAGGATAAGGTGATAAGGGTTCTAAATCCACTCATCCAATAGGTTTTGGACATGTGTAGGTCTTAGATATTACATTATCTTTCCATTTTATTTAAATCGTTAAATAATGAGGTCATCGCTGCATCATCATGATGTCATAAATAATTTACTTTATTTAATGTCTAAAAATTATAAAAAAAATACTATGATGTAGGAAATATTTTTAGATTTCCAATTACTATTTATAGTCAAAAATCTGAATTGTATAACCCCATGTAAAAAAGTGTTTTCGTAAAACATATGATGTTTGTGTCATTTTTACTTTTACATTAAATAAAAAGTTATTTATGTCATTTCCCAACCAATGTGGCTCCATGGGGTCCTCTAGTTGACCCATGGCTTGTCTTGGTCGGCCATGACACAACCAATTAGGGTAAGACATGTGTCAAGCTCATCTTATTTTATTAAAACATTATTTTTACCTTAAACTACACTAATTACCACTAATCGCGATTAAAAACTTAATAAGTTACTATTCACCAAAAAATTATTTTAATCTCATTGAACCACATTTTACTTCTTAATGACAACCATGTCTGTTGGATTTTTGAAACTCAAAACACAATGATGGCAAAATTTCATTTAAACGGAAAATTAGTTTTTATAAGTACCACTTACTGGTTTCACTATTCATCAAAAATTGAAGTTTTTCAGAAAATTACCAAAAATTAACCCTAAGCTATATTTGATACTCCGAATTCAAAAATGAAGTCTATTTTACAAAATTCAAAACATATAAGTCACATTAATTAATTTAATAATCAATTCCCGCTGTCAGAGCAAATAGCGTGTTTTTATAAAATAATAAGAATCAAAAGATTGACACCAGTTTAAGTCTAATTTCAAAGTGAAATTGATTCCAATGACCACCATTGGATAAAATGGTAAAAATATATTCTATTTTCACTTAAAAACCAATTAAAAATATAATCTAATCATATAAATAAATTATATTAAAAAGAGGTTTTGAATTAAAATAAAACATTTTCACTATTCATTAAAAAAATGAACTTTATCGGAAAAATACCAAAAATTCACACAAAGTAAATTTTGATGTACCAATCATAAATAATAATTTTATTTTGACAAAAATAGCTTATAAAATTTTCAAAAGATATATTTAAAAAGGGATTTCCATCAAAAGGCAGTAAAACAATCTTTTAAGAATATTAGTGTATTTCATGCATAAGATTGTACTTATTTTCATTTTAAGCCTCTAAAACACTATCTTAATCATTAATAGACATAGATAAAATATCTATTGTTCATTACTTACTTGGGATGTTACATCCTTCCCCCCTTTATAAAATTGCGTCCCCACAATTTATTACTTATCGAATAAATGGGGGTACTTATCACTCATTGCATTTTCAGATTCTCATGTTGCCTCTTCCATCATGTGGTTTTTCCACAAAACCTTTACCTGCTTAATCACCTTATTCTGTAACACTTGCTCCCTGTGGTCAAGAATCTGGACCGGTTATTCCTCATAAGATAGGTTCTCTTCCACCTGAACTACCTCTAGACTCGAAACATGAGATGGATCTGGCATATACTTTCTCAACATCGAAACATGAAAAACATTGTATACCTGAGATAAACTCGGAGGTAAAGCCACTCGGTATGCAACTGATCCAACTCTCTCCAGAATTTTTTATGGTCCAATGAACCTTGGACTCAGCATTCCTTTCTTACCAAATCGCATCACACTTTTCCATGGTGATACTTTGAGAAAAACATGATCACCTACCTCAAAAGATAGATCCTTCCTCCTGTTGTCTGCATAACTCTTCTGCCTACTCTGAGCTGTTCTCATGTGCTTCTGAATCAGCTGAACTTTTTCTGCCATCTCTTCTACCAATTCTGGTTCCATTAACTTCCTTTCACCCACTTCATCCCAGAAAGCTGGAGTTCGACACAACTTCCCATATAATGCCTGAAATGGTGCCATCTGTATACTGGAATGAAAACTGTTATTATATGAAAATTCAACCAAAGAAAGATGTTGGTCCCAACTTCCCTGATAATCCATCGAACAAGCTCGTAGCATATCCTCCAAGGTATGAATTGTTCGTTCTGACTGCCTATCTGATTGAGGATGAAAAGCAGTACTAAAATATAATTCAGTACCCAACGACTTCTGAAGGCCTTTCCAAAAGTTAGAAGTGAACCAGGGATCGCGGTTAGATACAATGGAGAGAGGAACTCCATGTAACCTGACTATCTCTTTAAGATACAAACGGGAAAGTTGATCTAGGGAAAAAGTATCTTGTATAGCAATGAAATGAGCAGATTTAGTCAAGCGATCAATAATAACCCTGATTGCATTATTACCTTGAGATGTCCTCGGTAATCCCACAACAAAGTCCATGGATATGTTTTCCCATTTCCACTCTAGCACTGGTAAAGGCTGAAGCATCCCTTTAGGTAACTGCCGCTCTACTTTAACCTGCTGAAAAGTCAAACACTTCACAGTAAAATCAGCAATATCTCTTTTCATTCAATCCCACCAGTAATACTCCCGTAGATCTCTGTACATCTTAGTACTGCCAGGATGAACTGAAAACGGGGAACTATGAGCCTCACATAACAACTCATTCTTCAACTGTGAATCACAAGGCACACATAATCTCTTCCCAAACATCAAAACACAATCATTATCAGTGTTGAATTCAGGCAACTTACTTTTCTGAACCAGCTCTACCTTTTTCTGCAACTCACTTTCTTTCTTCTGTGGTTGCTTGATTCTGTCTGATAGAGAAGATTTCACTAATACCTGAAACAAAATAGAAGAACTTCCGTCACCAACAACTTCTATGCCAAAGTTCATCAAATCCTTAACCAAAGGATCACATTCCAAACGCAACATTGCTTATGAAGCATTACTTTTTTGACTCAAAGCATCAGCCACTTTATTTTCTTTTCCCGGATGGTAATTAATTGTACAATCATAATCCTTGATTAATTCTAGCCATCTCCTTTTTCTCATGTTCAATTCTTTCTGAGTGAATATATACTTTAAACTTTTGTGATCGGTATTTATTTCACACTTTACTCCGTACAAATGATGCCTCCAAATTTTTAAAGCAAAAACAACAGCAGCTAATTCCAAATCATGTGTAGGGTAATTTACCTCATGAGTCTTCAACTGTCGTGAATCATAAGCAATTACCTGATCATTCTGCATTAGGACGAAACCAAGTCCTTTCAATGAAGCATCGCTGTAGATGACAAACTCACCCTTTCTGGAAGGTAGTGCCAAAACTGGAGCATTCACCAATCTTCTTTTCAGTTCATGAAAACAATCATCACATTCTTTTGTCCAGATAAACATAACACCCTTCCGAGTTAGCTTAGTCATTGGACCAGATAACCGTGAAAAATTTCTAACAAAACTTCGCTAATAGCCTGCCAAACCAAGAAAACTATGTATCTCGGTTACATTTGTGGGTCTTGGCCAGTCTTCCACAACCTTTGTTTTTTCAGGATCAACAGTTATCCCATCTTTAGAAACAATGTGACCAAGGAAAGAAATTTGTTGCAGCCAAAACTCACACTTGCTGAATTTTCCATATAGTTTCGTTTCTTTTAAGGTTTGAAAAAAACCCTTAAATGACTTTCATGCTCCTCTTTACTTTTAGAAAACACCAAAATATCATCAATGAAAACCACCACAAACTTATCCAAGAATTCATGGAAAATTCTATTCATTAAGTCCATGAATACAGCAGGTTTATTGGTTATCCCAAAAGGCATAACTACAAATTCATAATGGCCATATCTAGTACAAAAATAAGTCTTCGGAACGTCTCCTTCTTTTACTTTCAACTGATGGTACCCCGACCTCAAGTCAATCTTAAAAAAATACTGAGCTCCCAGGAGCTGATCAAACAAATCATCGATATGAGGCAAAGGATATTTGTTCTTAACAGTGATTTTATTCAAGGCTCTATAATCAATGCAAAGTCTCATAGAACCATCTTTCTTTTTAACAAACAAGACAGGAGCACCCCATGGTGATGTTCTAGGTCGAATGAAACCTTTCTCTAATAAATCTTGAAATTGATCCTTCAACTCTAAAAGTTCAATTTGATCCATTTGATAAGGGGGTTTTGAAATTGGCTTAGCATCAAGAACTAAGTCAACAGTAAACTCAACTTCCTGATCTGGTATTATTCCAGGAAACTCATCAGGAAAAACATTAGGAAACTCATTTACCACTGGCACATCATTAATCTGAACAGTTCCTTTATTTTCAACGATGTGTGCAAGGTAACATTCATTTCCATCTTTTACAAGTTTCTCGGCCTCTTGATATGTTATCAAAAGTAAGGGTTCATTATTGTAAACAAACTGAAATTATTTCTGAAAAGAATCTTCTTTAGATCTACAGTCAATCTTAGCATGGTAAATTGAGAGCCAATCCATACCCAGGATAACATTAAACTCTAATAGAGGTAGAACAATAAGGTTTGCAAGTAGGTTCTTTCCACAGATAAGGATAGGAAAATTCTTATAAATTCTTTTTGCCTCAACATTTCCTCCAGGTGTTTTTACCAAATGTTCAGGAGTCATTTCTTGAGATGGTATTCCCATTTTACTAGAAAAGGTTTCAGAGATGAAAGAATGTGTAGAACCTGAATCAACCAACACACTGGCGTAATCTGAAAAAACAATCAAAGTACCTGATACAACTTCATTTGATGGCCCGACATCTGCTGAAGTAGTTGCAAAGGATTTCACCACCCCTTTCTGCTTGTAGTCTAACTGCTTCCCATCACTCAAGCTCTTTGTCGGACACTCATTTTCATAGTGACCCATCTCATTGCACTTAAAACATTTCACTAACTGTAAATCAAATTTGGTCTTACCTTCACCTTGATCCTTTTCAGTGCAATCACGAGCCTTTTGTCCCATCTTACCACATCAGTAGTACTTTCCAGAATTCAGAAGACATTACCCAGTATGACTTTTGCCACATTTATCACAAACTGGAAACTTAGTTTTCTTACCATCAGACATTTTTGAATAATTCTTACCTTTCTCCTGCCACCTTGGTCTCTTCTTCTGTTGGTTTTTATAGAACACTTGATAATCGGAATCTCCATTTCCACCTTCTCAGCACATCGAACAAGCTTTTCATAACTTTTAAACTCACGATAAGCTAATGCCCTTCAATATTTTGGCTTTAATCCGGAGTAAAAACGATTTATTTTACTATCAAGGTCTCGGATAAAATTTGGAGCATACCTTCCCAATCGAGTGAACCTTTCTTCATAGGTAGACACTAAGTCTTCCTCTTGCCTCAATTCCAAGAATTGCTTTTCCATCCTAAGTCGAATAGCCTTAGGGAAATAATTCTCAAGAAACATACCTTTGAATTCATCCTAGTCAAGAGCATCAATCTCATTGGCGTCCCTGATATTTTTAACCATAGACCACCACTGATCTACCTCACCCTCCAAACGGTAAATAGAAAGACTAACCTTTTGATTGTCTGAACACCCCATGACATCAAAAATCTTCTCCAGTGCTTTAATCCACCCTTCAGCTAACACAGGGTCAGATGATCCTCTGAATGATGGGAGATGTTGCCTCATGAAATTTTCCACCACTGACATGTTCCTCTACGGTTGATCTGGATGATCTCGTGTATGGATACCACCGCCATTTATCGGTTGAGTCAACTGCGCCATTACTGTAACAAACTGTTCAGTTCCAATTCCGACCATCTTAGGATGCTGATTCGGAAGGTTATTTCCTTCTTTATGCCTTCCTAGCACTGCTTCCCTGTTTCCTCTGCGGAAAACCATTCTGAACAAACATGTCTTAGATGAAGCAACATGGTAATCTTCAAATACTATATCACTTCCATAAAAAAAATATTTTTGGATAATCATTTAATAGAATTCTATCTCCTAAAGTTATCTAAACCGACCTCTGATACCAACTATAAGGCCCCAGCCTTAAACCTTACTTAATCTTGAGTTATTACAAGATTACACATTGAGGATCTTTTCGGGTTTAGAGTTTTAGAGAATTAGATCATAAAACTTGCATTACATTCCATATATAAACAAAGTGGTTACATAAAGATAGTATTCTTCATTCCCATCAATAGAAACATATTTAAAATAAAACATGGATTATTTCCTGACACTTCCTTGACACTATCATCATATCATGTACCTTTCCCTTGACCTGTGAAAAACATTTCAAAAAAACAAGGGATGAGCATAAAAAGCTCAGTATGGGTTATAAAAATATGGAAAGGAAACATAAGTTCATATATACATAAGAATGAAATCATACTTTACCCATAAAACATAGGCACTTTAACATACCACATCAAATCATGAATAAATCATAGAAATCATAAGACATAAAGGTAACTTGAGGCATTCATAACATTTTTAGGTAGGGAGTAACCCTCTTGGTTACGTTTGGAATACCCATCACAGTATATTCCCTAAATCTCTTCGGAGAAACCTTAACGTTTCACTGCTTCGCGTTACCCAATGCATTGGAGAGCTATAACGGGCTCACCCGCCCTTAGTTTATCACGGAACCACCCGTCTTCATAATAATGCCCAAGAACCATAACATAATCATATCACATAAAACATGCATAAAGGACACATAACATTTCCACATTTCAATCACAAGATGTCAATACAACACATTGATATAATAAAAACATTATGAAAACCATTTTCAATATCAAAGTTAAACATGGTATTTATTTTTCATTTAAAAAAAAGGGTATGGCTTGTAGAGGAAGCCAAAACTCAAATAATGGTCACGGCGGCGGAGAAGTCATTGTCGCCGCATACGTACGACAAGAAAACATTCCCTTTTGTTGTTTTTTAAAATAATTTGTATAAAAAAGATTCCTTTTGAATAATTGTGAATGTCAAAGGGGTTTATACACCGTATAAAAGAAGGTTGTGTATAAAATAAAATATGCCTCAATGAAAGGAGATTGAGACGAAGTCCCATACATCGTATCCGACTTGACCCGACCGTTCTTTAATCTCCTGAATAATAAACTTGAGTTAATCTCTACTTGCTTAAGAACCTTTTTCAAGTTAATTATTCCTTTTATACCATTTTATGAACATCATGTAATCATTTAAGTTAATAATGTTCATTTTGTCGGTATTTGGTTCTTAAGTCAAAAATAGACTTCTTACACTTACATGTTGTTAATTTGGTCAAAGGTTCGTTATATCCAGAATGATATTAATGATTTGGATAACATATATATCATATATATTCATCTTATACATTTATTTATAATATTACATCACATTTAGAGGTAAGAAATGAAATGCACCGTTCGTGGAGACGGTAAGCCGTACGTACGCATGAACGCTACTTCCATTTCTATTTCGTATTTTATGGAATGGAATCATAATGATATAAGAGTATATTATAATTCCAGTGTAATAACATATATAATATCATTAACTTTATCCTTTACACATCCCACATATGGTATTAACGAATCAAATCACTTTTAGGGGGCGGTAGTCCGCACTTCCTAAAATGAAGATATCGTGTTTACCCATAATGGAAACAATAATGGTATGCCATAAATGAAAAATACAGAAGCTTAAGGAAAGAATAAACATATTATATATCATATATAAAAATAGTGACATCATAATGGCCACCTTTTAAGGTGTTAAATGAGTGTTGAACAATCATCGTTTCGGGAGGCAGAATTTCGCCATCCACAGAAACCGTATGTTCTTTTACCATTTGATGTAGTTGTGTGAGATTGTATCTCAAATAAATCTTATAAAAACATCCTAGTATAATGAATATACTGGTTTTTTTAAAAAATAAGTAAATAAAAAGATTTTAGGGGGTTGGAGAAGAAAATTAAAATAAATGAACATGAGAGAATGAATTACCTTTAAAAGTGTAACTCCTTTTTATTTGAGCCTAAAGGCTTCCTTTGAAAGGATTCTGCCCAAAGGGAATCCTCTAGGATGAGTAGAGGGATGTGGAGAGAGTAAATGGGCAGGGGATGGCCGATACAAAGGCTTGAGGAGTGTGTTAAATGAGGTAGAGGTGGGGGCCTTTTATAAGAGGAGAGGAGGGGCACTCTTGGAAAGTAAAGAAAAGTCACATTATTTTAAAATGGTATTCGGATTTAAGAGGTCCCACATTGATGTATTTCGAGGATAAGGTGATAAGGGTTATAAATCCACTCATCTAATAGGTTTTCGACATGTGTAGGTCTTAGATATTACATTATCTTTCCATTTTATTTAAATCGTTAAATAATGAGGTCATCGCTGCATCATCATGATATCATCAAAAATTTACTTTATTTAATGTCTAAAAATTATAAAACAAATACTATGATGTATGAAATCGTTTTATCTTTCCAATGACTATTTATAGTCAAAAATATGAATTGTATAACCCCATGTAAAAATTGTTTTTGTAAAACATATGATGTTTGTGTCATTTTTACTTTTACATTAAATAAAAAGATATTTGTGTCATTTCCCAACCAAAGTGGCTCCATGGGGTCCCCAAGTTGACCAATGGCTTGTCTAGGTTGGCCATTACACAACCAATTAGGGTAGGACATGTGTCAAGCTCATCTTATTTTATTAAAGCATTATTTTTACCTTAAACTACACTAATTACCACTAATCGCGATTAAAAACTTAATAAGTTACTATTCACCAAAAAATTATTTTAATCTCATTGAACCACAATTTACTTCTTAATGACAGCCATGTATGTCAGATTTTTTGAAATTCAAAACACAATGATGGCAAAATTTCATTTAAACGGAAAATCAGTTTTTATAAGTACCACTTAGTGGTTTCACTATTCATCAAAAATTGAAGTTTTTCAGAAAATTACCAAAAATTCCCCCAAAGCTATATTTGATACTCCGAATTCAAAAATGAAGTCTATTTTAAAAAATTCAAAACATATAAGTCACATTAATTAATTTAATAATTAATTCCCGCTGTCAGAGTAAATAGAGTGTTTTTATAAAACAACAAGTATCAAAAGATTGACACCAGTTTAAGTCTAATTTCAAAGTGAAATTGATTCCAATGACCACCATTAGATAAAATGGTAAAAATATATTCTAATTTCACTTCAAAACCAATTCAAAAGATAATCTAATCATATAAATAAATTAGATTAAAAATATGTTTTGAATTAAAATACAACATTTTTCACTATTCATTAAAAAATGAACTTTATTGGAAAAATACCAAAAATTCACACAAAGTAAATTTTGATGTACCAATAATAAAAAATAATTTTATTTTGACAAACATAGCTTATAAAATTGTCAAAAGATATATTTAAAAAGGGGTTTCCATCAAAAGGCAGTAAAACAATCTTTTAAGAATATTAGTGTATTCCATGCATAAGATTATACTTATTTTCATTTTAAGCCTCTAAAACACTATCTTAATCATTAATAGACATAGATAAAATATCTATTATTCTTTAAATACTTGGGATGTTACAATAGGTCAATCCTACATGGGATCCAATAGGTCCATACATAAAAAATGGAACCCCTCTTCAGATCCTCTATGTTAGTGAGTATAGAACGGAAACACAATTGGGAGCCTCTAAATATTAATCACAAAGAGTCATACTACATCGAATACTATTTTTCAAAACATAAGATTTGGAATCCTAAATGGGATCCTCAAAATGAGTATGGAAATAGAGGAATCCTACTTAGGATCCTCTATCATAACTAATCTCATGGACTCATTCGATGGAAGGGGATATCTCACAAGGGTGATATACTCAGGGAAAAATCTATGCTAGAATTGGTCAATAATTATGGTATGGTTATCATCTCAGTTTAAGGTATTGATATATGTTGGCCCAAACTCCCAACCTTTTTTTCACCTCAAGTTACACTGTAATCATATCAACTGAGCAATCACCAATGGTACAACAGTCAAGGAAAATAGTGATCTCAATTTAATTATACCAATAATTTTTAGGACCCTTAGGTGAGTATCACCTAAGGACATAATATTAGTATAATTTATTATTCAATTACATGGGGAATCACCTCTCCATTATAAGTATCTCACCCCAAAACACATATTAGGATTCCTAAATTTTCCCTGAGGATTCCACCATCGTGATATGTATTGAAAAAATACTCTTAATGGACACCTCTTTTGTCTAATTCTAAATATGGGTTAACAAAACATGAATTACCCTAAAATATAATGCAATGAAAATGTACAGATTGTGTACACCCTATTACATGTAATGTACACTCAAATAACTAACTCAGGATGTACTTGAGCCAAAAATGGAATGTAAAAGTAAAGGAAATTGTTTTTATAACAAGTAAATTGAAGGTAAGACATATGGGATACCATCCCATGTACCATAGATGGCCCAGAAAAGTATCATATCATGTCCATGCACTTCTACATGGTGTGTAACACATACAGGGTCCGGCCATGTTGTCTACATGGTGATGTAAACCAACAATATGTTTATGGAAATGTTATCAGCTACATTCCCAAAACTAGTACACAATGTGTGCTACCATTATGTTTCATGTAATTATAAATGTTAATATTAAATAAATAGGAAGAACACATGGGGTTTATTTCCAAACCACACCTCGTGTGATTAGGATTTCTGAACGGTAACCCTATCAATCATCCTAAAACACTCTTTTTCTCCTAAATTGATAAAGATCAAATGTTAGGGGGTCCTAAGTAGTCATCATAGGGATTTTAAACTATAAATTAGAAGTTTTATAGTTATTCAATGGAAAAAAACATAACAATGGTCTACCCTGTCTTGAAAATTGTTGAAACGTCGCATCGATTCATGTTTTAACAATTCAGCCCAATGATTCGGCTACTCCCGAGTTCTATAGTGGAACCTACCTTATTTCCTATCTCTATCTCTCTCTCTCCCTATCTCATATATCTCTTGGTAATGCAATTTAGAAACATTAATATGGTCTTACATGAGAAGCCATGCAAGAGGAATAATGGAAAGTAGAAATAGAAAATAAAGAAAAATAAAAAGGGTCTCAACCTAGTACCATAAAAGAGTTTATTCCACGCATAGAAAAATACCCCTTTCCAGACTCTCTAGTGAGGATGTAATATCAATATAATGTAATTTAAAAATATTAATATAAATGAAGGTGCATTAATATTATAAAATTTAATTAAATAAATATTAAATAATTATTAATTTGTATAAATTTGAATCAATCAAAATTCTTTCAAAATCTTATACTATAGTAATCTCAATATATAGAAACCAATGGAGTGGTAAAAAATATTATTAGGAATCCTTTTATAGGAGAAAGTACTATTTTATCACTTATGAGAAACTAAGAGAAAACAAAATCATATTTATACTCAGTTAAACATTCTGAGGAAACCTTAGTTTTTACAATATAAATATAACATTGAATTGGAGGGTTTTTTAGAAACCACTCAACATAATTTGTATATATGTGTTAAACATGAAAATAATAATCATCACTGCTTAAATAACCCCTGGAAAAATAGGGTTCTTAAAGATATAAATAACATAAACATAATAAATCATAGGGTATCAAAATATAATTATGAAAAATGGTTCATAATGTAATCAAATATAAAACAACACTTCATGACAGATATATTATTCTATTATAAAGGGAGAAAAATAACATAAATTGTTTTTAAAAAAAATTGTATTATTCGTTATAAATGTCTTAGTTATACGTAACTTTTAAAAAAGTTTCCATTTTATGATATATGAAAATAATACCTTATAAGAAATTAATTTTAGTTCAAAAAATATTTTCCCCATAAATATTTAATTATCATAAACCAAATTAGGAATTCCTCAAAAAACAATGTTTGATAATAAATTTCATAACACAAATAATGGATTTTGGGTTACCAAGTCCATTGGAATTATCAATTATGTACTAAAAATGATTTTATATTTTTTATATAAAAAGATAAAAATATTACATACATATTTCATAACCATATTCAAATATAATTCAATTTATACACTTAATTATTAATAATTCTTTTCATGTATTTGATTTTTCAATCTCTTTTCAATGTTGAGAGTAAATAATGTTAACAATTTGGAACTGGGTTTGTAAAGGCAATATTTTTCTTCCTTTTTCTTCCAAATAACATCATTTTAAAAAAAATTAAAGTTTATATATTTTATTCTCTATAAATAATTAAAATTTTATTATTCCATAAAATAGAATTTTACTTTTGTTTTATGAAAAAAACGAAGAAGAATTACATTCAAGGTTTTTTACTAATATCGGTTGATAACATTATATAGATCATTACTTTTTCGGTTACTAAAAAAGAACCGTATTAATTTTATATATGACATATAAATATCATAAATAATTATATAATATAAACTAAACCCATCAGATTTTGTAATCGAATGAAAAATGTATCACATTTATTCACGGAGGTTGTAGTCTGCTCAACTCATATTTCACATTTTCATTTCTCTTAATGGAAATGAGGAGGGTTATTTATTATTTTATGATCATTATTCCGAAAAACCAGTATAAAAAAGAATCTATTTTTATCATTTTAATATTGTTATATGAAACTTTATAAACATAAAAATCATATAAATATATAGAAAAAGAAATAGAGGTTTAAAAACTTATACCACACTTCTTAGATTATTGCCTTTACGATGGGGTTTCAACATTTGTGGTGTAGTATTTTGAGTAGAAAAAAATCTCATTAAGGTGGATAAGAGTGTAGAGAAGAGTATTGGGTATTGTGAGGGAGTAAATTTTGGGTTTTTTGAGTGAAGGGATGTGAGGAGTGGATGTTTCCTTTTGTAAGTGAGAAGGAATTGATATTTTTTAATAACTCAAAAAATAAACAATAATGGGATAGTAATACCAATCCTAGTCCATCCAAAATTGATTAATAAAGTATTTTTTGGAATATAAGGATGATCCAAAACACCAAAATAAAAAAGATACATTTTAAAAAAAAATTAATACCCTTTACCATTAAGGTTAATCACTTTTGCTATTTTAATTTTCACCATGGTCACTAGGTTTTCCTAAGTTCATATATAATTTATTATTTAAAATAAAATGTGTATTATTATATAATTTTAACCCACTTATAAAAAATATGAAATCCAATTTATGAAATAAAATCCTTTTCTGTATGTATAATTAATTTGGACACAAACTAACTAAAACCCCATATTTTAATTGATTATTTTGTAAGAACAATTATTTTTGATTACTATTGAATTGTCAATTACATTGATTTAAAAGAAATTAAAATAAATAATATTATTCAAATATTATTAATTTAACTATTAGATAAATACAAAATGTCATTACATCAACTTAAAATTAATTAAATGAAATGTTTGAAAAAATAGTTTTAATTAAAACACAACATAAATTATCAAAATATTGAGCTAGGGTTAATAAATTCAAAATATAATATATAAATAAATTATGACAATTTATAATATATATTATAGGAGGAAATGGTTTCAAAAATATTCAATTTATTCATATAATAAAATTATTTCATAAGACCTATTTTTTAAATTAGTACTTTCACTATTCACCAAGAAATTAATTATTTCCCAAAAATAAAAAATAATAATATTTGGATAATATGGCCATAAAAAATGATGTTAATTTTTAAAAATTCACACAAAATAATTTTATAAATATTATATTAAAATATAATCCTAAAATATTGCAAAAAATAACTTTTCATTACATATCTTTTTTTCCAAAATTCTCTCTTCTTTTAAAATTACTATAAATCATAAATAAATAACACTTAAAAATATCATTTTAACAAAAAATTATAGAATAGTAAAATGTATTATTATTATTTTAGAAGTATTAATTTTTTGGATATTTAAATTGTATTTTTTTATGAATATATTTATTAATATATATTTCATAGTCCTTTTACAATAATTTATAGATTATAATTTTATATATCCCTTATAATGGTCTTGATATTTTTTTCTGTGTTTCATGTGATGAAATTCAAAAAAATATTATTTAATTAACGTGTAGAAACATTACTCAAATAATCGATATTACACGATAAATATGGAGAAACTATAGATATTTATTTTTGATATTGGTCTGAAACATTCCTCAATTTCCTTCAACATTAATTGAACAACATATATCCACCTACATATGATAACATACCCTAATAATGATACTTTCTCCATCCAAAACTAACATTTATTATACTTTTAATATAACATCTACTTTCTTGAAGTCTTTTGTACATAACTCAAACACTTTTGATATTCATCCATGTTTTTTTCAGTATTTGATAATTTCATATATAAACATAACCATAAATTTCAGAAGGAATTCTTATAAAAACATATTCTTCATTTCTAATAAAATTACCAAATCTTTTGCGATTTTCATAATTATCAAAACTAACTAACAGTTTTAATGACTCGTATGACATGATGTCTTCATAATATCATGTTTCATCATAATTAATTGATGACATTCCAAAATAAGGTATACCATAGAGAAGTAATGGTCCACACATATGTGATCAAAAAATTTATCAATCAATTATTAGGGATATGTTATCTTTATTATGATAATTTTGAGTTCATGATAATGAATTCATATATGCATTGACATATCCTTCTTGTTTAAAAAGAGAACTGGTTCAGCCTATGGAGATGAAATTGTGTTTTATAAAACCCTAGAATAGATTCTGTTATAGTTTCATCATTATTTCTTCAAGTTCAATGGGGGTTCATTATATATGTAAATTTGTGTATTTATATATAAACAGGTATAAGTTAAATTGATAATTCAAAAATCTCACTCAGGATAAGTACCAATCAACTATTAAGGGAATACATCATTATATTCTCTTGTAAATTTTATGTCATAAATAGTAATCATATCCTTTTTATCAATCATTTGATATATATATATACATTTCATAAAAATGTATTTAATTGAATTATGATTTTCTAAAGAATAAACATCATCCCATTATAATTTTATATAATCAAATGACATTTTGGGTTATGAAAACTGATTACTTCTCCTAGAAGTTGATTTTTCCTCAATATAAACACAAATAATCCAGACCATGTATAACATCAAATTACACTCTAGCTAGTATAACCAGGATCATTAGGATATTTAACCCATAAATATTAACATATATGACGTAATATATTATAGATGAAAATATTATACTACTTGGTGTTTTTAACCATAACTGAACCTCCATGTCTCATGGTTGTGTTTGATTATTACTATTATCATTTTATGATATGGAAGAATGTGTTGAACCAGATTCAAATATGAAACTCTCTACTCATGAATGAATAAAAATTATACTTTTCACCACCTCATCTTTATGACCCATCTATTTCGTAGTGATAGAATATGATTTTCCATGCTCTCTTGGCCTTGGTAGTATTTATCATAAATTATCCTAAAAAATGATATCTTAATAAACTAATTTTCATAGATTCCATGTTTTTTATATTCAAAATTATTGAAAATATATTTAGTATTGATTGGATCCTTCATTTATCCTATTATATTATTTTTATTATCTAAATCAATTTGATATTAATTATTATTATTCCCCTACATTACACTTGTTGGGAATATCCTTGTTCCCTTTGTAGGGTTTAACCCTACATGATTTTTCATTCGGGAAGTCATTTTTCTTCTCCATTTTGGTTCATTGTGTATCTTTTTGGTGTGTCTGTCACTGTGATCGGCGTATTTCTAGGGAGGTCCTTTGTCTCACACTCTCTTTAGCCTCTAGGATATCTGCTTTATTCCAGGTCGGTGGGGTGCATCGGTTATCAGTAGTTTTTTGGTCTATGGTGCGATAGAAAGGGTTCTGCCATGGGACTATGTTTGTTCTTAGGTGAGGGTTTTTTGTTTTGTTGGTTGGTGTAGCATTGGTAGAGGGAATATTCGGTGTAGAGCTGTAGATGGTAGCGGTGAGGGTGTAGTGATGATATGATTGATTCTACCCTTCAATTACTTGCCCAGGTTCTTCATTGGCTAAATGGTTTTTCATGGTGTCCTTCCTAGTTTAAGTATATTCATCCCAAATTGTGTTGGAGGGTTTTGGTGGTTACCTATCTTGGTTAGCCAGTCATCGACATTAGTTCCTCAGGGATGAAGGCGGTTGTCACATCAGCATGTGCTTCTCGGGGAAGCTTGATTTCAGTGTCAATTTGTTCAGTTTCATTCTAGTTATCGTGTATCTAGGGTTTCTGATCTTCATATTGGTGGTCGACCACTTCTTATCCAATGATTTAAATGACAATTAATCTCCAGATGGTCAATGTCATATTTCTATATTGGTGGTTTGGATGATGAAAATGATAATTTTAGTGGTATAAATAACGATTTTTGGTGAGGATGAAGCAGACTGGTATCAGTGGTGAGTCAAGGATGGAAAACAAAGGTGATTTTGATGTCTTGAGATAATTTTATATAGGTTGTTTGTCGCATTGGATGTGAGTCTCATGGATGACGTGTGTCGACAAGGATGGGGTATTTTTAAATTTGAATGTTTTACATTTTTTGAAGGTGGAAATTATGTTATTTGGATAGTATTTACCTTCCGGGTGTTTGATTTTATATTTTTGAATTTTGTGTGTTGAAATTTTCATGATTGGTCGAATCTGGTAGTTTTTGTTATGGTTCATTGTTACCCCTTAATATTTTCATTATAAAATGAAAAAAAATTATTTGAGGAATATTCATCTCATATTTAAAGTCACATCAATCTATTTCATAGTATATTTATAACAAATCAAATTTCTTAAAACATTTGAAGGATATAAACTATTCAAATATATAAGTATTCAACCATATTATTGGATCTATTTAAATTATAGAGTAATACTTTCCCATACATTTTATGTTTACCCCATAATAAATAATCTAGTTTTTTTACCCTTTCCCATGTCCACTATATTCATTATGATTTCTAAGATAGATAGTATGAGGAAAATAATATTGAAAAAAAATATTGAAGGAATATCACTCCATTAATTACATTTATTTATTGGATTTTTCATTAATGATTAGTTTCCACCACTAATAATCATCTCCTTATAAATGATAAAAACTAATATAACATTATCTTTATAACTTAATTGGGGGAAAATAATAGATCATCGATGGAATTAATCCATTATTCCAGAATCGTGGGATCAAAAGATCCAATAAAAATAGGGGTCCTTTTTCATAAAACAGAATCAAATATAGCTTCCCTTCTCTTGAAATAAAGTGGGAATTATACCTAAATGAAGTTGTGATTCATAAACTGATTCTATTGTTCATATATCACCCTGATGTTTATAACTTCTTCTATTATCATATTATTAATCATGTTTGGGAAATTTAAAAAATTTCTATCCCATTAGTTATTGGAATTATTCCTCCTACTTATATCTATTTAATAAAACAATGAAATTCAGAGATGACAATACTCAAATTAATAACTATATCAAAGGAAAATAATAAAATCTAAGAAAATATAAAAGTAAAATAACTCATAAGTGTCATGTATATCTTATATTAGTAGTTTATGGGTTTTAATATATGATATTAATTGGCTATTTTTCACTATTTACACTTAACTATTACACAAAAATAATAATAACATGCTCTAATTGCAACTATAGAATCCTAAATCTCATACACATATTATTACAATATTTTTAATATAAACTTCTATCAATCATAACCCAAAAAGGTGGATGCCTAGTTTCTTTGGGATATTAGATGCAGAATAACTTCACATAGAAATAAACTAATTCAAATTTATTTCGATCATAATAATTTGATCATAAGTACTTGTGTTCGATTATTACTTTGAAGGATACCATAATGACATACACAAATAAATGGATAAACATTAAAACTCAATAATATAACAAACATAACAAGGAAATATAGTAAATGTGCTTAGCATCATAACATGATAATAGAAAATATTAAAATCATATGTAATAATTCTATAAAACATTAGATATAAAATTATAATGGTATCATAGGAATGTGTTAAAAATACAACACATGACCTCATATGCATAATTCACGTATCACTGGAAACAAAACACAACATTTTATGCTAAGATTATTACCTATGAATCATACATTGTTAATAATGTGATAAAAACATGGCCCAATTCATATGGGTGATATATATATCTAGGATTATATATTAAGTAATAATATATACATGTATATGTGTTCCATATAATGAATTATCATATAATGTATAAGCATAGTAAAACCCCATGAAAATTTAATGTGGAACATAATCTTATCTCAGAACATATCTAAAATATATCTCATAATAATTCCCTAGATAATATGAATTTAAATTTTTCTCAAGTTAAAATTTGAATAAATAGTAAAAGTAATTAAATATTTTATTAAAATGAAGAAATTTCATATGAATAGAGTAGTTTTAGAAGTTAACCTTTTAAACAATGTTTAATAGAATGAGAAAAGAACCATTAAATAAGTGGAGAATTTGAGTTTTTTATTATTAACAAAAAAAATAATGATTTTATATATAATAGTTATTGTTTTAAAAAATAAATTTTTTCAATAAACTTTAAAATATTAATACATTAAAATTAACAATGAATAATAAATTTCTTTTATAATTGGATTATTTTAGGGAAAATTGAGAATATAACTTGCATGAAAACGTCTATAACCCCAAAAAATAAAAGCAAAAATAAAATTGGTATATATGTAAGACAAATATTAAAATAATATATAAATATAAATGAGAATAATTAGTAGAAAAAAACTATAGAGATAGAATTAAAAATATAATGTAAAAAAAGGGTGCTTCTGAGGTTCCTTTACCTCACATGAATAATTGATTGGTATACATGTCAGAAATTATAAACAACCGAAATAAATTTATTTACTACATTATTCAGATACTTTTTAAGTTTATTTCGTCGATTAAGTGCCATTTATTATCATATATAATTCATTTTTTATTTATTTTCCCTAATGCATCATTAGAAGTTCAAAATATTTCTCAAAAACCTATTTGGTATCTTGAATATGGTCAAAGGTATCCAAAATTTGTTTCATATTCTCAAAAAAATAATAAAGATTATTTATTATTCTTCTGTAATAAAGATTTCACATAAGAATATATTTCCAAAAATTTATCCAATTTATGAATGATGACCCAGTATTCTTATTTTGGGTGATTAAAATTATAATGATCATTAATTTCTATTATCATTAATATGAAAAACAAATTAACATTCCAAAATTTTTATAATTCCATAAATATTATATTTATTCATTAATTAATTTTCTGTAACCATCCACATAAGAAATTATTGTAAAATTATATATTTTGAACAAGGAGGCGGTTAGCCGACCAACTGTGGGATGCATTTTCAATATCGAATGGATGTGTGAGAGTTAGACAGTGGTTATTCTGTTAAATAAAAATAATTTATTATATTAATTGTATTAATTATATTATATTATAGGGATAAAATGGAATTATATGTGGTAAAAGGTGGAAATTTTAATGGAATAGTAACGAGATATTGGTAAGTAGTACTTATCTTATTTAATTGGATGACTCATTTCTTAATTATATTATTCATTTTTTGAGATGTATTTTGTGGATACTAGAACCTATAATATGTTGATAAGTGTTTTTTTGAGGTATTATTTATGATCTATATTGAGAATAAAAATCTATGGTACGAGGATAATTTAGGTAGTGAAAAGGAAACTTTTTAAGTGAAAGGAGTGTCATTTTTTAATACATATTAATTAGTAATAAAGAAAGTTATATTAATTTAATGTGTATAGAAATATAAAAAAATAATGAATATAATATTCATGGGGGTCAATAAATCCCTCATACAATCAATTAAATATTTATTTTTTTGATATTTAAGGTTTTTACCCTATGAAAGAACACTGTTACATTATTTTTTCCATTATAGGGCTAACCATATTTTACCTTGGGAATTTTTTTTATGCTTAAAAATAAAATATACCTTATTAACTAATTCCATAATTTTGATTCAAAATATGAAATACATATCCTATATGAACTTTTTAAAGTGGTAAATTAATTTTCATATAAAAACTCATGAAACAAATAAAAAATATTTTCAAAAAATGAATTTCTAATCATTAAATGAATTTATTATTTTTTTTAAGGTAATGAAATATGACCTTTAAGATAATAAAAGAACAAAGTACAATGTTTACTATTGGAGAAAGATACACACACAAATATTTACTTAAGTATACTGTGAGTGAGTGCTCATTCATTGGGGAGATAGTATCCCACCCTTTACCCATAGAATTTTCCCTCTCCATCGTGTTTTAACATGCTCCTGTGGCCCACCTACATCTTCTGGGGGTATGGAATCAACATCATCAGCTTTTTTCTCCATTTCAACAACTTTATCATTGAATTTTTCATACTCCACACTAATACCTAGTTGATGTAACTCAATAAAGTTATGAGAATTAAACATTAAACATGTTTTATTATTTATATGATGTATTATAAAAAACATCATCCTTTCCCACTCCATTCTCACATGGCAGAACCATAGCTAAAGGAGTGAAGACCATATATTGTTTTCCACCATAAATAGAATTCTTCAAATTGGAAGTGTGAGAATCTACTAAAAATAGCTTTACCATAGGTTATCTTTTTATGTTTTCCCTACTCATGAGAGAGAAGATCAGATACCTGAATTGGAGCTGATTCTAGGCTATTATAATTATTGATGTTTTCACCACCATCTGTAAGGAATAATATGTCCTTTTATCTATGCTTGAAATCTACTTTCTGATAATAGGTTCAATTACAAGTTGATTGAAGACATTATCAGAATATTAATTTTAGGTGTTTACATTTCAATTATCACTTTGATAGTCATTATAACCTCACATGGGATGTACATCCACTACAAACATGGATCTCTATTGAGCAACAAAACTATTACAGGTATAATATGGTTTCCCATTGTCCATGTAATTCATATCTTATATTCCTAATGATGGTTTTCCCTCCCTTCATATCCATGGTGGAACCATGAATGAATTTAGAAGAAGAGGCTCTACATTCAGATTCTTCTTCAATAAACAATATAAGAGAATATGTACCTTCCTCTTGAGGATGAGTCGTTTTCTTATAAAATTGTACTACATTGATCTTGGACTTTCCATTTCTATTATTAATAAAGATCATTTTTTCCTACAAAAATATAGCATCGACATGTACATTTTCATCATCTTCCCTATCTACATGATAATCCTCCAAATCGGCATCCTCATTATCAACCCTTAAATATCTAGTTATCACATTTTAAATGGGAGAGTAGTAGTAGGAAGAGGAGTTTCATCCATAATATCAGCCCCCAACCTCTTAGGAATTTCAAGCACAGTCATAGAAGAAGTCATTAAATTATAATAATATACTTTATAAATAGTTAGGAGAGCATTAGAGAATTACTTTTAAGGTAGTCTCTAAGGGTTGAAAATTTTATCCCTTTTGAAAGAATCATCAATATTAGTAGGAATCGTTCCATGTACAAGTTTCAAGCCTTTGGAGGGTAAATCATCATCACATATAGAATGAAAAATAGGATTGTTCATGGTGTCCAATGGGTTAGCATTATTATCTATCTTGTGGAAATGTTCACATAACAAAGGCAACTTTCAAACTCAATTATAATATTTATTTCTCCCTGAAGAGTGGTGAGGTCTACCATGTATATCAATTTTGAACATAAGTAATCTTAAACCAAAATCATAGCATAATTTCCAAAAGTAACCAATTCAGTGGCAGAATCCATCCTCATCAGTGTGTCGATTTTAGAAGTAATATCATATAGAATTTCTGTATTATATAATACTGGATTAAGATAGTGTATTTTGATCTACAATTGTGTGTGGGTGTCTTTGAACTCATTATGGTTGAAATTTAAACTATATTTATGGACTCTAATATTAACTAGGCTTAAATGATTTTTCTTAAAGTTCTTAGAAAAAATCAGAAGAATAGTTTTAATAAGTTATTCATAAATATTATAAATAATTTTCATTAAATTCATTATTTAGTGATGATAAATTAATTTTATTAAGATAAAAGTACATTATATATAGAAATATCAAAATTTTATAAAAAATAAATTAATTTATTATTAAATTACTTGTTTTTAATTTTTAAAATTGAATACCTACCTAGAAGGGAATAATCTACAAATTTGTATTAAATTAATCATTTTTAATGTATTTTAATATTATATTTTATAATAATTTCAAGAAATATAATGAGAACATTAAAAATATTTATTACATAAATAATTATATATCATCATAAATTCTTCTTAAAACCCCTAAATGCATACACATAATATCTAGGGGTAATATAAGAAATGATGGTATTCATGGGTGGTGATTTAACTATAAGGGTCCTCCTATGAAATTATAAAATCTTAAACTTCTCCCATTGATGATTTCCATCAAGTTATACTTTTGAAATTTCAATTTTGTATTAATTTAAGGAAAACCCTACTGATGATACAACCATCCAAAGATCAAAAAAATGATCCTCATAAGGAATAATCCCAGTATTTAATTACTTTATGTTTCCACTCTACATAGATTTCATAACGCAGTTACTTCTATTTTTACATTTCTATTAAATAGCCTTTGACATAATAGGTGTAACGAACCCTAGTATTTATAGAATAATACTATTAAAATTATATTAATATTTTTTTGAAGATATTAATTTAATGTTAAAGTTGATTTTTTTCTGATAGCACACTCAACACGCAACAATGAGTTTCTCCAAATTCTAACATTTCACACAAAAGTAAGTTATACAGAAATATAATATAATAATAATAATATTATTATTTTAAATGGTAGATAAAACCTTGCCATTGTATTGGTGAGAATTAAAAGAACTAAAACCCATATTATTACACTAATTTTTTAAATGTTTTTATATTAATCCAAAAAAATTTATAGTCTTAAAATGATAAAAAAATCCACATTTAATCATAAAATACTCTAATATTTTAAATGTGTCGTTTTACCACCATTTAAAAAAGAATCCATTTTAAATGTTGTTTATTTATTTTTTATATATTATATTTTACAAAATAAACATCTTATATATAATTGGGTCATCAATATTTGTTGTGGTTAATTTTATAGTAATTTTATGATCAAGTTCCTTTTTAATGAATAGTGAAAAATACTGCCTTTTAATTCAAATGTTCATTTTCATATACTTTATTTATATAGTTAAAGGACAATTTTATTTATTTATAATGCATAATAGGATTAATTTCTTATCATTTAATCCAAATTTGGTCATTGGTGGTAATTTCTCATTGAAATTAAACATAAAAACATATCAATCTTTTGATAGTTATTACTTTATAAAAATGTGCTTTTGGATTTGAGAACGAGATTTAATTTTAAATTAATTTCTGAAAATTCATTATTTTGAATTTAGAAAAATGGAATACATATTTGGAATCACAAGGACCAAATTGTGTAAATAGGTACCTTTTATTTTTGGACATTATGAATAGAAACTTCAGTAATTGTTTTCATGTACCATGGTTAAAGGGTTAATCAGGTAAATAAGGTTAAAAGTTAATATTATAATAATATAAAACTATTCTAACATGTGTACTAATCCTATTTAATAACTTCTTGATGAAAATTTTCATCCTTGGGATGACATTAGGACCCCATTTATCCACTTGGGAGTGATAATGACATGTTATAATAAATAATATAAAGTAAAGAGAAATATAACATAAACATGTATCTTCCTATTAAATTAATTTTTATATGGGGTTATATGAATGATATCTAATAATATAAATATTCATTATAATGGTAAATAATTTCCTATATCATAATATTTTATTTATAATTTTTAGACATAAATTAAATAATGTAAATTAATAAACAATGATGACTCAGTGATTGCATCATTAATAAAAGATTAAAATAAATATTATTTGATATAATTTAGGTCATAGATGAATTTTATAGGTGAATACGACATGTTATGATTGATTCAATTTTTTATATGATGGAATCAAGTTATTTTGTATTTGTAAAAAAGTAATGTATGAATAGTGACAAAAATTAAATAATTCATAACATAAAATATACAATAGTTCATTAAATCATATTAAATTCTTATGAAATATAAGTATAAGGACCCGGCCTTAAAACATTAAATAATATTGAATTAAATGAATTAATTTACATTGAGGATCTTTTCAGGATTAGAGTTTTAGAGAATTAGGACATAACTATTACATCTCAAAAGATTACAAAGTAGAAACTTCTACTCAGTTTCAATTTTTTTCATAAAATAAAAACTCTTGAAAAAAAGAGTCATGTCTAGTTCCATGTTTTAGACATCATGACTTTTCCTTGATCCCATCCTTGATCCTATTCATCTTTATGTCCTGTGAAAACATTTAAAAACTTAGGATGAGCATAAAAAGATTAGTAAGGTTTATAAAACAAAGAAACAAAACATTAGTTCAGAAATACAAAAAAACATGAAATATTTTACTTACCTCATGAAATCATAAGATTTATGAATAACACATAGAAATCATAAATCATAAAGGTAACTTGTGGCATCCATAACATAGTTACATTGTAGCTATCACAGCTACATAGGGAGTTACTTTGGAATACCCATCACAGTATATTCCATAAATCTCTTAGGAGAAAAATTCATGTTTACCTCTGTTACATTACCCAATGAATTGGAGAGCTATCTCAGGCTCACCCACCCTAGGTTTATCACGGAACCTCCCGTATACGTAAATAATTCCCAAGAACCATAACATTATCATAACACATAACATAAGCATAAAGAAAAGATTACATTTCCACATTGCAATGACAATATAACATTTCAATATATTAACATATCAAAAGAATTATTAAAACCATTTTCAATACCAATAATATGTAAAATAGTATATGGTGTTTATTTTCCTTTTATAAACATTATGGCTTGTTAAGGAAGTCGAAGATCAAATAGTACTTGCGGCGGTGGAAAGGTCGTTGTCACTACTTATGTTAAAAAGAAAGATTATTTTTTTCATTTAGTAAAACAAATCATAGAAAAAGATTCACTTTTAATGAAATAAAAATTAAAAGGAGCTTATACATCATATAAATGAAATTCGTGTATTAGAACAAAATATACCTCAATCAAAGGAGATTGCGATGAAGTCACTTACCTCATGCCTGACAAGACTCGATCGTTATTTAATCTCATGAATAATAAAATAACATTAATTTATACTTGCTTCAAAACCTTTTTATATTTTATTATTCCTTTTATATCAATTATTACAATGATATAAACATTATGTAATCATTTAAGTTAATAATGGTCGTTTTGTCAATATTTGGTACTTCAGTATAAAAAGAACACCTTATATTTACAAGTTATCCATGTGGTTAACATTTCCTTATATCCAAAATTATATTAATTATTTAGATATCATATATATCATATATATCCAGTATATATATGAATTTATAATAGTACTAATCACTTGGAGATAAGAAATGAAATGCACAGTTCATTGAGACGGTTAGTCGTACGTACACATGAATGCTACTTTCATTTCTATTTCATATTTTAATGGCATTAAAACATAATTATAAAAAGTTATGTTATAATTCCACTATAATATCATATATAATATCATTAACTCCATCCTTTCTACGTACCACATATGGTATGAACGAGTAATATCACTTTTAGGGGACAGTAGTCCGCACTTCTTCAAAAGAAATTATCGTGTTTAACCATAATGGAAACCATAAAGGAATGCTATAAAAAAATATAGAAGCATAATGAAAACATAAACATAATATATATATCATATAAATATAGTGTCATCTTAATGGCCACCATGAAAGGCGGTAGAAGATGATCGAACAATCATCATTTCGTGAGGCGTTAGTTTTCCATCCATAGAAAGAGTATGTTCTTCACCCATTAGATGGAGGTGTATGTATGTGCAGTTAGAATAAATCTCTTAACAACATCCTATTATATTTATGATACTAGTGTTTTAATAAAATAATTGAATAAAAATAGTTTAGGGGTTGGAGAAGTAAAATAAGAGAAAATAAGTTAAGAGAAACTGTTACCTTTAATTTGGTTAACTTTCTTTTGAATGAACCAAAAGGGTATCTTGAAGTTCCTTCTTCCTAAGGTAAGGATTCATGGAGGAGGAGAGGGATGTAGGGAGATTAATTGGGAATAGTTTGGACGAGCCAAAAGGCTTGAGAGGTGTGAGGAATTGGTTAGAAGTGAGGGATTTTTATAAGGGAGGAGGGGATCTTTAGTAAAGTGTGATAATAATATTTTATTATATAATCATATTCAGTTTCTAAATCTCTGAAAATAATTAACGTAGAAGATATGATGCCTCATGGTTAAAATAAATTCATCCAATATGAATTGGACAGCTTTTGGATGTTATTTTAATATTTATAATTTTATTTATTTATATCATTTATTAATGAGGTTAACACTACATCATTATTGTGTCATAAATAATTTTATTTATTTGATGTTTAAAATTATAAAACAAAAACCATGATGTAGTAAAACGTTTTATATTTCAAATGAATATTTATAGTCGAAAATATAACTTATATAACATAATGTAAAAATTAATTTACAGATAGATATTTGTTAATATCATTTTTGCCTTTACTTTAAGTCTATTAAAATAACCTGTCATTATCAATAATAATTGGCTCCATGGGATCCCAAAATAGACCCAAGTATTATCATGGTCTGCCATTACTCATACATTAAGGTTTGGACAAGTGTTAATGAAATTTTTAATTATTATAATATTCTTTTTACCTTGAATTACTTTATTTACCTTTAACCGTGGTAAATAAAAGTCCAAAGTTACTATTCATCCATAATTATTTTCAGCTTATTGAACCAAATTTTTATTTCTAATAATATCCATGTATGTTAGATTTTCGAATTTCAGTTCACAGAAGTGGTAAAATTTCATTTAAATGAAAAAGGCAGTTTTTTATCTACTACTAAGTGGTTTAACTATTCATCAACATTGAAGTTTTTTAGAATAATACCAAAAATTCCGCCTAAGATATATTTGATATTCAGAATTAAAAAAAGATTTCTATTTTACAAAATTATAAACATAAAAGTTACATTAAATAATTTAAAATTAATTCCCATTTTCAAAACAAATAGCGTGTTTCTAAGAAACAATATCTATCAAAAGATTGATACTTGTTTATGTCCAATTTCAAATTGAAATTAATTCCAATAAAAAACATTGTATTAAATGGTAAAAATATATTCTAATTACACTATAATACTAATTGAAAAATATAATATAAATGTTTAAATAAATTAGATTAAATGGAACTTTTAAATTAAAATACAACATTTTCACTATTCATTAAACAATGACCTTTATCACAAATATACCAAAAAATTATCAAAAGTAAATTTTGGTTTCCCAATTCGAATGAAGAAATGTATTTGGCCAAATAAAACATATAAAAGTGTCCAAAACTATATTTAATGAGGGTTCACCATTAAAAGGATGTAAATCTACATTTTAATGTAAATTATGCTTATAATTAAATTCATTCAAATTTTAAGCCTCTAACTTTTTTTTATTAAATATAAATACATTTAACAAACATGTATAATCATATTATGGTTATTTTTGTTCGTTCCCTCCAATATAATGTCTAGGAGTTAACTACCATTTAAAATAATAATATTATATTATTAGTGTGCAACATAAGATTTCAAAGAAACCTGTTGTTGCGGATTGGGTATGCTATCGAACATAGAAACACCTTTAAAGTAAAATTAATTAATATTTTATTAATAAATATTAAAAAATATGAAAATGTGTTATTCTTTATTAACTTGGGATGTTACATCCTTCCCCCCTTTTGGAAATTGCGTCCTCACAATTTTTATTCACTTATCAAATAAGTGGGGGTATTTATCCCTCATAGAATTTTCAGATTCCCATGTTGCCTCTTCAACAAAATGGGTATTCCACAAAACCTTTACTTAGAAAAGTAACTTTTTCCGCAACACTTTCTCTCTATGATCAAGAATCTGGACTATTTGTTCATCATAAGAGATATTCTCTTCCAACTGAACTACCTCTGGGCTCAAAACATGAGATAGATATAGCATATACTTTCTCAAAATAGAAACATGAAAAACTTTTTGAACCTGGGATAAACATGGAGGTAATGCCACTCTGTAAGCAACTGATCCAACATTATCCAAGATTTCATAAGATCCAATGAACCTCGGACTCAACTTTCCCTTCTCACCAATATGCAATACACATTTCCATGGAGAAACTTTGATAAAGACATGATCACCTACCTCAAAAGAAAGATCCTTCCACCGGTTATCCGCATAATTTTTCTGCCTGTTCTAAGCCGTTCTCATTTGCTTTTGAATAAACTGAACCATTTTTGCCATCTCTTCTACCAATTCTGGCCCCATCAGCTTATTTTCGACTACTTCATCCCAAAAAGCTGGAGTTCGACAACACTTTCCATATAATGCCTCAAATGGAGCCATCTGTATACTGGACTGAAAATTTTTATTATATGAAAATTCAACCAATAAAAGATGTTGGTCCAAATTTCCCTAGTAATCTAGTGAACAATCATGTAGCATATCCACCATGGTCTAAATTGTTAGTTCTGACTGCCCATCTGATTGTGAATGAAAATCTTTACTAAAATTTAATTCATTAACCAATGATTTATAAAGGCCTTTACAAATGTTAGATGTAAACTTGGGATCATGATCAGAAACAATGGAGAGGGGAACTCAATGCAACTTCACTATCTCTTTAACATAAAAACTAGAAGGTTTATCTAGAGACAATTTATCTCGAATAGGAAGGAAATGACCACATTTAGTCAATTGGTCAACAATATCCCAGATTATATTATTACCTCAATATGTATTCAGTAATCCCACAATGAAGTCCATGGATATATTATCGCATGTACACTCTAGCACCGGTAAAGACTGAAGCATCCCTTTTGGTAAATATTTCACTTCTTTAACCTGTTGACAAGTCAAACACTTCACAGTAAAGTCAACATATATCTTTTCCTTCCATCCCACCAGTAATAATTTGAAGATCTCTATACATATTAGTACTACCAGGATGAACTGAAAATGGGGAAC
The DNA here is from genome assembly GCA_963277665.1 of Viscum album. Taxonomy (NCBI): domain Eukaryota; kingdom Viridiplantae; phylum Streptophyta; class Magnoliopsida; order Santalales; family Viscaceae; genus Viscum; species Viscum album. The sequence continues at coordinate 439,134,665 of OY728145.1, read as the reverse complement.
TATGAGATTCATATAACAACTCATTCTTCAATTGTGAATCAAAAGGTGCACATAATCTCTATCCAAATATCATTTTGTTTTTTCTACACTTTCTTTATTCTGTCTGATAGGGATGATTTTACTGGCACCTGAAAAAAACAGAAGAATTTCCTATACCAACAACTTCTATGCCAAAGTTCATCAAATCAAAAACTATAGGATCTCGTTCCAAATGTATCATGGTTAATGAATTATTATATTTTCGACTCAAATCATCAGCCACTTTATTTTCCATTCCTGGATGGTAATGGATCATGTAATCATGATCCTCAAATAATTCCAACCATCTCCTATGTATCCTGTTTAATTATTTCTGAGTGAATATATACTTTAATCTTTTTTGATTAGTATATATTTCACATTTTACTACGTACAAATGAAGCCTCAAACTTTTTAAAGAAAAAACAATAGCAGCTTATTCCAAATCTGGTGTAGGGTAATTTATCTCATGTGGTTTCAACTGACGTGAAGCATAAGAAATTACCTGATTATTCTGCATTATGATACAACCAAGTCCTCTCAACAAAGCATCACTGTAGATAAAAAACTCACCATTTCTGTAAGGTCGTTCCAAAACTGGATTATTCACCAATCTTTTTATTCATTTCCTAAAAACAATCATCACATTCTTTTGTCTATATGAACTTAACACATTTCCAAGTTAACTTAGCCATTGGACTAGATAACCATGAAAAATATTCAAAAAACCTTCATTAATAACCTTCCAAACTAAGAAAACTACGGATCTAGGTTATATTTTTGGGTCTTTTCCATTCGTCAACAAATTTTGTTTTAGCAGGATCAACAGTTATGCCGTTTTTTGAAACAACGTGACCAAGGAAAGAAATTTGTTTTAACCAAAACTCACACTTTCTGAACTTACAAAATAGTTTCTTTTCTTTTATGGTTTTCAAGACAACCCTTAAATGACTTTGATGTTCCTATTTACTTTCAGAATAAACAAAATTATCATCAATAAACACAACCACAAACTTATCCAAGAACTCATGGAAAATTCTACTCATAAGATCCATGAATACAGCAGGTGCATTGGTTAAATAAAAAGGAAAAACTACAAATTCATAATGGCCATATCTAGTACATAATGTGAACTTTGGAATGTCTTCTTCCTATAATTTCAACTGATGGTTCCCTGGCCTCCAATAAAATTTAAAAGAATACAGATCTCCCTTAAGCTGATAAAAAAATAGTCGATATGAGGCAAAGGATACTTGTTCTTAACAGTGATGTTATTCAATGCTCTATAATCAATGAAATGTCTCATTGAACCATCAATAATTTTAAAAAACAAGACAGGATCACCCCATGGTGATATGATAGGTCGAATGAAACCTTTATCTAATAACTCATGCAATTTCTTTTTTAACTCTAAAAGTTCAATTTGACCCATTCGATAAGGGGGTTTTGAAATTGGTTTAGAATCAGAAACTAAGTCAATAGTAAATTTAACTTCCCAAACATGTATAATACTAGGAAACTCATTAGGAAAAAAGTCAAGGTACTTATTTAAAAATGTCACATCATTAATCTCAACAATTCAATTATTTTCAACAATATGAGAAAGGTAAAAATCATTTACATCTTTTACTAGTTTCTCAGCTTCATGATATGTTATCAAAATCAAGGGTTCATTATTATACACAAACTGAAAATATTTCATAAAAAAAACTTCTTTATATCTGCATTCAATCTTAGCATGATAAACAGAAAGCCAATCCATACCCAAAATAACATCAAACTCTCTAAGAGGCGAAACAATAAGGATTACAGGTAGATTCTTTCTGCACACAAGGATATGATGGTTCGTATGTTTTCTTTTTTTCTCAAAATTTCCTCTAGTTGTTTTTACCATAATTTCGGTATTCATATCTTGAGATCGAACTCCCAATTTACTATAAAACCTCTCAGAAATGAATGAGTGTGTAGACCCTAAATCAAACATCACATTGGCATAATCTGAACAAACAAACAATGTACCTGATACTACTTCATTTGATGGCCCAAAATCTACTTAAGTAGTTTCGAAGGATTTCACTTCCCCTTTTTTCTTTTAGTCTAGCTGCTTTCCCTCAGTTGAGTTTATTGTTGGACACTCATTTTCATAAAGACCCATTTCATTGCACTAAACTTTTTTAACTGAATTTATATCATATTTTGTCTATCCATTACCTTGATCTTTTTCAGTGTAATTACGAGCCTTTTGTCCCATTTTACCACATTGGTAGCACTTACTAGAATTCAAAAGAAATTCCCCAGCATTCATTTTACCACAATTTTTAATAACTTTAATATTAATTATCTTACCTCAAACATTTTTGAAGAGTTCTTCCCTTTTGTCTGTCACCTCAACCTCTTATTTTGTTGTTTGTCAAAGAACACATGATTATCAAAAAACTCAATTTCCCCATTCTCCACACAACGAACAAGTTTTTCATAACTTTTGAACTCATGAGAAGCTAAACCACTTCGATAGATTGGATTTAATCCTGAGTAAAAATTGTTGATTTTACTTTAAAGATCTCCTATGAAATTTGGAGCATACCTTCCTAGTAAAGTGAATTTTTCTTCAGAAATAGCCACGGAGTCATCCTCCTGTCTCAATTCTAGGAAATGTTTTTCCATACTAAGATGAACCACCTTAGGAAAATATTTCACAAGAAACATACCTTTGAATTCATACCAATCAAGAGAATCAATCTCCACACTGTCCTGAATATTTTTCATCATCGACCACCACTGATCATCTTCACCTTCAAAACGGTAAACAATGAGACTAACATTTTGATATTCTGAAAAACCCATGACATCAAAAATATTTTCCAGTTCATTAATCCACCCTTTTGCTAGCACAGGGTCAGATGATCCTTTGAATGGTGGGGGTGTTTCCTCACGAAATGATATACTACTAACATGTTCCTCTGTGGTTGATCTGGATGATCTAATGCATGGATAGGAACACCATTTATAGCCTGATTCAATTGTGCCATCACTAAAACAAATTGTTTAGTTCTGAATTCGACCATATCAGGTTGCTGATTTGGAAGGTCATCTTCCTCCTCATTTCATCCCAATATAGATACCCCGTTTCCTTTGAGTAAAATCATTCTGAACATAGAGATATCTCAGGTGAAGTAACATATTAATCTATAAATTCTATATGATTGCAATATTAACTAAAATTAATTTATGGATATTAATTTAACAATACACCAACTCCTAAAGATATCTAAAATGGCCTATGATACCAACTATAAGGTCCCGGCCTTAAAAAATTACATAATATTGAATTAAACAAATTAATTCACATTTCGGGTCTTTTCCGGTTTTGAGTTTTAGAGAATTGGGACATAACTATTACATATCAAAATATTACAAAGTAGACACTTCAACTCAGTTTCCATTTTTTCATAAAATAAAAACCCATGAAAAAAAGAGTCATGTCTAGTTCCATGTTTTAGATAACATGACTTTTCCTTAATCCCATCCTTGACCCTATTCTTCTATTTGTACTGTGAAAACATTTCAAAACATGGGATGATCATAAAAATCTCAGTAAGGGTTATAAAACAAAGAAAGAAAACATTAGTTTATAAATACATACAAAACATGAAATCTTTTAATTACCTCATGAAATCATATGATTTATGAATAACACATATAAAACATAAATCATAAAGTTAACTTGTGGAATCCATAACATACTTACATTTTAGTTATCACAGCTACATACAGAGTTACTTTGGAATACCAATCACAGTATATTACCTTAATATCTTAGGAGAAACATTCACGTTTACCTATGTCTCATTACCCAATGCATTGGAGAGATGTCTCAGGCTCACCCACCAAAGTATTATCACGTAACCACCCATATACGTAAATAATTCCCAAGAACCATAACATGATCATAACACATAACATAAGCATAAAGGAAAGATAACATTTCCACATTGCAAAAACAATATAACATTTCAATATATTAACGTATCAAAAGAATTATTAAAACCATTTTCAATACCAATAATATGTAAAATTGTATATGGTATTTATTTTCCTTTTAAAAATATTACAGCTTGTTAAGGAAGCCGATGATCAAACAATACTCGCAGTGGTGGAAAGGTCATTGTCACTACTTATGTTAAAAAGAATCATTATTTTTTTTGTCATTTAGTAAAACGCTTCGTAGAAAAATATTCCCTTTAAATGAAATAAAAATTCAAAGGTGTTTATAAAGTGTATAAACTTACATCTTGTATTAGAACAAAATATGCCTCAATGAAAGGAGATTGAGACGAAGTCCCTTACCTCGTGTCTGACATGACTCGATCGTTCTATAATCTACTAAAGAAAAAACTAAAGTTAATTTCAACTTTCTTAAGAACCATTTTCATGTTTATTATTCCTTTAATATCATTTATTACCATGTTATAAACATTATGTAATCATTTAAGTTTATAATGGTCATTTTGTCGATATTTGGTAGTTCAGTAAAAAATGAACACCTTATATTTACAAGTTGTCCATGTGGTAAACATTCCATTATATACAGAATTATATTCATTATTTATATATCATATATATCATATATATCATATATATCATATATATCCAGTATATATATGAATTTATAATAGTACATATCATTTGGAGATAAGAAATGAAATGCATTGTTCCTTGAGACGGTAAGCCGTACGTACGCATGAACGCTGCTTTCATTTCTATTTATTGTTTTAATTGAATTAAAACATAATGATACATAGGTATGTTATAATTCCAGTATAATATCATATATAATATCATTAACTCAATCCTTTTTATATACCACTTATGGTATGAACGAGTCATATAACATTGAGGGGATAGTAGTCCGCACATTCTCAAATGAAATTATCACGTTTACCCATAATGGAAACCAAAAAGTAATAATATAAAATAAAAATACAGAATAATAAAGAAAAAATAAATACAATATATATATTATGTAAATATAATTTCATCTTAATGGCCACCATGATAAGCGGTAGGATATAATCAAACACTCATCGTTTCGTGAGGTGTTTGTTTTCCGTCCACAGAATCAGTATGTTCTTTAAACATTAAATTAAAGTGTGTCTATTTGTAGTAAGAATACATATCATAAAAACATTCTAGTATATTGAGGATTCTTTTTTTTTTGTCATAAAATAAAGTAATAAAAATATTTTAGGGGTTGGAGATGTAAAATAAAAGAAAATAAGTAAAGAGAAATGGTTACCTTTAATTTGGGTAACTCCCTTTGGTATGAACCAAAATGGTTTTTTGATGTGCCTTATGCCTAAAGTAAGGCTTCTAAGAGGAGTATAGAGATGTAGGGAGATTAATTATTAAGATTTTGGATGAGTCAAAAGGCTTGAGATGTGTGAGGGATTGGTTAGTAGGAAGGGAATTTTATAAGGGGAGGAGGGGCTCTTTAAGAAAGTGTGATGATATTATTTAATTATATAATGATATTCGGTTTCTAAAGGACCAAAAAGAATTAATGTATAAAATAATATGACTCATGGTAGAAATAAATTCATTAAATAATAATTGGACAGGTTTTGGATGTTATTTCAATATTTATAATCTAATTTATTTAAATCATTTATTAATGAGGTGAACAATGCATCATTATTGTGTCATAAATAATTTTATTTATTCGATGTATAAAAATTATAAAACAAAGACCATGATGTAGGAAATATTTTAATATTTACAATTAATATTTATAGTCCAAAATATAACTTATATGACACCATGTAAAAATTAATTTATAGAGAGATATTTGTTTATGACATTTTTCCTTTACTTTATGTTCATTAAAATAAAGTGTCATTTTCATTCATTAGTGGCTCGATGGGGTCCCAAAATAGACCCAAGGATTCCCATGTTCTTACATTACTTATCCAATAATGTTAGAACAAGTGTTAAGGTAATTTTGAATTATTATAATATTCTTTTTACCTTGAATTACCCTATTTACCATTAACCGCGGTGAATAAAAGTCGAAAGTTTCTATTCACCAAAAATTATTCTCATCATATTGAACAACATTTTACTTACTAATAAGAACCATTTATGTCATATTTTTTAAATTCATTTCACATAAGGGGTAAAATTTCATTTAAATGAAAAATTCATCTTTTTAACTACTACTAAGTGGTTTCACTATTAATCAAAATTGAAGTTTTTCAGAAAAATACCAAAACTTCATCCTAAGAAATATTTGATATTCCGAATTCAAAAATGATGTCTATTTTACCAAATTATAAAAATTGAATTTGTGTTAATTAATTTAAAATTAATCCCCGTTATCAAAACAAATAGCGTGTTTTTAAGAAACAATAACTCTCAAAATATTGATACTAGTTTATATACAATTTCAAAGTGAAATTATTTCTAATAAAAAACATTGGATTAAATGTTAAAAATATAATCTAATTACACTTTAAACCCAATTAAAAAGATAATATAACCATATAAATAAATTAGATTAAAAGGAACTTTTGAATTAAAATACAATATTTTTCACTATTCATTAAAAAATAAACATTATCAGAAAAATACTAAAAAATTAACCAAAGTAAATTTTGTTGTCCTGATTCTAAAGAAGAATTTTATTTGGTAAAATAGAACATATAAAAGTGACCAAAACTAGATTTAAAGAGGGTTCTCCATTGAAAGGCTGTAAATCGACCTTTTAATGTAAATTATGCTTACAATTAGATTCATTCTCATTTTATGCCTCTAACTTTTATTGGATAAATATAAATACATTTAACAGACATGTATAATCATATTTTAGTTAGTTTTTTTCATTCACACTAATACAAATTCTAGTAATTAACTACCATTTAAATTAATAATATTATATTATTAGTGTGCAACGTAAGATTTCACAGAAACCTATTGTTGTGTATCTGGTACGCTATCAAACAAAGTAACCCCAATAAAGTAAATTTAATTAATATTTTATTCACAAATATTAATAAATATGAAAATTTATTTTTCTTTTTTACCTGGGATGTTAATACAAGATTTAAAAAATTGTTAAGATAAGTAAAAAATATGTCATAAATGACTTTTTGTGGGTCGTTTTACATGATAAGGTAATTACATTAACCCACAATGTGTAAATAACATGATATCATTGTACGATTAAAAAGGGTAAAATAAAGGTTAAACCAAAAATATATGTATAAAAAAAATTAAAAACTAGTCTAAAAAATATTGTATGAAATGTATTGAAACCAATATCATGATATCTTTTAATAAAAAGTGTTATGTACCTTTCGAAATAAAAACTTTATTTATAAAAAAATAATATTTCAAGACATACCTAAAGTCCCCCTCTCCCTCTATAAAACGCCACCACCTCAACCCACTTGATCACACCTCTCTATCCTATTATAACTTCTAAATTATGCTCCAATAATCTCCCAAAATTTCTCCCTTATTGCTAGAATCCATTCATTGGGAATAAGGAAATTCAAGAAAGCCTTTTGGCTCAAGTAAAAAGATGTTACCCACTTTTGAGGTAATGTCTTCTCTCATGTTCCTTTCCTTTATTTTCCATGTCCACTCTCTATGATATTTTTATTCATTATTTACATACAAAAACCCATATCCTAAATATACTATGATGTTTTTATTAGATTTATTCTAAATACAATTACACACACCTCCATATAATGGATACAAACATATTGTTTCTATGTACGGAAAACTACTACCTCACGAAATGATGATTGTTCAATTTTCTCCTACCTCATATCATGGTGGACATTATGATGGAACTATCTGTATATATGAAATATATTATATTTATATTGTCTCTATTATTCTGTAGTGTTTTTTTATAACATACCATTATGTTTTCCATAGTGTGTAGATACGATAATTTCATATGAGGAAGTGCGGACTACCTCCCCCTCAAAGTGATATGACTCATTCATTACATACATTGAACATATAAACGATATATTTAATTAACATATATAACATATATAACATATATATTACACTATAATTATATCACACATATGTATAATTTAGTTTTCATTTCCTTACTCTGACCATGAAATGAAAGTAGCGTTCATGCGTATGTACAACCTACTGTCTCCATGAAAGGTGCATTTCATTTGTTATCTCAAAATGTTTTGTACTATTATAAATAAATATATACAAGATATATATGATATTTAAATCATTAATATCAATTGAGATATTATGGACTCTTGACTACATGGTAAATTTACATCAAAACAAGTTCATTTTCGACTGAAGTACAGAATATCAACAAAACATCTGATATGAAATCAAATAATTAACTAATTTATATAACATGGTAATAAGTGAAATAAAAAGAATAAATAAATTAAAAATATTCTACTAAAATTATAAATTAACTGAATTTTAAAATTTAGGAAGTTACAGAATGAACGGGACAAGTCTGATTCAAGGTAATGGAACTTCTTAACCCGATTTCCATTCATTGGGTTATTCTTCTACTTCGTGATTATCTCGTGTTATGATAATGTGAGAAATAAAGTTTGATTTTGTATCATGTATTTGAAATTTATTTATGTTTAATTATATTTAATACACATAATAGGTCTTTTATAATTACCAACTGGTCTTTTTAAGAGAATTTCAAAACTCAATTTTCACTCATTGGGTCTTACGGAAACTTTGTTAATCATATTATGCCAAGACAATGTGTGGAATCAATGCTTATTTACTGATGTTTTAATTTACACTTCCCATTGTGTGGATATAATTTTTGTACACATAATCACCCCATTGATAAATTATTACATCATTTTTCAGAAATTTGTAAGGGAAATCTTAACTCAATCTCCATTAATTGAGTTAAATATCCATGTCATCGGTTTTGTTTTTAAATGAATATGTATGAATTTCCTCAGATTGTTTTACACTGAATATACATTTATATTGGGTGTAATTATATTTTTTACACATATTTTTGTCATTGATTTATCCTTAATCTAAGTATACAATCTTTGTAATGAATTTAGTCTCATTTTACATTCTATTGAGACTTATTTGTTGTTATGCACAAATTCACTTTTATTTGGTTTATATACTACCCTTTGACATATTATATCACAATTCTTCTTATTATCCTGATATTATAAGTTGTGTTTAGGTTTATTATTTATTTTTTTTATTCAAGTATATTCACAATTGTTAAGGGGGTCTTTAACTGAAACATCATTTTAAATGTTTTAAATATATATTCATTAAATAATTCTCTTTAATGTCCATATTTTGAAAATGGGTTTACGGTTTATTTATATGGACATATATCCTTTAAAATTTTAATCCCTGAATTTATATTGAAAGTTTAATAGTGGTATGGGACACTTTGATTTACAATTATATTTATTAAATGTTTTAAATGGTTTTGGAAATGGATTGGATATTTCAATATCTTGAATTTGTTACTTGTGATTTGTGAGTGAAATGTTGAAAATTTAAATCTTTTATGTGTTATGATTATTTATTGGTACATTGAAAATTGATGTGTGGTTACATGATAAACCAAATATGGGTGGTTTCGTGATAAACAATTGTAAGGTGAGCCCGTGACGGTTCGATAATGCATTGGGCAACATGACATAAGTAAATGATAATGTTTATCCTATGAGATTTAGGAAATACATAGATGGCTATTACAAATGTAACCATCATGGTTACTCCCTATGTAGGTGTGAAAGATACAAATTAAGTATGATATTGATTCAACAAGTCACCATTATGTTTTATGATTTCAATGGGGGTTATAGGAATCTTATTATTAAATGATTTAAGCTATGTAGTTTATGTTTATGGGTGAAAAGTATGATTTTGTAAAAATGTTTTCAAGGGTTTTAAATATTCATGGACTAACAGTTTCATTCCTTATAATATATTTCATACTGATATTTCTATTCTCATCCCATTTTTTTAAAAAATTTTCATAGGGTATGAGGAAGGGTAAGAGAAAAGAATAATTCAAGAATATTTTTATCAAGATAAAATTCTTGTTTTATTTATGATTTGTATTATTGTCAAAAATATTACATAGATTATAAGTTTAAATTTATTAATTTTTTAAATGTAATGTATTTTTTATGTCCTATTTCTCCATAACTCTAAACCTAAAAACATCCTCAATGTGAATTAAATTATAAATATTGACTTAACGCAGTATTATGTAAGGTTTGAGGCTTGGGCCTTATAGTTTGTATCAGAGGAAAGGTTTAGGCAACTTTAGAGATTAATATTTTTTCTTAAGGGTTATAGATATTATCATATATTTATAATTTTAAGGTATCATATAAGTTCAATTACATAGAAACCCATTTTGAGGTTTGTTATATTTAAAGGTGAGTAACGGTTTTTTTGGAGACATTCACCTTTGTGCAAATTATGGGTTATTAGTTTTTGGGATTCCAAATGTGAGGTATGAAATAGCATTTGAGTTTAATATATGTTATGGTTATTTTTGAAGATTTTATATAATTTTATTAATGTTATTAGAATTATATAATTTTTGAAAATGGACAACACTTAGACTGTGTGACAACCCTTCACGCTGGACAAAGCTGGGGGAATCAAACCCACAACACAAGTGCATCTAGGACTTAACACCTACCATTGGCCTACGTGAGGTCCCTAGTTAGTGTGACTTTTTTTGGAGTTAAATGATTTTATGGAATAATAATAAATTGATTTTTGGAACATATGATTTATCAAATGGATATGCTTAGTATAGTAAAATGATTTGGGGATTAAGTGATAAATGTTATTTTGGAATTTGCTCCCTATTTTTGTAAAATTATATGATTGAGGTAAATAGAATACTATAGGATTTAATTGAGGATTTATAGTTTAATTATATTTATGGAATAATCTTGGATTTTAACTATGGAATTATTGTAAATTATAGTATTTAAAGATATGATTATCCTATCATGGATAGAATGTGATTAGGTTAATTACTTTCGTTATGAGACACTAAGAGTTGTTGATGTAATTTGAAGATAAATGTTAAAATTTATCTTTCAAAACTATGTGATCAAATTCATCTATGTTTTGGGTTTCAATATTTGTTGGATAATTTTTTGAAATCTTAATGAATTCTGATTGTTGAATGGCCTATATAGAACTAGGGTATTACTATTGAATTTTTCAGATTAAAAGTTGTCATTCTCCTTAAAAGGATTGTTGTTTTTTGACATGATTTTTACTAATCATTTGGTTTTTGGTTAATGTAAAAAGACATGGGAAATTTATAGTTCATTATTTTTGTATTATGAAATTCTCTAGAAGTTTATTCAAGTGATTCATGTGTGACAAATTCATCTTTAATACTCTTCATTTTTAGAAAAATGAGTTTAGGTTAGATATCTATTAAAGGTTAAAACTCTAATTGATTAGTAAGTTGGTTTTCTTATGTTCTTATTATAAGTAGTAAAATAATTCCTTAATATTAGGAAAATAAACATAAAACAAAAACGTTTTCTGTTTACTTTTTATGTTGGGAAATCAAATATTGTTTATCCCATCATAGGTTTATAGTTTTCTGGTTGTTAAAATTCTCTTGATCATGTTTTCTAACACTCTCCATTAGAACATGACGGTTATTTTTTCTTACATATCCATGTTTTACAACATTTAATCCTATTATGTGTTATCTCAGGTGACCTTGGTACTTCTCTTTAATTCTCTTAATTTGAATGTTTTATTGAATCATTTTTTGATGAGGGATTTTCAATGAAGTTTCCGAACCCAATTTTAAAATTGCGAGGATGAAATTTCTAGAATGGGGGAATAAAGTAAAAACACATGTATTAATAGAATAATAATTTTTCATTTCTATTAATATTTATGAATATGATATTAATTTTCTGTCTTAGGGGATTCATTTTTTATAATGTACATGAAATGATACAATGAGTTTCTCTAATATCTTATGTTGCACACAATGTTGAGTTACACTGAAAAATAATAGAAACATAATATTATTATAATTTTAAATTGTAGTTAATGCCTATCCATTATATTGGAGGGAATGAACAGAACTAACACCAATATTATTACACATGTTTCTAAAATTATTTTACATTTATCTAATAAATTTTAGATGATTAAAAGGAGAAAGAATCCAAATTTAATCATAAAATACACAAATATCTTAAAAAGGAATTTTAACCACCTTTTAAAGTCAAACCCTTCTAAAATATAGTTTTTGTCACTTTGAAATGTTCTATTTAAAAAAATAATCTTCTTATATATAAACAAGACATCAGAAAATACTTTGGATAATTTTTTTGGTAATTTTCAGATAAAGTTCATTCTTTTAATGAATAGTGAAAAATACTGCATTTTAATTCAAAACTATATTTTCATCTAATTTAATTATATTGTAAGATTTTCATTTTAATTGGTGTAAAAGTGTAATTGGATTAATTTTTTATCTTTTAATACTATTTTGTTCATTTCAACTAATTTCCAATTTAAATTGGACACAAGAACACATCAATGATTTTATAATTATTACTTCTTAAAAACCTACTTTTGGGTTTTGTCAACAGGTATTAATTTTAAATTATTTTCTGAAAATTGTGTTTCTTAAATTTTGAAAAATGGATTCCATATTTGGAATTATAAGGTCTGAATTGTATAAATAGGTACCTTTTATTTTTGGACATTATGAATTAGAACTTCAGTAGTTATTGTTATTTACAATGGTTAAAAGGTAAATCAGGTAAATAAGGGTAAACAAATAAAATTTTAATAATATAAAAAACCCTAAAATGTGTCTTAATCCTATTTTTTGACATATTTATGACCATGGGAGTCTATGGGTTGTTTTTATGACCACATGTATCCACATGTGAGTGATAATTACATGTTATAATGTGTAATTTGGCGTAAAGAAGAAAATAACATAAACATGTATCTTCCCTGTAAAAGTTTTTTATATGGGGTTATATAAGTTATTACTAAAAATATAAATATTAATTATAAATATAAAAATATTTCCTACATGATAATATTTTATTAATAATTAATAGACACTAAATTAATATATTTAATTATGACACAATCATGATGTAGTAATTGCTTCAATAATAAAGGATTCAAATAAATGATATTATAAATATTAAAATTAATCCTATATGATATTATTTATGCCATACACTAATTTTATAGGTGAATATGACATGTTATTATTGATTCAATGTTATTTTGAAGGAATCAGGTTGTTATAAATTTTTAAAAAAATCAATTATGAGTATTTACCAAAATAGAAATAATTCATTACTTAAAATATAAAATAGTTTATTAAATGATATTAAATTCCTAAAAATATTAAATTCTTAAAAATGTTTAATATATGTCCAAATAAGTCAAAAAATGATTTTATTGGGTTGTTTCATATGATATGATAATTACATTAACCCACACTGTGTAAATAACATGATATCACTTTTTGATTAAAAATGGTAAAGTAAGCGTTAAACCGACAAGATAAGGTAAAAAATATTAAAAACGTTTCTAAAAATTATTGTATGATTTTTATTCTAACATAAATCATCTTTTCTTCTAATTAAATGAGTTTTGTCCATTTGTAATTGAAATACAATTTATAATAAAATAATATTTCAAACTTGTTAAAAGCACCCCTCCTCCCACTTATAAAAGGACACCACATATACCCACTTACTCACACATATCAATCCACATGGTTCATCCAAATTATAGTAAAATAATAACCCAAAATCCCTGCATTCATCTTAGAACCCTTACCTAGAGAAGAATTAAATTCAAGAAAGCCTTTTGGCTCAAATCAAAAGAAGTTAGTCGATTTTGAGGTAACGTCTTCTCCCCAGTTCCTTTCAATTATTTTCCTTCTCCACTACCTATGATCTTCTTATTATTTGATTATATAATAACACCACAAACATTAATATACTAGGATGTTTTAATGAGATGGATTAGAACTAAAATTACACACACCTTGATCTAATGGATACAAATATATTGTTTCTATGTACGACAATCTATTACCTCACAAAACAATGGTTGTTCAATTTTATCATACTATATTTCATGGAAGTAATTATGATACAACTGTGTATATGTATATGAAATATATTATATTTATATTTTCTCTACTCTTTTGTAATTTTTATTTTCAACATACTTTTATGATTTCCATAATCTGTAATACAATAATTTAATTTGAGCAAGTGCGGACTACCACCCCTAAAAGTGATATGACTCGTTCATGTCATATATGGAATGTATAAAAGATGGAGTTAATGAAATTATGTAACATATATAGAATATATATTATAATGTAATTATAACAAACCTATGTATCATTTGGTTTTTATTTCTTTAAAATGACAAAGAAATGATAGTAATGTTCATGCGTACATACGGCCTACCGTCTCCATGGATAGTGCATTTCATTTCTTATAACCAAATTATATGGACCATTATAAATACATCTATACATGAAATATATGATATGTAAATTATGAATATAATTATGTAGATTATGGACCCTTGACTAAATGGAAAATTTACATCAAAAAAGTGTATTTTAGACCCAATTACCGAAGATCGAAAAACCCAACGATATGAACTCATATAATTAACTAATTTCTATAACATGGTAATAAGTGATATAAGATGAATAAGAAAAATTAAAAATGTTCTAAATAAATTATAAATTAACCAATGATTGGTATTCATTTAATTAAATAATGAATGGGACAAGTTGGATTCATGGTATGGGAACTTCTTTACCCAATTTACATTCACGGGGTTAATCTTATAATTCTTGATTATGTCATGATATGATTATGTGAGAAATAAATTTTGATGTCCTGTATTGTATTTATTCTTTGTTTTTTTTTACTTATAGCTAATACACATAATCGATCTCTTTTAATTACAAAATGAACTTTGTAATGGAATTTCAAATATCAATTTCCAATCATTGGGTTTTGTACATACTTTGTTGATTATATTATGCAAGATTATGTGATAAATAAATGTTTTTTATTTACGTTTTAATTTACACTTCCCTTTTGTGGATATAATTTTTTTATACATAATCACCGCATTTATAAAATCTTACATCATTTATATGATCTTTGTAAGGGAAATCTTAACTCAATATCCATTCAGTTAGTAAAATATATATGTCATAGGTTTTTTTCAATAAATATGTCTGAATGGCCTATTATTTTTTTACACTAAATATAAATTTATATTTGGTTTATTTAGTTTTTTCACACATAATTATGTCATTTATTTATCCTTAATATATTGATACGATCTTATTTAAAGGATTTCATCTCAATTTACTTTCCATTGAGACATATTTGTTGTTATGAAACATTTCAAATTAATATAGTGTATATACATCCCTTTCACATAATATATCATTAATCTTGTTATTCTCATGATATTATAAGTAGTGATTAATTTTATTCTATAATTATATTTATTCAAGTATTTTCTCAAGTGGTAAGGGACTATTTAACTAAAACATTATTTTAAATGTTTTAAAGATGTATTATTGTAAATCATTCTCATTAATGGACATGTTCTAAAAATGGGATTAATTATTTGTTTTTATAGACATATATTTTTTAAAATTTTAATTCCCTAATTTCTTTTAAATGTTTAAAAGTGGTATGGGGCACATTGATTCAAAATTATCTTTATTAAATATTTTAAATACTTTTGAAAATGGATTGAATATTTCAATATCTTGAATTTATTTCTTGTGATTGATGGTTCAAATGTTTCTAATTTCAATATTTTATTTGTTATGATTATGTACTGGTACTTAGAAATTTGATGGGTGGTTACGTGATAAACCAGATACGGGTTGCTCAATGATAATCCTTTAGCGGGTGAGCCCGTGATAGCTATCCATCGCATTGGGTAATGTAACACGGGAAAATCATAAAGATTATCTAATAGATTTTGGGAATATACTGTGATGTGTATTCCAAATGTTAACATTAAAGTAACTCCCTAAGTAACTATGAAAGTTACAATGTTTGTATGATATGGATTCCACAAGTTATATCTATGTTAATTTTATTTCTATGATGTTTTGTAGGAATCATATGATTAAATACTGTAAGATAAGTAGTTTATGTTTTATGGGTGAAATGTATGATTTAGTGAAAATGTTTTCATGGGTCATCAATATTCCTGGACTGATGGGTTTATACCATATTTTATATTCATTACTATTCTTTTTATGCTCATCTTATGTTTTTTGAAATTGCTTTTCATAAGGTACAAATAAGGGTAATAGAAAAAAAATAATTCAATAATATTTTTATCAAAACATAATTCTTATTTTATTTAATGGGTTGTATTATTGTGAAAAAATTGGACAGAGTTGAAGTGTCAGCTTTGTAATTTTTGAGATGTAATGTAATAGTTATGGCCTAATTCTGTAAAACACTAAATCTGAAAATATCCTCGATGTGAATTAAAGTAAAATTATTGACTTAACTCAATATTATGTAAGGATTAAGGTCGATACCTTATAATAGGAACAAACATTACAATTATTTTATTTCACCAATATATCACAGTTCATTTTTTTAATATTACTTGTGAAACTAGCTATCAATCTCAAAAATATTACATAAAGGAAAATATATGGAAAAGTCTTATGTTGTTAGTCAAATGTAGAATTATTTAGTATGATTGAGGAAGATAATTCCATTTATTTCAAACAATATTAAATGATTTTAAAAAAATAATGAAAATTCTAAAGAAATAAACGTAGAGGATGGGAATTTTGAAAAGTCAAGTGATGATAAAAAACCCCACTAAAATCATACATGGATGATAATATAACTGGACGTCTAACATATCATTGTTGATCATTGATAAAACATTAAATCTATGATAACTTTAAGGAAAATAAGTTATATCACACTATTTTCTTTTATCAAATAATGTAATACGGTTGAATTTTTAGAGCATAAAAAATGTGTTCATTTTGTGAATTAATAAATGGTGTATATATGAAACTTATACACTTTGGTATAGATACCCAATATAAGAAACAAGAATTTTATTTGAAAAAAAATTAGTATTTCAGAACATGTTGAATGAAAATTGAAAATTTGTGAGATATAAATAAAAATCTGGGAGTGACTATAATTATTATTTAAAAAGAAATGTTTTTCAAAAATATATTCATCAATGGAATGGCTATAATCCAAAATAATTTTGTGTATTTTTTTTATCACAAATTTAATATGGGATATTCAAAATGGTTTTAAAATTTCCATCCTCAATGGTAAATTGGGAGAAGAGGTTTATATTAAAACATATTATGTATTACTTATTTGTGAAGAATATAATTATTTCTAAAAGTTGAATATCGATTTGTATTAATTGATACAATCCCTGAGATATTGGTATTCTTAACTATAATACTACTTGAATAATTTGAAATTTAAAAAATATAGAGAGAAAAAACATTATATTAAACATGAGAGAGATGTATTTTTTATTTTTATTTTTTAGGTGGATGAGACTACTATTTCAAGAAATTAAGATATCATTTTTAAATACAGTGTTCAGAAATGATGAATTTATTTGAGTTGTCCAAGCTTAATATGATGAGATATTTTCTTTTACGCTATATCTATCTAAAGGAATACCAAATTTTTCCTTCTCAAGATATGAAAGCATATGATCTTCTCAAAAAGTGTGAAGATATTATTAAAATTTGGTTTGGAATATTGTTTTAGTAGGAACTTTCTTTTCTAATGATATGGATGTAATGTAAGTGGATCCATGAATATCATGGACACTTATATGATGTTTTTTAAACTTAATAGAATTGAGTTCTCATATTATTTATGTTCTTATACTTTTAAACAGTATCAACATTCTCCAAGAGAGTTACATTTTATGGCTACAAATAGGATTATCCAGTACATTAATTGCACAACTAATATCAAAAAAAGATATGATATTAAATGAAACATTCACTTATTTTGATATAAATAAGCTTATTGGTACGAAAATTTTGATAACATATTGTATACATATATTGAATGATTATTTCCAAGACACAATGATGAAAAATTTTGTAACCTTTACTGATATTAGATTAAAATGTTAGGCTAAATTTCTAAATATAACTAAAATTATGTGGTTGAAGACATAGTTATAATATCTCAATGTTTAAGTGATTCTTCTACTATTTTCAGTATCTATAATTAAAGTGATTTTAAAATTTCCATAAATATATTTAAAAATTCAACATATTATCACATTGATATTAAATATGAGTTTTTCAATGATATTATTAGTATAAGCTATTTGATGGTGGAATTTATTCACACGAGGAATGAAATAGAAAATGTTTTCACTAAATCATGATGAGAGATACTTTTCTTAGTTTGATGTTGATATTGGGAGTACAACCTCATTCCAATAAATGAAATGGTTTGGTGGTTTATCCCCCTCTCTCATCTTTTTCGATTGAATATTATTATGAAAAGGGTTAAAATCAAAAGGAAACATAAAACTTCCTTTTTGTTATATCTAAAAAGGGGAGTAAACTATTTTAAATTGAATATATTGATGTTTTATAACCTAATGGGGAGCTATTTATTATTTAGGGGTATAGTATATTTTGAAATGTCATTAAATGGTTAAACCTTTGAGGGACATCATGTGGGTGTATAAATCATTTTTAAATATTTTAATAGTTTTGTTGGGTATATGTAAAAAAATCTCTTATTGAATATATTTCCATCAAATTTTTTTGAAAAATGACAGATTATATGACTTGAAGAAGTGTTATTTATCCATTACCTAAAATATGATAATGGTTTATTATTTTTCACAATGGTATCAAGATTTTTTAACTCTATTATGTTATGAGTGTAAATAATTATTTTATGGGAAACATGACATTATTATTCAGTGTTCTTTTATCTACAGTAGTTCACTAAAATAATATTTGAATTATTAAATAATGAGTCGTTTTGATATTTTTTTACTTTTAAGGTGATTTATATTATTTGGTTTCAATGAAAAAAATGGTGTTATTTTTTTGATATTAAAAAAAGTGGGAAATATTTAATGAGTGAAGTGAATATAATTATTATATCTATTTTTTATTTCAATACCTAAATCACATTCCAACTCAGATAAAACAAACATAATTTTTTTGAAGGATAATAAGAACGTTTTTGATGTTTGGTGGTGATATAGAGACGATTGAATAAAGTCTGGAGTTATTATAATAAGTACATGAAATTTAGAATTTAAAGATGAAATTTATCTAATTACTTATAACATCATAATTATCGTACCAACAATAGATATATTTAAAACTAGTAATTTCATGAGTATGATCCCATTTTTTATGTAAGTATAATCCCTAAACTATAAGAGAAATAATTTATATAAATGAATTATTTTAATCTATTTAATGATCATTAGAATATATGTAAGAATCATCCCATTATATAAAAATGAATTATAAACATTATAATTGAAAATATATAATTATAATAGGTTATCACAACCTATGTAAACATTAGTTTTTTTTTATAGGAATCATATTTTTATTTTATGTATAATAATGACTACATAAAAATAATTTTATATACATTATATAATGTGTGTCCTATGTGTAGATAGGTTTTTGAAAAAAAAGTAGGACTCTATCATATCTGAAAATTGATTTTTCTAGAATTAATATTATGAAGCAATAAAAAACACAATTGGTTTTTTCTGAACTATTTTCCAAATAATTAAATCAAAATTATGGTTTATTTTGATTCAATTTTATATTTGAGGCTCCCACACTACAATGGAAGAGACACGTTGTATTTTAAAATCTTCCATGGATACATTATTGTTGAAATAAATGTAATATCTATAGTATCTTTAAATGAAGAGTTTGGAGAGTAGATTATGCTACAAATTTTATAAGAAACATAATATAATATAAGGGTTTGATAATGAAGGGAATTTAAAATTAAATATTTTTAATTTAAAATTTATGAGGAATCACGAGAAGAATTTATGAGAATTTAGGATGACCCCTTGAGATGGCTGAGATTCATGGGGATTTCTATAACAAATTAGTTGAAATATAATTCAACAATATTCATTGAATATAACAGGGAAAATATGAAAAAAATGAATTTGTTAAAGTATTTGTGAGAAGAAATAATATATTGGAGTATTAAACTTCAATTTTATTGATTATAGAGAGAGGGATGAAGAAGAAAGAATAAAAAGATATAGTTCTTTCTTTCCATTGTAAAAGATAATGAGGATGAGGAAAGAATATTTTAGGGATAGATAAAATTGAGAAGAAAAAAATGAGTATCGTGATGACATGATCGAAGTCCTCATTGGTGCAGAAATTTATTATTATTAAAAAACCTTATACGTAATTTTCAATATAAGGTATTAATATGCACAATATTAATACTATTGCATAATGCGAGTTCATGGTAATCCCTGTTCATTTCAAATTCAAGTTATGGAACTACTGGTCTATGTTATATAGTAAAACCCATATCATAATAAGTATTAAAAATCTTATTTTGAAATAAGAACCTTGAAAATTTGATATGTTCTCTTTTTTTGTAGAAATAAAAAATCCATAGCACTTTAGCCATAGTCAAGGGTTGTTAAAATGAAAATTTTAAATTAATATAGATTATTAATTAAACCTCACCCCTTATAGTTATATCAAAAATCTTATTGTTTGATTTTAAAATTTACTCAATATAATTCAAGATTTTGGAAAATTTCATCTCAATATACTTATCTTTTTTCCCATTTCTCATTAAGGATTCCATTATTAACATATGATAAGTAATTAAGATGTTATTGACTTTTCCAATGGTCTACACCACCATGTCTTGATAAACATGGTCAGAAAAATATTTGATGAGTTTTTTCTAGAGAATTATCACACACTACTTCATGATGGTCGATTCTTCATGAAATTTACAATAAAAAAATAAGTGTAATGGTTATTTTCTATCAAATGAAGAATTATTACACCAATTCAACTTCTCTTATTCATATATCATAAAATATAACTCAATGTTTTTATAACTATGACACCTTCATCTTCTCTCCTACTACATATATGTAGGGATAATTATAATAATTTTTTTTTGCATTCATTCACTTGGATAGTGTCAAGTCTTTCTCTGAGATTGGAGAGAGTTACATATCCTAAAAACTATATTAGATTTGATATTATTATTTTTAACAAAATTATTGTTTATCCTAACTTAATGAATATTTAAAAAAAATATCTCAATGATATCATGAACATTTATGCTGAGTGAACTAATAATAAAAAACCATCCTCCCTCTCTCTAGATTGAATCACTTATCATCAAAGATGAGTGCTTCCATTATGATAATTATATTACATAACGAAATGGATCTCATGGATATTATATATAAGTATTATAAAAAAATTATATCCTCAAAAATAAGGTAAATTATGCTTTTCCTTAAGAATACTCAAATATCTAGTAAATCTAATCCTGTGGTAAAATAACTAAAAAATTCTAACAAAATTTCATTAATACTAATTGAACGGATCATGATAGAGTGACTCACCAAAGAGAGAGGAAAATTAGAATAATGAAAATTTTGTCTCCTTGTATTTATTGTGTTCAAATACAAATAAATTATATATTATAAATTAAAACCTAATGTGTTTAATTTCAGTCTTCACATGAAGTACAAAAAAACAAACTATGGGATGTTATGTAATTGTAAAGTTTTATTTTTTTATTTGGATTTAAAAAATATATATATTGACATAATTAAATATATGTAGAAACAAAAAATAAGTTTTCATTATTAATAATAATTGTCACGAACCGTCTAAGTGGGGATCGCGCCACGACTCCCCAAGCCCACCTCCAATAGGCCATTGGCTGGTAATTAGCACTGAGTAGGAATATCACTGACA
Organism: Viscum album; assembly: GCA_963277665.1. Classification (NCBI taxonomy): domain Eukaryota; kingdom Viridiplantae; phylum Streptophyta; class Magnoliopsida; order Santalales; family Viscaceae; genus Viscum; species Viscum album. The sequence goes on along the minus strand of OY728145.1, from coordinate 439,112,545 downwards.
TTGGTGGCATTTCCAAAGTAACTGTACACGCTCACACATCTCCAAGCCCAAAAATTCAGAAAATTTAAAACCACTTACAAACAAAATGCATGCATATAACTAAACCCAAAAAAATAGTACAAAGAAAACTAAGTGTGGAATATAAACTATGACATACTAAAAGACCACCAAAATAAAGTGTTTTCAAACTACAAAGTCCAGCCTATAAACAAGAAGGAGGTACTGGGACAACTACCTATAGTCATAGGAACACCTCGGAATGTAGAGAACTCAGAAATCTCGGTCTTCTCCTAGTCCACATAGACTCTGTCCAAAGGCCGCTTGTTTGCACAAGACATGACACATGCGGGCAAAGCCCGTGTAGGGGTGAGTATAACAATACCCAGTAGTGGAACCCAAAACCCACAAATGCAATAAAAAATTTTAAATTTATAGTCAACTCTACATAGTATATGTCTTTTAAATATATAGAAGGAGAAACACATCCAGATATACTCAAAACCTAGACCTGTAGCCTAGAGAAAAATCACAACAACTGCATACCCATACTAGGGATTCAGTTTGAAGTTTTTATGAAGCACTCATCTAGGAAAACTCATTCCATGAGTCTGAGATCTCTGATGACATCTTCCCTAGAAGTACTTTTCTTCAAGAAACCCATGAGATAGATAGATTCACTGATATATCTTAATGTAGGAAAAATACCCTCCTTCCAGGAGAACACACTCTTGAGTGTGAAAATATCATGATACACATATGAGGATCCCTCCCAGGGCCTTGGTGGAGACAAAGACTCACCAAGATTTACCTATTATGTATAGAATCAGTGTCTTATTGGATTAGTCACATTGATATTGAAATCTACAAATGGATAAGAATGGAAAAAGGATCTCACTTCGGGCCTCTCATATAGATACCTAACTCTATCTCAGAATATCCTATTGATGGGATCATACACTTGTGGTTGGAAATGATAACTAACCATCAGTAGAATGGGAAAAGGGGAACTAAACCAAATGAAACATGGCTTAGGAATTGTGGAAAAGAGGATTAAGACATCTACAGAGAAGTACATAGCATGTAGAGGGGTCACACAACGTGTCCACTAACCCCAGGTACTGCGAGTGTACAACAACCTATGTCGTAAGGCATCTTGTCTAGAAGAAGGTATAAACAACATGTAAGAGAGCAATACATTGTGTTCTGCTACTCGGGGATGACTCCGTGTATATTGGCCATGTTCTTATACACGGCTTTAACCCATATTTCCCTGACCATGAACCGATATACGGGGTGGTCCACGTATCCATCCATGTATAGCCATGTAGTGGAGTACAGTTGTGTACTCCACCCCATGTCAGTGTGTCTTTCAAGATACATGTCGAGTCTGCGTAAGGACCCACATTCCTTGTGACGGTGGTCCCATATTGTTTCAGTGTTTCCTATCGCCTAAAACTCCAACCATCGCTGGGTGGGGCCCACATGTCATGTCCTCCCAGGACATGCCATTTTCTTCGCAGCATGCTGTGGGAAAACCCAAGCCACTTCCAGGCTGACCCTACATAGTTTGTTCTTTAGGATACACACCATTTTGATTGGAATTTTCCAAAAATGCGTCATTCTTCCTCATTGCTCCTTAGGGATCCTCTAATCATTGATCCGGCAATCCGATCACCACGATACTCCATGATTGAGGTTTTCCTAACAGTGAAAAACTGTTTTTTGGTTTTTTCCATTCATCTTATCGTCCCCAAAAATAAGCTTTGACCCCCCCCCCCCCCCCGCATGAAGGATGCTCGAAGAACAATCCTCTTTGATTCCAGATGATTCGTTGCCCACTGTCATCGTCACACCTACACTAGGTTGTCACAATGCTCGATCTTCGATTTGGGATCATTTTGTTATGAAACATATGTGCAACGATTTTTTGTTCATAATCCCATGAAGAACATGAAGAGTGTGAGGTTAGAAGGGTGGATGAAATTCAATACACAAAGGTGGAACAAAACTCCACCATCTATCATTTTGGCGTCGATCTACTCCCATTACTAGGATTGATATGTGAATCAAAATGAAAAATCAATAATTATCATAAAATTAATTTTGAACTCAAAATGCCAAAATAAAGTGAAACAATAACACCCTCCTGCAAGAATGAATGATAAGTGGATCAACCTGATCATGGGTCGATCTATGTTTGTCATTTAATCGAAGAACATGGAATGCAAGAATCAAAATATAAAACCCCTACCTCAATTCAATTGAATAACGATATCCTGGTCATGTTCATTGGTGAGGTTTGTCAAGTCAGAGATGCATCGATCGATCACATCGTCATCTTCCACCCACGGGTTCCCCTTCAATGCCCCAATGGAAATCCTCAAGTTGCTGGGTTATGTGGATAACCCTAAAAACTAACCATAATCAGGTATTAATAGGGGAGGATTAGGTCACCGTGGTAATGAATCATTTAAAATAAAATAAATTGTTAATTTATTTTATTTCTATTAAAATGTCCAAAAAACTAACTTTTGTAGATAACTCGTGCCGGTCAATGTTAGGCCCCACCTAAGCTAATTTCGCTTCTCTAAACGTAATGGTTCCCTCAGATTTTTGATCCAAGAACTTATTTAAAAATTATTTTCTTTTTGAGTAAAACCGCTCGCGCTCACTATTGTGAGATTAATTTATTTCAAACATTTATTTGGGGAAACCTGGGCCTCATAATCATGACCCGTCGCAAACTCTCATATCAAAACAAAAGGCTTCTCATACTGATGTGTGTACTGGGAATGCATTTGTGCCTCCATATCCCATTAGTACACTTGAAAATTTCCATGATGCCTTCAAACAAGAACCAACGGAATCGCTTTCCCATGATGGATCCTCTCCTTCTGATCCTCGATCACCACTATGTACTCTGTGAAGTTCACTCCATACATGAGGTTTAGCATGACCCAATCGATAACGTGTGATGGGTCATACACATACCACCTCATCTATGACACATGGAAGACATCATGTACTCGGTGCATCTGTGGTGGTAGAGATAGGCAGTATGCCACATCGCAATCTTTGTGTAGTATTTGAAAATGGATGATTAACCTTGGACACAACTTGTTTCCCCAGTCAAATCTTTACAACCCTCTATGAGGTGAGACCCAAAGGAAGAAATGGTCCCCATATTTAAACTCAAGATGTATCTTTTTTCTATCATCATAAGACTTCTTTGGGTTTTGTATAGTCTTCAACCACTCCTGGATGACCTACATTGTCACAATAGTGGCTCGCACTAACTCTAGACCCATGAGTGATGACTCTCTGGGTTTAGTCCAGCAAATCAATGACCATCATGGTCACCCATATAAGGCCTCGAATAGTACCATACTAATGGTGGAGTGCTAGCTGTTATTGTACTCAAACATCACTTATGGTAGGTGTTCCTCCCAACCATGAACAAAATACAAGATAAATGGTCACAAAAATCCTCCATAACCTGAATGGTCCTCTCTGTTTGACCATCAGTCTGGGGATGGAATGTTGTGCTCAAGAGTATCTGAGTACAAAAGCCTCCTATAATCCCTTCCACAATCGGGATGTGATGATTGGGTATTGATCTGATTCTATCATCGAATAGACACCTTGAATCCAAACTATCTCTAGCATGAAGAGTCTTCGAATGATCTCTACGGAACTCTTCTCTTAGATAGCTAGGAAGGGGGCCGAATTCGTGAGTCAGTCAATGATCTTCCATATGGTATCATGTCACTTGGATGTTCATGGCAATCTCATCACGATGTCCATTTATAACTCATTCCACTTCCATTATGGCACATACAGGGGTGATCTAACCCTTCTGGAACATGGTGCTCATCTTTCAGCTACTAGCATGTCAGGCATCAAGAAACAAACTCTGCTAATACCTTCTTCATACCTTCCCACCTGAACTAATGCTGGAGGCCCTAGTACATTTTTTCCACTCCATGATGTACCACTAAGGGGGATTTATTAAATTTCTTAAGGACCTCCTCCTACAACTCAACTAGCACAACTATGCATCCTCTGAAAAGGATTATGTGCTCTCCACCTTGAGAATATCTATCAGCTGCATGTTCTATGGATAACTTAGTACATAATGTCTCGATGTTGACATCCCCTAGTTGGGCCCCCTAACTTATTGTAAGAGTGGATGGGTGACTACCATCTACTATAGATAAGTTGCATCATCTCCATCCATGAGATATAACTATAGTGAGTCATTCTACTCTATCGCCTCACTTAGGAGCTTTGAACTCGATCTCCAACTGAGAGCATCTTACACAAAGTTCCCTCCCCAGGAGGATAAATGATCTCAATGCCTCCACAACTTCAATGCGAAGACTACTGGTACCAACTCAAGATCATGGGGTTGCATTGTTTTTCTCATACAGCCTTAGCTAGAATGAACCATAAGAAATCACCACCAGTATCTGCATCAAGACATAGCAATGCCCGGTCCCTAAACCATTGTAGAACACTATGTACTTGAAACCCTATTCTGAAAATCTCACAATTGGTGCACTATTCAACTTCTTCCTCAACTGTTGGAAATCCTACTGGAAATTCTCTGTCCCGACGAAAGGCTGTCCTTTTTGGGTCAAGGATATCATTGCTGACAATATCTGGGATAAATCAGGGATAAATATCGGGTTGTATCCTACCATACCAATGATGATCCACAAATCTGTCACACTTCGGGGTGGCTCCCATACTAATACATCATCGACCTTGGCTAGGTCCATTGACACTCCATCTAATGAGTTAACATTCCCCAGAATGATGACCTCTTGTATCCAAAACTAGCACATTGGGAGCTTCCCATAATATTGGTGATCTCGGAGTGTGTCTAGAACCATCCACAGGTGTATCGTGTACTCCTCCTCTGATTCCAAGTACACATGGATGTCATCGATGGAGACCAGTAAAAACCTGCCTCAGTATGGCTGTATGATCCAGTTTATAAGTCCCATGAACACAGTGGGGGAATTCTTCATTACAAAAGGAATCACCATGTACTTTTAGTGACTATAGTAGCTTCTGAAAGATTCCTTTGGTACGTCCTCATCCCATACTCAAACCTAGTGATAACCCGACCAGAGGTCAACCTTCAAGAATCAATGTTCCCCTATCAGTTGATCAGAGGTGTCAATGATCCTAAAAAACTATTACTTGTTCTTCTACGTCACCTAGTTCAGGCTCCCATAATCTACAGGCCACCTCAAACTCCCATATACCTTATTGGAACACAAAACTGGGGCTACCAAGGGTGAAACACTAGATCGTACGAATCCCTTGCTCTTTAAATCATCTAAATATACCCTCAGCTCGCAAAGCTCGACAGGAGCCATCTGATATGCTGGTGAGGATATTGGTGTCATCCTGAGATGAAAGTCGTTGTATAAGTCTATCTCCAAACTCGGAGGTAATCCCAAAAAACCATCTAGAAAGACGTCCTCATACTTCGCCACTATTACTAGGAAGTGGAAGCTCAAAAAATCTTCTTCTCTGAGGTTAAGGCTAGCCAACTCACGAGAGAACGCATGCACCCTAATATGAATGAACCCACTTTGTACATCCTGTGTAATGCCCTGAACCTAGTTACCCAGAGTCGGTGCATTATTTTAATACATTGGCATGATTACAAGGAATCATGTCTCAAAGGACTGATCAGTTTAGAAGTCTTAGAAAATAGATTACATACATGAATGTTACATTACATTATAAAATGAAAAATAGCCACAACATTGTATCCATTTCCCACATTCATATCCCTTATATTATCCTTGCAGTTCTATCACAATATACTTCTTCCCATCCTGGGAAAAATAATACATAGAAAGGGGTGAGATCATATACCTAGTAAGAATAAAAATATAGAAAAGCATTCATAAATAATTATAAATATTTATGGCAATGTATAAAACTAAAACAAAATCCTTTTAAACATAAACGTACCCATAATATGGAAAAGATAAATCAAATAATGCCATTTAATTATTCACATAGATATTCTACAAGTTGAATAATCACATGTAAAATCAGTAGCTAATTTTATAATGATGGAACGCATAATTACAACCATCATAACCACATAGTCAAGGCCTTGTTCCAAGACTACCAATACGATTTTGTCAAGGCCTTGTTCCAAGACACTAGTTTTTTACTTGAGACCTATCGATGCATCGTGGAGCTATAGCGGGATACATCCATCACTTAATAAGTCCAATGCATTCCTCATATGAAAAGTTTTAAACATAACATAAACATTCGTATTAAAACAAGCACACGAAATATTAATACTTTATCTGTAAACTGTGAATGGTATAAAAATAACACATCCACAATCAAACATATCACAAAACATACAATACAATATGGAAGATTTTTATCATAATAAATCAACTTCAAACAAGTTTAAAATCCATTAAAGTATGTTGACATTGATGCAAATGATTTGTAAAAATATTTGAGAGAAATATCCCTTTCTCGTTAAATCATTTAAAAGTCACATAATTTTTTAAGGGATTTATTTAAAATATAGTTATGAACCAAAGTCTCCCATACCACTTTGAATCCTTTGAAAGGAATTAACGTTTTAAAACATTCATGTCCATATAAATAAATCCTTAAACCCATTTTAAAAACATGAACATTAATGAGAAAGGCTTTGAAGAATAAATCATTAATACATTTAAAATGATGTTTTATTAAAAGAATACTTTAAAAAGAATCCCTTTGGAAACACTTTTATGAATCATTGACATGGATAATAAATATGTCTCAGTAGATACTTATATAAAAACAACCTTGGATAATAATGAGATTGTGAAATTAACCATTACCTTGCACTTTCCTTTGATCGAGGGAACATTTAACCTCTTGTATAATGACCATAGTATGTTATTAAATTATTCCAGAACGATATTTATATTTATTATATTATAAATGATTCATTTAGGACATTATACTACCCATTTAATAATGATTTCCATGATAAATTCACATTTTGGGTAATAATTTCTTTCTTTATCGTACGTGTTTTAACTTGTTATTCATTATTGTATTATTTAGATCATGATTTAAATACTTCCCCAATATAAACCATGAATTATATATCATATATATTTAGAATATAAATATTTATAAAAGATAGATATATGAAATTTAAGGTACCGATTATGGAGACGGTAGCCCGTACGTACGCATAAACGCTGTTTTCGTTTTCATATCGTATTGAATGGAAGTAAGTGAATAAGATATATGTAAGTACATACCTACATATATATATATCTACAGTAGTATTATTATTTCATATATTATATAATTATTAATAATATATGTTTTTATAATCATCATTGAATGGTGAACGTGGAAATGAATCTCATCGCGTCGTGGAGAAGGTAATCCGTACTTACGAACGACCAACAATGTCATTATATTGATGGTGAAATAGTATGTAATTTGATGGTATATCATATATAAAGAATCACTAAAATGTTATATTTATTATTTACATCAGCTATACTCATTATTATACCCATACAAATAATGAAGTGTTTCAATAACAAACTACACCACGACGTGGAGACGGTAAGTCGTACGTACGCACATATGGTGATTTTTTTCATTTATAGGATGGATAGAATAAATAATATGGTTGTAAAATATTTATGATAACCTCAAAATATTTATAAGGAACTGGAGTTATTATTTTTGAATAGAAACAACAAAGAAAGAGGAATTGTAAGAAGAAAATAACATGAAAGAGGGTTGTGAAATTACTACCTATTCTTCGGGTGTTTCTTTTTGAGTTGATCAAAAGGGCTCCATAGATGTGATTTCTCATCAAAGTAAGGCCTCTAGGTGGAAGGGAGGAAATCTGGGAGGATATTTCTAAAGGGGATGGATGAGCCAAATGGCATTGGAGGTGTGATTTTGAGAGAAGCTGAAGTAGCATTTTATAAGAGAGGTTAGGGTCACTTTGTGAAAATATTGAAATATTAATTTATAATAAAATAATTTTGGTTTCTAGTGGCGAAAAAATAAATTATTTCTAGGCTGACATGGGTTAGTTTCGAAAACCTCCCAACCAATAGGTTTTAGAAAAGTTTAGGTTAACATTTTAACCTTATATTTTGGATTTAACTCTTAGTTAAATAGTTTAACATTTATCGTGTCTTCTGGTATTCTTACACTATATGATTAATAAAATTACTCTAAACTTCCAAAAGAACATAAAGTGGTTCAATAATTACATATATAAAATTATTTAAGCCCTTTTTAAGAACCTTATATTTTTAGGAATATTATATGAACCAATAATATAGTATTTGTTTTAAAAATTAATTTATGTCATTTTTTAAACTAATTGGTATATTTTTTTGTGAAAGTCATAATGACCTTATAATTTAGAAAAACATTTATGTAATCAACCCTAACATGTAATATTAACCTAGAAAATTATTTTAATTCATCATAAGTGTCAAATTACATTTATTTTGATATTTATAACATTAATTATTTTAATATTTGTTTAATAAGATAATTACTGTATCATCATTGTGTCATAAATAAATTAAATTATAATTGAATAAAATTATAAATATAATAACATTATGTACTAAATATTATTATATTTATAATTAATATTTATATTCGAATTTATATTATTTGTATCCTTATTTAAAATGGTTTAGCTATTAAACTTTGAAGTTAACACTTTTAACTCTTTAAATAAAATAATAATAAATGTCTTAATCTAATCCATGTGAACCAAATTGGATCATATTTTAATACTAATTATGTTTTGTGTCTAATTACTCTTATCCAATAGAATTAGGACATGTGTTAGGGTAATTACAATATCATTTTTACCCTTAATTACCCTATTTACATTTAACCGTGGTAAATAAAAGTCAACAGTTACTATTCACCGAAAAATACTTTCATCTTATTGAAAAAAATTTACATAATGATATCAACTATGTGTCTCTGACTTTAGAAATTAAAATCATAGAAGTGGTAAAATTATGTTTTATGCATATTTGTAAATGCTCCTAGAATGTGGGTAAAAGATGATAAACATTTCAATAAAATGTTATGCATCTATTTTTATTATAAAATTACTCCAATGAATTAAATTGAACTTATATAGGTATTATATATCTATTTTGACTTAAAATAAACTTAAATAAAATAAATAATTATAGAAATAAAAAGTTGGTTTTAAATATTAACGCAGTATTTTTTGCTATTCATCAAAAATTGAATGTTTTTAGAAAAATACCAAAAATTCCCCCTAAGATAATTTTTATATTCCAATTTCAAAAATTAATTCTATTTTACCAAATTAAAAAAATATAAGTTTCATTTATTAATTTAAAACTAATTCATGTTGTCAAAACCAAAAAGCGGGTTTTTAAAAATTTAAAACTATCATAAGATTGGAATGTGTTTATGTCAAATTTAAATGTGAAATTAGTTATAATGACCTAAATTGTATAAAATGATAAAAATATAATATAATTATACTTAAAACCATTCAAATGAATAATTTAACACAATATATTATTTCGATTAAAAAAGTTGTTTCAATTAAAACATAGTATTTTTCACTATTCGTCAAAATATGAAAGTTATCAGAAAAGTACCAAATATTTATCCAAACTAATATTTTATCACCTGATTATAAATAAGAAGTTTATTTTGTAAAATTTAATATATAAAAGTGTCATATATTATATAATAAAAGGTTTATCCATTTAAAAGGCTGTAAAATTGCATTTTTATAAAAATACTTCTTTTATCTGAAAAAAAAGAATTTGTTCTTATATTATGTCTAGGAAACACATAATGTGGATTTTAAAATTATATAGAGTATATAAAATTCAAAATTTAGTTAATACTATTTATGAAATCTATTTGAACGGCTAGTTTTGTAAGTCGTGGTGCACTCGAACTCGTTGTTGCCTGTAGCGTGTGTTATTGAATTACAATAAAGAGATGACATACTATAAAATATTGGGTTATTACATTCTATCTTCCTTCAAATAAATTGTTTCCTCATAATTTGAAACTTTTCTTCGAAAATAAATGTTTAAAAATAGAAAAATACTTTTGTGGAAAACCCGCATTAGATATTGGGTTAATAAAGTTTTGTCTTAATAAGAGGGAAAGAGAATAAAAAAGTCACCACCAAATTATGATCTTGATTATGAGAACATTGGTGGAAATTATAGACACATAATTGGAGTGAAAATGTAAATATTTATTGGGAGTGATTGCGGTCATCAATCACAAACAAGAGTAAAATTGAGGGTCTCAAAGCCACTAATCTATGATGATTTAAATTATCATTAGTTCAACAAAACATAAGGTATTCGGATAACACATTTTTGTTTTTAAGATCCCTTCCTTAAAGTTTAAGAATTAATTTATTCACTGAATAAGGGGAAAAATATACTTGAAAAGTATAGTTTCATCCTTCAACTAATTCCCACCACATACACATCTTTCACTCCAAAATATAATCAAATTAAAAAATATTCTATTTATCCTAATCATATAGGGTTCCAAAAATAATGATTTTTTAATTCATTTTTCAGACTATTTAAAAAAATGCATTATAAAAACTAGGAAATCACGTATGCCAGTGGTAGGTGATCCACCTTTGTCACCCTTCAGTTCCGGGTTCAAGTCTCGCAGCCTTGTCAGATGCGACGGGTTGTCGCCCAACCTCTGGATTTTCCTTTTTATGAAAATCCAAAAATAATATCAAGAAACAATTTAATCTTAACAGTAGTATCCAATGTCGATCATAATCATTTCCATCCTTTAGACTTCTCCAAAATACTTCTGTCCAAACTCACAGTCTAAAATTTATAAGGAAGGTAAACACAAGAAAGATCCCTCTTTCCACATATTAACATGTGAATACCTTCATCGTGTATTCTTTTAAAACACTGTAGCACCCTGAATTACCATAAAACCTTATGGATTACCTTCATGCTCCCATATTCCTTATAGAGTACTGGATATTATCTATCTATTAGAAAATTTTGTAAACTCCAACAATGATGGAATATACAAATCATTAATCAGTTTCAAGGTAGTCATGAATATCCAATATAATTTATCCAAATCAATCATATATTATTCCAAAATCACTACCTCAGTATGAGAACCATATTATGGTTTATCTTTCTCTCAACCATATATTTTCCAAGAAAATTAACCTGCTATTGAGTCACTTTTATTTCTTCCGCACAATATTATGTCTTTAATGAAATAGTACTGTAGTATAATACTTCTATACTCTATAATTCTTATAACATGTACATCATTAATATTATACTCAAATGACTCAATACATTAATAAAAACCTAAAAAAATTAATAATTCCTATTCATCTTCAATTGTATCATAACATTATTATTATCCAATAGCAACATTTGGGGTATACTCTGATGATTTGTACATCTCTTGGCATTGTGTCCCAACACCTTGAAAAAGAATCATTGTACATTTGAAGCCTTCTTCTTACCCCTAAAATCATGTAATTGGTGTCCTTTTTCTCCACACTTATAAACAACTCATCTTCCCTTCAAGAATTTAACAAGGTGATTCTTTCCAAAGTTATACTAAATGGGAAAATCCTTCTTTGCCCTCTTCCCTTATCCATCTTTCTTTATACCATCCTTTTCTTCTCTTACATCCCTTAAAAGTTGTAGGACTCGGATAATTCTTTACTTATTTTATTAACTCTATATATTCTTTCTTCATATGATGATAATATGTGGTGTATTATTTCCATTTTAAATGTTGTCTTAATAGCATGAATGATATGATCCTTTTTAATCTTTCTATCATGCGTATTGCTCGAATTATCAATCCTTCTACTTAAATCCATTTCTAAACAATGGAATACACTAGGTTAGTTTATGAATCCAATGAATAATTCCAAACTTGTAAAATACCAAATGTAAATTGAAAAGATTATGGATAAAATATATAATCATAAAATGTTTTCTTTGAGGAAGTATTTATTCCTAAATACATCATAATGGTTTATAATTAAAATGGGAATTATCCTAAACATATCCCCTGGGAGTGTCATAACCAAGAGTGCATCAAGGCCCATTCTTGTGTTCTAAGTTACCCCAGGTCAAGCTCGAAACTCGTTGTTGGAGTTTTCACACCTAGGTACTTTTGTTCCAAAGCCACCTCTACCTGCTCATATCCAGAAAAGGATGTATTTCTTGGAAAATACACAAACGCTATACATTACCAAAAGTCTAAGAAGTTCTTCTATACTAATCCACAAAGTCTATCTTAGGGTAATGTTCTCTAAAAATAGTTTATTTAAATCTATTTCCATGGTTGTTTTTGAACTTCCTCTGAAACAAATTGTAACACCCCGAACCCAGTTACCCAGAGTTGGTGCATTATTTTAATACATTGGCATGATTAAAAGGAATCTAGTCTCGATGGACCGATCAGTTTCGCAGTCTTGGAAAAAATATTACATACATGAACGTTATATTAAATTATAAAATGAAAAAAACAACAACATTGTCTCCATTTACCACATTCATATCCCTTAGATTATCCTTGTAGGTCAGTCATAATATACTTCTTCGCATCCTGGGAAAATAAAAAATAGAAAGGGGTTACCTCATATGCTCAGTAAGGATAACAATATAGCGGAAACTTTCATAAATAAGTATAAACATTTAAGACAATGTATAAAACTAAAACAAAAGCTTTTTAAATATAAAATTCAGCATAATAGGGAAATGATAAATCAAATAATTCCATTTACTCATTCACATTGATATTCTACTAGTCCAATGATAACATGTAATATCAATAGCTAATTTTATAATGATGTAATGCATAATGCCAGACTTCATAACCACATAGTCAAGGCCTTGTGCGAAGACAACAAATAATATTTTTTAAGGCCTTGTGCCAAGACACTAGTTTGTCTCATGAGACCTACCGATGAATCGAGGAGCTATAGCGGGCACCACCAGGCACTTACTAAGTCTAATACAGTCCTCATTTGAAAAGAATTAAACATAACGTAAACATTATTATTAAAACTAGCATAAAAAATGTCAATAATAAATCCATAAACCATGAATGGTATAAAAATAACACAAACAAAGTCAGACATATCAAAAAACCATCAATACAATATGGAATATTTGTATCATAATAAATCATCTTCAAACAAGTTTAAAATCCATTAAATAATGTTGACATATATGAGAATGATTTGTAAAAATATTTGAGAAAAATATCCCATTTTCATGAAATCATTTAAAAGTCACATAATTTTTAAATGAAGTCATTTAAAAGATAGTTTTTAATCAAATTTTCCCTACCACATTTAATCTTTTGAAACGAATTAACATTTTAAAACATTCATGTATATATAAATAAATCCTTAAAACCTTTTTAAAACCATAAAAATTAATGAGAAAGGATTAGAAGAATAACTCTTTAAAACATTTAAAATGAATTTTTATTAAAAGATTAACTTAAATAGAATACCTTTGAAAACTATTTTATGAATCATGTACATGGATACTAAATATGTCTCAGTAGATACTTACGTAAAAACAACCTCAGATAACAATGAGATTGTGAAATTTACCCTTACCTTGCACTTTCCTTTGGTCAAGCTTATGTTTAACCTCTTGTATAAGGACCATGGTATGTCATTAAACTATACCAGAACCAGAACCGTATTCATATTTATTATATCATACATGATTCTTTTATGTCTTTATACTATCCATTTAATAATGATTTCCAAGTAAAATTAACATTTTGGGTAATGATCGCTTTCATTGTCGTACGTGTTTTAACTTTTTATTCTTGATCGTATTATTTTGATCATGATTTAAATTAATTCCAGAATATAAACCATGATTTATATATCATATATATTTAGAATATAAATATTTATAATAGATAGATCTATGAAATGGAAGGCACCGTTTATGTAGATGGTAGACCGTACGTACGCATAAACGTTGTTTCTGTTTTTATATCATATTAAACAGAAGTAAGTGAATAAGATATATGTAAGTACATACATATATATATATCAAATATCATTATTATACCTTTTATTTCATACTTATTAACAATATATATATTTATAATCATTGTTCAATGGTGAACGTGGAGATGAATCTTATCGCGTCGTGGAGACAATAATATATACGTACGCTTGAGCGAAAGTATCATTATATTGATGGTGAAATCATATGTAAATGGATGGTATATCATATATATAGAATCATTAAAATAGTATATTTATTATTTACATTAGTTATACTCATTGTTATACCCATCCAAATAATAAAGTGTTTGAATAACAAACTACACCACGACGTGGAGACGGTAAGCCGTACGTACGCACGTATGGTGACCTTGTCATTTAAAGTATGGATAGAATAACGAATATGGTTGTACCGTATTTATAATAACATCAAAATATGTATAATGTACTTGAGTTATTATTTTAGTATTGAAAAAACAAATAAAGAGGATGTTTAAGACGAAAAGAACATGAAAGAGTGTTGGGAAATTATTACCTCTTCTTCGGGTGTTTACTTTTGAGTTGATCAAAAGGGCTCATTAGGTTGTCATTATGATCAAAGTAAGGTATCTAGGTCTAAGGGAAGAATTTTGGGAGGAGATTTGGGCAGGGTTTTGAAAATAAAAATGACTTTGGATATGTGATTTTGAGAGAAGGGAAAGTACCCTCTTATAAGAGAGTTGAGGATCACTTTAGGAAAAGCTTGAAATATTATTCTATAATAAAATCATTTTCGTTTTTTAATTGTACCAAAATGATTTATTTCTAGGATAAGGTGGATATGGGTCAAAAAACTCTCAACCAATATGTGTTATACAAGTTTAGGTTACCATTTTAACCTTATTGGTTACATTTAACTCTTAGTTAAATAGTTTAACTTTTACTATGTCTTGATGTATTCTTACACTATATGGTTGATAAATATATTCTAAACTTCCATGAGAACATCAAGTTGTTAATTAATTACATATATAATTTTATTTAATCCCTTTTGATGAACCATTGATTTTTACAAATATTATATCAACCAATAATATTGTATTTCTTTTAAAAATTAATTTCTGTCAATTTTGACACTATTTGTATTTTGTTTTTGTGAAAGTCATAAAAGCCTTATCTCTTAGAAAAAAATTTATATAATCAACCCTAAAATGTCATATTTACCTATAAAAGTAGTGGAATTCATCATAAGTCTCAATTTAAATTTATTTTGATATTTATAAAATCAATTATATTAATATTTCATTAATAATGTATTTATTGAATCATCATTGTGTCATAAATTAATTAAATTATATAAAGTCTAAAAATTATATATAAAATTCCATTATATTGGAAATACTTTTATATTTTTAATTAATATTTATATCCAAATTTATATTGTGTGTAACCTTATATTAAAAATGGTTTAGTAATTAAACATTGAATTTAACAATTTTAACTCTTCTTTAAATAAAATAATAATAAATGTCCTAATCTAATACAAGTCGACCAAAGGGGATACACTTTTCTTCCTAAGTATTTTTTGGTCTAATTACACTTATCCAATAGAATTAGGACATATTTTATGGAAATTATAATATCATTTTTACCATTAATTACCCAATTTACTTTTAACCATGGTAAATAAAAGTCAAATTTTACTATTCACCAAAAAGTATTTTCATCTAATTGAACCACATGTTAATTACTGATATCAATTGTATCTCTTGAAATTTTTAAATTCAACTCACAAAAGCGGTAAATGTAAATTTTATGCAAATTTTCAAATGCTCCTAGAAGGTGGTTAAAAGATGGTAAAAATTTCAATAAACTTTTATACATCTAATTTTATTATAAAATGACTCCAATGAATTAAATTGAAATTATATAGGTATTATATATCTATTTTTACTTAAAATTAATTTAAAAAAATAAATAATTATTTAAATAAAAAGATTTTTTTAAATAAAAACGCTGTGTTTTCCCCTATTCATCAAAAAACTGAATGTTTTCAGAAAAAACAAAAAATTAACCCTAAGATAATTTTTATTTTCCAAAAACAAAAATGAAGTCAATTTTACCAAATTAAAAACATATAATTTACATTTATTAATTTAAATCAAATTACCATTGTCAAAACCAAAAAGCGGGTTTTTAAAAAGTAAAAATTATCTAATGATTGAAATGTGTTTATGTCAAATTTAAATGTGAAATTTTTTATAATGACATAAATTGTATTAAATAATAAAAATATGATATAATCATATTTCCAAACCATTAAAATTCATAATTTAACACTATAAATTATTTCTATTAAGAATTTTTTGTTCAATTGAAACATTGTATTTTTCACTATTCGTCAAGATATCAATGTTATCAGAAAAAGTACCAAAAATTTATCCAAACTAAATTTTTATGTCTCGATTCTAAAGAAGAAGTTTATTTTGTCAAATTTAATATATAAAAGATTAAGATATTATATTTAAAAAAGGGTTCTCTATTTAAAAGGTTTTAAAATTGCATTTTCTGAAAAATACTTCTTCTATCTAAAAAATTATTTTGTTGTTATATTATGTCTAAGAAACACATAATATGGATTCTAAAATTATATGGAGTATATTAAATTCATAATTCAGTTAATACTATTCATAACCTCTTTTTGAACGGCTAGTTTGATTAGTCATGGTGCGCTTGAACTTGATGTTGCATGTAGCGCAAGTTATTGAATTACATTGAAGAGATAACATACTATGAAATCATGGGGTGTTACATTCTATCCTATTTCAAAAAAAAATTCCTCTCAAACAGAAATTTTTCTTCGAAAATATAATGTTCATAAAAGAAAAATACCTTTCTAAAAAACCCACATCAAAAATTAGGTTAATAAAATGTAGTCTTAATATGATGGAAAAGAATAAAAAAGTCACCACAAAATTATTATCATGATTAGGAGAACATTGGTGAAAATTAGAGACTCATAATTGGAAGAAAAACATAAATATTTATAAGGAGTTATTGAGTTCATTAATCATAAACAACTGTAAAATTGAGGCCCTCAAACCCATAAATATATGATGATTTAAATTATTGTTAGTTGAACAAAACATAAAATCTTTCGATATCATTTTTTAAGATCCATTCCATAATGTTTAATAATTAATTTATTTATAGAATAAGAGGAAAAAATATACATGAAATGTAGAGTTTCATCCTTCAACTAATTCCTACCACAAACTGATCTTTCACTCCAAAATATATTTGAATTCAAAAATATTCTATTTATCCTTATCGTATAGGGTTCCAAAAATACTGAATTTATAATTCATTTTTAAGAAAATTTAAAATAACTACATTATACAAACCAGGATATCAGGTATGCAAATGGTAGGTGATCCACCCCTGCCACCCTTCAGTTTTGGGATCAAGTCTCGCAGCATTGATGGACATGACGGGTTGTCACCCGACCTCCGGGTTGTACTTTTTTGAGAATCCAAAAATAATTTCATGAAATTATATAACCATAACAATAGTCTCCAATGTCAATATTAATGGATTCAAACCTTTAAACTTATTCAAAATACTTCTTTACAAACTCACAGTCCAAAATTTATAAGGTAAAACAATGATGATTTGTTTTCCTCATAATAACATGTGAATACATTCTTCATGTATTCTTTTAAAACATTGTAACACCCTAAATAACCATAAAACCTTATTGATTATATTCATGCTCCCTTATTACTTATAGAATATTGGATATACTCCTTCGATCTAAATTGTTTTTTAAACTCCAACAATGATGGAATATACAAATCATTAATCTGTTTCAAGGTAGTCAAAATTATCCAATATAATTTATCCAAATCAATCATATATTATTCCAAAATCACTACCTCAGTATTAGAACCCTATTATGGTTTATCTTTCTCTCATTCATATATTTTCCAAAAAAAATTAACTTTTTATTGAGTTACTTTTCTTGGTTCCACACAATCTTAAGTACTCAATGAAAAGTACTACAGAACAATCCGTTTATACTCTGTAATTATTATAACATGTAAATTATTAATTCAATACTCAAATGAAACAATACTTTAATAACAACATAATAAATCTAATCATTCCTCTTCATCTTCGGTTGTATCATAACTATATTATTATCCAATAGCAGTATTTTTGGTATACACTGATGATTTGGAAATTGCTTCATGTAGTGTCCCAACTCCTTGCAGATGAAGCATTGTACATTTGAAACCTTTTTCTTAACCTTGAAATCACATACATGGTGTCCTTTTTCTCAACAATTATAAAAAACTCTCATTCCCTTCAAACATTTAACAAGGAGATTCTTTCCACAGTTTTCACATATGATAAAATCCTTATTTCCCCTCTTCCCATTATCCGTCTTTCTCTATACCATTTTTTTATTCTCTTACTTCCCTTCAAATCCATAGGACATAGAGAATTTTTACATATCTTATTAACACATGATATTATTTCTTAAAATAATGAGAATACTTGGGAGACTATTCCCCCTTTAAAGGTTGTCTTAACACCATGAAATATGTGATCCTTCTTAATCTTTCGATCATGCATATTGCTTGAATTCTCATTCCTTCACCTAGGTGTCATTTCTAAACAATGGCGTACACTGGGTTAGTTTATGAATCTCAATTCATAATTACAAAATTATATAATACCTAACGTAAATTGAAAAGATTATGCATATAATCTATAATCATAAAATGTTTTCTTTGAGGAATTATTCACTCCTAAATCCTTCAAAATTGCTTGTAATGAAAATGTGAATTATCCTAAGCGTATCCCTTAGGAGTGTCATATCCAAGAGTATAGCAAGGCATTTGTCATGTACCAGGATACCCTGGGTCTAGCCCAAAACTCCTTGTCTAAGTTTTCACTCCTAGGTACATTTCTGCTTGACCCGCCTCTACCTGCTCGTATCTAGACAGGGATTTATTATGTGGAAAATATACAAAATCTCTAAATTAAAAAAATTCTAGGAAGTTCTTCTATACTAATCCTCAAAGTCAATCTTAAGATAATTTTCTCTAATCAAAGTTTATCAAAATATATTTCCAAGGTTGTTGCTAAACTTCCTCTGATACCAATTGTAATGCCCTGACCCCAGTTACCCAAAGTCAGTGCATTATTTTAATACCATGGCATGATTACAAGGAATCAAGTCCTGAAGGGCCGATCAATTTAGCAGTTTTGGAAAATAGATAACATACAAGGATGTTACATTACATTATAAAATGGAAAACAACAAAAAAAAATCTCTATCGACCACATTCATATCCTTTAGATTAACCCTGTAGGTCAGTCATAATTTACTTCTTCGCATCCTGGGAAAAATAAAACATAGAAAGGGGTGAGCACAGATTCTCAGCAAGGATAAAAATATAGTGTAAAATTTTATAAATAAGTATAAAAATTTAAGGACATGTATAAAACTAAAACCAAAGCCTTTTGAACATAAACTTCTGCATAATATGGAAACGGTAAATCAAAATATGCCATTTACTTAATCACATTGATATTCTACTAGTCGAATAATCACATGTAATATCAATAGTTAATTTCATAATGATGGAATGCATAATTCCTTTTTTAATAACCATGTAGTAAGGGCCTTGTGCAAAGACTACAAATAATATTTTTTCAAGGACTAGTGCCAAGACACTAGTTTATCTCATGGGACCTACCGAAGCATCAAAGAGCTAAAGCGGGCCCCACCCATCACTTACTGAGTCCAATGAATTCCTCATATGAAAAGGTTTAAACATAACATAAGAATTCGTATTAAAACAAGCATAATAATGGTCTATAATTTATCGATAAACCATGAATGGTATAAAAATAACACAACCACATTCAAACATGTCACAAAACCATCAATAAAATTTTGATGATTTGTATCATAATAAATCAACATCAATCAATTTTAAAATCCATCAAAGGATTTTGACATAGAAGAAAATGATTTGTAAAAATATTTGAGAGAAGTATCCCTTTTCATGAAATCATTCAATAGTCACATAATTTTTATAGTAATTTAAAAATATATTTTTGAATCAAAGTGTCCCACAACACTTTGAAACTTTTTAAAGGAATTAACATTTAAAAAAATTCTTGTCCATATAAATAAATACTTAAAATCATTTTAAAAACATGAACATTAATGAGAATGGTTTAGAAGAATAAATCATTAAAACGTTTAAAATGATATTTTATTGAAAGTGAAACATAAAAATAATCCCTATGAAAACAATTTTATGAATTATGGACAAGGATAAGAAATATGTCTCAATAGATAATTACGTAAAAACAACATCGGATAATAATGATATTGTTAAATTAACCATTACCTTGCATTTTCCTTTGGTCAAGGTTATGTTTAACCTCATATATAATGAGAATGGCATTTTATTAAATTATATAAGAACCATATTCATATTTATTATATCATACATGATTCATTTAGGACTTTATACTACCCATTTAATAATTATTTCCATGTTAAATTAACATTTTGGGTTATAATTTCTTTCTTTATCGTATGTGTTTTAACTTGTTATTCTTGATAGTATTATTTAGATCAGGATTTAAATACATCGAGAACATAAAACTTGATTTATATATCATATATATTTATAATATAAATATTTATAATAGATAGATATATGAAATGGAAAGCATTGTTTTTGAAGACGATATGTCGTACGTACACATAAACGCTATTTCCATTTTCATATAGTTTTGAACGGAAGTAAATGAATAAAATATATGTAAGTACATAAATATATATATATATATATCCACTAGAATTATAATTTCATATACTACATACTTATTAATAATATATATTTTTATAATCATCTTTGAATTGTGAACATTGAAATTAATCTCTTCACATCGTGAAAACGGTAATCTGTACGTACGCACGAGTGAAAATATCATTATATTGATGGTGAAGTCATATGTAATTGGATGGTATATCATTTATACATAATCATTAACATGTTATATTTATTATTTAAATCATTTATACTCATTATTATACCCATCCAAATAATGATGTTTTTGAATAACAAACTACACCATGACGTGGAGATGGTAAGCCGTACGCACGAACGTATGGTGAATTTTTCCTTTATAGGATGGATAGAATAAATAATATGGTTTTACCATATTTATAATAACATCATTGTATGTAGAATTTACTTGAGTTATTATTTTAGTATGGAAAAAACAAAGAAAGAGGAAGTGTAAGACGAAAAGAACTTGAAAGAGTGTTGGGAAATTATTACCTATTCATCGGGTGTTTCCTTTTGATTTGATCCAAAGGGATAATTATGTTGCCATTATGATCAAATTAAGGCATCTATTTCTAAGTGAGGAAATATTGGTGGAGATTTGGGTAGGGTTTGGCCAAGCCAAATGACATTGAAGATGTGATTTTGGGAGATGGGGAAGTACCCTTTTATAAGAGAGTTGAGGATCACTTTAGGAAAACATTGAAATATTATTTTATAATAAAATAATTTTCGGTTTTTAATTTCTCAAAAATGATTTATTTCTAGGATATGGTGGGGATGGGCAATAACCTCTAAATGAATAGGTTTTAGACATGTTTAGGCTACAATTTTTACCTTATCGTTTAGATTTAACTCTTAGATAAATAATTTAACTTTTACCATGTCTTCTTGTATTCTTACACTAAATGGTTAATAAAGATACTATAAACATCTAAGAGAAACTCAAGTGGTTTACTAATTACATATATAATATTATTTAATCCATTTTTCCGATCCATAAAGTTTTAGGAATATTATATCAACCAGTAATATAGTATTTGTTGCAATAATTAATTTATGTCAATTTTGAAACTATTTGGTATTTTGTTTTTGTGAAAGTCATAAAAACCTTATCACGTCAAAAAAAATTATCTAATCAACCCTAACAAGTCATATTAACCTATAAATTAGTGGAATTCATCTGAACTCTGAATTTACATTTATTTTGATATTTATAATATCAATTACTTTAATATTTCATTAATAAGTTAATTATTGCATCATCATTGCATCATAAATAAATTAAATTATAAAATGTATAAAAATTATAAATAAACTACCATTATGTATTAAATATATTTATCTTTCTAATGAATATTTATAGTAGAATTTATATTGTGTGTAACATTATATTAAAAATGTTTTAGTTAGTAAACATTGAGTTTTAAACATTTAACTCTTATTGAAATAAAATAATAATAAATGTCCTAATATAATCCATGTGGACCAAAGGGGATCATATATTATTCATAAGGTATTTTTTGGTCTAATTAAACTTTCCCAATAGAATTAAGACATGTGTTAGGGTAATTATAATATCATTTTTACCCTTAATTACGCTATTCACCAAAAATCATTTTCATCTTATTATACCAATTTTAACTTACTGATATCAAATATGTATCTATTATTTTTTAAATTCAACTCATAGAAGTGGTAAAATATGTTTTATGTGAATTTTCAAATGTTTCTAGAAGGTGGGTAAAAGACGGTAAAAATTTCAATAAAATGTAATACATCTAATTTTATTATAAAATGACTCCAATGAATTAAATTGAACTTATATAGGTATTATATATATATTATTACTTAAAATAAATTTAAATAAAATAAATAATTATTTAAATAAAAATTCGGTTTTAAATAATAACGCGGTGTTTTTCGATATTCATCAAAAATTGAAAGTTTTCAGAAAAATACCAAAAATTAACCCTAAGATAATTTTTGTTTTCCGATTTTAAAATTGATATATGTTTTACCAAATTCAAAACATAGAAATTAAATTAATTAATTTAAAACTAATTCTTGGTGTTAAAACCAAAAAGTGGGGTTTTAAAAAGTAAAAACTATCAAACGATTGATATGTGTTTTTGTCAAATTTAAATGTGATATAAGTTATAATGACCTAAATTGTATTAAATGATAAAAATATAATCTTGTTATACTTAAAAACCATTCAAATTCATAATTTAACACTATATATTATTTCTATTAAAAAACATGTCTTCAATTAAAACAAAGTATTTTTCACTATTCGTCAAAATATGAAAGTTATCATAAAAGTACCAAAACAATATCAAAACTAAATTTTTATGCCCCGATTCTAACCAAAAATTTTATTATGTAAAATTGAATATATGAAAGTGTCAAATATTATATTTAAAAGGGTTCATGATTTAAAAGGTGGTAAATTTTCATTTTCTAAAAAATACTTCTTTTATTTAAAAAATGAATTTGTTCTTATATTAGGTCTAGGAAGCACATAATATGGATTATAAAATTAAATGGAGTATATAAAATTAAAAATTCAGTTATTACTATTCATAACCACTTTTTGAGAAGCTAATTTGGTAATTCGTGGTGCGCTCGAACTCATTGTTGCGTGTAGCACAAGTTATTGAATTACAATGAAGAGATAACATTGTATGGAATCTTGGGGTGTTTCAACTTGGGACTCCTTTTCCCCAAAAAAGGAAAACCATGTTCCCTCGCTGTGGACACACTACACTCTTCTCCTAAAATAGTCAATCTGGGCATGGACCGAAGATAGCCAATTCATTCCAATAATGACGTCGTAAGGCCCCAATGCTGCCACCATGAGGATCTAACTGAAACTCTCACCTCCAAGGTAAAAATGAAATCATCTGAAATGATATGTTATCATCGAGTCTCCTCATGTAGGTGTCTCCAAGTGTAAGGGTCAAGTCAATGACTCTACCAGAATCTCAAGGTTTCGCACAAAACATGTCACTACTGGAAAAACGGCCTATACCCACGGTTCAAAACCGTGGGTATAGCCCCCAAAACCGTGGGTATAGCCTATACCCACGGTTTTGGGAACTGTGGGCTGGAACGCCGTCGGTATAAGTCCCCAGCCTATACCCACAGTTTTGGAAAACCATGGGTATAGGTGTCCTGCCACCGTGTCACCGAAACATATAGAATTTCCACGGTGTCAACGGCTTTTACCCACGGTTTCAAAACCGTGGGTATAGGTCCTAAAATAATGCAGGCGCCGAGTTTCGATCCCGCAACCTCTTCGCTGCAAACACTGTGTCTAACCACTACCCTAACTTCACATATATGTATATATATATATATATTTAGTTAAATATAGTTATAAAAACCGTGGGTATAGAGGAAAGAACTGTGGGTATAGGGTTCCCACCAAAAAAAAATCCTTCCCGCGGAAAAAACAATTTCCCGCGCACACAAAATTGACCTATACCCACGGTTTTTCAAAACCGTGGGTATAGGTATTTTATCCCAGACCTATCTCCACAGTTTTCACCAAAACCGTGGGGATAGACCCCCCCTATACCCACGGTTTTGGAAAACCGTGGGTATAGGTGAATTTTCATGACCTATACCCACAGTTTTCCAAAACCGTGGGTATAGAGCCCCCTATACCCACGGTTTTGGCAAACCGTGGGTATAGGTCATGAAAATTCACCTATACCCACGGTTTTCCAAAACCGTGGCTATAGGGGGGGTCTATCCCCACAGTTTTGGTGAAAACCGTGGGGATAGGTACATTTTCCAGTAGTGTGTGGTGACGAAGAAATAATTGGCACCTATGTCTATAAGTATAGAAGCTAAGGTAGAAAAGACACAGATCATACCATGGATCGTCACTTGAGTCCCTAGGTCTTAAGCCTCAACCGAATGAAGCTATCCCAAACACAGTCCCCCAGATCTCTAAGCCTTGTGTGAACCTCCTATGGGTTGTGGTGGAAGTAGATGAAAGCGTCTTCCACCACCTGCCGCTCTCCCTGCTCCTCTCCCACATCCACCACCTTGTGGGTCTGTCTGCTCCACTTTCTACATCTTCCTCGGTGGACCATCCATGCATCCCTATCTACAACTAGATGGGTTGGATAGCCTCTAGCGACATGTCATCTACTGTCGCATGAGTAGTATCGCATCTTCATAGGCTGACTAAATCCATCTTGAGAGCCGTGGGATATCGATCCCCTATCTTATGTCATCCTATTATATCTACCATGTATTGGTCCCTATGCCTGACATTTTTTCTCTAATACTATGGTCACTACACCTATCTATCTACTGTTGACGGTCACTGGCTACCTCTACTCTACAAATAAGCTCTCGACCACCAAAGCTCGGTTGAGCACTCCAGCATAAGTTGAAATTCATAGAGGCACTACATTGGCTCTGATGTCCCATCATATTACTCACTCAATGGTCCAAACTTTTAAGTATTGATCGCTGACCATATCCATCTAGTACCTGGAGAGGTTGTTGAACCTCAATTAATAGTCAGTCGTCATCAAACTACCCTACTGGAGCTGAGGAAGCTGCTAGATACACACTCTCTCAGTGTAACTCCAGAGAACTCCTCCCTAAAGAGTCGTTCGAAATCTATCCAAGATAGAGTCTGTAGTACCCCTAGTTTCAGTTACATAACCCCTTTACTCATATTTTTTTAAATTGGTGTGTATAAAAAGAGAGTTTCCATAAAATAGAGATTTCCCTAAAATAGAGAGTTTCAATATAATAAAGAGTTTCCAAAAAATAGGGAGTGTCCAAAAAATAAAGAGTATACTCAATATAGAGAGTTTCCATTAGGTTGGGTGTTTCTATAATGTTGGTTGTTTTCATAAAGTGGGGTGTTTCCATAAAGTGGGCGTTTCCATAAAGTGGGTTGTTTCCATAAAGTGGGTTATTTCCATAAAGTGGGGTGTTTTCCATTAAGTGAGATGTTTCTATAAAAAAAATTGTTTCCATAAAAATGGTTAAGGTGATGGATGGGAGTTTGTGGGGGTTCTATAAGGAGTTTTGGGAACAAAAGTAAGGTTGCATGATCCATACCCGGTTGGCGCAAACTGTGTGGTCAAACCATGCACAGAGGTCAAATCTAGATCCTATTTTCTAGGATTTTACTTGTTTTTTATCTATATATTTTGTTTTGGCTTCAAAATGACCCTATTTCAAGATTACTATCCCTAGAAGTATCGATAACCCTCCTCAAACGAGTTGGAGCCATCTCAGAGCCTTTCCTTGGTGATTTTAAGTCCGATTCTTGAGGTATGTCAATATTCCTCCCGGATTTGTCATGTTTTATTAGATCTACTTAGATATACTTATTTTATCTCATTTATTTATTAGATATGAACCTATAGTGGGTAGATCTACGTTTTTGGATGCCAAATAATTCAATGTTGAGTCGTGATCTTTTGAGGATAAGAGAACTAAGTCCGTTCTTGGAGATTCATCCCGCTTTCTTGTGCATTTTTCGTCTATTGTGAATGTTTCGTCAAAACCATCGAGGTAGGTGACTTCTCTCTCAACTCATCTGGATAGAATTGTTTGGATTAGATTCAAATTGGTTTATTGATTGTAAAATTCATGGAATACTCTTTATTTGTGATGATTTATGGTTTTTGTGAAATTGTGTGATCTTGGTGAATCATTGTGCAAAGAGGGTTTTGTTTCATGAATTTAATATGATGATTTTCAATTATGGATTTTCTAAAATTTATAAATGATTGATAGAAAAGAAATTTTCAATATAAATGGTTTTCAAGAAATAAAGTGGAGTTTTATTGAAATGGTTTGGAATTGAAATGGATTGGTATTGAAATAGGATTGACGAAAATGGTTTTCAAAATAAGGTGTTTTTATTGAAAGGGTTGTTTTGGCATAATTTTTGGGAATATATGGTATGTGTTACTGTTTCATACATGTGTCTTGGTTGAAATATGGCCTTGTTCATGGTTCCAATGGTTTAATGGCACATCAAAATTTCATACATGGGTCTTGGTTGAAATATGACCTTGTTCTCGGTACCAAAGGGTTAATGGCACATGGGAATCAATTTCATTGTGAAGACTTGGTATATTGACAAGAAAATTCTCAAGAGTATATAATTTTAATAATGTAGCATGCATGGTTGGTTGCACGGGTTTGAGGAATGGTGGGGTATGTCGATAAAGGTATAGTTAGGAATTGTTGTACTGATTGTTTAGTTATTTTTCTAGAAAAATATCTTCATGGAAAATATTGGTTTCAATTGCACTTGTATGTGTTGGTAATGAATGGTTTTGGAAACTTGTTTATATTTTGTTATAAATAGGTTTTGAGAAAAGTTTTTATATAAACTGTTTTATATAATTCTTACTAACTCTTCTATCCTAGTGGCGTGAGTAGGGAAGTCATTGGGAAAAACCAACTGAGTTTTATAATCACCCCTGTTTTGGCACTTTGGTGCTTTTTTAGATGCTATCATCCGGGAAAAGGACATAGTTAATGTTTCACATGGGTTTAGCAATACCTCATGATGTTTGGGCTATTCGGAGTATTTGGAGAGTGGAGCTTGTAGAGCATGGAGTCTTGATAGAGTCTATTATAGTTTTTCTGCTATGAACATTGACACTTGGTTATTCTTCCATTGTTTCTTACTTTGATGTGGTTTTCAGATACATGAGGTTTTTGAGTTTCCTTTCATTTGTTTATGCATCATATAGTGAATGTTGGTTATGGTTGGTAGGTTTATTGGTTTATTTCTTAAAGGGTCAATTTTCCCTCACTTGTTTTTGAAACACTTCGGCATTTTTTTCCAGCCTTTGGCATCCTGGGGATGTCGCTTAAGGCCTAGTAATGAATCATTGTACTCTCAAGCCAATGATAATTGGTTAGTCATTACAAATGGTATCAACTTGTTCAGTCCTTGCCTAACATGTTTTCATCGATGTTCTTAGTTTGAGAGATGAAATCGCTTCTTGTCTATTCCTTTAGTGGGAATCTTAGAAAAGAGTAGGATTGTAGGAACATGAAATGTACAGCATAAAAGGACATAGAAAACCCTTTTATATTGATCTTCAAGTTACCAAGGAGTTGGGTAAATAAGTGTTTGGAGACAATTATAGGATTTTAAATTCACATTTTCATGGGTTTAGCCAATGAGACGAGAAGGAAATGCATTGTAGATAAATGACTTCCCACTAGGAGTGCATGCATCATTTCTAGGAATGATTCATGTTTTGAAAAAAAGTGTTATTTTTTGAAAAAAATATGGAATTTGTTTTCAAATGAAAGATTTTGAAAAAGATAATTCTTATTTCATTTTGAAAATGGTTTAATTTTAAAAAGCATGTGAAGTGGTTTAAAAAAATTGAACATGGAAAAAATGTTGTTTTGGAAAACAATATTGTGATAGTTGATGTGATAGAATTTGAAATTCAAATCCAACAGTTTCTAAGGGGTGTGATTAAGAGTGTATGTTGTTAGTTTATAAAATGGAACCAGGTAAGCATCATCAAAACCAACCCAATGAAGCTACGGATAATTTGGTTTCACCTGAACCATGGGTGAACCAAGAGCTGGTTTAGAGTATTTTCCAATATTTTCAAACTGTGGATAGAGGGAACTATAGGAATGAGCCACGACATGGGGATTGTACCATCCAATTCATGAAGAAGAATCCTTCTAATTTCCGAGGTGATTCCGAACTGAGAATGCAGAGGTGGGGCTATGTAGGATGTATTGTATCTTTGACTTCATTGGCACTTCAGTAGAGATAAAGGTCAAAATGGTGACGTATATACTCGAGGATCTTTCACGTTAGTGGTTTGATTTAGCGGTGCAGGCTAAATTGGAGGAAGGACTTACATGGGAGGATTTTGAGGAATTGTTCTATAGAAAATTCTATCCTCACATGTTCAGGATGTAGAAAACGATGGACTTCTTCAACCTGAAATAATAGAATCTCTCTGTCACAGGGTATGCGTTTAAGTTCATGAACTTAGTACGATCTGCACTAGAAGTTGCATCACATGCCTCTTTGAAGGAACGCACCTTGGAATCAAGGATACGATAGGATATTTGATCAATGATTTCAGTAATTTGTATTACAGATTATACAAATATGGTGAATAGGGAGACTATGGCTAAACAAGATATCTTGGTATTTATGGGAGAATTCATGATGATACCTACAGGAAACGTTGAAATCTCAATAGTTGGGAACAAGTTGAAAAGGGACAGCTATTTCCAAGGTGTAAGTGGAAATCATAAACAGACGGCTAGATCAGTAAACCTTCCACCACAACCCCATAGCAAAGCATGTTGTTTTCGATGTGGATCTCTTGACCACATAAAGTGAGATTGTATAGAACAACGTAGAGCACATAATAATTGCAACAATATGGGACATCTTCCACACTATATTCGTAGTGCTCCATGGTCAGTTTTTCGAGGCACTTCTCAGGTGTCGCAAGCATCGTATGATTTGACTGGACAAGGAAAACATAATCAGTCTCATCAGTAGAGCAGAGCTCTCCATGGTGATTCTAGAAATACCATGACTCCTCAATCAGTGATTCCTCATAAAGGAAACAAGGAAATCAATGTTGTGAATAAAAAATTGTATGGAGTTGAGCATATGATTGTTGATGATCAGGATGGACCGTCTACAGTGAGAGGTATAATTTTTTTTGAATTCTAACTTTGTTCAATTGTTTTTTGATACTGGTTCATCACATTCCTTCATTGCTTCTGATGCTATTGGCTTACTATGTTTAAAAATGGAAATGATGCCTTCTTTTTTGAAACAAAAAACTCCTCTCTGTGAAAGAGAATGTCAAGCCTTTGAGTGTAGAGAATCTAATATAACTATTGATGGAGCTGAGGTAAAATGGGACTTCTTGATGTTGGATATATATGTCTATGATGTAATCCTCATTATGGATTGGCTGACAACGTTCACGTATTAAATTCACTGTTATAATAGAATAGTTGTTTTCATCACTGAGGACAACAACAAGCATCTCTTTAGTGGACATAGGACTGTAAAGAAGGGTGCAAAGAGCTTGTTAAAACCAATAGTGGGAATGGTCTCTTACCAATTGGAAGCATTGAATTTTTCTTCAAGGGAATAGATCTTGGAAATTAGTTTTCCAACTGTTTTGGATTAATTTTTAGATGTCATTCCCAAGAACTTCTCAGGGTTACCACCTCTAAGGGAAGTGGAGTTTACGATTGATCTTATTCCTGGGACTAGTACTATTTCCCATCCATCTTATAAGATAGAACCAATAAAATTATGGGAATTGAAAGTGCAGTTAGATGATCTGGAGAGAAAGGGTTACATTCGATGATGTATGTCTCCATGGGAAGCCCCAGTTTTGTTTGTGAAGAAGGTAGATGGAACTCTTAGGATGTGTGTTGATTATCATAAGCTAATGAAAGTTACAATAAAGACTAGATATCCAATTCGAAAAATTGATGGTGTTTCTGATCAATTAATGGGAGATCAGTGGTTCTCCAAGATTGAATTGAGATCAGGATATCACCAATTGAGAGTTCAGAAAGAGGATATTCCAAAGACAGCTTTCA
This sequence comes from Viscum album, assembly GCA_963277665.1. Lineage (NCBI taxonomy): Eukaryota > Viridiplantae > Streptophyta > Magnoliopsida > Santalales > Viscaceae > Viscum > Viscum album. Next base: position 439,081,957 of record OY728145.1, on the reverse strand, counting down.
AAAGTAGATATGGCCATTATGAATATGTTGCCTTTCCTTTTGGTCTAATAAATGCACCAACGATCTTAATGGAATTGATGAATCAGATATTTCAACAATATCTATATTCTTTTGTCGTGGTGTTTTTGGAAGACATTTTGGTATATTCAAAGACAACGGCTGATCATGAGGTTCACCTAGAAATAGTGTTGCAAATCATGAGAGATCATTGTTTGTGTGAAAAATTATCAATGTGTGATTTTTTGATATAGGAAGTACGTTTTCTTGGCCAGGTCATTTCAATGAAAGACGTTTTAGTTGACCCTAAAAATATAGAAGCTGTAATCTCTTAAAAACCACAGAAGAATGTTTTCGAGATAAGAATATTTCTCGGTCTACCAGGTGACTACCGATGCTTTGTGCGTGATTTCTCATGACTAGCTTCACCAATGACAGCTCTGACCAAGAGGAATTCTCCATTTCAATAGAAAAAGGAAGGGCAGAACTCTTTCTAGAAACTAAATGTTCATCTTACATCATCACCTATCTTGATCTTGCTAGAATCAGGACAGGGGTATGTGGTGTATTGTGATTCTTCAGGATCAGGGTTGGGTTGGGTTCAATTGAAGAGAGATCATGTGGCTTCTTATGGTTCTAGGAAGTTGAGGGTGCATGAGAATAATTACCCAACACATGATTTGGAGTTATCATCAGTCATCCATACTTTGAAAACATTGAGACATTAACTCTTTGTTGAGAAATTTACTGTGTTTACTGATCACAAAATCTTGAAACACATTTTCTCACAACGATATTTGAATCTAAGGCAAAAGAGATTGATAGAGTGTCTCCAAATGTATGACTTTGACTTGATGTATACATTAGGGAATAGAAATTTGGTGGTGGATTCATTATCTAGAAATGCATATGCTCCGTTTGAGAAAGGAGATTCAGATGAATGGAAATTAATGTCAGCCTTAGCCGATAAGCATGTGGAATGTGAAGAACGAGGTGATGTTGTGGTTTTCCTTTCATCTACACTTGTTCCTTATTTAGTAAAAATGTTCAAAGAGTCACAAACATCTGATGCATAATGTCGGGTTGTGAGTTCAAAACTCAATGGGGGGAGACAATTGAGGGCTGCAAACATGATGGGGGTTCATTTTTGTTTTTTAGATATCAGATGGTTGTACATATGGTTTGTCAGAAACAACTTTTTCATGATTACCACCATTTTAGATAGGTAGTACATCCATTTAGAGAGAAGATGTTTAAGGAATTGAAGACTCATTTTTTGGTGGAGTAGCATGAAAAGGAAGGTGGCTGAGTTCGTCTCGTGGTGCATAATTTTTCAGCAGGTTGAGGCAGACCATCAAAGACCAGCTGGTATTTTACAATCTTCTCCAATCCCAGTGTGGAAATGGGATCAGATAGCAATGTATTTTTTTACAGGTCTTCCATGAATGGTCCAGAAACCTGATTTCATTTGGGTTATAGTGGATCATCTAACAGAGTCGGCCCAATTAATCCCTATTTGTGAAACTCATATGGTGGAGGATATTTCAAAAATATATATACAAGAAGTGGTAAAGAGGCATGGTGTACCAGTTTCAATAGTCTTATATAGAGATCTGAGGTTCACGTCTTGTTTCTAGAAATCCTTATAGTAATCCCTTGGGACTTAGTTGACTATGAGCATGGTGTATCATCCTCATACGGATAGGAAATCTTAGTGGATGAGATTAATGTTGGAAGAAATTTACGTTGTTTTGAACCAAAATAAAAATATGACAACCTTTCTTCAAACTTCTTTAACTGCATTTATGAAAACTTTTCACAATACATTGACCAATACATCAAACATCCTTTCAAGATCCCCTTGAAAAATCATTTGTAGCTAGTTGAATCAATTATCATTTTCTTCATTTTTTTAGATCGATGATCCTACCTCTGATAATGATTATCGGTTATATCCTGTGTCTAATGGATCAGTCTTCACTTTACTCTAATAATGCCAATTCCATGGATCTTGACCAAATTTATAGGTAAAAAATTGTAAATTCCTATTAATGAAAATGGTTTTCTATATTATCAATTAATCTCTAATTTTAATTTTCTTATTTGTCATAACATAATCTTCTTGTTATATATATTCATTGGTCCCAACGACTTGCGATTACTATTCATTTTATTGACCTAATAATTTATCACCGAAATAAATTTTCCTCTAATTTGAATGTGATAATTAGTGTCAGTATGACTCTAATAATCGGTGGCACACTACATCTTATGGATAGGTTCTAGTATCTTCGACTTTGGAATCATATCCTCTTTTATAAACACAATTCTCAGAAACTTATTTCATTAATTTTTTAAATATTTTTCATTAATGGCTAAACAAAAAACCATCATCTGCATAACTTCATGTTCTGATCAACCATCCCATCCATAAAACATTTTTGCGTCTGATGTTCTCACACTGATGAATTGAGACCAAAAATTTTCACCATAATCAAAATTATTCTTTCACTAACTTCTTCTCATATCATTACATCCTCATGTATTTGAATATTTTTTAGAATAGCTTTAATATCATCTAAATTATAATGTAATTTTTTGTAACTTCTGATCCTTCCATAAACTTTTTTCTTTACAACCATTAATATGATTAGCCGCAGTCCCCATTTCTTTCATAAATCATTCATCACAATTTTTTCAAACAACTTATGATTTATGAGAACACTATATAGAGGTAGGAATCTTTAGGTTTATATCAGATCAATGAAGAATTTTATTCTCTTCCACATTACAATCCACACATAATTCTAGACCCAAGGTGTGTCTCATGGAACTTTTCTTCCATAGAACATCTTTATAATTTGACAGACATTGTTATAATATTTAGTATGAACTTATAAATATGATGTTTAGACTGATTGTAAACTTTGACAAAGTGAATTGATTTCTTTTCTTCTTTATCTTATTTGATAATAAAATATAACACCCAACATCTTCTAGCTTAAAAAAACGACTTCTTGTCAACTTGGTCACAAAAAATAGAGGTTGCGGATACAATATATAGGGAGTAAGTGAAGCTTCATTAACACTAGTAGCTATAGGATTAGGTGCAGTTCCAATTGTAGGAGCAGTAGAGCATGCATGTGATGGAGTAAATGTCACAACTAGAACATGGTATATGGATGGAGTTCCATCCACAAACTCATCCAAATTACGGAACACCTCCACATTGATTGAAATTTTTTTATTGAAAAACTTATTTTTATAAACTTGAAAAAATCATATTATATGTAATATTTTTATTAATAATATTCTCATTGATTTTTATATTTCGTATTAAAATGACTTTTTTAAAAAATAACTTTTTTTATATTTATTTTTTAAAATTTATTTCTGATGGGAGAAATATCCCCTGAAAAAAAACAAAAAATATAATTGCTGAAAACTATTTGTAATGGATGAAGATTCTCCCGTAAAAAAAATTGTTTTTAATGTGTCCCGTTGCAAGAACATGCTTTTTCATTGACATTTTCATCCACATGCTATTAATGAGGGGATCTCATCACAATTCACTATTTTCATTGGGATCCCATCATTGTTGACTATTTGTGACACGATCCTGTCACAAAAAAGTGATTTCCCAGTAGAGAAGAAGAGAAATAAAAATTAACCCGTCCTAGAAATAGTGATACATCCATATACCTAAGATAATATAAAATGTCCCCATTTTTTGACAATAGAATCTGAATTATTATCACATGAAATTAAACTATGAAACTCAGGTTCAATCATACATTCCATTAAAATTCATAGAGTGGCCTCATATATGTAGACCAATCTACTTACATGAGATCCAAATCCATCTAAAGCCTCCTATCATAGGGTAGTTTCCTAAAAACATTACGATACAATAAACCTTTCATAGTATTATATCTAAATTTTGAGAGCCTCACCTAAAATATAAGGTCTAAAAATAAATCAACTCCTATAATCATTCGATACACATTTAGAGAATATATCCAGGACAAAACAACATTTCTTTTTTCATTTCTACCCCTTTCAAAAGAATCATTGACACCTTATTATGTAAAAATCAACACCAAAATGACTTCACCGTGATTTTCGAATTATTACTTTTCTTGAACCACACATCATGATTTATGAAGCTTTGATTTTCACAGACCACCCTTGGTTATCAGTAAGGATAAAATTCACCTCCAAATACACGTATGGTTAACTTTGTGTACAATGTCCCTGATATGGATCTGTATAGGCTCCCCTGATATAGACTATCAACTAGAGGGATCTTTATCCAAAAGAGGAATATCATCTACTTTTTATATTATTTTATAGAATCTCAACGAAACTTATCTTTTAAATATGGAATGTGTTCATCCCTTCTTGATAATATTCGCATCACAACTCTCTATCCCTGAACCATGACTTGGAATTTTTGATGTCTCCACTCCTTGTTCAAAAGTTGTTGGAACATTCTTAGCCTTTGAGGCCCATTTGGATTTTATTATCATTTAGGAGGTCCATTAATCTTGACCACAAACTATGTGCTTCCACCCTTTGAGGTAGTTTATATTGGCATTAGTCCTTCCATTCATTTTTGGTCAAATTTCCCCATTTCCACTAAATGGATTATCTCAACGCCTTTTAGTCTAATCACTATGACCATAATTAATGTGAAACTACTCTATGGGATAGTATGTTCAAGAATTGGTTTCTCCTCTCAAATTGTTTTTTACCAATATATTTCCAAATAGTTTTTCCAACTTTACATGTGGTCAATGCTACACAATCCTAAACTAAACATTTGTGCTTAAGGTTTTACAACCTTAAAATCTATCACCTTTTTTTGTCTAAACTAAAAGCCATAAACTATATGTCAAAAAGATATAAAACATGTCAGAATAATTTCGTGTAAATAAGATATTGGTTAAAAGTCAATTATTTTCTCACTAAGCCTTTGACCTTCAGGTATTATGCTGAAATTACAGGAAAAAAGTGGCAAATTGATTATAGGTCCCACCATATGCCTCCATTGAAAGTAAATTCATTCTCGATGGATGAACTAGTTCAATAAAAAGATATATCAGTGAAACATCATGTTCCTTCGCACAGATTGAGTCGTATATACAAGGTGGAAAAGCATTTAGGGTGTCCTAACTATTCAAGAATATTTCTTCCTTCCATGAAACAACTACTTTTGAAAAGAGTTTGAATCTTCACAAACCATTCCTTAGCGATCAGTAATAAGAACATTTGACTCTAAAGTAAACCTCTACATCACTATGTATAATATTACCAAGATACGGATTTTGATAAGATCCCAGAATATGAAATTTAAACCACTGGAATCTTCACCCTGAAGAAGTGAATCCTATTATTTTCAAATTCCCTGACCTCATTGTAGTGAAACCAAACTTTTGAACATGGTCTGTAGTAATCCCTACATATGTTTCTCACCTCATCTCTCTCAATTAAAACTCTTGGGGATATGGCATACACAAAACATAATACAACTATTCATGTGGATCCAGTCCCATCGATGTTACACACTTTCTTATCAAGACTCATTTTCAATGTCGTAGTTTGATATATAATCCTCCAACCATTAATTACTCTGTTTCATGTATATCTAAATTACAGAATAGGATAATCCAAGTTTCATGACCATAAACTGAATGTCCCAATTTTTAATGCATATCACTTCATCAAATGGATTTCTATTGACATTGAGTTTTTCCTTACCCTTTCTAGGGGAATTTTATTATATATGTTTTCAAATCATAAGACCTCAAACTATAGAAATATGTGCTCGAATCATTTTGAACATAAACTATTTCCACTCCAATTAAATATGTCTAACCTTAATAATCATCCATACTGGTCAAAAATTTATAACATAAAATATTATGAAAAAAGATAGAAAAAATGTGCAAGGTTGAGAACCCAGAAATGGGAAAAAAATTACCAAGTTAAGTAACTACCTCCCAGACTCATCCCTTATGTGGACTAGTAAAAATAGATCATTTGACATTGAAAATGGAAGAAATATTATTATAATGAAAATCTATAATGACAATATTATGAAAATTACAAGTCATTTCCCACTAATACTCTTCAATGTAATTATTAGAAAAATTTATGTAAACAAAATAAAATATTGAAATATTGTGGGGTCTATAATATTATGTAATTAGAACCAAGTTTGTACCCACTGGGTCCCCTTGGGTTAGGAAAAAATAAGTTCTTTTCTGAAATCTTTCATCCCCTGTTTATTATTCTATAATATCCATGTGAAATATGTAATGAAATAACTCTATGTTTCGCAGTCCTAATTGAACAATGGAATCCACATTCCAAATTCCCCTATCATGATCCTTATCGCATTGAGTCAACTCATTCATCCAAATAGACCAACTCTAGTTTTACATTGTTATTAGTTATTCATATATACATCCATGAACCACGACCAAGAGGACCTCCATTATCCAAATATACTATCTCTAGTGTTATGGTTATGGTAGTTATGACTATACCCATCCATGATACATTACATTGAGGAAATTTTCTTACTCAATCATTTTGAGAACCATGTTTGAATTTCCCCTTAAAATTTTGTGGTTTGAATAGTTTTATATTATCTTGATGATGTTGCCTCCCAGAGTTTCATAGGTTATTACAATATGATAATAGAGATGAAATAGAATCTATGGAAAAAATAAAAATTAATAATAAAATGAGTCTTCATTCATTGATCAAAAAAAAATTAGGAGGTGCATCCACAATCATGAGTCTCTCATATATGATACAAGAATAGATAAATTAAATAAAATATACTTTGATTAGTCCTTCATAATAAATAGAATAATGCCTAATGATAATTATTAATTGAATTATAAAAATTAATCTGATGGATACCTTCTACTTCAGAAAATTGATATACTCACTCCACATAAGTGGTTAACTCTCAGTTACTTTATCTAAAAACCTCATTCCTAGAGATTTATAATAGTAATTTTTCATTCACCTTTTCTATACACTCCCCATATTCCTACAGCTTTTCATTCAATGTATCTATCCAATTATGAATTGTTTTTTCCTCAGAAAAAACTAACGCATCTCCATATTTTCATCCTCAAAAGCTTCTATGTGAAGGTTAAATGGATAATATTGAAGGTGGAAACTTCTTTGGGCATCCTATTTCTATTTATGGGGTTAAACATGGTTAATGGGAGTGTGGAAGTTATATAAGTAAAATATACCTATCTTTATGATATGAAACAGTTAGTGATATCTCTCTACTTTAACAGTAATATTCTCTACATGATTTTTTGAGATGATAGGATAAACATGGTGAAAATTCCATTTTCTCACATCCTGGTTTCCAATAGTATTGTTATCTTATTCAATTTGTTTACTTGTCATTATAGTTCTATAATTATAAAATGGGTTCTTTAAATAGGGGATCAATTTAATTGGTAAGAAATGTAAAAAAGAAACATTATATCACTACTTCCCCCATTGAATTCAGGGAATGAGCCTTTTGGGTGACACTTAATAATGAACTACTACCCATTATCACACCAAGAACAATTTCAATAACACAACCAGCAACTATGGTCGATAATACCAAATCTATTCTACTCCTAATATAAAGGGTACCTAAAAACAAGGATTCCCCATAATGTTTGTAATGTTTTACTATAGTATTATCTCTGTCATAAATTATTTTCCTAAATATAGTGGTAAAAATCCTTTTGGAAGTTAATGTCCAAATTACCGATTAGATAGTATCTCTCAATATGCTATCTAGATAATGTTCCACTGATGACTTGGTGTATTCCCATGAAATATTGGTTAGAGAAACAGTGAATCGAGATATAATCATTTGATCTATATCCTACCATTTTATTATCAACTAAATCTAATAAATTATAGTTTTATGTCTATCTATACTAATCCTAGTAAGTGGTAATATAATTTAATACTTCATACACCCAAACAATCAAGTAAACCTATAAGTGGTGTAAGGTTCACAAATAATCAACTTATTTGTTCGATATATCAAAAATAAAGAACCATATCACGATCAAAGAAGGATCACTAAGAGGTGGTGAATTAGTGATAAATACTATTTTTTGATCCATTTTAGGTAATATTTTCCAGTTATTAAGATGTAATTATGATTACTTCAACACACTCAAACATACAACAATACAAGGGAAGAAAAAAAATTACATGGTTTTTCTCCCAATTTGATATGTTTATTCCTTAGTGGGATATAGATTTCTCTTGGATCACACTACCATTTAGAATCTTCATGTTAGTATAAACAAGTTTGGTATAACCTTGAAACTCATGTTTTCACATCTTCTAAATATGATTTGTGAATCCAAAAGAAAATATCACCCCAAAATTTACAATGAAAAATGTTTAGGTAAACATTAAAAAATATCCTACCAAGAAAACATCCCCAACATTTTTACGTGTGCTAAAAGCTTCCACTTCAAATAAAATGTCACTGTATGAAACAATTAGATACTCTACTTTAATCTTTTAGAATAAAAAGTTTCTTATTATCAATGTATTAATGAAACAAGCACCCAACCACTTAAATCTTTGGGTTATTATTCCATTCCTTTAATTTGAATAATTGCAGAATGTTCTATATATTTCACATATCAAGAATATCTTCTTTTTATATCTCTAAAGAAACCACTTTTTTCTCAATAATCAACTCTCTTTAATTCTGTACAGTACTCCCTTCTTCAATAAATTCATATATGACTTTTAATTTCAAATTTAAATCCATTTTCATGAATCAAAACCCATGGATTTTTTCACATTAAAATTGTGACCATAAAATTCATATTAGTAGTTAAAATAGGTTATAATGACCCCAATTTTTTAAAATAAATCAAGTATCACACAAGTTTGCAGTGTGTAATAAGAGTTGTGGTGTGAAGGTCTTAAATTTTAAGGAGAAAAAATCCCAATATATTATATATAACGGTCTATAACCTATTTTATAGTCCTCCATATTCTCATCTGACTCTGATATAATAAATAAGCTACAATATAGAGGTACCATATCCTCAAGATCCACTGAATTCCATTTTATTGTAAATTTTAGCATAGACCTCCACTACATCATGGAGGTCCCAAATTTTTAATGTTCTTTGAAATTAATTATGCACCCATTATTTTTTCATATTCACAATATCATGGAGTACTCTAATCATGTCTATTTTATGGTGTGGACACTTGTGCTACAATAATAGGTCTTGTAGAACTTTTTCATCTAAATACAATTTTTACCATATTTATGGCATTGAAAATTCTTCCATGGTGTAATCTAAATTGAGGTTTCAATTATGTGTCATTTTCATTAATTCTAGAATAGAAATTATTCCTTAAATAGATTTTATATTATAAAATATGTGTTGTGGAAAGGAAACCCTTCTTTTTCTCCTTTAATTTGGCTGCATCATGGACTCCTTCCATTATTTGTACACACTTTGAACTATATTAAGAATCATTTGAATTTTTCTCCAAAAATATTCACATCATAATAAATGTAAGTTTGAATATGATTTATTCATTGAAAAAAAATCCAACGTAATGTTTCATATCCAATCCAACCACTTTCACCAAATTCACAGAAAATTATCTCAACACCAATTGGTCTAAAAAATATCCCTATTTAGATTTTACAATCATACAAGGAGCATTAATAAATAAATTAAATTAAATTCTTATAAATGGATTTCTATTCGGTAATTCAAATTATACATTGGTGAACTAGGTGAAAGAAATAATAACATTAAATAAATAATACAATGTTGACATTTATATAGTAGAGATCAAAAAATTGACTTCCTTCAAAAACTAATAAAGTCATATGATGATGAAATTATAACGTCTATATGTAATTAATCATCAAAACATTTTTGTACTAAAATAAACTATTATAATAGTCTACACACATTCAAAAATGCTGAAATCACAACTTTTCCATTTTAAGAACTGTCTCAAAATATATTATTCTCCATAAAAACACTTAGAAATGGTTACTCCCCCTCTAAATATTCTCCCGCTTTTAAAAAATTCATGGATATGTATGAAGAAAGGTTTATAGTTTCATTTGTCTCTCCATTTTACAATAATATTGAAATAAAATATAATACAGGAGACTAAAAAGATATATCATAGCCTTGTGATGAATTATGTAGAATTCCTAACATCCACCACAGATTCTAAAATGAATACATTAGAATTTTCTTGGTTAACACATCTCTAATATGTTCCATTATGGAAAAATTAAACTTGTAACTCAATTATATCCTTAATTTCCTTGATGAAATGATATTTTACATCAATGATCATTCTTACTAAATGGTGATTTGGATTATTTGATAAATTGATATCATTTAGATTATAACATCCTATTAGATGTGATAAATTTATTTCAACATTAAAATATTCCAACTATGTCTTTATCCACAGTTATTCTGACATGAAATGATTTCCAACCGCATATTCTACTTCATCGATAATTAATTTCGTAGAAATTTTCTTATTAAATTTCCATAAAACAAACCAATCTCAATTGTAAAAAACTTCAGTAAATGTTGACCTCATATCATCAACACAACATACCTAATATATATATCCTTATCACTAAAAATATAAATATTTCTATTACTGACATACTTAAATAAAATATATAACATACATTTTTCATATATAACTATTCTCTTTTGAGAACTGAAATGAGAAACTTTTAGAGAAAATTGATATCAATCCTAAAGTGTAATAGAATGAGAAATATTTGTTCTTGACTCTATTATATAAAGAATACTACCAATTAATTTTTGGAGTTATCTTCAATCTAATCCCCTTATTTAATCATTTATTTAGAATTTAGTTCCTACTAAAATTAGTGTAGAAACTAGCTTCAAAAAGATATATGGAAATCCTTTTTATAAGTTATTTTCTATACTACTCTTGAGAAACAAAAATTTATTCTATGTTTTTAGAAATTTTTATCCCAAGAAATTACCTCATTTCTCTATTCTTAGAACACTCTAATAACTCAATAGTCTCATTAGAAAAATCCCCATGCATTTCTTCATCATTCCCAGCAAATATTATTCAATATATATAAACTATTGCAATAAAATATATACTTCATTATCATATTTTATATAGATTTTGTTTCTCACGCTTCATTTTCTGAAATTAAAAACCTTCAATAAGTTATCCGGCATGTAATATAATTCTCTTGGGGATTGTTACAACCAATATTAATATTTTTTAAACTTGTAACTTGATTATCATATTTTTTGATGAAGATACCATATGTTTTTTCAATGAATACTTCCTCTTATAATTCTCTATTGAGGATGGATAACATAACATCTGTCTAAAAAATATTTTATTTCATTTTTTCTTAAATATCAAGAAAACATATTATAGATTCATTCCTTGAAACTGATGAAAAAATATCTTTAAAATACACTCCTTTAACCTATAAATATCTTTTTTATAATATTATTTATTTATTTTTGTACCAATTCACCTTTCTCATTCTATTTTTTAGAATACCCACATTTCTCTAATGATATTATTTTCATTAGGCTTATATACCAAATACAAAGTTTCATTCATCTCAAAATGATCATGTTTTTTATTCATGGTATCAATCTATTCTTGATGCTTCTTAGTATATTCAGCATATCTAGGTTCAAATTTAGAATATTAAAGGTTGTGATTTGTTTTACTCATCATCCCCTAATTTTGAACATGTTGTTCATGATCTCTACCAATATTTTGAACCTGGACATACCTTCTGAACCTTGGATGATTTGAAAAAACATGTTCCTCATCACTTTAAATATATTATTTTTCTTCTCCATCTTTTCTATTTTCGACACTTTCATATTTTTTTGGAATATATTCAAGTTATTCAGATGAAACAATAAAAACATCAATTTTGTAAATTACTTCATCGTATGAAATTTAATTCATTAATTGTTCTAAATATTTAACATCAGAAACATCAATTATATTTTTATTTTATTTTTTAAAAATTGATAATATTTGTAATTTGAGGATATCTATGAATGATCACATCAACTCCTCAATTCCTAGATATTCAAATATTATAACCATTTACCTTTATAACACAGGGACTAACAAACTCTCAAAGATACATTAAAATTCATGTTTTTTATAATACTTCATAAATGGGGATATATCTTGTATTGGCCTATGAAAGAACTGGTTTTTTATATGAACAATTACACTAATATTTGTCTCTTGAAATAACAATAAACATCATGAACAGTCAGTATTTTTTAGGCTATCTCCACTAAACACCAGTTCTTCCCTCGAAACACACCATTTTGTTATGGTTTGTATGGTTCACTGAATTCATGTTGGATGCTGTGATTATCAAGATATGATTCAAAATTTCTATTTATATACTCTATTCCATCATTTTTATGGATATTCTTCATAGTTAAACCACACTCTTTCTCTGCACTTCTTTAGAAAATTTTAAACTTTTACAAGGGAAATTATTTGTCTTTCATAAATATAACACAAATAATATTATTAAATTAATTAGTGAAGGTAATAAAATAATTTTTTCAATTAGTTGAGTCTTCCTCATAGACGCCCACATATCTGAATGAATTAGCTCTAATGCATGAGTACATTAAAACTTCACCTTATTTTCTGAAAAGTTAATGATATTCCCCATTTGACATGTTGATCACATCCAATATCATACATTTTTTGTATAAAGTAGCATTATTAACATTGTATATTTGAGAGATCAAATTCAAATTCATTTTTCCAATATGGCCAAGTATTTGATGCCACAATTCATTTTATTCTTTCATAATCAGATGGAATGAGTTTCCATCATCACCCACTTGAAATTTGTTTCCATTAGTCTATTACCCTTTTGTAACAATTTTTCCACATTTAAAACACATAAAAAAGAATCCATATTTTTTAAGTCTAATTTAGTTCCATAATAATTGAATTGTGAAATACATGGGAGATTATGTTTCAATCCAACATGGAAAGGTAGTTTTTTTTATTTCATCTTTTTTTCCATTAAATGTTGATTGAACTAATTTGATCTTGAGAGAAGAATCATTACCAGAGATCAAAGAGCCATATTTAAATATGTATACCTATTTCTAGAGATCCATATCTAATACCATTTGAGATGACCATCCACAATCTAAGATCCATGGAATTTCCCTTTTATATGATTTAATAGTAACTTCTATAATAAAATCCTTCTCTTTAACATTATTCTTATTTTTATAAAACTTTTGAGTACTAAAAGTAATATATTTTTGGGATGGTAAAATGGTAAGACCATAAATTGCATAATCATTATACTGACATCACCTTCTACTGACTTATTCGAGTATATCATTCTTATTATAAGATTTCTATCCAAAAATTTTAAGTAGATTCTTTACATCCTTCTATTGAGATCATAGACTCTCCCCCAACCCCTTCCAACCATGAATTCAAGATTTATTATAATATTTTTGATCTAACCAACACTTGTTTTTTTATGTCTATATTAATAAAAATACCAATAAAAATCATAGAAATCATTTTACAATTGAAAGAAACAAGTTATCCAGATTTATTTAATTATATTTCATCCTTAATAGAGTCACCAATTAAAACATATTTTTGTGAAATATAATTTTTGTGAACTCCCAACTCTTGGGTCTTAATATCAAGAAATTTTCTATATCTTTCAAACGCTCTAGTTATAATATATTTTGTTTTAAATTTTGTGATTCTAGAATATCCACATTTTGTAATATAATTGTATTTAATAAAAACCATTCTCTTTTATGATATTCTATAGGATTAGGATAACCACTAGGAAGTGGGGGTTGAATCAATGGTGACATTTTTACTCATTTAAATTATATTGAAATTATCCCCTATAAATTGTTAGATTTATTATCCTTATAAAATTTTTTAAAAATCTTACAAGAATGAAATGATAAGAAAGTATATAAGCATATACAAGATTTACAAGGTTCTCCCCCAGAGTTGGTGACTACATTTTCTCTATGGAAAATAACGTTAGTACATGTACATTAACTATAATAAAAAATTTAATACAGTGAGGAAACTCCCATTAGACTCATTTTATCTCCTGATACGTGTGATAATACTATCACTTATTAGTTAAAAAGTTTTATTTATGAAAAATGAGTCACAATAAGTTAATAAACTTTTCAAGACTTCTCCCTGAAAGGTTGTCTAGAAATACTCTATCTTATATCTATTTGTGACGTTTTATCTTCCTCAAACTCAAATTATCCATCTAATGAACCTCACTAAAACCCATACCTTTGATCTACACTTTTTCCATTGAGAAAAAACTCTTGTGCCCTTAACCTATTTGGAATTTACATATGATTACTTTATATAGTTCTCTGTCAAATGGAAGTACTCTGTAATATTCTTTCATATAAATATAATCTAAAACTAAATCTAATATAAATTCTATAAATATTCAGTGATAATAAAAATAGTAATCTCTTTCTATAAACTCTTCTCACTACACCTTTTTTGGTATTCTACTTCAACCAAATTTAACCTCATTAGAAACTCATACTCCTCAAAAAGATCATATTGTCATATTTTTATACATGTGAACTATATTTTTTTATATTATATTTCCACCCCTTTTATATGTGTACTCAAATGAGAATAGTATGGAACTAAAATTTATTTACCTTCTTAACTGGAAATTGTATTTTGAAACTCCCACTCAATATCGATTTCACTAGTTGCTTCTAATGTATTCTGGAGTCTTCTGAAATATTCATTAATCTTTATAAAAACTCATCATCTACATAATTTCTTGATATTTACTTAATCATTTTAAAAATTAGAATATTCAAACGATATTACACTTGGAAATATTATAAAAATTTAATTATTAGATTTGAATACTCATGGATAAGGTGATTTAAAAATTTATGCAAGTATTCCTCAAAAAAAAATCTATTATATATTTATACAACGTCTTCATTAAGAACATTCCATATATATTTTCCATATCTTATTTATATCTGATTATACTACCTCACCTCAAAATATTATGGAAACAAACTTATCATAATCATCTTTTTGATGGCATCATGAATGTTTGTACTATGTACATACATCCGATGAATGTTCATCCGATGGATATTTCTTCGAGGGAATCAGTCTAATGTTCCACTTCCTATAGTTTATTCCTTGACTTCTCAACTTCAATATTCATGAATCCTATAACTAAAAATATTTAACTTGAATGAAACACAGAATATATATCTAGATGCCTCATCAGACACTGTCTTGTAAACATGATTCATCAACTATAAGATAAAATTGTTGTGAATTCTAAAGACTTATGTCACTGATGTCTTATATGTCTAGTTAGGTACTCCATCTGGTATAGTAGCTTCAACATTGTACCACCACCTGAACATTAATTTTCTCACACCATTTTAATTTTTTAAAAAAATTACAAACTCAGAAACACCTACTTCTCACAAATCTTTTTTTAGTAACATCAACTATTTTCCATCAAGTATCTCCATCAGGTTTTCTTGTCCACTGGACTTTAGATACCTTTAAACATTGGGAATATAAATCTTATGTAACTCATATGTTACATATACATTTTTAATACAAAATGAAAGTTAGTTTTATTTATCATACACAATTCTTCATGTATAATTATGAAATAGATGTAAACCCTTTATGCAACTCTTTCACTTCCATACAAACATCATTTTTTACAAAAAAAATCTATTTGAAAACATTAGCTCTAAAACATATACTAGAGTTTTAAATTATTCATCTAAAAACCTATGTTTATTGACCTATGACCATTACCATGTATTTGGTGTTCTTTGTCTAGTTATCTATGTATGGTGTTCTATGTCATCTTCTAAAAAATATTCATCTTGAAACATAATCCTTGTTATGTTTAGTGTATAGATATACTTTTCTCACCTTTTAAAAACATGTTCAAACATCAAATTCAATCATGACTTTATTCATAATTTTATGAAAATTGAGTGTCTTATAATCAACTAACTTAATGAAAATTTTCCAAATAATGTTAAATGAAAACTTCCTTCACCTCCTCTGAAAAATTCAAAACAAAAACTATTTAATATATTTCAACAAATCATTCTCACCAAAATAAAAAAAACATTAATAATAAAATATCTTTTCAAACAAATAAAAAATGCGTTACAAATACATCCAAAGGTTTCTTCAGTCTCCTAAATTATACTTTTTATAAACATTCACAAACAATTTTTTGTAACGCAACAGTTTTCACAAATCATTTTAAAAAAAATATTTCTCTCACTTTTCTAAGCATTAACCAAACCATAGCCTTTCTCATTGAAATAGTCCTAAAACCACACAACTAGATAAAATAATTTTTTTGAAGTAATTATATCCATCAAAGAAAATAAATATTATATAAATTATAAGATGAACCCCCCCCCCATCAATTTTATCTTCTCCCCCGTTTTATGATTACAACATCTTCGTATTCATTTACGAAAAATTGGTATTACTTTTTATAAAACTGAACCTACTCTCCTCTTTTGAAAGGATAATACAAATCATATTGGGGGTATATTACTTACTAAATATAAAAATTTATTATTTAAGGATAAACATATTTTTCAAACCTAAATTATTAAAATCATTCCCTTATTACAACTATAGTGAAAACATCTATAATTTGGTAATTTTTGGAAATATTATCATCCATAATATATCTAATAATAAATTTACCATTTTTGAAATAATACATAACATCAATGTGATTTGGTCAGGAATATTGTACAAGCTTTTTGAAAATATAAATTTTACTTTGATTATCAGAAAAATTATTATTGGGTTTTCAAAAATCCACTCTTAAATATTCTTGTCAAACTTCCATATATATCATTTATGTTAAATCATGGGTGGACGAAACATATTCAACTTCTTCTATAATTAAAGAAATAGAACATAGTTTCTTACTATACCTGGTCATATAAGATTCACCAATGAAAAAAAGTTCCCCAGGATATTGACTCATATAATTAGGATCTCCAGGCCAATCAATATCATTGTATCAAATAAATTTCATTTCATGAAATATTTTATATGATGGACCATAATATGATGATCTGATAACATACCTAGGAATTATTTTGGCTTCCATAATGGGAAATTCATTAATATAACATTGATATCATTCATATAATGTAACAACAAAAATAATGTCCAACATTAAAGTTTTAAGATAGATTAATCATCCTATCAACATTTAGAAGTCTCTCTAATTCACACATTTTCCATCTTCATATTCACTTATCTTCATTCCAATAAAAACAAGATTATAAACTTATTTGGAATCTTTCAGGTAGTACATCTGTATCAACACCTTCATATACTTTTATTGTGATAGAAAAATATATCATTCCATATGTTGAACTCATAAGCTTAAAGAGAATGTTAATTATTCAATCAATTCCATTTCAAAGTTTTTAGTCATCTTTTCAGAAAATTGTTCATAACATTTATGTCAATATCTTATAAAAAGTATATCATCAATCTTTTAAAATAAGAGTACAAGTGATAACTTACTTAACATGTAGGATTATAATAAATTTTCCTTCAAAAACTATCTTTTAACTGAGGAAACTATAATGTATAGAGTACCAAGAATGAGGTGCATATTAATACCCATATAAGAAATTCATCAAATTACACACTATTTTTCTAAATTTATGAAGTAAAAACCCAATTGGGTGTACAATATAAACATATTATTTAATTTATCCACTTAATTAACATATCCTAACACTCATATAATAAAATTTTTATCAATGAATTATAGTGAGTTCCAAGAACATTATTATAATATCAATCTCTCAATAATGGAAAAATATCAAAAATCAACACCTTTCACATATGAGAGACCTTTTTCAAATAATTCATGCTTTGTTTCATGAAATTTATCCATCTTAAATTTTTTTATTTCTAAACACCCATTATTTTCCTATAAAAATTTTTCTTATTATTCATAGAAAAAGGTAATTGGTGTCATTTTTCTCCATTTTATCCAAATCTCAAATAATAAAATTGATCCAATATTTATACTCAACTACCTCTGAAACTAACTCTTATTACAATTAAAAGATAACTGATGCATGTACCTCTAATCTCAGTTTCATTATATCTGGAACTGGAGTCATTGATTTCTAATGTTGTTTTTAGATTCAATGTACTTCAATGGGGTTTGAAAATTAATATATTATCTAATTTACACACTCTCTTCATCACATGGTTCTTCTGATAGACATTATACTTCTTTTGTTCAAATATATGTTCCTTTTTGTTATCTTCCTTGTATGTTTTCAATATTCCTTATATAACATCTCAAATATGTTTTGTTAAAGAAATTGGATTCTAAAGAATTTTTAAAATATTTGAATAAAAAAAATTATGAAGTTTTTATTCATATATTTATATCTTCTTCAATTTAAGGAGTATCCCTTGAAAATACCTTCTTCATATGATTCATCAAACATTCCATGATCCTGATTGTAATTACCCAACCTCAAATTCATGAAGCCTATTTATTATGTTATTACATTGGAATGATTACAAGGAATCGAATTCCAAAGGGCTAATCATTTTAATAGTTTTGGTTAGCCAGATCACATGAATGATTCCCATATTACATTGGGAAGTTGATAATAAAACATGATGCATAATAAAATGAAATATAAAAAAATACTTGAAATATCATTCAAATATTTATTCTTCATATCCTAGGGAAATGAAAAAAATAAGGCTGATCTCAAATTCTTAATTACTATAAGTAAATTAGAAGAAAAAATTAATCAATGAGAATAATCAAGATGGAAAGGTAAATAACTAAACCACATGTAACTTAACCAATAAATATAGAATGAACTATATCCATAGATGATGTTAAATCTTAAATCTCATAGATAAATAATAACAAAATTTGAATGAAGTCGGTACTTAATTATAGGGAACCATGTTTTCTAGTTACATGTAACCATTACCCTAAATACCTTTCATAAGACATTTTATAACATTTCTAGTAAAAACAAATTTGATTGGCCAAATGATTCGACTCCTGGGACAAATGATTCATCAAGGGGATATCCTTAAATTGGACCCACCCATGTTGAACTTTTCCTAATTATTCCACATATCTTGAAAAATCAATTTAATTCATCAATAATGTGTCTCGTAAAATATCATCACTGATTAAAAGATATAGATTAACCAAGAGTTACCCTATTAATCAAATATCTATCAAGTACACACTGTATGTAAAAAAGGTATATGGTTTATTAAATAATTATACACATCACATAAGATTATTTATATATAAAATAAATTTTATTTACAATTTAAAATTTCCATAAGTAATTGATTGTTTTATGATAAATATAATAATTAGAAAAGAAATTGAGATTGAAATTATAACTTTTACCACTTTATAATTTTCAAGTCAACACCTTAGATGAGATTATTCAATATGAAACATATAATACATTGAAATATAAGTTAAACATGGTATTAAATGAAAAATAGGAAGTATATACACAACAAAAAATGATTGAGTAGTGAATGTGACATTTATCTCACTTATGTGAAGAGGGAGATGAAAATGCCTTGCATTACACTTCATTTAGGTCTAATGATCTTTAAAATCCTTTATAATGGTTTATAAATTCTAATAAATAAATAAAAAAATCATATTAATATTTATTATATGAAATATTATCTTCTTATTATATCTCATTACCCGTTTGTTGGTAATCATTTACAATTTTCACTATTTCGGGTGTTAATTGCCTAGTTTCATGAGTTTATTTTGACTTGTTATTTTTGTTAATATTATGTCGATCATGATTTAATAATATCCATAAATTAAAACATAATTTAAATGTTATATATATTCAGTATATATATATATATTTATAATCATCAATAATGTTTGGAGACAGGAAATGAAAAACAATGTTCATTGAGACGGCAGGCCGTACATAAACATGAACGTTGTTTTCTAATTCTAATCATATTAAAAGAATTAATAGTAAATTATATATATATATATATTATAATTAATATATTATTTTTATGTCATAAATACCACATATTTTTATTAAACCCATCTTTAAAACACTCCACGTAATGTGGGAATGAATCGAATCCCCTTGAGGGGCGGTAGTCCACATGTCCACAAATAATGTTAACGTATTTCCATAAAATGGGAGGATTTAATGTATATGTCATATAAAAAATAAAAAACAATATATACATTATAAAAATTATATATTTTATATATAAATTATAAATACATCATTATTTACATCCATTAATAGTGGTAATGGAAAAAAATGGCATCGGTATGTGAGGCGGTAGTTCGTCGTACACACGAATGATGATAGTGTATCCCATCTGATGGAAGTGGGTGAAATTTTAGATATAACTAATAAATTGAAACATTTTATTATATTTAGGATACTTATATTATGATATAATAAATATATAAAAATAATTTGAGGGGTCATTAATGAAATGAAACAAAAGTGATTATTGAATAATGTTACCTCTTATTCGGGTAACTCTTTTTGGTTTGTACCAAAATCCTTAATTGATTTACATTTTAAAAAAATTGTTTTATATTATTATGTTATGTATTTTATAATATTATTTTATCATTTTTTGGATGAAAAAATGTGGCTTGAGATATTTGAGGAAGGGGAAGAGTAAATCACTTTTATAGTGGGGAGGAGAGGCATTCCTGTAAATACCAAAAGGTAAAAACTATTGGGAGGTACTCTTTATCTAATGTGGTTCCAAAATATATAAATAATGGATTAATTGAGAACTATGGTAGATACAAACTCATTCCACACATAAGTAAAAGCCTTTTTATCTTTTTTTTCATAGCCTTTTAGTTTCCTTATATTTATTATTTAGGATTTTCATTTAGATAACTAGTTTTATAACCTATGTATTTCTACCATTTAGACTAAATTAAAGTTTTAATTATTAGAAAATTTAAACCCAATAAATTATAAATATTATATATAATTTAAAATATAAAATACCATGTGAGTTGGAAAATAATTTTAAAACAAGCTCATGTAATAAGAAAAAACACTACTTTAACCCGAACTGTGCTAACAATGATTTTACTATTTAGGGGTCGATATGTTCATTAGAAAATTTAAAATAACACATTTTTATTCCAAATTTTATATTTATTACTATTTACAAATAATGTTTCAGAATATATGTTTTTTACGAAACATTAAATCTTTAAATAACTTATCATTTATTCTAAAATAACATTAATGTAAATTTTTTCATTATCTAATTAATTTATATTTAAAAATATCAAGAAAAAAATGAAATTAAAATTTATTAAGTTTCATCTATATAACATGAAATTTCCATCAAAAAAACGGAATAGCTTAATTCATTTCATTCTCTTCACATTAAATATTTTTATTATCATTTATTTTGTTTATTTATTACCTAAATAATCACTGTATTTGTATTTCTAAAGCATTTTAAGTAACTAATTAATCTATAAAATTTATTTATCAATTATTTTGATAAGAATAATCTCATTAATATCTATAAATTTTATGTATAACTGAAAATATTATGATTTTCATATCTCAAGTCTTTATAAATATTAAATATAAGGAATGTTCCTTTTTTTCCTTACAAAACCTATTATATTGGTCAAATTCATGGAATAGTATTCCACTAACACATAAAATTATAATAAAGAGTGGATATTTCTTAAATATGGGAATCCAATGGCTTTTGAAAATTGTCTAGGTCATTTATCCCCATAAGATTAAACTTTATCCACTTGTAAGAACTTGGACCGTCTTTTAAGGTATGTTTTTCCTTTTCTGGTCATTTTTTGGAGAAAAGAAGAAAATATAGAAATTTTCTAACTACAAGTTGTGTGATTTATTAGAAAACTCCATATACTTCCTTGACGCAGCAGGCTATGTGTTGGTCGTGTAGTATCCACACACACGGTCGTGTGGGAGTGACTTAGAGGCCGCCTAATGCGGAGTGCAGAAATAGAAAGTACATTCTGTGTACTCCAAAGGTACATGCCATGTATTTTGTTTTTTTCATTAAACGCACGGGGGGTCGCATCTAATCGCCAGAATCAACTTCCTCTAGGTCATCTTCATCTGAGAGAACCTGTACAACCACAGATCTTCAATGAACAAATGAGCCTCTGTCCGTACTCCGAATCGAACATCGTCGGTTGCATTGGAAGCGCATCAGTGATTTCTCTCTTCTGCTGGAATCTCGTTTCATGATTTCTATTTTTTCCATGTTATTGTGGGTTGAATGTTTTCTATGTTCTTTTAGATATATGATGTTCCAAGGAGTTTCAAGATTCTAGGTTCAAGTATATTGATCCTCTAACCCCGAGGTAGGTGTTTTGTGCCTTTCTGTTGAAATTATTTGAGTTTTATGTGAAAATTTTCCCAATACCCATGAACGGGGTATTGCGCGTTTACTGTTTTTTCCCTATTGTTTCTCTACTATGATGGTATTCCTAAGTAGATGATTATTGATTGTGAAAAGGCTGATTTTTTTTTCTTTGGATGTATTTCCCATGCATGTTTTTCCTTTTATGACCTTTAGGTCTTGTTTTCCCGTTAGGCTGCTATTTAATTTTCCATGCCTAGTATTGTAGGATGGTGTGATTATTGCTCTATTATCCTGTTTGTTGTAGAATGCTAGCCAAGTAGTTCTTGAAGTTAACCTTGGCCGTTACGCGCTGCTACACTTGCTTGACTTATAAAGGGACGTGAGAACCTGGTGTATAGACCATATGGAGAATGGATGATGAGGTCTTCTCTAGAGTGTCTTTATAATTTACATTGTGAGAACATAGGGGGAATTGACGTTGAGTGCTTCCCCAGATTGTCTGTAGTTCCTCGACGAGGGCTAGAGGGGGAATGAGACGTTGAGTGCTTCCCTAGAGCGCCTTTATTACCGTTATGAGACTATATGGGAGAATTGACGGTGAGTGATTCCTCAGAGATTCTATGCTTAAGTTGAACCAGAGGGGTTAGAATGAGTGTACTACCCATAGGGTTGCTTATACTTGTTAGGTAAGACCATAGGGGATAGTCTGTGAGTACTTCCCAAAGGGTTACCTTGTGTTTAGCTACTAGATTGTGTTGTTAGGTAGGACCAGAGGGGATAGGTTGTGGGTACTTCCCAGAGTGTTACCTATTGTGTTATCTTCTTTGCTTAGTTGTTTCATGATCTGTGGTGATTTGAATGCTTTAAACTGTGGATTGGATACTACTTAGTACTTTCATGTTTACTGCTTTCTGTACTCTTACCTGTCATATACTCACTGACTGTTAGGCACAAGTCTTCAGGTGCTTGCCTACTGGGATTTAGTATCACACCCTATTTGGGTTAAGCTTTTGGGCCCAAATAGATTATATTGTTTCTGGTATAGAAAATGGAAAGCGGCCTTCAACATCATGTACTTGAATTTCTGTAGAGCTGGAGAGCATGGGAACAAGCTATGGATTGAGATGCTGAGGAGTTTATCTGCTTTATTTTGCACTTTGGTTTAGAAATTTTGTCTTCCAGCATTGTGACTTGTTTGGATGTTTTCTTATACATATGTATCATGCATCATTTCATATATATATGCTCTAGTTGTTTAGTATTTAAGTCTGCCGTTGTTTATTGTTGTTGGATATTTACTGCATTCACTATTGTATGTGTTTTTTACTTCTGTTGTGTACTCTTCCAATGAGGGAATAATTTCCCCACTATCACACCCAAGGCCCTCACTACTAGTCAGCAGCCTCTGGTGTTCGAGAAAATACTCTTGAGGCCATGTGACCAACTGGGAATGGGGTGCCTTTGGGTGGATTCCGGAATCGGGATGTTACACCACTAAACAAATTAATTTTGATCGCAATCATTGTAATTAATTTTAATTACTTTCACTAATCCTTTTAGTAAAAACCAAAGTTGATATTTTTATAATATAAATATAATACTGATTTTTATTATTTATATCTTTTTTATAAATTCAATTCTTCAAAGTGGTAAAAAAAATTCAAGTTAATCCTACAGACGTGCCAAGAAAGTTGGTTTTTAAAGAGAAAATATCCAAAAGATCGCTATTTTCATATATCTAACATTAATATAAAAATGATCCCAATAAACTAAATTGGATTAATAGATGAAAAATATATTTTTTTTACCTTAATTACAATTTAAAATACAATTTAACAATAATAATTATTTAAACAAAAAAGTATCTTTCTACTAAAACGCAGTATTTTTCACTATTCATCCAAAAAATGAAACTTCTTAGAAAAATACCAATTCACCCTAAGATAATTTGGAAATAACGCATTCAAAAATTAATTTTACATTGAAAAATAAAATATATAAATTTTCAAAATTTAGTTTTAAAATAGGTTCACTATAAAAAAGTGGCAAAACAGTTGTTTGAGAAATAATGTTTTTTATGCACAAAACTAGATTTATTCTTTTTCTATATCTACCGAATATTTTTGATGAATTTAAAAACTTTTTATTGAAAATATAATATAAAAATAAATATATCATAAAGTATTAGGATGTCATATAAACATCTAATTTTGGTCTTTCATGTCTTATATGCTTTTGAAGAAACATGGTATTGTGTATAACACAATCCAACTTTGTGTTGCATATAAAACAATATAGAAAAAAATTTAAATTTTTTCTAAAAGAAAAATATTGTAATGTATTGGGGTTTTACAGTGATTTTTTATTTGTTTTAATAAAGAAATCCCAAAAATATTGATGTATTTCACTGAATGATTTTTCTTATACCACAACTCATAATTTTCTGACGTTTCAAATAAATTCATTAAATATAGTGTGTAGTAATCATCAATAGTTTCCTCATGATTCATTATGATATCTTCTAAATTTATATGCCAAAATCTTAGCTTTACTTCCTTTACTTTAATATTTCCTTCAAATATAATTTTGAGTTTTTCCTAGGTTTCCTTATCTATTTTGAGTATTCCAGCATTGTGACTTGTTTAGATATTTTTCTAGACATATGTATCATGCATCATTTCATATATATATGTGCTCCAGTTGTTTAGAATTTCAGTCTTTCGTTGTTTACTGTTGTTGGATATTTACTACTTCCACAATTGTATGTGTTTTTTACTTCTGTTGTGTACTCTTCCAATGAGGAAATTATTTTTCCACTATCACACCCAAGGCCCTCGCTGCAATTCGGCATCCTCTGACATTTGGGGAAATGTGCTTGAGGCCATGTGACCAACTTGGTATGGGGCGCCTCTGGGTGGCTTTCGGATCTAGGATGTTACAAAGTGGTATCAGAGGATTTATTTTCTCCTGACTTACTGTTTGGAGCCTTTAGCCTGGGATAGGACGGAATTGGTACTTGGTAATATGTTGTGCCCGGGAGTAGCTAACCCTTGTATAGGGAAAATCCAATCAACCTTGTTAATTGAAATTTTTCTAGTTTTGTAATAATTAAAGTTGATCTTATTTCACCTTGAGTGATTCACGTGATTTGTGATGTTTTTGCTTATGTGGTTGAGGTTCTATTTCTATTGCAACCTGATGAGATGAGGGTATTCCATCCATGCATCATAAAGGCACTTGCTAGAAATCACATGTCATGCATTTTTACCATGCCATCTAGGATGCATTAGTGATTTCATGTTGTTTTGATAGATGATGTGTAAAGTATGCATGATTTTGTGATAGTTTCCATTATAGAAATAACTGTTGTTTGATAGGGTATTTCTTTGTGTATAGATTTGCTTGAATGAATGAAAAACTTTGGTTCTTAAGGTGTAATGGAACCTCATGGACCATAATTTTATGGATTATTGCCTTGTTTTCCATGTTATAATGTGTATAATATTCCAAACCTTGATTCGTGGGGAGTATGGGCCCTTAAGGATTGGAATTTGGCACTTTTAATGCTCGTTTCAGTGTTTTTTGGGTTTCGGAGTAGTTTCTAAGGCTTATTATCCAGAAAAACTTATAATACCCGCCGTGTGGTGTTAAGTACACACCATGTGTTCTTCTGTTTGGGAAGAAACTATTTTTCTTAAGTGCACACCATGTAATTTATGTACCTGTCATGTAGTCTCTAACCATGTCATAAGCCGTGTGGGCAGAGACACAGGATGGGGAAAATCTAGAGTTAACACGTCGTGTATCATCCATACACGCCGTGTAGTATAGACCTTGTGCCCACCCGTGTCACGAAAAAAATAGGTTGGCTGAGTCGTGTCTAATACACATCGTCTTCCATCTAAACATGTCGTGTAGTCTAACCTATGTACCCATCTATGTCACGAACAACACGGGTTTGTGTTACCCTTTCACGTACACGTCACATCCTCCTTGAACACGCCGTGTAGTCAGACCCATGTACCTGGCCATGTCACGAACAACATGGGTTGGTGTTTTCCCTTCTCATACACGCCGTTTCCATCTAGAACACGCCGTGTAGTTTGATTCATGTGTTAGGTCTTGTCACTAACAACACGGTCCAAGTGAAGCTTGTCTAGTACACACCATGTAGGAATTTTACACGTCGTGTAGTCTTGCCTTAGGAGATCCATGTTTCTTAGCCATGTAGAAGAACTCAGGAAGGGAAAGAGGATTCAAGTACACGACGTGTGTTAAGACAACATGTTGTGTGTCTGGGGTGTTACATGACCAGTTTAGGCAGGAGTACACACCCATGTGAATGACTTCAGGGAACATGCCATGTAGTCATGTTTTGTAAACTTGAATGTTTCTTTCTCTTTTTATCTTTTTACACTTCCCTGTTTCAGTCCCTTTTAATTATGATCTAAGGTGTGTGCTTGACCTTGTAGAGTCATGCCACTAAGACGTCCTATGGTTTTATTTCAGTTATAGGGTTGTGATTAGACGCCAGATACGGCTGATGAGGTACTTCTAACAGATCCTCCAGTTGTGTCGATCTTGGCACCAGCAGTTATACCTATTACTGGTGCTAATGCATAGTTTAGGGAGGGATTTCTGAGGACGATGCAAACCTTTCATGGATCACCACCTTCTGCCCCATCGATGGATGATCTGACACGGGTCTTCCAGCAGCAGCACCCTCCTACCTTCTCAGGGGATGGAGGACCTCAGGCTGTAGAGCCATGGCTAGAGGTCATGCTGGCGATTTTTGAGCATCTAGAGAAATATTCAAAGAAGAGGGTGAATCTCTCTACCTACATGCTCTGAGACTCTTCCAATATGTGGTGGGATGTGATCTCATAGGCAGGCCACCAGCAGAATATGGCTTGGGATGAGTTTTAGCGCATCTTCTACGACTACTTCTATTTGGAGATGTTGAGGTTCAATTGAGCTTGAGTGTTAATAAGTATGGAGTAGGTTAATCTTACTATTATATATTATTCCTCTCACTTCACAGATCCACAGTGTTTCATGTCTATTCTAGGAGGTGATGAGTTGTTCCTTGCATGGAAGTTTGAGGATGGTCTGAGGCATGAAATCTGGTCGTAGGTGAACATCTGCACATTGACTTTGATATCTTCTATCGTCAACAAGACACTAATAACATAGCACAATATGAAGGATTCTAGAGCTGCGAGCCAGGTAGGTTCAACATCTAGAGTTAGTGCTCCGCTAGCTTATAGCAGGAATCACCACAAGGAGGCTGCACGAGGAGATCAAAGCAGGCGGTATGCATCTTCCAGTAGCCAAGTGGTGTGCTACCGGTGTGGGAGAGGTGGGCATACAGGGCCACATTGCCCGAGAGACCCAGTGAAGTGCCTATATTGCGGCAATATGGGTCACCTTCAGTGCTTCTCTCAGCTCTTCTCACCAGCAGCTGGTGACAAGGGTTCTTTTATGACTCCTCATTTGGGAGAGGCGCCACTAGTTTCTCACAAGTCTAGGGACTAGAGTTATTCCGGCCATTCGAGGTTAGGTGGAGGTCATGGTAGTGGAAGCCAATCACCCGGTTTTCAGTGACATCAGGGTGGGTTAGCTCAGAGTGCTCAGGCAGGGTCACAGGGCCGCGGTACAGGCCAGACTTTTGTAGTGGAGAAGACCCAGCAGGAGATGGATCCCGGACCTTCTACCATTCGAGGTACGATCTTAGTAGCATGAGTTTTAGCTTCTACTCTTTTTGATATAGGGGCTTCCCATAGCATTATATATGTTTCTATCGTTCAGATACCTGGGCTCTGCATCTTTTCTTCTGCTGATATCTTGACATTGGACACTCTGTTGGGAGGCTAGAATGTCTATTGTACGTCAGTGCAGAGAGTGCCCTATATAGGTTGGTGGATGTCACTTTCTATGGGACCTCATTGTCCTAGAGATTACAGGATATGATTCCATTATTGGTATGGACTGGTTAGTTCCATTCCATGCATTCATCGACTGTTATTTCCCCAGGGTGAGTTTCATATCACCAGTGGGTGGGTCTTTTCTTCATAGGGGCATATGGGACATCCGGGCGAGTAGAGATGTTCCAGAGCATCATGGGTTGGGAGGAGTTACAGCCCATATTGATAGACTTTATCTGGATGACCAGGGTAATTCATAGTTAGACTTTCCACCAGTGGTAGATCGTTTCAGATATGTATTTCCAGAGGACTTTTCAGGTTTTCCTCCAGAGTGTGAGGTAGAATTCTCGATTGATCTTGTGCTAGGAGTGGAACTGGTGTCCATTCCTCTATATAGTATGGCTACACCTGAGTTGTAGGAGCTCCAAAAGTTGTTGGAGGAGTTTCAGGCAAAGGGTTTCAACCGACCCAGTACTTCTCCTTGGGGTTCGCCTGTCCTATTTGTGAAGAAGGCAGATGGTACCCTCAGTCTTTGTGAGGATTATTAGAAACTGAACCAGTTGATGGTCAAGAACTGATATCCCTTTCCTAGGATTGATTATCTCTTTTATTAGCTTCGAGGAGCCCAGGTGTTCTCGAAGATTGACCTAAGATCTATTTATCATCAGTTCTGTGTTAGGACATAAGATATACCTCTTACAACCTCAATGAGCATGTATGGTTTATATGAGTATTTGCTTATGATGTTCGGTCTCACGAACACGCCTGCAGTCTTCATGGCACTGATGAACCAAGTGTTCCATCCATACTTGGATTCCTTTGTGGTGGTCTTCATGGACGATATCTTGTTCTACTATCACACTCAACACGACCATGATACCCATCTTGAGATCATTTTTATTACACTGAAGGAGCATCAGTTATATTCTAATATCTCAAAGTACCAATTTTGGATGGATCATATTCACTTCCTAGGTCATGTTATCTCAGAGGCAGGAGTATCAGTAGACCCAGAGAATGTGAGAGATGTAGTTTCCTGGGAGCAGGCAAAGAACTTCTTTGAGGTGTGGAGTTTTCTAGGGATGTCTGGATACTACCGACGTTTTATATAGGACTTTTCATGCTTAGTAGTACCACTGATAGGTCTGACCAAAAAGTGGGTGAAGTTCTTATGGTTAGATTCTTGTGAGTCATCATTTCAGGATCTGAAATAGAGGTTGACTTCATCATTGATACTAGTATTTCCAGAGTCGTGCAAGAGCTATAATATTTACTATGATGCATCAAGTATCAGGTTGGGAGTTGTGCTTATGCAGGGATATGGAGTCATTGCGTATGGGTCTCGATAGTTGAGGCCACATGAGAGAAATTACCCGATGCACGATCTGGAGTTTGAAGCTCTAATTCATGACTTATGCTATTGGATACATTATCTTCTAGGATAGAATTTTTTGGTTTTCACTGACCACAAAAATCTCACATACATCTTCACTCAGAGTGATCTGAATTTTAGACAGTGCAGGTGGGTTGAGTACCTACAATCCTTTTACTTTGAGCTTGCCTATATGCCTGGGAATGGCAACGCAGTGGCTGATGCATTGAGTCGGAGGACTCATATTCAGGAAGTTCAGGAGGCCACCAGTGAGTGGCTGCTTATGGCTTTGTTCTCTGAGATGCATTTGGTGGTGCACAACAGACAGGGGGAGACTTTTCAATCTTCGGTAGATATTACCTCTACCCTTCTTTATTGAGTTTGAATGAGGAATCTATCAGATTCTGATGGACTAGTCTTAAGGGAGAGTGTGTCAAGATGGGACCCTATTCTTGGATGGACCATAGCCGAGGATGAGATCTTGTGTTTTCAGGGACGTGTATGGGTGCCAGCAGATATACGAGAGGAGCTGATACGGGATTTTCATTCCTCTATTTTGGATGTTCATAATGGTGTCACCAAGACGTATCATGATCTACACCGTCAGTATTGGTGGCCAGGTATGAAGAGGGACATTGCTGGTTTCACCATTAGATGTTCCACTTGTCATCAGGTGAAGGCAGAGTATCAGTGACCAGCAGGGCTTTTACAGCAGTTTCCCATTCCCAAGTGGAAGTGGAATGACGTCCCCCTGGACTTCGTGACCAGTGTGCTGAGGTCGCCATGATGGAATGACGCAGTTTGGGTTTCCATTGACAGACTCATGAAGGTTTCTCACATCATTCCTATCAAGGAGTCCTTTAGTGTTGATGAGATGGGACAGTTGTACATCCATGAGATTGTACGTCTAGATATAGTTCTGCACTCCATTGTTTCAGATAGGAATGCACATTTTACTTCTCGGGTCTGGCTAGGGCATCGGAAGGCTTTGGGAACATAGGTACTTTTGAGTACAGCTTGCCACCCCTAGATAGATGGCCAGTCCTAGCATACGATTCAGGTTCTTGAAGACATGTTTCGAGCATGCATTCTGGATTTTGGATGTTCTTGGGAGAAACATATGCCTCTTGTGATGTTTGCCTACAAAAATAGTTTTCAAGTGACTATTCTGATGGAACCTTATGAGTCTTTGTATGATAGGCCATGTCGATCACCCTTATGTTGGATGGAGGTAGGAGAGTAAGCTTTGTTGGGACCTCGTCTTGTTTAGGAGACCATATAGTAGATAGAGTTGATTAAAAAGTTGATGGCTAGTGCACAATCTCAACAGAAGTCTTATGATGATCAGCAGAGACTACCTCTAGAGTTTGAGGTCGGGGATCAAGTTTTTCTATGTGTCACACTGAGGTTGGGACACAAGAGGATTATGAGACAGGGTAAGCTCTTGACGAGGTACGTCGGGCCGTTTGAGGTGTTGGAGAGAGTTGGGTCAGTTGCCTATCGGTTGCAGTTACCTCAGAGGTATCGGGATATGCATAATGTCTTCCACGTTTCTCAACTTCCACATTACTTTTCAAACCCATATCATGTCTTTCAACCCGAGGAATTTGAGCTCGAAGTGGATGCGTCGTTTTAAGAGCATCCTATCAGGATTGTGGATAATAGTGCAAAGGTTCTTTGTGGCTGGTCTATTCCTCCGGTACGTGTGTTATGGCAGCACGGGCGGGTGTAGAATGAGACTTGGGAGAGGGAGGCCGATGTACGAGCCCAGTGGCTAGAACTGTTTGGGGTTTCTTCTTCAACACCATGCTAGGGAAATTCAAGGATGGATTTCTTTAAGGGGGGAAGATTGTAAGAACCTGGAGCTTCTTTTCAGGTATGTTTTTCCTTTTCTAGTAATTTTTTGAGAAAAGATGAAATTCTTGAAATTTTCTAAGTACACGATGTGTACTTTATGAGTACACACCATGTACATCCTTGCCACAGTAGGTAGTGTGTTGGCCGTGTCGTATCCACACACACGACCGTGTGGGAGTGACTTGGAGGTCGCCTAATGTAGAGTATGGAAATAACAATTACACTCTGTGTACTCCAAAAGTATATGTCGTGTATTTTTTTATTAAACGCATAGGGGTCACGTCTAATCACCAGAATAGACTTCTTATTGGTCATCTTCATCCGAGAGAACTCGTAAAGCCACGGATCTTCAACAAAAACCCAAGCCTTCGTCCGTCCTCCGAATCGAACACTATCAGTTGTGTTGGAATCGCATTGGTGAGTTCTCTCTTCTGTTGGAACCTCGTTTCTTGATTTCTCTTCTTTTACAGGTTATCATGGGTTGAATGTTTTTTATGTTTTCTTAGATATATGATGTTACAATGAGTTTCAAGATTTGGGGTTCAATAATATTGATCCTCTAACCCCATGGTAGGTGGTTTGTGCCTTTATGTTGAAGGTCTTTGATTTTTATGTGAAAATTCCCAATACCCATGAACGGGGTATTGCGTGGTAGCCATTTTAGCCCTATTGTTTATATTCTATGTTGGTATGCCTAAGTAGATGATTATTGATTGTGAATAGGGTGAATTTTTGTGCTCTGTATGTATTTCCCATGCATGTTTTTCCTGTTATGACATTTGGGTATTGTTTTCCTGTTAGGTTGTTGTTTACTTTCCCATGCCTAGTATTGTAGGATGGTGTGACAATTGCTCTATTATCCTGTTGTGTTGTAGAATTCTAACCAAGTTTCTCTTGAGGTTTACCTTGGCCATTACGTGCTTCTATACTTGCTTGACTTACATAGGGTCGTGGGAACCTGGTGTATAGACCATAGGGACAATGGACGATGGGGGAGTCTCTATAGTGTCTTTATAATTGAGGATGGGAGACCACAGGATGAATTGACGTTGAGTGCTTCCCTAGAGTGTCTATAGTTCCTAGACATGGGCCACAGGGGTAATGGGATGTTGAGTGCTTCCCTAGAGTGCCTTTAGTAGCGTTATGAGACTATAGTGGGAATTGATGGTGAGTGCTTCCTCTGAGAGTCTTTGTTTAAGCTGAACCATAGTGGTTAGGCTGAGTGTACTACCCAGAGGGTTGCTTATACTTGTTAGGTAAGACGATAGGGGATAGAATGTGAGTACTTACCAAAGGGTTACCTTGGGTTTAGTTGCTGGATTGTGTTGCTAGGTAGGACCAGAGGGGATAGGCTGTGGGTACTTCCCAGAGGGTTACCTGTTGTGTGATCTTATTTGTTTAGATGTTTCATGCTCTGTGGGGATTTGAATGCTTTAATTTGTGGATTGGTTACTACTTAGTTCTTTCCTGTTTACTACTTTCTGTACTTTTACCTGTCATATACTCACTGACTGTTAGGCACAGATCTTTGGGTGGTTGCCTACTGGGATTTAGTCTCACACCCTATTTGGGTTAAGCTTTTGGTCCCAAATAGATTATATTGTTGCTGTTATAGAAAATGGAAAGCGGCCTTCAACATTAGGTACTTGAATTTCTGTAGAGCTGGAGAGCATGGGACCAAGCAATGGATTGCGATGCTGAGGAGTTTATCTTCTTTCTTTTGCACTTTGGTTAAGCACTTTATTCCAGCATTTTGACTTGTTCGGCTGTTTTCCTATACATATGTATCATGAATAATTTCATATATATATGCTCTAGTTGTTTAGTATTTAAGTATTCCTATGTTTACTATTGTTGGATATTTACTTCATTCGCTATTGTATGTGTTGTTTACTTCTGTTGTGTACTCTGCCAATGAGGGCATAATTTCCCCACTATCACACCCAAGGCCCTCACTGCTAGTCTGAATCCTCTGGTGTTCGGGAAAATACTCTTGAGTCCATGTGACCAACCGGGGTATGGGGTGCCTCTAGGTGGCTTCTGGAACCGGGACGTTACACCACTAAACAAACTAATTTTGATCGCAATCATTGTAATTAATTTTAATTTATTTCACTAATACTTTTGGTAAAAACCTAAGTAGATATTTTTATAATATAAATATAATACTGATTTTTATTATTTATGTCTTTTTTATAAATTCTTCTCTTCAAAGTGGTAAAAAAATTCAATTCAATCCTACAGACGTGCCAAGAAAGCTGGTTTTTAAAGGGAAAATATCCAAAAGATCGTTATATTCATATATCTAACATTAATATAAAATAGATCCAAATAAACCACATTGTATTAATATATGAAAAATTGATATATTTTTACCTTAATTACAATTTAAAATACAATTTAACAATAATAATTATTTAAACAATAAAACATCTTTCTACTAAAACGCAGTATTTTTCACTATTCATCCAAAAAACGAAACTTCTTAGAAAAATACCAATTCACCCTAAGATAATTTTGAAATAATGCATTCAAAAATTAATTTTACATTGAAAAATAAAATATATAAATTTTCAAAATTTAGTTTTAAAATAAGTTCACTATAAAAAAGCGGCAAAACAATTGTTTGAGAAATAATGTTTTTTATGCGCAAAACTAGATTTCTTCTTTTCCTATATCTACCAAATATTTTTGATGAATTTAAAAACTTTTTATTGAATATATAATATAAAAATAAATATATCATAAAGTCTTTGGATGTCATATAAACATCTAATTTTGGTCTTTTGTGTCTTATATGCTTTTGAAGAAACATGGTATTGTGTATACACAAGCCAACTTTGTGGTGCATATAAAAAATATAGAAAAAAATTTAAATTTATTCTAAATGAAAAATATTGTAATGTATTTGTGTTTTGCACTGATTTTTTATTTGTATTAATAAAGAAATCCCAAAATATTGAAGTATTTCACTGAATGATTTTTCTTATACCACAACTCATAATTTTCCGATGTTTCAAATAAATTCATTAAATATAGTGTGTAGTAATCATAAATCATTTCCTCATATTCTATATCTTATAAATTTATATGCCAAACTCTTAGCATTACTTCCTTTACTTTATAATTTCCTTCAAATATAATTTTGAGTTTTTCCTAGGTTTCCTTATCTATTTTGAGAACCATCAGATTCCTAAAAAAATTTCCTAGAAAATAAATTAAAATTATATTTATAGCTTTCACATCTACCTAAATATTTACTTTTTTAGAAAACATCATGAGAAAAAAATATTATGAATGGGTAGAAATCCAATTGTAACTGCATCAATTACATCAACTCCAAGAGAAAAAAGGTGTGATTCAATTTTTTCCACTAGGAATGTTTTTCCAACAGAGGAAAGAATACCTATATAATTCACTAAGTTGAGATTACCAATGATAAGGATAAAATATAGAAATCATTTCTATGATTCCAATTTAAGTTCCTTAGGATCATGATATCCACTAGATGGGGGGTTGAATCAATGGTTAACTGTTTGAAAATTTCAATTATATAGAAATTTACCCCTAAAACATGTTCGGCGTGTTATCCTTATCATGCTATAATAATAATATCACAAGAATGAAATATAAAAAATTAAATCAAGTCATAAAATATTTATATGGTTCACCCTAGTGTGGGTGACTACATTCATTCCATGGAAACTCCATTTTTCTATGGAATATATCTATAATTTAATAGTGAGTAAAATAATCATACTCTTGTTAGACTCTATAAACCACATAATATGTATGATTATAAAAAATCCAAATACATTCAATATTTGGATTTTGGAAATTGAGAAATAATGAGTTAAGAATATTTTCATCACTACTCTCTAAAAGTTCATCTGTAAATCCTCTATTTGATAGTTCAATCTGATGCGCCATCTTTCTCTATATGGAATAATCTATCTCGTGTGCCTCAAAAAAATATTCCACTAGTTTCTTCACTTGGTGGACATAAGTTACCATTATAGATTCAGAATAATATCATTACATAGTGGTTTTGTTACCTTTATGTTGGTAATGAAAAAATGTGTTTTACCTTTATATATCCTAAACAATTATGCAATTACCCCTAATAAAATAGATGGAATACCTTAAAAAATATTATACTTCCTCATGGACTTCAACTAATTTTAAAAACTATGTATGAAAACTTCAACTATGGTCCATCTAGGGGATTTTTGACTTGTTTATCTTGTGTCCTGGGTTTTGTAGCCTATGCCTAGTGTTCTATGTCCAGTTGTTTATGTCTAGTGGTCTATTTTATCTTCTAAAAACTTTATCTAGAAAAATCATCCCTTCATTATCTGGTGAATAGTTTTAATTTTCTCACATTATATAAACTTGAAAAAAAATACTTTAATTCTGAATTTCTTCTTGATGTTAAGAATTTTGATATCTTCTTGTCATCATCAAACTTAAGGAGATTTTTCCAAAGAAAGTTATGAAAAAACATCATTTTCCTTATTTATAAACATCTTAAAAACATTAATAACACATTTTAGAGACTAATTATTAATAAAATAACAAAAAATATTGATAACTAGATTTATTTTCAAGAAAGAAAGTACTTTTACAAAATATTCCCAATGGATCTTTATTCATGAATTGTTTCGTATTCATTGAGTTTACACCAATATTTCCAGCATTATCCTCATCTTTATAGAATTATTTATCTTATTCTTATTGATAATCACACTTCTTTGAACATTATTAAACCTATAAAATAAAAATCTTAACATTATATAAATATTTTTTATACCCTTATCAATTCTAATCAAGTTTTGTTGTAAATGGAAAAAGTCATTTTCTTTCTCCTTTAATTTTTATTTTAACTTAATTTTAGGATTCTTCCATCACCAAGAATCTTATTCAACACCTTAACTTCATTAATTAAATTATACTTTTATTTTTTAGATATTGATTTATTAATTTTGAAATATTCATCATCTATCATTAATATTTTAATCTCCTTCTCCTATTTGAAAATATTTGAGAGACATCAGTTTAATTATCAATTCAACATGAATTCCATATTAGTATATTTTTTTCTTACTTTCGTAGATGCCTTCATCACATGAAATATTTTCACCATTCACTTTACCGATAATCCTTTTTTTATCATCATCGCCATTGGAGGAAAATTCATCTTCATCTTTATTCTCATTGTTTATAAATTATTTATATAATAATTTTCTCTTAATAAATTAAAAATAAACTTCTTACCATTCTCATTGTTTTAATACTTTGTATGGTTATGTTACATATTGGATATTATTGAATTTATAACATCTTCTTATTCACTATCATCATTGGTTTTTGATTTGGGACAAATTATCACCTAATTTCCAACATCTCCATAGCTAAAAAATTTTAAGGTAACATTTCACTTATGCTTTACTATCCATATTCCCATGTTTCGTTAGATATAAGTGTTAACTTAATTAAAATTCTCCTCCAAATCTAAACTATAATATAAAAAACAAGATTATTCTTTAATAAAAAAACTCCTCTTCAACTTCTATTAATTTTGTTTCTTTAAATCATATTTTTTTTATCCCTTTCCTTCTTCTAGGTATAACTTTATTTTCCAATTTCAAAGATATTAATTTACTATGGAAATCATCAAGAGAAATATCATTTGAATATTTTTCTCCAAAATAAGATACTTAAGATTCAATCTTATCCTGTAATATACACAAAATATTTTCAATAATATTTATATCTTCTAAATTCTCATCATATCATTTTATATTCCAAATAACTTCATTTACACTTGTAAATAAACTATTAATAGTTTCACCATCATGCATCAAATATCTTCATACTTATGTCCCTAAAACTAAAATTTATCTGAAAACACTTTGGTCTTTACCTCATTGGTTTTTAGATGTTTATCCATATTTATTTAGTGATTTTTAGTCTTTTGAATTTCAAAAACTCATGTTATGAGAGTGATGATAGAATAGTATTCTTTAAAAGATCATCATTTTAGAAATTCTTGTTATCTATTATTTTTATTACAAAACCATCATCCTTTGGAATAAACCATCAATTGTGAAATATATTACATCATAACTTAAATATAATAGGTATATAATTATCTTCTATTTCTATATGTGAGAGATTTTCCATAAAATTTGGGTGTCACCTTATTATTAATGAAATTTAAATTATACATTATTGATATATAATTCAGTGAATTCTTTAAATAATGGGGGGACTTCAACACCCAATAACATTAAATAGTAAATAACAAATGAAGAGATCATGTCTCTAATACCAATTCAAACCCACTTTAGGATCAAAATGAATCACTGATATGGGAGTGAAGATAGTTATCAATACTATTTTTCTATTTATTTTGAAATTCTATTCAGAAAATATTAAGATGTATTTAGGATTGTTCAAACATACCCCAAACACACTCCAACATCATGGATCATAGAATATATGTAAGGTTTTCCTATAAATATGATAATCTAGTACATGGTGTGATATGAATACCTACAGGTTCACATTACCCATTATAATCATTATTTACTAAAAATAAGATAGTTTTAACCTAGAAAATACTTTTACATTTCTCCAAACTATTCATTGGTGCATTCTACAAAAAAATGAATCCTATAATTTATATGATAAATTTTTATATAATATCATAAAAATATTCAAACCAAAATTATTTATTCTAAGTTATTGAGATAGATGAAATATTCCACTTCTGTTCAACATTCACTACATGAAACTAGTAGAAACGCTCCTTTAAAATTTTATGAGAACAAGTTTCTTCTTCACTTTTTATGAATATCTCACACAAAAAACTACTTCAATATTCTTTTTATTATTTCTTTATCATACTTTGGATAATCACATAATCTTTACTATATTACACATATCGAGAACTTCTTCTTTTTCAACCTCTTGGAACACCACATTTTCTATATAATATACTCTCTTCAGATCTCCACAGAATTCCCTTATAAAGAAATTGTTTTTTGAATTTTATTTTCAAATGAATGAAACATTATTGAATCAAAAACCTTGTTTAATTTCCCATCAAAATATTGACTATCAAATTTTAATTAATTGTTAAAATTGGTTGGAATAACAAAAAAAACTGGGAATATGAATCCATTTAAGAATTCCATCTTGAGATTCCTAGATTATCCCTAAAAGAAAAATTATATGGAATCGTTAGGGAATTTATGGAATATTCATCTGGTTTCCAATGTTTTTCAAAAATAATCTATACAAGGTTGTGTCATAGAATAAGAGATGTGGTGTAAAGGTCTTGAATATTATAGATCCCCAAAAATCTAGTTTTATTTTCTCTGAAGTATGGTCCATGAATTGTGTTGTAGTCCCCATGATTCTCTCATGATAGTGGTGTAGAAATCAATATGTGACATAGAGGTCCAAAATTATCAAAATTCACTAATTCTGTCTTTCCATGAATTTCAACATCAACCCTCACTGTGGAATATAGGTCCCAAATTTTGAGGGTCACTAAAATCAACACATTATCCTCTACATTGTGGTCTGTTGCTACATCATGGAGTACTCTACTCAATTTTTCACTTCAATGTGGACACATTCATTGTGGTGTGAGATCCTATTAACCAATTTTCATCCCACTGCCTTTCCTAGAATCTCTAAGGCATGGAAACATCTCCTATAATGTAACCCAACACAATTCTAGTAGGATACAGTGGATATCAGTTTCAATATAATCCTTCTTCTTTAAAGAACATATATAACACAAAACCTATGTTAGGGTGTGGAACCCATTTTTATGATCCTTCAATTTTCATTCAAAATGGAATCCTTCCATGATATGTGGACACTTTGAATGAGCTTATGGATCATCTAATTTTTTTCTCCATGAATTTTTAACCCATAATAAAAGTGAGTTTGAATATGATTTTTGAATCGAAAACTAAATCCAATGAAATGTATCAGATCCATTCCAACCACTTTCAAAAAACTATCAAAAAATCATATCAACACCTCTTTCTCTTAACAATAAATTCTATCTTAAAATGAGATGATATAGGATCATTCATCTTGGGTGCGTCCACTATTTTATGTTACTATTCTTGATGGTGAAATGTAAAGAACAAAGAAAGATTCATTGGGATTAATCAGTATTGTATGAGTTTTATTGATACACAAGGATATTGAGAGAGTAGTGAAAATGTTGATCAAACTTAGTTCAGAAGAAAAATTAGGGGTTGTTATGACATTTTAATATTTATAGAACAGTAAATACTCTATAATCCACCCATATAGAAATTGTAATGTTTGAGTAATACGATTTGGAGTCCTTTACTCTTGTATATGTCCTATTAAGGGATAAACTCGAATAAGGGTGGGTACTATCATGTTAATAGTACATCCTTACAATTATGTATCTTTTATCATCAAGGCTTCGATTCTAAGACCATAATGAACATCAAAGGATAGTAAAATCCATCTACATAGAAACATGGAAAAAAATACCACTATTAGAAGAGCTAATGTCATATACGGCTAGAATATGTAAGCCCATGTGGCATAATATCCCACTTCTAGGATAGCTTGGTATGATCCTTGGATATACCAATGTCATCGAGTAGGGTTTCTCCTTGTGCACCTGATATTTGGCATCAACCCATTATGCTGTAAAAAAAATTTCTCCCAATTTTTAAATGAAATAATTGAATTGGAATGAGGATATTTTCCAATGATCTCTATACAATGATCAACAGGTCCATCATTTGAGGAGGGATCAACTAAGTATCTTTCCAAGGATTAATTGTGGAGATGAAATTGATATCCGCAACATGCAACTAAATTTTGAGGGATTTTTTATGTGTTTCTATTTGATATTAATTAATTTAACATGATATGATACCCTAATATTTATGTTTCATGTATTCTTACGTTAGGCTAAAATTTGGAGCATATGATGGAAAATTGGTAGTTGAGGAACAAAAACTCACTTCGCGTCATGAGTGACTTGAAGCGGCGTGACATTGGTTTTTTTGAGGATGATCATGGAGAACTTCATAGGCACAAAAATGAAGAATCATGGTGAAATAGTTGTTTTTTATTGGAATTTGAAGATTCACATATTGAAAAAATTATACGATGTGAAAATATTTCACATCATGTAAGTATTAAACTACGTGAAATCCGTTGAGTAGGTTTTAAAAAATGATGATTTCCAATGTATCCTTGATGAAATAGTAATATGTTTCAACACATTTCTCAATTTAAAACCTATCTTTGACCTCATAAAAACCTATGGGCAACAATAAGGATTATAAATAGGGGATTAAATTCAAAATTAATTCATTACATTCCAAGTGGAGAGGATCGACTATCAGGAGATTGTTGTAGGGTTATGACCTAGATTTCTTTATAGATAGGTTTTTATTTATGTCTTTATTTTATTTATTTGATGTAATCATTGGGTTATTTCTAGTTTGAATTTTAATCTCTATCCATTCTTCATTCCCCTCTCATTATTTCTTCTTAATATCTCTCTTATATATTTGGGCTTAATCACTATTGAAAATCACCTAATGAGGGTTGGATAAAACCCATATGGGAGATAATAACAAGTTAAAGGTGGTGTATACCATCATTGTTTGATTTTATTTCGATCATAAAGATGATTGTATTCAAAATTATCATGTTTTACCTATGCATTTATTTTATTTTTCATTGATTCTTTGACCATATTCCATTAGTAAAAAACAAACACAACCAGATTGAGATGATTTATTCATGACCACTGAATGGAATTTCTCTTTTTCTTTTGGAAATATGAACTTAAATCCATTTTGATATTTTGTTTCATCTAACTATGATGAATTCATATTCTTGGGTAGTATTATAGGGAATCACCATTTCCTCTATAAATGA
The DNA here is from genome assembly GCA_963277665.1 of Viscum album. Classification (NCBI taxonomy): domain Eukaryota; kingdom Viridiplantae; phylum Streptophyta; class Magnoliopsida; order Santalales; family Viscaceae; genus Viscum; species Viscum album. The sequence continues at coordinate 439,040,251 of OY728145.1, read as the reverse complement.
ATGTTTTTGGTTGTCCATCAATTTGATTTTTGTTTTGTAAGTAATGTAGAATTAATATACATATCAAAAAAATCCCTAGAAATTGTTTCCCCACTCTTTTATATTTCTATTTTTATTCATTTATTTTATTTACATCATTAGTTTTATTAAAATAAAACTGAAATTGGAATGATCTAAACTTTATTATAGATTTTTCATCTCTACATTCCCCACTCTATATGGGTTAGACCCTACACTTATGATATACTATTCCTTTGTAGCTAGTACAGTGTGTGTTTAATATAAATTTCTAATTTAATACATGATTGGACCATCGGCACCGAAATATGGGAAGAGGTAATGGATGAAAAGAGTAAACCCATTCCAAATGACTACCTCCCAAAACCTATTTGAATATCCCCCCCAGAATTGTGACATTCATGGAGCCCCACAGCACCACTTCTAGTGTGAATCTGAAGCCCCTTTTATAGTCATTGTACAGAAAAGAGGTGGGAGGATCTACGGTTATAATGAAATTGACTGGAAGCTTCACACTGTGGAGGGAGCTTGATTGACCTCTGCAAACCTGGAGAACATGACAGAAGCCTTCACGAGTGATGTAATGAAGACCCTAGAGAGATTTATACCGTAGAGGGTATGATATTTGACTCCACAGTTATGATGAACTTAACTCAATTCACTGTCGATCGCGGAGTGCCACACAACTTTTCACCGAGATGTCCCTACTTCGCGTCACCCCTTGCCAATAAATATTGCACTCCCCTCGATCCCCAAGGATGGATACCCCGAACATTCACCTTTGTGGCTCTCAAATAGTGAATTACCTTCTGCTCTGCAAAACCTTTAGAAAAATGATCTCTTAAAGGTACTAGAGCAATTTGAAGTGCCTTTCCCTTAGCTCAGATACTACCTCTCTTCAAATACGGATTCCCATCGAAATACCATGGTCCACTACAATGGAAGGATATCCTCAAGGTGACTCAGGTCTTCAAAAAGCACTCATTATTTACGAAGTACCCTCCATATGCACGTGAACCATCTACTAAGGCAGGATCATTGTGATTTATGAAGCACATTGCTTCACAGTTCTATACATTTCAAGGTACCCTTACTTCGAGAAGTCCAACTCTGAGAAAGACTTTCCACTTCATGAATCACCATTCATATGAACCTATACCTTATGCCTAGGTTAGTTCATTCCACTTTGTGAAGCATACCCCTTTGAAAAGTTCCTCCACGACATGGAGCACTAGAGCTTCATAATTTCCCCTCATATGAACCTCTTTGATTCGCAAACCCTTCTCTTGTATGACCCTTCAGGTTTGTACGAATAGATTTCAAGGTACCTTGGGTGGTGCTTTACATTGCAATGATTATCCTCATTCTTCTTCACATAGTCACGCTAACGGCTATTACTTCTTCGTGTAGTCATGCTGACGTGATGCCCTCAATGGATCACTCCACAACCCCCCAACACCACGGCATTGTTGATTCCTTCCCTTTACCAAGGGTTAATGTGTGACGTTTATGTAGGCACTAGGGGGGTAGAGTGAACCCGCTTCATCAGAGCTTCCAGACATTAATCTTCCAAGGACCATCATCTTCAGCACATTATGTTAAACGGTGGCCTCAACTAATGAAATATACACAAGGTACCCCATCTCAGACATTCTCAATGCCCTCTTGTCTCCATGGGAGTGATATCTTCCTCACATTGAATGAGATCCTCTTTTTTGGAGAAGCATATATCTGCGAGGAAGGGAGACCATATCAGTGAAATACCCTTGCCTTTTCCCACATTAGGTATCATATTTTCTCCTCATTTATTCTTAGATCTCAAAGACTATAGGAGAGATGGGCACTGGGGCATTTGTTACCCCATCCCGCTCCCTCTGGGAATTTTCTCTACCAGGCCTCCATCCTAGAGTAAGTCCCAATCTCCATATCCATGGGCCGCTAACCATGTGTAATCCCCTATTTCCTATTTGGGCCTCCAACCATACATAAGCCCCATATATATTCCCGCATACTCATCTTTTGTTGTGTGATTGTCAGTTACTTGCTACCCCTTTTTTCTCACACAGAGTATCACTCATGTGCTCATAGAGTATGAATTAACCATGGAATGCCTCATGGGCCACCATAGCATAAGTCCCAAACCTCCATAATAAACTATGTGGACTTTGATCCTTGCCCTTTCTGATCAAGGTACGTCGGATGCCTCCCTGAGGTTCAAGCCCAACACCAAATTTTCCGGACCCCCTTCATATTCGATCACCTTCATCTCACATGATGTTAAACTATATCCCCTATACCAAACTATGTGTACTTTGATCCTTAACCCTATCTGAGAAAGGTGCATAGTATGCCTCCCTTAGGTCAACTCCAACACTCACTGGTCCCGACCACTCCACATCGGTTCACTTTCAACCAGCATGATACTAAATTGTATAACTTCAAACTACACGGGTTTTGATCCCTGTCTCCTAGACAGGGTACGTAGGAATTCTCCCTGAGGTTCAACCCCAAACAACATCATTCCCCTATTGAAATAAATGGGTTTTGATCCCTATCTTTTAGATTGGGAACTTAGGAAGCCTCCTTGAGGTTCATTCCCAACCAACGGTAAGCAGTTGTCAATCCCAACCAACGATAAGCCATTCTCAATCCCAACCAATGGTAAGACATTTCCCATCCCAAAAATGGTAAACTATTATTAGTCCTCAACCAAAAGTAATATTTTTTACACCCCAACCATTGGTAACTCTTTGGAGTCCCCAACCGAGAGTAATCTTTTGTAGTCCCCTTTTTTGGGACCCACATCTCCAGTCCTCCCCTCGGGCGTCAACCTAACTCTCGGACCACTAACTACACGTAAGACCAAGCATAATCTTTGTGTCACTTTACTATGCGTACACCCTGATTCTATGGACTCGTCTTGAACTAAGTTGACATTGATTCCCTTCTATGGAGATATGTAGGAAGCCTCCCTGATGTTCAAGACCAATATCTATGTCTCAACCTGGCCTTTCCCTTGAGCCTCTGTGCTCTGGGAAGGTCATTCCCCGACCTGGAGGTTCCACTTCCTCCGGGTCCCATCCAACCATCTTCGAATCCACCTTCATTGAGAGTCTTGATACACTCATCCAATAAGACCCCCATAAAGTGCTCCGTCTTGGGGATTCACCCATCTAATCCACTTCCATCAGTGTTCTGATCAGTCTGATCCATCTCCACTAGACGTTAAACTCATGGCATACCCCGTTTCAAACATGGGAAGCTAAGGAAAACATCATAGACATGTCTATGGCATATAATTCACTGCACTTGACGTGGGATTCTCCAAGATTCCACACCCTTGAAAATCCCTATCATAAGGGGAAGAAACCCAGAAGCACCATTGTTACAGCGTGAAGACACACCAGGGATGTCCAACGTGGCTACTCCCCCGACGGAAGGTTGCTGCTCTATCAAGACCCCATGGAATATCCTGACATAAGAATTGAAATTAACCAGCGTCCATGAAGACATGGAACAGGGAAGAGTTTCACGAACAATGCCTTCATCTTTATGGGAGACCCGGACTGGGAAACGAGTTCTAAGGAGGAATCCACAGAAGGAGGAAACGAAATCCAATCACCCCATTTAAATCATGGAGAAAACATCCTTGAATAAGTGACGGATGTCGCTAGCCTTTGGAAAGAGGTAATGTGGGGAAAGAACTCAACACATCCTCAACAGATGGGTGCACACCCTCAAAATGTGTCAGAAATAGAAATGGAAAACACGATGTGAAATTATTCTCCCCAATATGGATACTAGTAGCGTTTGAGACATCATAGGATAAGCGTGTCATCAGATCCATGTATTCGGTACTAGGTCTTTCCAAGAAAATAGTGGGCCTGGCATGAAACTCACTAGAAATTGAGGTAGTTGAATGTTGGGCATCCCAGTCTGCGATGTTGTCAGCGTGGATCCATCTTACCAACCTTGAGAGATGGAATGGAACTGGGTCAATAGACATCGATTTCATTCTTTTAGCACTAATGGTTTAATATCCTTGATTTGCGGGACCCAAGCTACTTTTACATGAAACTGATCACCACCAACTCACCGATGTAGGGGAAGGGGAAACAACAACGCCACAATCTTGCGCATTTTTATCCCTTCCATGGCATCTTTTATATCCCCGAAAATTGGGAACCCACGCCCCTTATCCCCATCTAAATTCATTCAGCGAAGGGTAATTAATTATCTCATTCGATGATCTGAGGTGGATAGGATTATCCCAACCTGGGATATGGCCCGACAAGACCTTGAGGTGTCTGCGCCTCATCACAAATGCCACCCACAAGGGCCACATAGGGAGACAATGCTCCTCATTCTGACGTATAATTGTTTTTGGAGCCTCTCCCTATAACTCTTTGAGGACTCCCTCCCCTATGTCATTGATGTGAAATATGTTCGGGTTGGACCAGCTGTAGTTCCATTATAGGGGCCACCAAGGATGGCCCCCACTAGGCCACATCAGCACCACCATCATGTCCTGCCGGTTGAGGAGAAAGTGAGTTATACACCTTCACCACTGTCCTCAGTCTAATTAATCTAACGCCAATGTCGGGACGAAGCTGAGGAGGACACCCACCATGGGGTGTCATCATCATCAACGGCTACTATGTCATGTTCCATCATCGAATTATTCCTCCAAAACCTCGTTCATACGGATTAGGGCCACTTATATGCTCGGCAGGGATCGAGGCCCCAACTGCACCACCGGTGGGTTGGGACAACTCTCTTGGTTGCCGATACATGTGGAGTCTTTTGTGGGAAAACTCGCAGCACTGACATCTAGTGTGGAGGTCCTCCCCATGCCCCCATCAATCCGAGTGATGGTTTTCGATGTGAAGATGCTATCCATCCGGTCAACTACCAGTGTGGGGGATTTCCCCATGGCCTTACAGCAACCGATGAAGGTCCTCCCTATCCCAAAAATCAAGGAAGTGGAGGTCTGCCTCACCTCATTGGCACCAAACATAGAGGTCCTACCCATGTTCATCTTTACTGGTATGAGAAACCTCCTCGTACCAACGCTACCAAAAGAAACAAGCATGGAGGCCCTGCCCATGCTCCTACCAGCTTTAGCAAAGGTTCTACCCGATCCAGCAATTATCTCAGAGACTTATCCTTGCATCATACAGTGGACATGTAGGTCCTCCCTTTGTCCCCTTTGACATTTTTCTAGGTGCTCCTGGTACCCCAACTTCCCCAGTAGGAAGTCTTTTATACCCCAGGTCCAGTTCAGTTGAAGGCCCTCATCACGCCCGGAACCTACCCTGCCCAAAAGAACCATCCCTGGGTAGGTGGGCTGGTCACCACCACTATCAGAAGAATGATGAGAAGATGTAGACCATAATTAAACATCTCTACTTCTCAGATTCCAAGGCAGAAAGTGATTTGGAAATAGAAGTCACACCCCGATCAACTGTGTTAAGGGTTAGGGCATGAACGAGATGTATCAGACTCATCCTTCTAGAATACAAGGTCCATTGGATCCCCCACCTCCCTCTAGTGTTAAATCCAAGAGGATGAATATTTGGCCTTTTCTAAGTCCTAGTCATACAATTCCCCCTGTCATCACCAGGAGAACTCTCTACCTCGACTAGAGATCACAGAGAGTTATTTTGGGGATTGATGAAGTAATATCATCATAATGGTCCACCACCAGTTGTTGCGGTCCATATGCGAGAAAATATGGTCATCATCCCATCTTATCAGGATTTGGTGGCTAAGTCACATCATTCTTTAGAGTACAACCTGAGATGCTGCGGATTTTTAGTCTATTCTATGTATTACTCATCGGCTACCCTACTGTCTTAGTGGTCTACTTCATTGCTGCTACTAGTTCCCCACCCACCCCCAGTCAAAAAATGGGGAAACAAAGGTCTGGATCTTGAGTCTGAGCCCAAGAGCTTGTGGGATATCCTTGTGGTGGACCATTTCTCAGAGATGTTATGGCCAGCTACAATAGAGAACTTCTTTGCATCGGAATGAATACCCCGGGAGGAGGTTGGGAATTTTTGCCAAACCCTTTGGGTGATGTACTTCCATCTCCATCATCGGTGAGTTACTTATACCGAGAGTCAGGCCCACTTTTAATACATTGTCCAATAGTGTCATATGGTTGACTTGGCCACACTCCCTATGGCCCAATGTCCTTAGCCATCCAGTAACCATTGGACCCTCTAGAAATAATGCATCCAGAGCATTAAAGTTCTCCACATGATTATCAAGGATGCTTCCCCCACATACATATTTGGGGCTAGTGGCAGTACGTGGCCGTTCACTTTAGTTTTATCTGGCGCTAGCCTGACTTGTTAAGAGATATTGAGTATATGCCTTCAGGAAGGATCGTGGTTAATTTGGACGACCTAATTGAAATAGGGAATGATCTACAGCTCATGGATGAGGACTTACCCCCATGAGGGAGTGCCTAACCTATTGGGTCAATTGGGAAGAATCACTCACCAGAAAAGAAATTTACTGGGACTTCCCGTACCTACTATGTCATTATCCCTCGGCTAGAATCTCAATATGGAAAAAGATAATCTTGGAGTTTTCAAACCCTCTGACCCATCTGTGTTAGTGTAGAAGATGGAGGATGATTCCAAAAAGGCTGGGTTTTGTCAATAGCTCTCGTAGCATAAGAAGATGGTCGAAGACTTCCTTTTTGAACGTGTTGTAGAGTGACGACCTCTCTATGGTGATCATCGACCGGGGGAGCAGGGGAAGGAAAAACTCCCCCTATTAGTTTCCTCCAGGTGACCCTGACCAAACATCCCATGTAGATAGGATGGAGGCCTAAGCTTATGGAAAGAGGGCACGATACGTGGCCCCAAATCCTCTTGAGTGACTCGATGATCTTCGGTACATAGCTCAGGTCCCCCTAGCCACTCCACAAGCCATTGGGCCAGTTTATAATTTTGAAGAACCTTCCAACTAACTCGTTTTCATGGATCCTTGTCACCTCTCATAGATGATTTGATGGCAGTCCTCATTTCGAGTCTTGAAGCATTGGAAACTCGAAAGGTGGAAATTCCTACTAATGGTAATCCATGTCTGGCATGAGTGGATGATTTTCTGGCACCCCCGGGTTTCAGTAACCCCACTTTTCCCCCAATAATGTGACGAGTTACCCTCTACTACATCTTCCCCACTACATCTCATGGTGTGCACCTGTTTTGGTAACTCCATCACAGCAAGAGGCTGCTAAACTCTAGTGTCTCATACAAACATTGGAAGGGCCTATGTTTTTTTTTGGAATTTCCAACTACCTATTGGGTCAGTAACTGGCTGGGAGGATCTTTTTTGGAAATTTTATTACCAGTTCAGCTCTACCCAAAAGACGAGTATTGTAGACCTCTTCATGTGAATGAAAAGGCCTAACGAGTGCATTATGGGCTTCGTCACCCAGTGGAAAGGATTCACATACTCTCTCGATATGCCACTAACTTTGGATAATATACTAAAAATGTGTGTGGGTAATTTAAAGACTAAATTATTCCCCTCTCTCATCACCCAAAATTACCCTAGGGGATTCCGATATTTTTCTGATAAGGCCTGGAGTCTATAGGAATCCTTGTAGCAAGCCAAGCAGTCACATCCATTACCACAAATAGTTCCTGTGAGAAGGGCCTCTAATTTCAAAACTACCACAGTATCACAGATAGAGGCCCCCAGGAAACTTTTTTTATTACTATTAGAGCCACCTCCACATACTCTGACCCAACAACATCCGCCTTAGAATTGGAAGGCTCCCCCGCCTAACACACTGCCACCACCTTTGAGAGATAACCAGGTCATGACTCTTCAATTGGACCTCCAAACCATCTTCAGGTATAGGATCATAGAACCCCCTTCCCAAATAGAAGAAACTATACCTAATCATTCAATGAGACTCAGGTACCTGGTTATTTTCTAAGCGCCTTGGAATAGGGGCTCCTGTGGTTGTCAGAATATAGGAGCCTCAAAGAGGAGGGTCTCACGGACCACCCAAATTACTTATCTTATCACCAGATCCAGGGGAACACCCTAAAACAATTATATGTGTTCAAATATTATCTTCAAGTCTAGGTTAATAACAATATAGTCAGGTTGGGTCCAACAGCTACACAAGTGACAGGTGTGTCCACCCAGCCTGGCAGCAACAGTGATAGCAAAGGTGTGTGGCAACAGGTTCTTAAGCATGGGTCCCAAAATTATGATGACATGATGGCTTGTAATGAGGGATACAATTCTCATGGAATTATCCATGAATTTCTAAATTGACTTGAGCCTCCCGAAGTTGTTGCGTCATCCACAGCTACTACTTTTGTGTTGATGTCTCAACCTCATTCTTCTCAGAAGAGCATGCATCGGAGGTGCGAAGGAAAAAAAACTCCTCCCACTGATGCCATATCCATCCCATAACCTTGGATATTTCATGCCCCTGTAAATGGATATTACCCTCAAGATACATTCGGTGGTGGAGGAATCTTCAAGCGACAGCCAAAGGTACTCTTCGGTTAACACTGTGGAGCTGGTAAACCCCTACATGATTCCAGACGATGAGTAGCACCAAACAGATCCTCCCAACATCCCCATCCATCACTAGCATTGACGGTGTCGTGGTTATGTGATTCTTTGGAATTCTTCAGTTAGCACTCCCTGTCAAGATGTGCATGCCATCAAATCCAGATAGCAGACCTAGCATAGAGCTGAGAATGCATAGTCTGATAATATGAATTCACCATGTTCGCATTTGCCACCGTTTATGTTACATGATCAGGAAGAGGCTCCACAACTACACCAAGATCATCCATGTTCTATTATAAACATGCCTCAATTGTCTAGTCCTCATCCGGTGGTTGCTCCACGAGTTTTAGCTAGCGAGCATTGGGGCATTCCCATCACCAATCAATCATCGGTACAGCCAGAAGGGCCTGCCATACCTCCTTCCATGGAGAGACCTCCTGTCTTCCAAAGTACATGCTTGGAAATGAAGTGATATGTCCTTAAGAATCTGGCCATCATTCATGTGAGGCTCTCTATCCTCAAGGGTCTTCCCCTATCATCATACATGTGTGAATCCCTTTCCGAGGCTTTAAAAATCCCCCTCCAGTTTGAGACAGAGGTAACACCCATAGAAGCTTTCTAGGTTGAGGTAGTTGACCATGAAGAATAGAAATCTATCATCTCTTTATCTAGAGAAGATGAAGGCTCTACCATAAAGGGTCACATATTCTCATTGTACATCACTGGACACTTTAATGGCATGGAGGTTTTTCATTGTCTTGTTGAGATAGAATCCAAGAAAAACTTTATCCAGACACAGACACTCTGTAAGATTGGGTTATCTGAGGATGATCTGAGTCCCTCTAACATGAAAATTCAAGGTTATGATTAGATGGAATAGACACTTGTTAGAAATATGTACCTGAAGAACTTGTTCAGTGGTTTGGTATCTAGCACCGAGTTCATGGTTGTCTCGCAGGTCACCGCCTTCAATGCGTAGATGGGTAGGCCATGGCTCCACCTGCACAAGGAAATCCCCTATTAGTATTATCAATGCCTAAAGTACTCCCTTAATGGTCAAGTAGGTGTACTCCATGGTGATGCATCTCCTTTTTCCTCTTTTGATGACCGCTATCTAGATGTCTACTATTATAAGAGCAAGAACATGCAGATTCCGGAAAGCAGCATTGAACCCGCTACGGCTATGATCGACGTGTGGATAGGCCTAGATGATGCCTATGTCTTCCCAATCCATTGATTGGAGTCCACTACTATAGATTTGGGTAAATTTTTTGTTGTCTCTAGAATTAGGGGTAAGCACATTCTCATGTCTATGAAATGCTAAAATATCACCTCGTATTCTTAAAAAAGTCAGGCTCGGGCGATCTGAGAACCCCCTACTCCCATAAGGTATTGGGATGTCTGCCCCAAGGCAATAAAAATATGGAATACTTTCTTGTTTTTATGGGAAGGGATAAATTGGATCAAGGAGATTTTCCATGATTGCTTTGATATCATCAAGTGTGTCCCCTTGGGCCGATGGCAAGATGGTGTCCGGTCAACAACTTTCATCACTATGGATTCGGAAACAAACGAGCCCCCTGATGCAGTGTCTTCTGCCGCTCAGGCTAGCTCGAGTGTCCTGTTATGATCTGTTAACTTAGAGGAATCACCTTCTGCTAATGACCCCTCCCCTACAAATGATGAAGAGGATTTAGAGTATGATCCTCCAGCTTTTGAAGAATGTGTCTCCACCACGGTCGATGAATTGTTACAAGTGAATATCGGTAGAGATACATAACCAAAACCCACATTGATTAGTTCCTATATGCCTTTTGAATAGAAACAATGATATGTTGACTTCTTGAACCATCATCAGGATGTATTCTCCTGGATTTATGATGAGATTCTAGGACTAGATCCTCAAGTCACCGTCCACCACCTTAGTTTCCTAGTGAATCATTTCCGGTTCAAAAAGTACTCCAGAAAGATTCACCCTTCTCACGGTGCCATGGTTGAAGACAAGGTTGATAAAATCATCAAGGACATCTTCTTAAAAGAGGTTAAGTACCCCAGATGGTTGGCCAACATTGTGCCTGCCAGGAAGAAGAATGGACAGATCATAGTCTACATCGATTTTTTAGATCACAATCGTCACTGTCTGAAGGCTGATTTTCCCCTTCCTATGACAAAGCTATTGATTGATTCCACCGCTAGGTTCTATGCTTATTCCTTTATGGTTGGGTACTAAGAATATAACCAAATTTGAATGTCCCCCAAGGATGAGGAATCTATCGCCTTCAGGGAACCACAAGTTACTTTCTGTAACTAGGTGATTCACTTCTTTCTAAATAATACAGGTTCCACCTATTAGTGTTCCATGCATCGCATATTTAAGCTGATCTTAGGTACATTCGTTAAATTCTACGTGGACTATCTAGTATTCAAATCTTGCTAGTTCCAAGACCATCTCAAAGATCTTGAAAAGGTTTTCGGATTCCACTGATCCCACCATCTAAAGATGAACCCCTTGATGTGCACCTTCGTGGACACATATGAAAATTTTCTTGGAATTGTTTTCAGATACAGGGGCATTAAGGTCAACCTGTAGAAGATCAAGTCCATATGCTAGATGTCTCCCCAGAGAAACATCTAAGAGTTGCAAGGTTTTCAAGGCCACTTAGCCTATATACGCTGATTTAGTGCGAAACTGGTTGGCAAGTGTAAGCCCTATTCCAGGGTCATGAATAATGGTGTTGATTATCATTGGGACAAGGAGTGTTAAACTACTTTTGAGGAAATCAAGTGGTACCTTTCATGGCCTCTGGTTCTGATTCCACCCATTTTTGGAAAGACACTGGTCCTTTACATGACCACTCTGTAATGATCCCTCAGTGCCCTTCTCACCCGAAAAAACAACGAAGGGATAGAGAATATTATGTACTATCTCAGTTGAATTCTTCATGATATAGAGACTAGATATTACTCTATCGAGAAGAGCTACCTCACCCGGGTATTCGCAGTGAAGAAATTGCAACACTACTTGTACAATCATAAGATACATCTAGTGTCCCGAAGCACCCTTCATATGAACCTATACCCTATTCCTAGGCTAGGACATTCTACTTCGTGGAGCATACCCCTTTGCAATGTTCCTATACTACATGCAGCACCAAGGCTTTTCAAGTTCCCTTCCTATAAATCAATTTTCTTCACAAAACCTTCTTCCATAAATCCCTCCTGGTTTGTACGATTTGATTCCATGGTCCCTTGGGTGGTGCTTTATGTTGTTCTGCTTAGCATCATGCTTCTTCGCATATTCATGCTAATGGCTATTTCTTCATTACATAGTCACGCTGATGTGATCCCCTAAATGGATCACTCTGCAACACCCCAACACCATAGAATTTCGGTTTCCTTCCCATCACCAAGGTTTAAAGTTTTCTCTTTATGAAGGTACTAGGGGTGTAGAGTGAACCCACCTTATCCGAGCTTCAGGACGTTAAACTTCCAAGTGCTATTGTCCTCAGCACATGTTTTTAAAATGTGTTCTCAACTTGTGAAATATAAAAAAGGTGCCCCATATCATACATTCTCCATGACTCCTTGTCTCCATGGGAGTTAGATCCTTCCTACATAGAATAAGATCCTATTTTTTATAGAGGCGTCTATCCACGGGGAAGGGAAACCATCTCGGTGTAATTCTCTAGCCTTTCCAATATGAGGTAGCATCCCAACTACCATAGACCAGTCTTTAGATAATGATTTTCCTGAGGAGGAAATATTCACAGTATACCAAGATGTACGATGTTTGAAAATGTACTTTGATGGTGCCTCCCAAAGTCCTACCAGTAGAAGACTCAATGATTCCAGGCTCAACATGGTGGGCCTAGGTATCGTCTTCATTAAGCCAACACATTTTGTACTTCTATATAAATTCTTATTACCAGAAGCCTATACCAACAATGAGGTAGAGTAATAGGATCACATCATGGGTCTCGAGCTAGACCTCAAGATTTATGGTCCCCAATTGCATGTGAAGGGGTAATCCAAACTAGTCATCAAGATGGTCAACAGTGACAATTTCATTATAAAGCCAGATCTCATAACACTATTGGAACGTACCTAATAGTTGATGGCCCAATTATTATCTCAACTAGAGGTTACTCATGTCCCTCATTTAAAAAATGATCGAGATGATGCTATGGCCATCATGGCTGCATCTCTTGAAGAACTCGACCAAGATGATTTGATAATTCATGTTGCACATCGAAGATTCATCTCTCATATCACTCCAAATGATGATGATAACTCGCAAGTTAACCATCATACCACTGAAGCCTCTACATCTGAACCCCCAAGTCACCCTACCGTAGATTTGTAGGAGACTCCCAACTGGAAGACCCACTTTATTGTGTATCTCTAGCACGATAATCTCCTGGCAGATCAAGCCAAGCACAAGAAAATCTGAAGTCGCACAGTACAGTTTACCCTCCAGAGTGGTCCCAGATTTCAGAAGATCCTCTATAGACATGGTTTTGATGGGGTTCTCCTCTATTTAATTCAGGGGGTGATATTTCTCATGTCATACCGGAGGTTCATGCTGGTTCTTGTGAGGCTTATCAGACCGAGATGAAACTATCTTACTAGATCTAGAGGTTGGGGTATATTTGGCCATCCATGATCTGTGACTATATTGATTTTTCCAAATGGTGCCATGCATGAAAAATCTAGGATAATTTTTTCTGCGGCCTCCATAACCACTCCACACTACAATGTACTCTTGGCCCTTTATGTTTTTGGGACTCGATGTCGTGGGATTCTATCCACCAACAACAACTCGCCAGTGTAGGTTCATCCTGACCACTACAGATTTCTTTTCTAAGTGGGCAGAGGCAGTTGCACTCTAGGAGTTCAAAGCATATTCTTTTGTTGAATTTGTGAGCTTCAATATCATCTACCAATTTAGAGTTCCTCACACTATCCTCACTAACAACAACACCAAATTTTGGGCAGCCAAACTAAAGAAGTTGTACTCCAAGTACAATATCCATTCTAACCATACCTCCCACTATCACACATAGTAAAATGGGAAGATCGAGGTGTTCAACAAAATCCTCTCTAACATTCTACAGAAGTTGGTTGGTCATGAAAAGAAAATTTTTCTAGATAAACTCTCCAACGCACTGTGGGTCTATCAGACAATGACCCGCAATTTCACTTAGGTGACCCCATATTCCATGGTGTACAGAATGGAGACGGTCCTGCCAATAGAGATTCATTTTATCTCACTACGCACAGCCATATATGATCAATAGACACCAATTAAGGTAGATGAAATCCATCTGGATGTATTGGAAGTGCTCGACAAGAATAGTCTGTGTGCCCTGCACAATCTGGAGAGGCATTGGAACAAGATATTTTGGGATTTAAACAAGAAAAATTGCCTCTTCTCTTTCTTGCAAGGTGACATGGTTTTGGATCAGATGACACCAATTATTCCTGGAAAAAACCACCCAAACTGGAGCCCAAATGGGAAGTAACTTACATAATTCACAAGGTTTTCCCCAATGTCACATACTTCATGGTTACCATGAATGGAGAGCGTATAACTCCTCCCACCAATTCTAAATACCACAAGTAGTACTTTTCTTGAGTAAGATATGGTCTTACATGACCTTAAACTATTACATCATGCGTGATATTTAACTACATTGTCTTCCCCCATTATGATAAATTGAACCTTAGTTTGAGCTCTATGATCATAAAATAAAATCCATCAGGTCCTACATGACCATAAACTGTGACATCTTTACCACATGACATTAAAATGCGTGATTAATCCAAGATAAAGTATGTAAAACTACCCAGAACTTGTCTCGAATGACATTAATTTCTTTTTAGTCCCACATGACGATAAAATGAACAATGGTATGAGTTCTATGGCCATAAAATAAGATATATTCAGTCCTACATGACCATAAAAAGAGATGTCTTTATCGCACGATGCTAAAAGGTGTGATTCATCTGAGATGAAGGACATAAAACTACTTGGTAATTGTCTTGAATGACATTAAATTGTATGTCATCCCGTATGATGTTAAACTATATATGATCCCCCATGACCTTAAAATTTCGCATCCTTGCAGCATGACATTAAACTACACATAATTTTTTAGAACTATATACGGATGGATTCCCATCCTCATGGAATTTGTATGAATAGTTAAATTCCTCATCTTAGAGTCCATCCCCAAAATTATTCTCTTTTACAACCCCCTAGGTGTAGTTATCTTGGAGGATTCACACGGTATTGGGTATAATTTTTTGTCCCCATTGGTTCCGGGTTTATGTTGGTCACACCTTGTCCCCCTCCCATTCTTCTTTTCTCCCACGTCCTCACTGCATGATGTTAAACTGCATGGCCCTTTCAGAAATGTGTACGTCTTGATTCCCATCTATATGGGATACATAGGAATGCCCAGATATTTCATCTGTAGGCCCATCCCCAAACTTAAATATCTCCCCTTTAGCCCGGCACATGGCCCGGATGCTTCCCAAAACGCATGGTGAGGTGTGGGTTCATGTCCTCATTCACATCGGTTTTATCATGAACAAACCATGTTTTCCACTCATTAGGGCCCTACACTCCTCATCTCCCTTCCTACAATACATTAAACTGCATGGGTACCATTTCACTTCACGCATTCCCATCATTTGGACATTCATCATCATTCATATCCAAAAGGACCCCCGAACAGCATGGATTCTGGGCCCCAGATCTATCCTACCATTTCAATCCAATGTCCAAGAGGATTCTAGAAAAAAATTTGATACAAGTCCCGCATTGTGAATAATTTTAGAGGTCAACACTCATTTTTTGTTCCCATTTCAGGTCACAAAATATGGAGTTTTTGTTTTGAATGTGGTCAGCAGTCATCCACCATCGTTGTCACAGCCCCCATATGACCAAAATATTGGGTGCAGTGATTTGTTTTGTCCTTCTATCCCTTTGGTTATCATATCCCAAACAAGTATGTTGTTCTAGGTGGTATTGACCCCACTCGATCTCATTCCATTTATTTTTGTGCCCTTATATTCTAGTTATAACCTGATCTCATTCCTTGTTTCTCACAGTGAGCATTGCTCACGTGGGCTTTGGAGCTTTGGTAAGGCCATACCCCCCCGTAAAGGGTTATGTGATCATGGTCTGAGATCTATGAACTTAAACTAAGATCACCACTTTTCTCATAGAATGAATTTAAATTGCATGATTTTTCCAAACTTAAAGACATAAAATGACTCAGTACTCATCCCACACGATAATAAACTGAAAACTAGATGGGAATTTCCATTCGTGGCCCACTCTCAGGTCCCTAGTCCTTCTCATCCCCATATACCAATTTATCACTTAGGATTTTGTAGTGTGACCTGGACTCTATATCCCCATTCATGTCAGGTTATCTTTGTCCCGTCACATACATCCCCTTGAGAAACCACCCCCGTCATTGTCCTTGCTTCAAGACGTTAAAATGTATGGGTAGGTCATGATTAATGCATCCAATTAGTTGGGTTTCCTCAATAGATTACATCCAAAAGAACCCTTGAATGGAATGGATGTTAGGCCCCAGATCTCTCCTACTATTTTGGGCTAACCACTCTGAGGATTCTAGATATAAATTTGATACAGGTCCCACGTCCTGAATATGGTCAGTAGTCGACACTCATTGTCTGTCCCCATTACATGAAATGATATGGATACTATGTTGTGAATATGTTCAGAAGCTATTCTCAATCATCTTTTTCGCTCTATGGTCTCAAACATTATAGTCATGGTGATTCATCCTTTCTACCCACCTGTCCCATGCACAAGACATTAAACTAGGCATTTATGGTACGAGCTATATGATCATAAACTAAGATCTACCACGTCCTCACTGCACGGCGTTAAACTGAAAGAAATATTTTAAGAACTACATTTGGATTGATTCACATCCTCATGGGATATATAGGAAAACCTAAAAATTAGTATTTGTGTCCAGCCCAGGTCCATTGATTCTTTCTCTTGGAATTTTTTCTTGAATTATCTACAGGAATTATGCATGATGTGGCGTATGTGGGATTAAGCCCTCATTCATGTATGGTTATTCTACATGCCAAACACATTCCACAACAAGATTCCATACTTCCATCGTCCTTACCTCAAGATGTTAAACTGCATGTTATCTTTGAGAACTACATGTAGCTTAATTCTTTCCCCTACAGGATACGTAGGAACACCTGGATGTTTGGTCTTCGAGTCCATCCATGTTGACCACCTCATCTCTCTGGGACCTTGGCCTAAGTTCTCCCAGGAGGGGGGGTATGAAGTGTGGTATGATCTTATTTCCTCATTCTAATTAGGTTTGTAACAACCACACCACATACCTCCCCCTCTTTGGCGGTTCACCAATGCGTCCGGTAGCACTCTGGTTTTAAACCGGGATTGTTGGATTCTATGTAGACATGTTCTCACCCATTTTCATGCTTCATGTTGTCATTAACTTGGGACCCAGCATCTTTCACATTCGAAAGGACCCCTAAATGAAATTGATTCTAGGCCCTAGTTCCCTCCTACCATCTTGGGACAACGTCCCCAAGAACTCCGAACTCAAAATCAATATGAGTCCCATGTTACGGATATGGTCAGCAATCGACACTCATTTCTTATTCCCATTTCTGGTCACACGATATGGATATTGTGTTTCGAACAAGGTCAATATTTATCCCCCATTTTCATGCCACCCATGTGATCCCTATGTATTGGTTGCATGATTGAAATATTTTTTCATTCCATCATGTGAAAGTGTGATTTTGATACTCTAAGTGTTATCATGCAGTGCGCATTTGCGTGTTAGGAGGACAAAGCCATGGTGAGGCATCTTTCGAGGATTCGCACAGCTGTCCCCACTCCCTATATTACACGTGTTTCAAATTCCTTCTCCTCCCTTATTTCCCACACTGAGTTCATCTCATGTGGGATTAGGTATTTGGCCAAGGTTTACACCCACATAGAAGAGTCTCACCTCTATGGTACGATCTCTATGACCTTAAACTAAGATCTATATGTGGCATTATTGAAATACATTAAAATGGATGACATATTTTAAGAACTATATGTATTGTGATTCCTTCCCCCATAGGATACGTAAGAATGGCTAGACATTTTATATTTGGGTCAAGCTCATGTTCCCCTATTTTTCTCTTCTGTTCGGCCTTTTGGACCTAACTTTCATAGGATGGTGTGGTGTGGCATGTGTGGGATTACGTTCGAATTCATGTCAGGTGAACAATATCCAAACCACATACTCCCCTTTAAAAGCTAGTATCTCCTGCCTTTTTCCTGAATGATATTAAACTACATTCTCAGAACTACCTATGGATTTATTCTCATACTAAAGGGATACGTAGGAAGACCCAGAAATTTCATATTCGGGTCCATCCCCACATCCTTGGATCCCTTCCAGCCCTTTATACTAAGGTTTCTTCCATGTAATTGCACATGGTGTGTGTGGGCTTATCACCTCATTCATGTTGGGTATGCTTTAGCATGCCATGTGCATTCCCTTAAGGACCTCACTGTTCTGTGTGAATCCAAACCATATGGCCTTAATCTATGCTTCCAAGTCCCGCATGACTTTAATATATTGTGCCTTTATTGAAGGATGTTAAAATGAATGGATTTGTCTTATCCTACAACACTAAACTATTACATTATTGTTCTGGCCACATGATGAAAAACGGAACCACATTATGGTGTCCTCACTCAAGAGGACATCATGTTTGGTATCGATTCTTCGCCATTCCATTTTTCAAGGACTATATTTGGCTTGATTCCTATATAAATGCCTCGATTCTTCATCCTAGGTTTTTCGCTTCACAAAAAAAACACATCAATCCTAAAGAAAAAACATGATCTATCCAATGTCGTTTCTATTGGCGTGTAGTCCAGACCCACACAAAATTATTGTCCCTAGAATTGGTACCCTACCATTCCCCTTTTAGAACTACATATGGAATGATCTCTATCATAATGGGGTACATTGGAATGCCCAAGCACTTTCCTCTAGGGCCATCCCAACTGTCACTTTTGGTCCCTCGACCTAAAATTTCACTAGGGAGCACATGGTGTGATATAGAATCCTATTGTCCTCATTCACATCAGGATTCCCAATTACTACATCACAGGTCTCCTTCCCTCGTTTACATCTATGGTCTGACCTCTAAGAGCATAAAAATAAGATCCCCCCATTCTTGTCACAAGACACTAAATTGTGTGACTTTTTCTAGAACTACATATGGCTTGATTCACATCCTCATGGGATATGTAGGAATGCCCAGACATTCCATTTATGGGTCGAGCCCCAGGAATATTAAATCATACACTTTTTTCGTCTCCTTGGCACAAACTCCTTTGGAATCATGTGGTGTGGTGAGCACCTCTTGGGTTCTCATTCATGTTAGTTTTTGTGACAACAACGCCATGTTTTTCCTTGCCTCTTCCCAGCCTCATCTGAGATCTATGACCATAAACTATGATCTCTCCATGGGAACTATGCAACATGTTTGATTACTTCACCACCCTATGATAATTTCATTAAACCATGTACCCTATTATTGATCTAGTCATTGAACTTACGCTAGGAGCATGCAACCCTAGGACCCTTGTCCTTGGAAAGGGATTCGACTCCCTCTATCTGATACGACTTATTTTCATACTCATATATGTTGTGAAAAAGAGACCAAAGTGTGGAATTTTCACATGGATATTCTCTAGTTTAATTTCCATGCTTCATGAGACATTTATTTGGACCCCCATCATGTTCCATGTCTGAAAGAACCCCTTTTACGACCTGGCCACATGCCACATTGGATCACCTACCATCTTGGGCCAACACCCATGAAGACCTCAGACAACATTTGTAACAGGTCTTGTGTTTCAAACATAGTTAGCTGTCAACCCTCATTTGTCTACTCCCATTTCAGGATAACGCGAAATGGATGTTGTTTTTTGAACATGGTCAACAATTATCCTTTATCGTAATGCCATTGTCACTCTGTTCCAGATCTCTAGTTTCATGATTCACATCATTCCACCTTCTTAAGTTTAAGTGGAATTTTAAGCACTTTGTTTTACACCACCGCACATCAATGTGCGTAAAGTAGGTAGGTCAATGATTCTGAGACATCATTCACCTAGTGTTTCATTACCCCTGATGTGTTCCTCCATATACCAAGAAACTCCTACCATTACTCCTTGTTTCCCACATCGACCACCACTCAAGTGGTCTTAATGGTTTTTTAAGATTTATTCTGATGTAGCTGTATCACACATGAATCTTCATCCTACATGATGTTTAAATGTAATCCTAGAACTATTTATGGCTTGATTCTAATAATAATGGGGAAAGTAGGAATTCCTGATCACTTTTCCTTGAGTCTAGCCACAAGTCATGCCATCTTTGGTCAAGGGATAAAAATCCAATTAGGGAATAGGTGGAGTGATGTGGACTCTTACAGTCCTCGTTCACATCAGGATATATACAGCACCGCACATCTCTTTTTTTGGTAACCATATCCTCGACACATGACTTTAAGTAGCAATTCAACCCTAAAAAATGTTGGGATGCCCTAGTATAATTATGGGATGCTACAACTTCTTTTCTATAGAGGATCCACCCAACCAGCATTTCTATCTAACCATGTTGTGCTCGAAAACTACATTTGGGCTGATTCCCATCCTTATGGGATGCACAGCAATGCCCAAGAAATTTTCCTTAGGCCCAGCCTGTGGTCTATCATTTTCCTTAAAATGGAATGAAACCACAACGCACCCTAGTCCCTTACTAGTGAGGATCTATTCAGAAGTAATTTTGATCTCTAATCAGACTGACACGCCCACCTAATGTGTTTCCACAATGGTGGTGTAATTTCAAGAGTGTTTGACTCCATTTGAACAACCCATCACTCCACCCTCCATTATTTGTGTACCCCTTATTTGGACCCTCTTTCCCTTTCTCATCTTAAGGAACCCCTAATAGTACGGATGCTTGGCCTATGGCTCGCCTACAATTATAGGCCAACATATCAGAAGTCTAATGGATGACATTTCAAGTCAAGCCTCGTGTTTCGAACATGGTCAGCGGTCGGCCCTCATTTGTTATCCCCATTTTAGGCTAACTCAATAGGGATACTATATTTTTAACATGGTCAATAGCAATCATTCATTTTCATGCCATCCCTATAGTGTTATTAATTGTTGGTATTGTGATTCACACATTCCACTCCCCTCTGTTAAGGTAGATTCTAATGCCCCTGGCGTTACCCTACTCATGCACCAGAGCACATTGGGAAAATGGAAATTCAACTATTTTGAGAACCTCACCCTCCAGACAGGCCTCCATCTTTCATTCTGAAAATAAATATTGGTTATTCAAACCCTATATGCATGAATCTTGGTCAGAACTCTCATATTTGGATGGAATAACGAAGAATCCATCCCTTTTTTTATGCATCGAGCATGACTCATGTGATCAAAGGGATTAATCACTGGATATTTCATGAATTTGATGGAAATTTAGTAAACCAAAACAAATGGTGGAACTCATGCATGCATCCAACATAAAAAATCAAATCATGAAGGTACATTGAAATTTTTACATGCGTTACAGCACACAAGGATTATCCACTCCCATGGATGGGTTGACCCCTTCAATAGATAATTCCAGCTCTATCACTCCCTGGATTATGGCATCCAGGATCTGTTTTCACATGTTTAGCTCCCGCTTCTCCTTAGAAATAATGGGGCGTAGTTCATTATCCATGATCCAGGCCTGCTCCTTGTCGGTTCAGATAAAATCCATCTCCTTGGAGGCTCGCTTCATCTATTCTTCATCCTCTTCCAATTGGGATATTAGGCGCGACACATGCTCTAATTGTATATTGATGAAAGCTGATTACTCATTATCTCATTCTTACAACCCCTAAATTTCACTTTCAACCTACTAGAGCCTCTTGATGTTCATAGATTTACATTGTTTCCATCTAACATCAAGGCCACAATCATGCTCCCAAATCTTCTCTTCCATGAAGTTTTGGATGTGCATATGAGGATTCAAGGTATCCACTCCCCTAGAACATAGCTTTTGTAGCTGGGAATAAATCCTCCAAATATAACCTATCCACTGCACTTGAGGAGTCTCTCCGAGGAAGCGCTTGATCAGCTTCCAGGAATGGCGATAGAAGATCTTTCTATCTTCTTTATCAGAAGTTGTCTCATCTTGTTCCGCAGGGTCAGCAGGTTCATAGGTAGGTAATACCTACTTGAACTCATCAGTAAGATCCTCATCCAGTGTCTGGTCGGTTAGGTCATGTCTCGTGTCATCTGATTGATCTTCGTCATCGGATTCTACCTCGATGATTTCAGGATCGATCATGTTGATGGTCCCACATGTGATCAAGAGTGCTACAGATTGGTCAGTTTGGACGTCTGCTTCCATGACCACCAGCATTCCCCTGGGAAAGGTAAATCCAGGAGCTCTGGACAAACTCGCCAAGGTAGCCCATGCCATTTTAAGAACTATTCATGTGAGAATGTAAATATATTAGTTCACCTGATCAATGGATGAAAGTTACAAATTCGGTGAAGGAAACAAACAAAGGTCAAATAGTCGGTCTCTATCCAGATTTGTTGTTGTCAGGACCCTAGGATGTGGCCCCCCGTATAAGATTGGGAAGTCCTAAGACTCTTGGAAAACCACCCTGGGTGTTGCAGCCCTACTTGACGCAGTGATCGCCATCATCGCGGGTGCGGATCCCTAAGTTCCCACAACTGCATCTGCTATTACGTGGGATTGGGTCTTTTGTATGAGGCCCTCCTGCACAGGTCAGATGATAGTTGAGAAGTCCTAAATGACCTGTATGAAGACTAAGGGGAAGTAGTTTTGGGTTTTACCTCAAGGGACTCTGCAAACTCTTAGAGCTCAAAATTAGAGTTGCCAACCTCACCCTCCTCTAGAGGGCTCCCTCCACCAGCCTCCTCCCCAATGGAGGACTCATATGATTCTTCCATTAGAGGGAATCACTCTCTCAACATGGCGGCCAAAAATTGGGGGGGGGCATTCATTCAAGAATCACTTTCACTCAATCTATCATTGGACGTAGAGAACCCCGAGAGTGCAAAAAGTCCTCCATCTCAGCAATGTACTACCCCCCCTCCGCTTGGGACACCCCAAAGCCAGCCCTAATAGGACCGATCCATGACAGATCCATACCAAGATGGTTTATATGGTTCAACACATGGGAAGGGTTGATGAACTGTTTTTTTAAATCACATATGTGCTAATTATCTGGGAATAAATAATTCTTAGGTATGTTTATATGGTATAGTCACTTCCCTAAAACATGGGTGGATATCCTATAGAACCCCTTGGGTGGCCTCCCCTATAGATAAATTTTCTCCTCTATGACCACCAGGTCTTCCACTACCACTTGACTCTCAGTTGGCATGGGTCTCTCCGCCACAGAAACCCTCCTACAACAGGTTGTCCTCACCGCCTTCTAGCCCTAACCTCAAGTTTGGGGAGGCACCCCATAACTGGCACGGATAGTCTACTACTTCATCATTTCTCCTGAGTAGGTTTCCACCCAAGTCTTAGTGTACTCCTTCACTAGCCCATAGATAGTTGTGGGTGGAGGTAGCTCATTCTGCATCTTCCTATACTCCCATGTGAACATGAGCGACATTTTCCTCATCACACATGGGTGGTCCTCATGTCACACTCTAAATTAGACCTGTAGGGTGATACTTTTAATGCACCAAAACGGCTTCGTGAAATGGTGTGGTGTGTACGACTCGCAGAGAGGTTCACGGTTAACCTGTGCCACCAAGACTCTACCCCACAATTCCAGGAGGTTGGTCCGATGCTCCTCTATTCCCTAGATTCCATCATGGAACACACCTTTTGGAAATAGGAACAGGTGGAAGTTAAACTCATCCACCTTCCATACCTAGTTCAACACCAGCGGCAGGCTCATCTTGGTCAGGAAACTCCCCACTACATTTAGAATGGATGGTCATAAGTTTGACTGAAGAGGATAAATAGGGTTTGGATATTTATACACGCCCCTAATATGCATCGATATCCACCCATATAGAAGATGGAATGGGACGAATACCCTTTGTGGTTTCTTCCCTTCACTAATGTGGCACAACACCTTATACATCTTGGAAACCATCAAGATCCCTAAGTCAACCCTCTCCCATGTCGCCAATGCAGACGCCATGATGAACGTTCTCAGTAGCATGCCCATATTTGTGTCCCTTACCGACAGAATCCAGCCACAAATAAATGCTGAGATGAACACAACCAAGCTAACCAAATGCTGCTGCTCAGTACTGATGTTGAATCCACATTTCTTCCACCAGATGTCTTCCTAGAGTCTCCCATATGTGTTCTCCTTTCCATTCTCTACCCCCTTCAGGCAGGTCTTAGGAGTCACGGGAAACTATCCATCTTTAGGGGAATTTGAAAACTGCTTGAACCACCACATAAAGTGGACATCCATCACATACTGCTTTCCCTCCCCTGGAACTTTCTCCATCAGTTCCATTTCCAATTGTGGTGTCTTCTCTAGGTCCTCCCATGTATTTTAAATGGGGGGGAACTCATCATAAATTTTCCTCAGTATCATAACCCCTGAGATTTTGTGAAACTCCCATAGGATAATACCAAACTCCCCTTAGTGAATATGGAAGGTATTGGTCCTCAAGGACCACCTACTCAGAAACTCTACCATCAGCTGCTTCAGCTAATAGATGTGAAATTGGGAAGCCTAGGCCACCTCATATAGGCCCACTTGCCTTAGCTCCACCCAAAACTCCTTGCATGAGGCACATACCCAGTAGGCCCATGCCCAGTCATCCGTGAAATTTCTACCCTCGCACAGGTCCCACTCATCAGTCCACACCTTCTCCAGGTTCCCTAAGGCCGCCTTCAGAATGGTGCGGTACTATGGAGGAGACACCTCTAGTTGTATCACCTTCCCATAAACGTTTTTAACATGGTTTTATAAGAAATCGGTGTTGATGGGTGTGAAATCCTCCCAATTATAGCTTTTATCCACCCTAAACAACTGGCACTGGCATGTCGTACTCTTGAACCAGTAAGTCATCTCATCCTTGCTCGCTTCAGGAATGAAAACTCCATCCCTCATACTGAATCTATGTAGAGGAAACCTCTTACACAAAGAGTAGTTCTTATGAATCTCTGACAGTAGTTTTACTAGGGTCTCATGGTATGAGGGACTCCTCACTTAGTCAACGATGCCTCGGTTGTCAGCCAAATCATCCCACCAGGAAGCATCCACAAGAACCCCCTGGAAGCTTCTTGATGGTACATTAAGTCTAAAAATTATGGATTTTTTGTTCAAGTTTGCGGAGCATGGTCTCGAATCCCAATCACAAAGTTCGATCTCATAGAGAGACCATCGAGCCCTATCGCAGACCTCGCAAACACAACCCGTGGAGTGCACACTCGCAGAGTCAAAAGAATCATTGTGCACCGCAGAGCATAAAGGATCTAGTTCGCAAAGTACAGTCCTAGAGTGTGTGAATCATGGTGAATAGAGAGCTCAAGAATGACAAAACATATATGCAAAAGGAAAAAAGAGGGGTCATCCTCCCCTATTTATAGTCGACGACCCCCTTGGCTTCGTGGCACACCTAGTCGTGGCCAGCTTCCCTACGCTCTCCACCCATACGTCACCTCTCTGCATCATGACCCTACTCTATGATCTTGTTTTGTGATTGGCCTAAAATTTGGGCAGTTGAACCTCAGACTTAGACCCTCATATTCTCCTCAGCTCCACGTTTTAGGGGGGAATTTGTTGGTGCCAAAATATGGCCATAGGAAAGGGATGCAAAGATGAAACCTGTTCCAAATGGCTACCTCATGAAACCTATTCACAGAGCCCCCCAAGCACCACGGAATTTGTGGTGCCCCATAGCACCATGACCGGTGGGAAGTCAAAGTTCCTTTTAATGTCACCCTAGAGTAAAGAGGTAGGAGGCTTCGTCGTTACAACGCAATTGACCGGAAGCTTCGCACCTTGGAGGGATCCGAATAGACCATCACAAGCCTAGAGAACTTGACCGAAGCCTTTGTGATCACCATGAAGAGAACTCAGGAGAGCTTCGTGCCAAGGAGGGGGTGATGGTTGACTCTATAGTTATGAAGAACTTGAAGAAATCCATGATTGACTACAGAGTACCACGTGACTTCACACTAAGATTTCCCTGCTTCGTGCCACCCCTCGCCTATAAATATCGGGCTCCCCTCGAGCATAAAGGATGGATATACCGAACTTTTTCAATCTCATCTCTCAAATCACAAAGTACCTTCTACTCTGTGAAACCCTGAGAAAATGACCTCTTTAAGGTACTTGAGAATTGAGAAGTTCTTTTCCCTTAAATCAGTTTCAACCCATCTTCAAGTATGGATGCCCTTCGTGAATCCCATGGGCCATCACGAAGGAATAAGATACACAAGGGGACTTTGGTCTTTACAAAGCACTCATGCTTCTCAATGTACCCACCATACACATGTGAACCATCTCCTAAGGTGGGATTACTTAGCTTTACGAAGCACATTGCTTCACAGTGCTATTCTTTGCAAGGTACCCTTTCTTCGCGACGTATTACTCCGCGAAAGCCTTTCCACTTCGTGAAGAACCTTTCACATGCACCTATAAACTATGCCTAGGCAAGGAAATTCCACTTCGTGAAGCATACCCCTTCAAAAAGTTCTTTTACATTGTAGAGCACCAGAGCTTTACTAGGTCACATCCTCTGAACCCATTTTCTTCACAAACCCTTCTCCCATACGACCCTCCGGGATTGAATGAAGTGATTTAATGGTCCCATGGGAAGTTCTTTACTTTGAGTTTCTTGGCCTTATACTTCTTATTATAGGCACACTAATGGCTATTACTTCTTCAGATAGCCATGCTAATGTGTGCCCCTCAATGGATCACTCTGCAACACCCCTACATCACGGCATTTCCAGTGTCTTCCCTTTACCAAGGGTTAAAGTGTGCCACTTATGAATGTTCTAGAGGTGTAGTGTGAACCCACATCATCTGTGTTGAAGGAAATTAAACATCCAAGCACCATCATCCTCAGAACATGATGTTAAAATTTTGTCTTTCCCTGTGCAATATGCATGGAGTGCCCCATCTAGGACATTCTCCAAGCCCTCTCATCTATACAGGGGTGAGATCATCCTCCAATGGAATGATACCCTCTTTGTTGGAGAAGAGTCTGTCTGTGGGGAAGGGAAACCATTCCGGTGTAATCCCCAAGCCTTTAGCACAAATGGTAGCATCACTACCCTTCTTTTCTATTTCAGTTCCAAAGACTATAGGAGAGATGGGAATAGGGGCCTTCGTTACACCATCCCTCTCCCTCTGGGCTTTGTTGCTATCGGGACTCCATCCTAGAGTAAGTTCCAATCTCCATCTCCCTGGGCCACTAACCACGTGTAAGCCCATATTTTCTATTTGGTCCTCTAACTATTCATAATCCCCACTTCACTTCACACATATGCACCTCTCGTGGAGTGATTTTCAGGTCCTTGCTGCCTTTTGTTTCTCACACCGATCATGAATCTCATGGGCTTAGAGTAAGAATTGACCATGGCATCCTTCCTAGGCCACCCTATCATAAGTCCCATGCATCCATCCTGAACTACAAAGACTTTGATCCTTTCCCTTTCCGATAAAGTGACTTTGGAATCCTCCATGAGGTTCAATCCCAACACCAACTTGTCCCGACCCCCTTCACGTCGGTTCACCTTCATCCCACATGAAGTTAAAATGTATCCCCCATTCCAAACTATGTGGAATTTTATCCTTGTCCCTATCTGAGAAATTTTCTTAGGAAGCCTCCCTGAGGTTCAAGCCCAACACTCACTGGTCCTGGCCTCTCCAAGTCAGTACACCTTCATCCAGCATAACTCTAAACTGTATACCTTCAATCTATATGGGTTTTGATCCATGTCTCCTAGACAGGGTACATAGGAAGCATCCCTATGGTTTAAACCCAAACATCATCATTACCCTATCAAACTATGTGTTTTTGGATCCCTATCTTCTTGATAGGGTATGTAGGAAGCCTCTTGAGGTTCAATCCCAACCAACGGTAAGCCATTGTCAATCCCAACCAACGATAATCCATATTCAATCCCAACCAAGCATAAGTTGTTGTCTGTCCTCAACCAATGGTTAGCCGTTGTAAACCCCAACCAACGATTAGCCATTGGAGTCCCCAATAGATGGTAATACATTATAGTCCCCATTATTAGGACCCACATCTCTGATCCACCCCTCGATCATCAGAAAAACTCTCAGGTCGCTAACTATGCATATGTCACATCATCATCTTCGGGTCAATGTCCTATGTGTACACCTAGATTTTGTGCCCCCATCTTGAACTTTATGGAATTTGACTCCCTGATACAAGGATACATTAGAAGTATCCCTCATGTTCAAGCCCATTATCCATGTCTCGACCTGCCCTCTCCCTCAAGCCTCTATGTTCCAGGAAGTTCATCCCCCGACCTGGAGGTTCCACTTCCTCTAAGTCCCATCCAAGCATACATGGATCTACCTTCATTGGGCATCTCGATCCACTCATCTAGTAATACCCCCACATGTGATCTTTCTTGGGGATACACCCATAGAATCCAATTTCATCGGTGTTCTGATCAGTCTGATACATCTATGTTAGATGTTAAACTCGCAGAATACCCCATATTAAACATGGGATGTTAAGGAAAATTTTAGAGACATGCCTATGGAAGTTAATTACCCACACACTAAGTGGGATTCCTCATGGTTCCATGCCATAGAGAAGACTTATTATAATGGGAAGAATCCCTAACGCACTAGTGTTCCAGCATCAAGACACGCCAGCGATGTCCAACGCAACTACTCCCCCGACCGAAGGTGGTTGTCCTGTATAGACCCATTGTAATGTCCTGACAGAAGAAGCATAATTAGCCAGAATCCATGAAGACATGGCACTGTGAAGAGTTTCATGAACAACATCTTAGTCTTTAAGGGATACCCAGACTAGGCAATGAGTTTCAAGGAGAAATCCAGAGAAGGAGGAACCAACATCCAATCATCCCATTTTGATCATGGAGAAAATGTAATGCCCTAACCCAAGTTACCCAGAGTCTGTGTATTATTACATAACATTGGCATGATACAAGGAATCTTGTCCCAAAAGACCGATCAGTTTAGTATCCTTTTAAGTAAAAGATACATCCATATGCTTTACATTACATCATGAAATAAAAACATCAAAAACATTATATCCCCTTTTGAAATCACTTATATCCTTAGCCTATCCCTGTAAGTCAAATATAAAATACTTCTTCACATCCTGGGAAAAATAAAACATAGAAATGGGTGAGCTCAGATGCTCAGTAAGGATAACAATATAGCAGAAACTTTCATAAATAAGTGTAAACATTTAAGGTAATGTATAAGACTAAAACAAAAGTATTTTAAACTTAAACATCAACATAATATGGCATAGATAAAATCAAATAATTCCATTTAATTATTCACATGGATATTCTACTAGTCAGATAATCACATGAAATTTTAATATCCACTTTCATAATGATAGAATGCATAATGCCAGACTTCATAACCACATAGTCAAGGCCTTATGCCAAGACTACAAATAATATTTTATCAGGGCCTTGTGGAAAGACACTAGTTTGTATCATGAGACCTAAGGATTCATCGAGGAGCTATAGTGGGCCCCATCTGTCACTTACTAATTCCAATTCATTCATCATATGAAAAGGTTTAAACATAACATAAACCTTCATTTTAAGACTAGCATATGAAATGTCAATACTTTATCCATAAACCATGAATGGTACCAAAATAACACATCCATATTAAAACATATCACAAACCCTTAAATACAATATAGAATATTTGAATCATAATAAATCAACTTCCAACAAGTTTAAAATCTATCAAAAGATGTTCACATAGAAGAAATGAAAACTTTTTTTAAAGAAATAAATCTTTCTATTTTGAAACCATTTAAAAGTCATGTAATTATAAATGAAAACATTTATTTTAAAATATTATTATAATATTTTAAAAGAAGCTTCAAAGGTGTAATAATGGCAGAGAATAACCGCACCCTTCATATAAGTAAGAAAAGACATTCTAACCTTAATTTTGTCGAAAATGTCATAAAGTACCTTGTTTGGAAAATGACGGAAAGATTCCTTTCAAAACATATAAGGTAAAATAAGGGTATAAATGACATTAACCAATAGTCTAATAAATGGTAAAAAAAATTGAATTACATTTTTAAGAAATCAGGGATGTGGATGATAAACAGGTCCCAGTAGATACTTATGTATTAACAACCTCGGATAAGTAAAGAGATTGTAGAATTAACCCTTACCTTGAACATTTTCTTGGTTGAGGGTACGTTAAACTCATGTATAATATTTAAATAATTGTTATTAAATTATACAAGAACAATATATGTAAATATGATATCATATATGATCTTCTAATATTTATTTGTTAATAATATTTTAGTAGTATAATCGTTTTGGGTGTTAACTGATTTTTTTTCCTTTATATGCTTGGTTACGTAATCCATGTTTGTAATGAATAGGATTTATTTGATTCATATGAAAAATTATATTATGTTCATAAACATTATTTTGAATCATAAAAGTAAAATTATTCTTGAATGATTATGAAGGGGAATTAATCTCATCACGTTCATGGAGACGGTAATCTGTACGTACGCATGAGCGACAATATCATTATATTAATGGAGAAATAATATTTAATTGGATGGTATATCATATATAAAGAATCATTAAAAAGTTATATTTATTATTTAAATTAGTTATACTCATTATTATACCCTTCCATATAATGAAGTGTTTGAATAACAAACTACACCCTGACGTGGAGATGGTAAGTCGTACGTATGCATGTATGGTGACTATGTCATTCATGTGATGGATAGAATAATGAATATGGTTTTACCATTATTATAATAACATCACAGTATATAGAATATACTGGAGTTATTATTTTAGAATGTAAGAAACAAAGAAAGAGGAAGTGGAAGAAGAAAATAACTTGAAAGAGGTGTTGAGATATTTACCTCTTCATCGGGTTCTTCCTTTTGATTTGATCAGAATGGCTCCTTAGGCTGGCTTTATGATCAAAGGAATTCCTCTAAGATGAAGGTATAAAAGTTGGAAGGATATTTGGGTAGGTTTTGGCTGAGAGAAATGGCTTTGGTGGTGTGAAATGAGGATAAGTGGAAGTATGCTTTTATAAGATAGGTGAGGGTCACTTTAGGCAAAGCTTGAAATATTATTTTATAATAAAATAATTTTCGGTTTCTAATGGCTCAAAAATAAATTACTTAGAGGATAAGGTGGGGATGGGTCGAAATCCTGTCAACCAATTGGTTTTAGATAGGTTTGTGTCATCATATTGACCATATTTTTTAGATTTAACTCTTAGTTAAATAATTTTACATTTACAATGTCTCTTTGTAGTTTTATATTATATGGTTAATAAACATTCTATAACAATCCAAGAGAACCCCATGTGGTTCATTATATATATATATTATCTTATCTAAGTCATTTGGACAAACCTTATATTTTTATAAATATTATATCAATTAATAATATAGTATTTGTTTTAAAAACTCAATTATGTCATTTTAGACACTATTTAGTATTTGGTTTTTGTGAAAATCATAACAGCATGATTACTTCGAAAAAAAATTATTTAATCAACACTAACATGTAATATTAAACTATAAAATTATATTAATTCATAAAAAGTCTCAAATTACATTTATTTGGATATTTATAATATTAATTATATTAATCTTTCATTAATAATGTAATTTATGCATCATCATTGTGTCATAAATAAATTAAATTATTTAATACCTAAAAATTAAAAATAAAATACCATTATGTTGGAAATATTTTTAGCCTTATAATATATATTTATATTCAAATTTATCTTATGTATAACCTTATATTAAAAATGGGTTAGTTATTAAACCTTTAATTTAACTCTTTTAACTCTTCTTTAAATAAAATAATAATAAATGTCCTAATCAAATCCAAGGGGGGAAAAGGGGGTCATATTTTCTTCCTAAGGTTTTTTTTCAAATTACACTTATCCAATAGAATTAGGACATGTGTTAGAGTAATTATAATATCATTTGTAACCTTAATTACCCTACTTACTTTTAATCATCGTAAATAAAAGTAAAAAGTTACTATTCACCAAAAATTATTTTCATCTTATTGAACCACATTTTACTTACTGGTGTCAACTATGTCTCTCAGATTTTTGAATTTCAACTCACAGAAGCAGTAAAATTATGTTTTATGCAAATTTTCAAATTCTCTTAGGAGGTTGGTAAAAGATAGTAAAAAGTTCAATAAATTTTTTATATATATAAGCTTATTATAAAATAAATCCAATGAATTACATTGAAAATAAATAGGTATTATGTATCTATTTTTACCTAAAATATATTTAATTAAAATAAATAATTATTTAAATAAATGGTTGGTTTTAACCAATAACGTAGTGTTTTTCCACTATTTATCAAAAATTGAAAGTTTTCAGAAAAACACCAAAAATTCACCCCTAGCTAATTTTGATATTCCAAATCCAAAAAATAAGTACATTTTGAAAGATAAAAATTATAAAATTTCAAAAGGTGGTTATTACTATTCATAACTGCTAGTTTGATTGGTTGTGGTGTGTTTGAACTCGAAGTTCCGTACAACACAAGCTATTGTATTATTCAAAGGGAAATGTACCATAGAAGCTTGGGGTGTTAAATTATCCCTTACTTATAATAATTTCATCCTAGAAATTTCTAGAATACTATCACACAAAAAGATTCAGGTGGTTCTTCATCATAAGTTCCTCGGGTTCCCACATTGCCTCTTCCATCTTATGGTTTCTCCATAGAACTTTTTTCCAGAAGAGTTGTCCAGTTTCTCTACACTTGTTCTCTTGTATCAAGAATTTTGATAGGCACTTCATAATAAGATAGATCATGTTCCTGTTCAATTTCCACATATCTGTGTACATGTGTTGGGTCAGGCATGTATTTTCTCTACAGTGATACGTGGAACACAACGTGAACTTTGGAGAGACTTGGTGGAATTTTCAAATGGTAATCTACATCCCCAATTCTTTTTAGAATTTCAAAAGGTCCAATGTACCTGGGACTTAATTTACCCTTCTTACAGAATCCTATAACTCCCTTCCATGGAGATACTTTCAAGAAAATTTGATCTTATACCTAAAATTCAAAATCATTCCTTCAATTGTCGGCATAGATCTTCTACTACATTGAGATACTTTGATGTGGGTTTGGATAACCTTCACCTTTTCCATCATTTCTTTAATAAGTTCTGAGCCTATGAATTTTCTTTCACCAACATCATCCCAGCAAAATGGTGTACGACATTTCTTTCCATATAACGCTTCATATGGTGCCATCTGAATACTTGAATGGATGTTATTTTTATAGAAAAATTCTACCAGATGTAAATATTAATCCCACAAAACTTTAATGACAAGTGAGAACGATCTCAACATTTATTCTAGGGTTTGAATAGTCTGTTCTGATTGTCCATCAGTTTGAGGGTGGTAGGCAGTGCTCAAACAAAGTTCTGTATCCATGTCCTTCTGAAGAATTTTCTAGAATCTAGATGTAAAACAGGGATAACGATCAGAAACAGTCAATAGGGGTACACCCTAGAGTCTTAAAACTTCATTAATATATAGTATTTCTAGACATTCAAGTGGTAAATCTTCTCCTGTAACAAGAAAATGTTATGACATGGTAAGACGATCAATAATGACCCATATTGCATAATTTTTTCTAGGAGTCTTTGGTATCCCCATGACAAAGTCCAACGTAATATTATCTCATTTCCACTAAAGTATGGGAAGATGTTTCATGACTCCTCTATTTTGTTTCCTTCCATCTTTCAATTGTTGAAAAACTATACATCTTGACACAAAATCAAAAATCTCCCTCTTCATGTTGTCCCACCAAAAATGTTCCTTCAAATATCTATACATCTAAGTCCTCCCATGCTGTATAGAGAAATTGGAGCTATGAGCATCATCCAAAAATTCCCTTTTTAGATCAGGTAAGTTAGGAACACAAAGTCTCTTCCCAAATTTAAAATTTCTATCTTTATATATGAAGTCACTCAATCTTCCATCATTTACTTCTTTAATCTTCCCTTGAAACTCATCATCATTAGTCTGATAACTTTTTATTCTTTCTAGTAAAGATTTTTTGGTAACCTTTTGAAAATGTATTGATGTTTCGCCTTCCATGGTTATTCCCATATCCATCCTTACTATATCCATGAAAATAAGACCCCTTTCAACTCTCATCTTGTTCAAAACTCCATGATCTTTTTTGTTCAAATAAGTTTCCACCTTATTTTCCTTCCCCAGGTTGTTGTGTATTATGAAATCATAATCCTTTAGTAGTTTAAGCCATATTTTTTTCCTCATGTTGAGTTTTCTTTGTGAAAAAATATACTTCAAACTCTTGTGATCAGTATAAATCTCACATTTTTCACCATAGAGATAGTGTCTCCATATCTTTAGAGTAATAATTATAGCTGAAAACTCAATATCATGAGTGGGATAGTTTTTCTCATGAATTTTTAGTTGTCATGATGCATATGAAATAACTATATCATTATACATAAGGACACAACCAAGTCCTTTCTTGCAAGCATCACTATAAATAACAAACCCATCATTCCCCAATGGTAAAGTTAATATAGGAGCATTGACTAATCTTCTCTTCAGTTCTTTGAAAAATTCCTTACACTCTTTTGTCCAAACAAATTTAACCCATTTATGAGTGAGATTGGTTAATGGGTTTTCCAATCGAGCAAAATTTTATACAAAATGCTAATAATAACTAGTTAAACCAATAAAACTTCGTACCTCAGTTATACTTGTCGGTGTTGTCCATTCTTGGATTGTGTTGGCCATTGAAGGATCAATAGAGATTCCATCCTTAGAGACAATATGGCCAAGAAAAGAAATGTCTTGAATCCAGAATTCACACATTCTAAACTTCCCATATAATTCATTTCATCTAAGAGTCTATAGAATAATGTGCAATTGATTTTTATGATCTTCATAGATTTTAGAGTAGACCAAGATAACATCAATAAATATAACTAAAAAGTCATCAAGATATTCGTTGAAAGTGGTGTTCATCATATCAATGAAAACAGTGGGTGCATTAGTCAATCCAAAAGGCATTACTGTAAACTCGTAATGCACGTACCTGGTTCGAAATGTTGTTTTAGGAATGTATTTATTCTTCAAACACAACTAATGATATCTAGATCGAAGGTAAATCTTTGAAAAATATTGATCTCCAAGAAGTTGGTCGAATAAATCAACAATGCGAGGTAGGGGATACTTGTTCATTATTGTTATAGAATTGATCTCCCTGAAGTCAATGCACAACCACATTAATCTATCTTTATTCTTAACAAAAATGACAGGGGATCCCCATGGAGAAACACTAGGGCGAATAAATAAAGTATTACTCAATTACTCTAGTTGTTTCTTTAGTTCCACTATTTCCACAGTGGCCATTCTATAAGGGGTCTTCAATATGGGCCTTGAACTAGGAATTAAATCAATGGAAAACTCAATTTCTCATTCTGGAGGATGTCCAGGTAAATCCTCTAGAAACACATCAATATATTCTTGGACAATTTGTATGTCCACTATTCAAACATTATTTTCCTCACACATAGTTATTTCATTCTCTCCCCCCCCCCAATAATTGAATTTAGTAGAGCTACTAGGGGTGGATCTAGATAAGAATCAAGAGGTGATGTTTCTACTCTAAAGATAAGGTACTCCTTATCATCATCGACAATTGTAACCTCCTTCTTCTTACAATAAATTTTTTCATCATGTTCCAAAAGCCAATCCATTCCAAGTATTATATCGAATTCAATCATGGGTATGACGAAGAGATCAACCAATAAAGAACATTTATATGCTCTAATGGGAATTGATTCACAAAACATTGTTGTGATGTACTCCCCTTAGGTGTTTTGACTGACAACTCCCTTATAAAGTCAAATTGAAAATATCTAATTTTATTAGAAACTGGGAATATATGAAATAATTCAATGATCTAGAATCCAATAAAGCATTGGATAAACTTTAAGAAACCATTAAATTACCTACCACCACGTCTTTCAATGCTTAAACCTCAGCAGTAGTGATCGCACAAGCTTGGACTTTCTCCCTTGTCCTTTTCTGAGGTAAGTTCCCTTGGTTATTAGGACATTCATTTTCATAATGACCCTTTTCTCTACAATTTTAGCATTTAACATTGACAGCCACTTTCTTCTCCTAGCAATCGTGAGCTTGGTGGCCTTTTTCGACACACTAGTAACAGACTCTCATTCCCTTCAGCAAAGTACTGGGGTGTTTCTTCCCACATTTACTACAGGATGGATATTCATCTTCTCCCTTCTTCCCTTTATATACATTTCTAGAGTGTTCAGCAGGTCTCTTTTTCTCTTTCCTTTCTTTAAAGTCGTAAGACTTAGAGAATTAATTTTCTATATTGATAGTGCATGAGACAATATCTTCGTATGATGAGAAGGATTATGAGAATAATTCTTGATAGAGAAATGGTTTTAACCAATAAAATAATTGATCAATCTTACTCCTTGGTTAATGTATATAATATGTTGCATGCCTTGCTATCCTTGAAAATTTAGCCTCATACTTTGCGACATTCTCATCCTCTTTTTGCCTCATACTCAAAAATTGTCTTTCCATATCCGCTCGATGGTCAAAAGGAAAGTGTTTTTCTGAGAAAATCTCTTTAAACTCCCTCTATTCCATGTTCCATACTTCTTCATCTTCCTTTGTGTTTTGGATTAATGATCACCATTGATCTGCATATCCTGTGAGGTGATAAACTGTCAGGACAACTTTCTCTCATTTTCTACTCCCCAAAGAATGAAATATTTTCTCTAAAAAATTTATCCATTGCTCAGCTACTAATGGATCTGTACTCCCATTTAATGTTAGTGTTTGTTTTCTCATGACACGGTCTAACATTGATCCTCCACGTTGTGGATTAGGATGCTCCATACGGGTAAGGTTATTATTCATAACCTGAGTGAGTTATCCCAGTATGGTGATAAGTTGATCGGCACAAGTTGCTTCACTAGATCCACTATAATTATCTTGAGTAGGAGGGAAACCCCTACATGGATTATGTGCGTTGATGCGGTTTACATTCCTTCCACTAGGCCCAATTTCTAAATAATGGCATATAGTAGATTAGTTTATGAACTACAATACATAATTCTGAACCTGTAAAAAACTTAACGTAAATTGAACTATTCATGGATATAATCCATAATCATAAAAATATTTTCTTTGAGGAAGTATATACTCATAAACCCTTCATAATTGTTTGTATATAAAATGAGAATTATCCAAAGCATATCCCACAGGAGTGTCGTAACCAAGAGTGCAGCAAGGCCCATTGTCGTGCACCTGTTACCATTCGAATCTAGCTCAAAGCAGTGTTTTTGGGTTTTACCCCTAGGTACATATATACCAGATCCACTTCTACCTTATCATATCCAAAAAAGGATGAATTGCTTGGAAAACTCACAATATCTCTATAGTACCAATATTCTAGGAAGTTCTTCTATACTAATCCTCAAAGTCTATCTTAGGGTATTGTTCACTAATTAGAGTTTTTCTAAATCTAGATTCCCAGGTTTGTACTAAACTTCAACTAATACCAATTCTGATTCCCCGACCCCAGTTACCCCGATTCGGTTCATTTTTCATAACAGTGGCATGATATAAGGAATCTTTTCCCAAAATACCAATCAGTTTAGAAGCCTTAGAAGTACTAGATACATTCAAAAAAATTACATTACATCAGTAAATAAAAACATCAACAAAATTGTGCCCCCTTTTGAACACGCTTATATCCTTATCCTATCCCTGAAAGTCAACCATAAAATACATCTTCACTTCTTGGGAAAAATAAAACATTGAAAGGGGTGAGCTCAGATCCTCGGTAATGATAACGATATAGCGGAAACATTCATAAATAAGCATAAATATTTAAGGCAATGTATAAGACTAAAATAAAAGCCTTTTAATCTTAAATTTCAGAATAATTTTTCAAAGATAAAATCAATTAATTACATTTACTTATTCACATGGATATTCTAATAGTTGAATAATGACATGCTATATCAATGGCCACTTTCATAATGATATAATTCATAATGCCAGACTTCATAACCACATATTCAAGGCCTTATTCCAAGACTACAAATAAGATTTTTTCAAGGCCTTATGCCAAGAAACTAGTTTGTCTCATGAGACCTTCCGATGAATCAAGGAGTTATAGCGGGCTCCACCCGTTACTTACTAATTCCAATGCATTCCTCATATGAAAAGGTTTAAACCTAAAATAAACATTTGTATTAAAACTAGCATACGAAATGTCAATAATTTATCCATAAACCATGAATGGTACAAAAATAACACATCCATATTCAAACATATCACAAAACCTTCAATACAATATGGAATATTTTTATCATAATAAATCAACTTCAAAATAGTTTAAAATCCATCAAATGATGTTGACATAAATGAAATGAAAACGTTTTTTAAAGAAATATGTCTTTATATTTTGAAACCATTTAAATGTCATGTAATTATAAAAGAAAATATTTATTTTTAAAATATTCTTATAATAATGTTAGGGAAGCATCAAAGGTGTAATAACAGCATAGAATAGCTGCACCCATTGTATAAGTTAAAAAAATACATTCTTAACTTAATTTTGTCAAAAAGGTCATAAAGTACCTTGTTTTGAAAATGACAGAAAGATTCCTTTCAAAACATATATGGACAAATAAGGGTATAAATTACTTTAAACCATAGTATAGTAAATGGTAAAAATGTTTTGAATTGCATTTTTACAAAAACATGGATGTGGATGTTAAAGAGGTCCCAGTAGATACTTATGTATTAACAACCTCAGATAAGTAAAGAGACTGTAGAATTAACCCTTACTATGTAAGTTTCCCTGGTCGAGGGTATGTTAAACTCTTGTATAATATTTAAATAATTGTTATTATATTATAGAAGTACTATATACATAAATATCATATCATATATGATATTTTAATATTGATTTGTTAATAATATTTTAGTAGTATCATCATTTCAGGTGTTAACTAATTTGTTTGGTGATGTAAGCCATGTTTGTAATGAATATGATGTATTTTATTTATATAAAGAATTAAATTGTGTTCATAAACATTATTTTGAATCATAAAATGAAAATTATTCATGAATTATTACGATGGGGAATGAATCTCATCGCGTTCAGGGAGACGGTAATCTGTACATAAGCACAAGCGACAATATAATTATATTGCTGTAGAAATCATATGTAATTGGATGTTATATCATATATAAATAATAATTAACATGTTATATTTATTATTTACATTAGTTATACTCATTATTATACCCATAAAAATAATTAAGTGTTTGAATAACAAAACACACAATGACGTGGAGACGGTAGGTCGTACGTAAGCATGTATGGTGACTTTTTCATTCATATAATGGATAGAATAATGAAAATGGTTGTACCATTTTTATAATAACATCACAGTATATATAAGATAATGGATTTATTATTTTATAATGGAAGAAAAAAATGAAGAAGAAGTGGAAGAAGAAAAGAACTTGAAACAGGTGATGATATATTTACCTCTTCTTCGGTTTCTTCTTTTTGATTTGATCAAAAGGGATCCATAGGCTAGCTTTATGACCAAATTAAGGCCCCCATAATTAAGGGAGGAAAGTTGGGAGGATATTTGGGCAGGGTATGGCCGATCCAAATGGCTTTTGAGGTGTGAAATTAAGAGAAGGGAAAGTACTCTTTTACAAGAGAGGTAAGGGTCACTTTAGGAAAAGTTTGAAATATTATTTAATAATAAAATCATTTTTGGTTTCTAATGGATCCAAAATAAATTATTTAGAGTCTAAGGTGGGGATGGTTTGAAAACCACTCAACAAATAGGTTTTATAGAGGTTTAGTTCATCATTTTAACCTTATCTTTTAGATTTAACTCTTAGTTAAATAGTTTGACATTACCATGTCTCTTTGTATTTTTATATTATATGGTTAATAAACTTAATATAATAAGTCAAGATAACCCCATTAGGTTAATTATTAATATATTTAGAACCTTATATAATTAATTTGGCCTATATTTATATTTTTAGGAATATTATATCAATTAATAATATAGTACTTGTTTTAAAAACTCAATTATATCATTTTTGACACTATTTTGTATTTGGTTTTTGTGAAAATCATAAAATCATGATTACATCGAAAATAATTATTTAATCATCCCTAAAATGTCATATTAACATAGAAAATTAGTGGAATTCGTCAAAAGTATCAAATTATATTTATTTGGATATTTATATTATTAATTATTTTAATCTTTCATTAATAAGTTTATTACTGCATAATCATTGTGTCATAAATAAATTAAATTATTTATTGTCTAAAAATTATAAATAAAATACAATTATATATTAAATCCTTTTATATTTCTAATGAATATTTATAGTCTATTTTATCTTATGTATAACCCTATTTTAAAAATGTTTTAGTTATTAAACATTGAATTTAACTCTTTTAACTCTTCTTTAAATAAATTAATAATAAATGTGCTAATCTAATCCAAATAGACCAATGGGGATAATATTTTATTCCTAAGGTTGTTTTTGGTTGAATTAAATTTATCCAATATAATTTAGACATGTTTTAGGGTAATTATAATATAATTTTTATCCTTAATTACCCTATTTACTTTTAACTGTGGTAAATAAAAGTAAAAAGTTATTATTCACCAAAATTTATTTTCATCATATTGAACCAGATTTTATGTACTGATGTCAACTATGTCTCTTGGATTTTTGAAATTCAACTCACAGAAGAGGTAAAATTAAGTTTTATGCAAATTTACAAATGCTCCTAGGAGGTGGGTAAAAGACGGTAAAAAGTTCAATAAAATTTTCATATATCTAAGCTTATTATAAAATGACTCTGATGAATTACACTGAACTTATATTGTTATTATGTATCTATTTTGACCTAAAATAAATTTAAATAAAATAAATAATTATTTACATAAAAAGTCGGTTTAACCAATAATTCGGTGTTTTTCCACTATTCATCAAAAATTGAATGATTTCTGAAAAATACCAAAAATTCACCCCTAGCTAATTTCAATATTCTGAATCCAAAAAATGAAGTCCATTTTAAAGGATAAAATTTATAAAATTTAAAAAAGTTGGTATTACTATTCATAATGTCTAGTTTGATTAGTTGTGGTTTGTTTGAACTCGAAGTTGCGTACAACACATGCTATTGTATTATTCAAATCGAAACGTACCGTGGAAGCTTGGGGTGTTATAGAAAACTTCCCTAAATAAACGATGAATGAAGCTCACCTTTGGAAAGTGGGAATGTGGGGAAGCATATCAACATGTCCTCAACAACGGATGTGCGCCCCAGAGAAAGCGTTAGAAACATCGAAGAATTAACCATTTCTATAGGCGCGTTAATTTTTTTTTTGTCATTTTTGGGGAACAGAAGGGCATTGAATATGACCCACGACCAATTACATAGGTTAATAGCTTTTCTTATCCAATTTATGATTACTGATTTTAGTCTAGGTATTTGTTTTTTCTCTCAGTTTTTTTATATATATTTTTCAATATAACATATCTAGTGGTTTTTTTGGTGTCGTGAAGATTGGATTACATGTAATATCACTGTTATGCCACTCTACCATCAGAATACAATTAATATCCACAATATATGACTACATGAGAATTACTCAATTCATAAGGTGAAAACAATAGGATTATGGTTGGGATGATTCATATTCTCATAATTATCATGAATTCTAAACCCCATAAAAGAATAACATCTGTTATTATCCAAATAGTGGATCTCCTGACTATCAAGGATACCAATGATATTGGTGAGTTGAGCAATACAATCATGAAATCTCATATATTCAAAAAAAAATCAAGAGTAGCTTCAAGAAGAAATACTAACAGGATTCCTTGATCACTACATTTAAGGGATGCATAAGAGGATGAACTATAATGAGGTTAAAATCAACAAGTAGAGAGAGTTGAATGATATTCTTGCTCAATGTATTTTGAATTTAAGTTCCATTTTGAATAATCTACCCTTAAATTCTAATGGATGGTTTATTTTTTATGAAGTTGATTATGAGGAAGAGAAGATTAAGGATGTTCAAACTATTGAATAAAGAAACATGCATTAGAAGTATCAAGATAACAAGTAATAATTCTTTGAACATGAAGATATCTTTCAAGGTGATGAACCTTTTGGATTTAGAAGAAGTTTCAGAATCTGATGCATACAGAAAGACCAAGAATAATAATGGGAATAAAGTTTTCAACTTTGAGAGGAATTGGGAATAAATTTGATGGAAATTATCCATTATATGGTAAAAGATGAAGATGATAGAGATGTCAAATAGGTACAAGACAATTAATTTAAGAATGAAGAATAAAAATTAGAGGTGAAGGATAATGAGAAAAGATGCATCAACCTCAGTATAATTATTGAGAGTAAATAAGAATGGGACTCCCTCCAGCACATTCAAGAAGAAGAGGAGAACACATAGGATTTGACTGAAGAATTGGTTCTACAATCTGAACCATAGAATGAAATGGAAGATGTTTTATTGGATCAGGAGAATTATAAAATCTATTAGAAATTTTATTTCCTATTATTTTAATTGCATCAATCCTAAAATTCTAACCAGCCACTATTCAATAAGAACTATCAAAGGAGGAAGAGAAAGACTACCCCAGACGTATA
Source organism: Viscum album (assembly GCA_963277665.1). Taxonomy (NCBI): domain Eukaryota; kingdom Viridiplantae; phylum Streptophyta; class Magnoliopsida; order Santalales; family Viscaceae; genus Viscum; species Viscum album. The sequence continues at coordinate 438,997,536 of OY728145.1, read as the reverse complement.
GACAATCTTGAAGTGGTTAAATACAAGATGGTTATCTCTATATCATGTTCCAATTAGCTAAAAAAGGTAAAATGTTGAGCTGAACGACCATAAAAAAAGTGTATCTACTATGAGGCAACCTAGATTTTCAAAAAAATCATCCTTGGACATTGATTTATTTTTCATTCTTAGTTTTAATAAGTCTACCAATGGTTGACCCCATTACCCGCTTGATCAAAATTTATTAAATTTTAAATGGAATATAATTTTATTATATATTTTTATCTTTTAGGTCTTTATATGGATAAATAAATAAGTGGTTGAAGAGTAGAAAACAAGAACATTTCACATCGTGAGTTCAATACAAATTGCATAATCAAATTTCTTGTCATGAACATGGGCCATACAAAACCTGAGTGACACATTTAGAATCATAAACAGAAATGAAGTAAATTTTACTAGTTTATCTTTTTGAATACCTGGTTTTTTTAATTACATGAAAAAAATGAATTTAATTTTTTCATGAACTCAATTGAATAAAATTCACCCACAAAATTGCTTGAATTTTTTACCTTGTACTCACTTATCAAGGAGACCTCTGCACTATGGTAAATTATTTTGACATGTTCAAAAACATGAAATATAATTCCCATAAATGAAAATGATATAAATGGTTATTTAAAAATTTATTTACATAAATTTTAAATTTCATGAAAATGATTTCAAATATGATTTATTTTCTAGATTTTGATTCATAGAAACATGCTTTGAGTAAACTAAGTTTCCATGTTCCTACCATGACCTGATTGAATTATATTAAATTCCCATTATAGAGAGGATTATGGACTAAATATTTTCTATTTTTCTATGAATATTTCTTGAGTGAAACTTGGGGAATGCAATCCTACTAGAACTTGTATTGATATCTTATCAAAGCTATGATTGAACAAGTTCAAATTTGAAATGATTGAGGCATTTTATTGATAACCCCATTTATCTTTATACCCACCTACACATTCATCATTTGTATACCTATAGAATACATGGAAGGCCTTATCAGGATTAATCCACATTATAAACCAGTATTTCATTTCATACCCAACTCTTTGTATTTTTATGATATTAATTTTAATGAGTTTGGGAAAGTGGGTTTTTATGGATGATATGGGATGCGACATCTTGATGGGATACAATAGGTTCTTTCCATGAGATTTTGGGGACGTTTCATATTTTAATTCATTATATTCCATTATATATATATATCTCTTATTATTAAAATATTGTATAAGAATAAGAAGAAGATGGTTTGTTTCCTAGTTAGGTAAATAATCACCACTATCATATCGATGATCTCAAAATCATATGTGGTAGATAGTGGATATAATACTTATTATAAGTGTAGCTTCCAAAAAAAGAAGAAAACGATTTCAGGTTTTGTATTATAAAGGTCAAAAATCACCATTTCTAGACTAAGGAATCCCTTGAATGATCATATGTGTTTAGGGGGTGGATGTGAGATTTGGAATAAAAATGAATTTCAAAAAATAAATAAAAATTGAATGAAAAAAAAACAAGAATAGAGGGAAATTTTTCATTATGATTACATTTTCTTTAATCCTTTAATTTTCCCTTTGGGAGGTGTGTGAGATGAAATTATTTTGGTGAGGAGAATTTCAATTAGATTTTACTTTGAATATCATAAATTTTAAATTATATTTTGTCCTCCTCCTTGAACCTTACATTATTTTCAACATTACTTCCTCCCTACCCTCAGCCACATAGTAATTTGATCCTAATTGTAAAGCCCCCATGATGTATTATGATATTTATCATCACATGGTGAAGACAGTAGATTCATATAATTGAGGTATGAGAATAAATCCATTAAATTGTTTCCGTGAGTGATGGGTTTAAAAAAAATGGTGAGGAATTTCATAAAAGGAATGGGTGTTGATGAAAAGTTGAAATCTATGTGTTAAAAGGGGAAATTTCTTGAATTTCATATTTTAAATGAAGCATTATTTTTGGATTCTTTATTTGGTATGTATTGTGATTTTAAAATATTCAATTATAACTTGTTTTTATAAACATAATAATTTAAAATTTTCAATATTAAATTATAGACCTATGGTATTTCATTGTTTATGTGTTTCTTAATGATGAGAAAATATTTGAGTGTGGAGGTATTTGATATCTGTATTTTGTATCTATATTTTGATGGTTTTTTATGTGTTCCCATTGGATATAAATTGATTTAAAATGAGGTCAAACCCTAATATTTATGTTTTATGTATTATTTTTTGGGACGAGAATTCAGAGCATATAGTGGAAAATTGGTAGTTAAGGAACAAAAGGTCATGTCGAACAGTAAGTGAGGCAAAGGAGCATGACAAAAGATTTTTTTGGATGATCATGGAGAACAACCAAGGAACTAAACTGAAGCAAAAAAGAAGAAATAGTGTTTTTGGAACAAGTGGTTGACTATACAGGTCGTAGAAACATTACATGGCAATAAAATAATACAGTTCATGTAAATATTACATTATATGAATACCCCTCAGTAGATTTTAAAAAACTATGATTCCTAGTGTATCCTTGATGGGATTTATATATCAATTAACTTGTATCACCATTTAAAACATATATTTGACCACATAAAATACTTTAGATGACTATAAGTCTTATAAATAGGGGCTTCTATACAATAGAAAATCATTACATTTTAGGTGGAGTGGATCTACTACGAGGAGGCTACAATTGGGTTCTGACACATATTTCTTTATAGATAGGTTTTTGTTTATGTTTTTATTTTCTTTATTTTATATAATGATTGGATGATTTATAGATTTAATTCTAGCATTTTTCCATTCTTCATTCCCTTATATTTATTTATTTTTTGTTATCTCTCCTTTTTATTTGTGTATAATTGTCACTGGTGATCACATGATGATGGTTTTCTAAAATGTATTGCAGTGAGTGGAACCATTTAAAGCGTAACAACCTAAACTATTATAAATAAAACTCCCCTTTCATTTTTATTAAATTTTTATATATATAATATGGTTATAGAAAATAAATGTATTTATTTTTTCTTATTATTCCCACTGGATATAAAATAATTTTATGTATCAATACCATTCATAATATAATTATTGAATAGTGATCACGTATTTAGTAAAAATACTGGGTTTTAACAAATCCAATTATCATTGAAAAAGGAAGTGATGACCTCAACCAATAAGATCCTACCCCTGAAGCCCATTTATCAGATCTTTTTGGGGGGATATCATTTCCTTGCTTTTCCCTTAGCCAATCCCAAGATGAGATCTAATAACATAAGCATGAACAAAACAGTTTTTGGGAGAATTTCGTGTTCACTGAGATCACGGCCCAACCCATGTTCATCGAACCAACCCATGAAAGTCCCAACATCACAAAACTTACCCTTAGGATGTTTACTAGTGTATTAAAGTAATATGTAACAAGACTCTAGAAATATGAGTATGTATATTATTTTTTTATAGAATAATGAATATATTTTTGTCTAATTATAGTTACTTTATAAATGATTTTTATTTTCATTCAATAATACACAAATACTGTTTTTGGTTAATATTAAAAGTCGATTAAGAAATCTATTTATATGAATTAACATATCTTTTAAAAAAATAATATTTTCATAAAATAATATTATTAAATTAATATTATTAAAAAAATGATCATATAATTTTCATGAAGTCAAATGTAATTTTTATAAGGGTTTAAAAAATGTTATTTTCAAAAAAAATCTCTCGTTTTCCATAAATTTCATTTATTTTTTAAAATTGAATGTCAAAATATTTATAAATTTATTTAGATAAAATTAATTTTATTTTTTAAATGAGGATGTTGAAATATTCCAATGGTTCATTTTTCATAATTTTCATAGGCAGAAAAATTTTTGGGTGGAAATTAAATACCGTATGAATATACTTTGTGTTTTATGACCTAATAATGACCCAAAAGTGATGTAATAAGTAATATATATGGGATAAAAAAAGGAAATATAGTTCTTAAATTTAAAATAATGTGATTTTATGTTTATTTTATTTACTTTTTGAAGGCATTATGAATCCTCCAAAACTTATAATATATTTTATAATATTAAAATCATTTTTTAGGGGTTTGACTCACCTCCACATCACCGAGGGTAATATTTTAACAATTTTGTACCTCATACAAATAGGATAATGTAAATAAGTCTCATTTGGTATAAAATATATTCAAACCCATGGAATGATTTTTGGTTTTGGATATTTCATTATGTAGGATCCAAAAAATATATAATAATGAAATCCCCATATTTTCCTATATATAATCACCCAAACTCCCATTTATCTTACATAAAACTCATTTTAGAATGTCCAAAATAATTCATACACTATATATAGTCCTCCCAAGGTCCCATCAAGCTCTAAAGAATCTCCTCCCATGCTTTTGTAGTCACACACTCAAGTAAGAGATCCTCACCTTCTTCTCCTCCTTTCAATTCAATCACATTCTTGGAAATTGGCCTTCTTAATTTCAATTTTTTATATTTTAATTCATTTATAATCGTTAAATTACATCTCAATTTATTTTATATTAATTATATATCCCTTATCTCTTCTCATTTTTACCCTTACCTAAGTTGTTACTATGCTAACATTTCATAAGGAATCTTCTACTCTCCTCTTTTATCAAGAACTCCTTTTATTCTATGTCATTTACATTTAATTTACTTCTGATGTGTTATGATATTCAATATTCCATTTACTATAAATTTTATGTATAAATTTTGAGATCTTTCATTCCCTCTCATCAATCCTTCCTTGATCATTTATGTACACTCTTTACTATTTCGAAATTTCATAAGAATTAATTTCCATATTCATGTTTCGGCATTGCATTATGCCTTCAATTTCAAAATCTACAATCATGGGATACTATATTTCTATTTCCATATTACTTGCCATTTTATATCCAAATATTTAGAGTCCCCATTCTCTCTCATCAACCATTTTTTTGAATTTTTATATAATATCATTATTCTATAGAAATTTCACCGTGAAAGTATTAGGGATAACACTAAGTATAAGAAAGCATCCCTAAATTTTTGTAAGTATTGAGTAAGTGGTTTATCATTAAAAATATAAATATTGATACAACAGTTGTAAATGGTTCTATAATAGATACACCTAGGATTAATAACTCCGACAAGGTGTTTCGGGCCTGACTCTGTCCTGGTATACAAAAATGGGCCTTACTGCGCACCTGGTTAGACACTCTTGGGGGAAATGCTTTGTAAATTACTATACACATTACATACCATTATTAAGGAAAAAATACCATAATAATATATGTTTTTAAATAGATCTTGGATCACATTGATTGAGGCATAGAAATTCATATGTTATAAAAATAAATGCAATTTATAAGTTATCCCTTTAATGTCATTAGATTCCCCTTTATGTGTTTAATACTATAAAATAATCATCCCAAATTTTCCTTTTATTATATCCAATAGTTGTAAATAGGTGGAATCAGTAAATAATCAATGTGATGGTAAATACGATTACTACCCCAATGAGATTACCTACCTGATGGGAGTGGGAATTGAATACATTATCATGACACTATCTCATGTAAATCAAGTTCTAAATAGAAACCTGGATCAGGAGGAGTGCCCAAACCCCTATAAGAGGTAAAATATGAAATATAGAGCTTCATACAAAAAAAGACTCCTATGTTCAATGGATTATATGATCCCTTAATCTTGGAACAATGGATTAACTCCATTGAACATATCTTCTCATTACTTCAATGTTCTAAACAAGAGAAGGTTATTCTGGTTGTTTATCATATGGAGGGATTAGATTACCAATGGTGTACATTGATCAAGAATACGAAGGCTGATGAATATATTGATGCACTTGATTGGAAATAATTCCCAAAATAATTCCCAAATATTTTCCTCTCAGTATCCATCTTAAAAGGGAAAGATATTTCCTTTCACTTAAGAAAAAAGATGATGAATCTATTGGGGAATACAAGGAAAAAATCACAACACTTTCACATTAAACCACTAGATTTTTTTTACCGTTAAAAGAAAGGATATCCACTTCTATAGAGTCTTAACACCTAGTCTAGGAAAATCCCTGGTGATCCATGACATTGATTGCAATGATGAAATTTTATGATGTTCACTCAAAGTCAAAATGGTGATCGGAGAATCCCAAGTGTATTATGAGGATAAAAAGTGGAACGTTTTGTTAAATTTTTTTGTCCAATTGATAAATCTAACGGTACTAATAAATTTAAGTATCCCACTTGTAAATGGTGTGGAAAGAAGAACCTAGGAAATTTACATAGGGGGTGAAGAAATTCTTTTGATGTGGGAAGGAAGCACACATAGGTAATAATTTTCGATAGGAGAAACCCGATAATATGATAGAGGAAAGGAATTATCTAGTCTACCCTCAGTGATATTTTCATTACTAAAACTACAAGTAACTAGGGAATTTGAAAATCAATTCTCTATGAAAAGGGTTTTTGGAAAAACCAATAATCTCCAAGGCAACAAGGGATATTTTTTTCCATCACTACCACTAAAGTGAATCCTGACAACAAAGTGGATATAGGTATGGTAGTTATTCATTAAATAATATTGAATGTTATTTTTATTCTAGTTCTACACATTCATCCATATCATAAATGTTTATTAGAACTATTCAAACACCTCCAAAAATAATGGAAGTAGAGATGTCAGTGAAAACAAAAATATGGAAATTATTACATACCCTATATATATATATCTCCTCCCGTGAGATAATTTGTGGGATGATCATCCCAACGAACCTTTTCATACAGAATTTGGTATAATTTTATCCAATTATGGGTATGGATTGGATTTAATTTCATAGAACCAACATAACTTTCTATAAGAAGGAAAAAACTCTCTTTATGGTGAATCTATCCCCAATTCTATAAAAGTTCAAGGAGGAAATCTTCTTTAGCACCATCATCTCAATCATGGATATTGCTTCCCTAAATTCAAGAGTATCTAGCCCAAATTATTTTTTTAAAGGATATGATCATCCTTAAAGATATTCCCACTATGAGGGAATATGAAAATGTGTCTCTCGAGGAATTGACTGGTCTTACTCCTAGCTGAGGGGTCGAATCTTAATATAGATTATTCCTGAGGTGTTTCCAATATCCAATACTTCATATAATATGGTTGTTGTGGAACATGAGAATCTAATTAAATAACTATAGGAGAATCTAGATAAAGGATTTATAGACCAAATTTCTTCACCCAGGGATTCACCATTTCTCTCGATCAAGTACAAGGATGGTTCAATGCACCTTTGAATTAATTATCTTTAGATCAAAGAGATTATGATAAAGAATATGTATACTCTTCAATAGATTGATTACTTGTTCGGTCAGCTATGATAAGAAAAATACCTATCCAAAGTGGATCTTCAATCGGGTTATTTTCAAATAAGTGTGAAGGAAGATATCCCAATGACCCCTTTTCATACATGGTATGGGAAATATGAGTTCATAGTGATGACATTCAGACACACTAATGGTCTAGAAATATTTATGGATTTGATTAATTGAGTCTTTAGTGATTTCAAATAAAAATTTGTGACTATCTTTATAGATGATGTCTTAGTATACTCTAAAATAAAGGAGGAGCAAAAAGAGAATTTGAACATTTTGTTAAATACCTTATGAAAGGAGAATATTTATTCTATGTACAAAAAACTGTCAGTTTTGGTTGAAAGAAGTCTCATTCTTAGGACATATATGCATAAGTAATGGGATATTTGAGGATCCTTCAATGATAAAAGTAATTGAAGGATGGATGATTCCAATATCTATGATAAATATCCATATTTTCCTTTGGTTATCTGGATATTATCACTAATTTTTTTAAAAATTATCATGCTTTTCAATCCCTCTTACCAACCTAACTCAGAAGGCAATCAAGTTTTATTGGAATTTAGAATGTGAAGGAAGATTAAGTGAGTTGAAAAAGTGGATTTTCCCTACCTTAATGATCACACTACCCATATGTGGAGAAAATTTCCAAGTATTCCGGTATGGTTCAAAGAACATATTATGTTTTTTGTTAATGAATAATGAAAATTTCATTGATTACACCACATGGAAATTTAATCTTTATGAGAAAAATTGTCTTACAAAAGATCTAGAGTCGGTATTTTTGATATTTTCATTGAAAATATTGCGATGTTAACTCTATTGGGAGAATTTTGAGATATATAATAATCACAAGAGCCTCGAATATATATTCACATAAAAAGAGCTTAATATGAACCAATGAAGATACTTAGAGATGATCAAGGACTATGACTGCTCAATTCATTACCATTATGGTAAAGAGAATAATGTGGAAGATACTCAAAGTATAAATGATCCAACAATTTAATATTTGATGATAATTGACAAGGATCCATTCTTCTTAGAATTAAAGAGGGTGGAAATGGGTTTCATAAAGGAATGAACATCATTAATCCATTCACAAATGATTTATCAAACATATCTTCTTGAAAGAATAATGTATTTTTAAAAAGTTGATGTGGGAATTTTGAAGAAAGCGGAAACAATAATAAAAAGTAAATACTCATAGTTAAATTGTAATGAATAAGAAATTGTGAGATTTTTTTCAAGACTATGTGTTACATCAAATCCTAAGTTAAAGAAGGGACTATTGGATGATTCACATAGTTTAAATTTAACTATTCACCTATAAAACACAATGATATATCAAGATCACTAATTACACTATTGGTGGGACTAAAAGAATAGTTATATCACTAAATACAGATTAAAGTGAATTTTATGCAAGTAAGTGAAGGATGAAAGAAATAAGTCGACGGGGATGATTCAACCCTTATAAATACAAACATGGAAATGGGAAAACATCTCCATAGACTTTGTCACCAGAATTCAAAATACATCCAAATGAAACAATTATATTTTGGTTTTTGTGGATCATCTTATAAACCCTACATACATCATTGTGATTCTAGATGATTTCTCACTAGATCAGCCTATACAGATATACATCTGATAAAGGGTTAGGATGTTTAAAGTACCACTAAAAATTATGTCTGATCGAGATCCAAGATTCACCTATAAGTTCTAGAAAAGTCTCAATAATGCTCTAAACACTGAGGTGAACTTTAGTATGACTTATCACACTCAAAAAGATTTCCAATCATGGTAGACTGACCAAAAACGTGAGAACATGTTGATAGAATTATCAATTAACTACAATGAAGGATGAGACCAACATCTTCCCCTCATCGAGTTCTCTTACAACAACAATTTCCACTCGAGGACCCAAATGGCTCCCTATGAAGCCCTTTATGCAAAGAAATGTATAGAACCTACATGTTGGGTTGAATTTTGGGAACACAAACTGTTAGGCCCTAAAATTGTTAAGGAAATAGTAGAAAATGTTAAAACCATTCAGCAACACATCAAAGCTGCTAAGAGTTGATAGAAGAGCTATACTAGAAATCATAGTTGAGACCCAAAGTTTGATGTTGGAGACATAGTATTCCTCCGTATATCATCATTTAATAAAGTGATCATATTTGGGAAGAAGGGAAAGCTTATTCCAAGGTACATCGGACCTTCTAAGATCCATGATCGCATAAGAGCAGTGGCCCATCACACAAAACCTATCTCAAGTACATGATGTGTTCCATGTATCCCTCTTGATAAATTACATACCATACCCTTCACATATACTCAATCCAGAGTTGATACCATTAGAGAATGGCCTTTCCTACAAGGATTTTCTAGTGAATATCATAGATCATAGAGAAAAATTTCTACGAAATAAGAAAATTCCCCTAGTCAAAGAGTTATGGAGATACCAAAAATTTGATGGAGAAACATGGGACCAGAGGAAATGATGAATCAGAGTTACCCTCATCTTTTTTAGTGTGGGAAAATAAAATGTTGAGGGTGAATTATTTTTAATTGGGGATGATTTTAATTACCCCAACTATTATAAATAAAATTCCCCTTTAATTTTTATTAAATGTATTATTATATAATATGGTTATAAAAACACATGAACTTATTTTCTATGATTTTTACCATTGTATTTAAAAGAACATTATCTATCCTTAATATTCATAATATAACTTTTTTATATTGATCATAAGGTTATTATATATATAGGGTTTTCAAAAATCCAATTTTCATAGACAAAGGATGTTATGGCCTCAACCAGTAGGACCATACCCTATGAATTCTGTTTATCAGAGATTATAAGGTAGATACAATTTCATGGTTTTTCCCTTGACCAGTCCCAAGATAAGATCTAATAACTTAATCATGAGTGAAACCATTTATGGGAGAAGTTTAAGCTTATTGATATCACAACCCAAACCAAGTTTGTCAAATCTCCCCATGAATGTCCCACCAGCGTGAACCATGCCCATAGGATGTTTACTAGTGTATTAAAGGGATATGTAATAAGAACATAGAAATATGAGTATGTATATTAATTTTTATACAATAATGAATATATTTCCATCTTATTTTTTTTACTTTATAAATGATTTTTTATTTTAATTAAATAAAATAAAAATATTATTTTTTGTTAATATTCAAATTCAATTAAGAAATATATTTTTATGAATTAGTGGATATTTGAAATAAATAATATTTAAATGAAATAATATTTTCAAATAACTTTTATGAAGTAAAAATTATCATATAATTTTTATGAAGTAAAATGTTTTTTTAAGGGAATAAAAAATGTTATTTTAAAAAAACCTTCATTTTCAATAAATATTGATTTTTATTTTAAAAGTAAAAATGAACATATTGAGACAATTATTTAAACAATATGATTATTATTTTTGTAATGAGGATGTCAAAATTATCCAACGGTGAATCTGTTATAATTTTCTGAGAAATGTGTCTTTTAGGGTAAAAATTAAATATGGTATAATTATAATTTGTGTTTTATGACATAAAAATGACCCAAAATTGATTAAATAAGTAATATAAATGTGATGTAAAAAATATATATTCTCCCCTTTTAAAATAATTTTATTTTATGTTTATTTTATTTATTTTTTCAAGCCATTATCAATCCTCAAAGACGTTAATATATTTGAAGATTTTAAAATAATTTTTTTACAGTGTGAATCCCCTATATATCACCAAGGGTAATATTTTAAAAATATTAGGCATTTTACTTATAAAAAAAATTAAAACACTCCCATTTGGCAGAATCCACGGGAAACCCCATGGGATGGTTTGTGGTTTTTGATATTTTATTATGTAGAGTCCAAAACCTAAATAGTAAAGAAATTCCCCTCTTTCCCTATATAAACCCACCTAAGATCCCATTTATCTTCCATAAAAATCCTAAGATCACATCCATATTCTTCCCTAAAATCTCTATATTCCTCTCAGGGTTCCCTTAAGAGCTCAAGAATACCCTCTAACGCTTTTGGAGTCACACACTCAGAAATGGATCCTCACCTTCCTCTCCACCATTCAATTCAAGCACATTCTTAGAAATTAGTATTCTTAATTTCAATTTGTTATATTATAATTAATTTGTTATCATTATATTACTTTAAAATTTACTTTATATCAATTATATATCATTTATCCCCTCTCATTTTGATCCTTGCCTAAGTCATTACAATGCCAAAATTTCATAAGGAATATTCCACTCTCCTCTTTTATCAAGAACTCCTTTTATGATTTTTATTTTACTTTTAATAGGCTTATGATGGGATATGTTATTCCATATTCCATTTACTATCCATTTGAGTTATAAATTATGGGACCTTCCTTTCACAATCATTAATCCTCCCATGATCCTTTATACACAAATGTTACCATGCTGAAATTTCATAAGGATTATTTTCTGTATTCATGTTTATTTATTATGTTATTCCTTTTATTTAAAAATTTCTAATGTTGGGAAATGATTTTTATATGTCCCAATTACTTACCATGCAATTTAAAAATAATGAGAGACATCTTTTCTTTCAAGAAATCATTTTTATGAATTTTTAAGTAACGTATTTATACTACCAAAATTTCACCCTAATTTTCCATACAAAAACAATTATGTAGTAAATACAATACAAATTATTCTTTCAAGGGTATTCACCATTATGAACATATAACTATTTATTGGGGTGTTTTATATATTCAATCTACATTCCCTGATCTTGGAATAAATTATGATGCGGAATGAATCAATGTTGTATGGTCTATATGGGACATTTAAACATGATAATGAAATGATTATGAGGGGTGAATCCAGATAATGCTACAATGAATTGTGTAATGTTTAGTTCCATGATACATCATGTTGGGATAGGTGTGTAATAGATTCCTTTATTTTACTTTTTCTACCGTGAATTCTTGGCAGTTTACCCTTAACCTATGTTCATTATTCGGTGTTTTAAGTTGTTGACACATTTACCATGTTATGATTTTCTTACTATATCACATCTTATAGTTTATGTTACTTTTGTACCTCATTGATAATAAAATTTTCTATCATGTATCATGTATTCCATATTTATTACCTATTGGGGATTTATTTCCCACCCCCTTATTATGTATTTCCCTAGGTTATACCATGAATTTCTATGTTCGGAGGAGTATTTTGAGCAGGTTAAAGAAATTTTTAATAAATATGTTGTATTCCCTATTTTATGTTGTTATGTTACATATATAATTCCCAAAAACACTAGAATTCACAATCATCCAAGTTATATTAAGTGTAGTCTTATGTAATAAATCAATTTTTAATGTGAAATAAAGAGTGGGTTTGTAATATAATGGGGGTGCGTAATAGCATTGTTTGATTTGATTTGACTCGTAATGATGATTGTATTGAAATGTATCACATTGTGCTTATGCATCTATTTTATTCATCGTTGATCCATTTACTATATTCAATCAGTAATGAAATAACTCCAACATTTTTGGGATTATTGTTTTCTGAACATTTAATGGAATTACTCTCCTATTTTCTATTTTAATTTATATATATTATTTAAAACATTATTTTTATTAAAATCAAACATAAATTTTAACAACCTGACATTTAGTCTAGAGTTTTCATCATTATGTTCCCCGCTCTTTGTGGGTTATTCCTCACACTTCTGTTACACTATGACTTCTTAGTTCTATATGGTTCTTCTTTAATATAAATTTATAATTTGATACACATTGGGAGTAATTAAAGACATCTTCTGGAAAATTATAAATCATCATGCATCACCATAAGGATTGAGATTCCTCTTAGTTGAATGATATACCAAAAATATATCCCAACCTCACCATGTGGTAATTAGAATGTGTTGGTATTTGAACACCAATAGCTGATTAATTTTGGTATAATATATTCTAGCAGATACATAATAAATTGAGAAGTCCCTATTTCATGGTATAAACTAACAACCTCTAACTACTTGAAGAGCTTCTTATAGATTTGATGAACCTAGAAATCCTAGTCCCATTCATTAGAAAACTTTCCATTAGACCGCAAACCCCAATTTTAAATCCATCCTCAAATTAATTTATCCCCAGAAAGGTTAAAATTCAATGGGATATCTAGTGTTATATGATTCTAGGACACATCATAGTTATATAAGACCCATGAAGATCTATTTAAGATATAAATGTTTTCTTTATATGATTCTAGTACTATCTAACCCCATGGTGGAGATGTTCACCTAAACATAGATTAAGGAAATCTTAAACAAAGTAATGGAAAATATTTGATTAGATACCAAAATCAAAACATTATATTACAACCTACATTTGTATAAAGTTATTCTGTTATACAATGGGTAATTATGAAATTAAAGTATAATAAGATTCTTCATGCTATTGTCATAAGGAAAAATATGGTGTTGGGGTTCATCCTCAACATTTTTGGTGATGAAAACTAATCTATCATATATATTCATCAAATTAGATAAGTTCATTAGCCCAAAATCCATAGCATTTATATATTGAAATTATGTTGACTTTTTAAAAAATCCATAAAAATGAGAAAACCATAGAAATTTTACAAGTATAAAATTCAGTATAGAATTTCTATGTGAGTCATATATAATTTATATTTGGATAAACTGTGTTTATAAATAAGATTTTAACACTATGTGAATGAATGATTAAATGTTTTTTGAAGGATGGTTTATATAAGGAAAACTATCGAGGTGGATGGAAACTATTTTTAAGTGAAGGTTGATCTTTCCAAGACAATATCAATGTATCACTGATAGGGAGAGGGGTGAATTAGTGGTATATTTTTCTTTTATGTTTCCTTCATTTGGAAACAACCTTCACCTAATGTTAAAGAGTTATCACCTTACTGAAAACCAATCAATCACACATCCCAGGGAACAAAAAAATTACAAGGTTAACTACTTAGTAAAAGTATCTACATCCTTGGAATGGTAAGGAAACAATCCAATAGCTCACAATCCACCAGAAAACAATACTTTTGTGTGGATATAAAAAGTAGGATACCCCCTTAAACTTTTCTAGAACTATGATTTATACAATAGTTCATGTAGTTCAAGTATCATGAAATGATGTAATACAAGTTTGTCCAAAAATTTATGAATCTTTAACTAATTTCTTCAATACATGTTATCATGTTGGCATGTCAAATTACATAAATATGATCTTCAAAACATTTCTCAATTTTCTACCTATTATTAGGTAAGAAATTCTCTATAAAACATAATGTACTCAGTCTGATGCCCCAGTCATATTCCCCAGTCCAATTTCTTAGTTCAATAATATAAGTTTACCAGAATACCACTAAAATAATTCTGAACTGCTTCTTTATTTGTCCAAAAATACAATTTTCATTTCTCAATAAGATCTGGTAACCAGTGAATATGATCTTATTTAATTTTCTTTTGTCTATATAACATTCTTTTCAATTATTAATCTGGAAAAAGTTTCTCTATAGAAAATCAGGGCTTTTGTCTCTTCAGCTGCATGTGAAGAGTGTTTAGATCCGTAAGAAAGTAAAAATCTCTCTCATCATTTTATAGTTTTACCAAAAATGGTTTAGTAAGGAATCTAAAAATTTTTCCTGCATTAAAAAATTCTAAAAACATCAATTTTCCCTTTTATTTTATCTTCATCTTTGACTTCTTCAGTGCTTATCTATTCTTCTCATTTCTTCAGAAACCTTATTGGATTTTCTCACTACATTTGCTCGCTTCAAACATTATAACTATTATTTTGACTGATTCCAATGTTTATTCTGATTTTTTAATTATGATAAAGAAAAAATATTCTTTATTACTTTTTCTATATTAACTAAAATAAAAACAACTCATTCGGATGATCTGAACCAACATATGGTCATAAAACATTAAAACCATTATTCCATAATCATTTTTCTACTATATAATACTTTAGTTTCCTTTATTTTATAATAAACTTAGTAATAAAATCTAAATATTCATGTAATTCTTTGGTAACACTTTAGAATGAGCTTCAAAACCACTCTAAGAAAATTTCAAGATCCCTTTAACAATAATTATAAAAAATTATTCAAACTAATGTTCTCTTCTTCTTTTCCTCAGACTGATGATTTGGCATATGAGGAAATCTAGTGTCTGGTGACTTTTATCAGTCGATAAACATGATTTCCTAGTATCAACTTCATTTTTATGTATCGGTGTCACCTCTATTTTGATATTTTGCACCATATGTTTTTCAATATATATTGACCCAATTGATGAAAAAAAATTACATTTATTCCTTCATTCTTGAACCAATTGACAAGAGAAAAACATTTAACGTAAAGAAAATGGTTGAATACATTCTTCAGTGTAGTATGATCACATTATTAATTGGTCCCAACAACTTATACATTCTTTTCTATCTCAACAAACTTTACATACTGATCCTCTTCAAAAAAACATTCTTCCTCTAATTCCCCTTTTAAACTACCATTATGTCTGATAATATGCATTAGGATTACTCCAATGATCATTTGCACACTACATCTAATAGACCAGTGTCAATAGTATCTTCTGTCTTTACCAACATCTTTCTTTGAATAATTGTTTCTTGTGGATTATAGGTCTTATTGAAAACCATTATCTTCATCTTATTAAATTTGAAAAAAAAACCTTCACATCATTCAAACAAAAGTATGTTCAGTGATCTCACCCTGATAAACATCAATTTGGGAATATTTTTCATTGGAATAATGTAACACCCCAGGTAAATAAAGAATATGACATTTTCATATTTATCCATATTTGTGAATAAAATATTAATATGACTTTAAAGGGGACGCTATGCTCGATGGAATACCCAACACGCAACAACGAGTTTCTTGGGAATCTTATGTTGCACTCTAATAATAAAATAATATTATTTCAAATGGTAGTTAACATGTAGCTGTTTTATTGGAGGGAATGGATAGAAATAACTAAAATATGATTATATATGTTTTTTAAATGTTTTTACATTTATCCAATAAAAGCTAAAAGGCTTAAAATACGGAAAGAATTCAATTTTAGGCGTATATACCCTAGTTTTCACTAAAGGTTCACTTATCGCCTTTTAATGGAGAACTGTCATTAAATATAGTTTTTTTCACTCTTAAAAATTATTTTGGACCAAATAAAACTCTTATTAAGAATCGGGACATCAAATTTTATTTGTGTAATTTTTTGGTATCTTTCTGATAAAGTTCATTTTTTTATGAATAGTGTAAAATGTTGTATTTTAATTCAAAACCTCTTTTTAATCTAATTTATTTATATGATTAGATTATATTTTGAATTGGTTTTAAAGTGAAATTAGAAAATATTTTTACCATTAAATCCAATAGTAGTCGTTGGAATCAATTTCACTTTGAAATCAGACTTAAACTAGTGTCAATCTTTTGATACTTATTATTTTATAAAAAACACGCTATTTTCTCTGACAGCGGGAATTAATTATTAAATTAATTAATGTCACTAATATGTTTTGAATTTTTTAAAACAGACTTCATTTTTGAATTCGGAATATCAAATATAGCTTAGGGTGAATTTTTGGGATTTTTCTGAAAAACTTCAATTTTTGATGAATAGTGAAACCACTAAGTGGTACTTATAAAAGCTGATTTTTTGTTTAAATGAAATTTTACCACATATGTGTTTTGAATTTCAAAAATCAGACATACATGGTTGTCCTTAAGAAGTAAAATTTGGTTCAATGGGATAAAAATAATTTTTTGGTGAATAGTAACTTATTAAGTTTTTAATCGCGATTAGTGGTAATTAGTGTAGTTTAAGGTATAAATAATGCTTTAATAATATGAAATAACCTAGACACATGTCCCAACATTATTTGTTGTGTCATGGCCGACCAAGACAAGCCATGGGTTAACTTGGGGACCCCATGGAGACATTTTGGTTGGGAAATGACATAAATAACTTTTTATTTAATGTAAAAGTAAAAATGACACAAACATGATATGTTTTACTAAAACAATTGTTAAGTGGGGTTATACAAGTCATAATTTTGATTATAAATATTCATTGGAAAGATAAAAAGATTTCATACATCATAGTATTTTTTTTATAATTTTTAGACATTAAATAAATTAAATTATTTATGACATAATAATGATGCAGCGATGACATCATTATTTGACGATTTAAATAAAATGGAAAGATAATGTAAAATATATAAACTACACATGTCCAAAACTTATTGGATGAGTGTATTTCGAAGCCTTATCTACTTATCCACTAATTATATCAATGTGGGACCTTTTGAAACCGAAACACATTTTCAAATAATGTAATATTTCTTTACTTTCCAAAAGTGCCCCTCCTCTCCTCTTATAAAAGGACCCCACCTCTACCTCATTTCACACACTCCTAAAGCCTTTGGATCCGCCAAACCCTGCCGATTTACTATCTCCACATCCCTCTCCTCATCCTAGAGGATTAACTTTGGGCATAATCCTTTCAAAGGAAGCCTTTAGGCTCAAATCAAAAGGAGTTACACATTTAAAGGTAATTCATTCTCTCATGTTCATTTGTTTTATTTTGTTTCTCCAACCCCCTAAACTCTTTTTATCTACTTATTTTGTAACAACACCAGTATATTCAATATACTAGGATGTTTTTATAAGATTTATTCGAGATAAACTCTCACAAAACTACATCAAATGGTTAAAGAACATACGGTTTCCGTGGATGGCGAAATTCTGCCTCCCGAAACGATGATTGTTCAATACTCATTTAACACCTTCAAAGGTGGCCATTATGATGTCACTATTTTTATATATGATATATGATGTGTTTATTTTTTCCTTAAGCTTCTGTTTTTTTCATTTTGGGCATACCTTTATGGTTTCCATTATGGGTAAACACGATATCTTCATTTAAGGAAGTGCGGACTACCGCCCCCTCAAAGTGATGTGATTCATTAATGCCATATGTGGGACGTGTAAAGGATGGATTTAAAGTTATTATATATGATGTTATACTAGAATTATAATATACCTCTATATCATTATTATTTCTTTCCATTAAAGTATGAGATAGAAATGAAAGTAGCGTTCATGCGTACGTACGGCTTACCGTCTCCATGAACGGTGCATTTCATTTCTTATCCCCAAATGTAATGTACTATTAAAAGTACATGTATATAATGGATATATATAATTAATGATATATCTAAATGATGAATATAATTATGGAATTAAAATATACATACCTTTCATTTAGTTTTAATTCCATTAATATGACAAAGAAATGAATGTAGCGTTCATGCGTACGTACGGCTTACCGTCTCCATGAACGGTGCATTTCATTTCGTACCTCTAAATGATTATGTGATTTTATAAATACATGTATATGCTGGATATGTATGATATATATGATATCCAAATCAGGAATGTCATTTTTGGATATGAAGAACCTTTGACCACACGAACAACATGTAATTGTAAGAAGTCCACTTTTGACTTAAGAACCAAATATCGACAAAACAAACATGATTAACTTAAATGATTAAATAATGTTTATAACATGGTATTAAGTGATATAAAAGGAATAATGAACTTTAAAAAGGTTCTTAAGGAAATATAAATTAACTCAAGTTTATTATTCAGGAGATTAAAGAATGATCGAGTCAAGTCAGACCCGAGGTAAGGGATCCTACACCTCTCTTTCTTTTTAAGTACACTCTTTCATGTCATTCCTTTTAAGCTCATATTTCTTATGACTGGGATGTTATTTTATATTACTCCCACTGTACATATTATGTTCATATGATGAGAGACCCTATTTCCTCTCATCAATCCTTTTTGGAAGTTTTAAGTGGCGTCGTTAGGCTGCCGAGTTTCCGTAAGAGATGTTTCATCTCACTTTTATTCCCGTGAGATTTATGCTATATTTTCCAAAATTTCCTTTGAGTGGTGTATTTACTGCCCATTATTCTACTATTTGTGTAATATACTTTCGTTTATGAGTATTTACATCAATGACCTATTGTCTTTCTTTCATGGGGTGTATGTTTTGAAAGATACCCAAGTCGGTAAGGGAACCTTTCACCCTCCTCTTTTTTAAAAGACTTCTTTTATTGGGTCTTTTAATTTACATATTTTTATGTTGGGATATGTTCTCATACATCCTTATTGATGTAAATTTTATGCCCAAGTGATGAGATACACTTTTTATCTCTCATCAACTCATTTTGATGTGATGTCGTTAGGCTGTCAAGGGAACTTTTTAACCCAATTTCGATTTCTTTGGGTTCAACTTGTAGTCATTGAATATGTCATCCATTGAATATGTGTGAATGACCTCTTATTGTTTTACACTTAATATCCACTTATATTGGGTGTATATATATTTGTCACACATATTTTTGAGATTTATTTGTCCTTAATTTAAGGATACCTTCTTTATAAGGGATTTCATCACATTTGACATTTCTATTGAGGGTTCATTGTTGTTATGCACCAATTCACTCTTATATGGTGTATATACTGTCCTTTGGAGTATTATATCATGAATCCTTTTATTCTCATGATATTATAAGGTTCTGACTAAATTTTATTCCTCGATTATTGTATTCAAGTGTCTCTAATTTTGGTAAAACCCCTTTAACCAAAATATCGTTTTAAATGTTTTAATTATTTGTTCTTATTAATATCCATGTTTTCAAAATGGTTTTAAGGATTTATTTATATGGATATTAATGGTTTAAAATGTTAAAAGCTTCAGGGTGGTATGGGACACTTTGATTCAAAAATCTCTTTATTAAATGTTTTAAATGGTTTTGGAAATGGTTTCTTTTTGAATGGATTCATTATTTCAATATCATAAAATGTTATATTGTGATTGAAATGTGGAAATGTTATGTTTCATTTATTCATGTTTATGTGATACAATTATGTTATGGTTCTTGGGCATTGTTATGAAGAACGGGTGGTTCCGTGATAAACTAAGGGCGGGTGAGCCCGATATAGCTCTCCAATGCATTGGTTAACGCGAAGGAGTGAAACGTTAAGGTTTCTCCAAAGAGATTTAGGGAATATACTGTGATGGGTATTCCAAACGTAACCAAGAGGGTTACTCCCTACGTAATAATGTTATGAATGCCTCATGTTACCTTTATGTATTATGTTTTCTATGATATATTCATGATTTGATATGCCTATGTTTTATGGGTAAAGTATGATTTCATTCTTATGTATACATGTACTCATGTTTCCTTTCCATATTTTTATAACCCTTACTGATCTTTTTATGCTCATCCCAAATTTTTGAAATGTTTTTCACAGGTCAAGGGAAAGGTACATTATGTGAAGATAGTGTCAAGGATGTGTCAAGAAAGAATCCATGTTTTATTTTAAATATGTTTCCGTTGATAGGAATAATGAATACTATATTTTATGTAACCACTTTGTTTAAATGTGGAATGTAATGCAAGTTTCATGATCTAATTCTCTAAAACTCTAAACCTGAAAAGATCCTCAATGTGTAATCTTGTAATAAATCAAGATTAAGTAAGGTTTAAGGCTGGGGCCTTATAGTTGGTATCAAAGGTCGGTTTAGAAAACTTTAGAGGTTAGGGTATTCTTTAAGCATAAGTGACATTACCATAATGGTTAGGATTTCAGAAAGAGTCCAAGTTTTAGATAAAGTGAATGATTAAGTGTATCTTAGTGTTTACCTTCCTCATTAGTACATGATGGTTTTGTTGATATACTCACACTGACATTTCTATTTTTAGTGAATGGATTGATCTAGCAGGCACCAAAGAGACAACAGGTTTGAAGGAAACTGTGGTGGTTCTCTGATTAAGATACTAGATAAAATGGAGGATTCAATGAGGAAACTCGTGGTTGTTCTAAACCAAATATCAAGGAGTCATGATCAACCACTTCAACATTGGTGAGTTCTCTAATGCATCATGTATGAGATGGACAACCCGATGTGGAAATTCAGGTAATAATTATTAAGGTAACGATTAGGGTTTATATGATACTTAATTTATGTAATTTTGGGTTACTCTATGATATGATGGAAAATGAAAGGAATGAGATAAACTTGAGGTTAAAATATGTTATGATTATTCTTGAAGATTTTATCTCATTTTGGGGAATGTTTTAAGAATTATATAGTTTTGGAAAAAGGACAACACGTATACCGTGTGACATCTCATCGCGTCGGACAAAGCTGTGGGAATCGAACCCACAACCAATGTGTGACTGGTATTTATCGCCTACCACTGGACTACGTGAAGTCCCTGGTTAGTTTGACTGATTCATTCTAGTTATATGATTTTATTAATTAAGAGTAAGTTGATTTGGGGTTATTTATGAAAATGATTAACCTATCACGGAGGATATGTGATTAGGTTAATTACTTTTCAAATCGAGACTTTAGGAGAAACTGATATTGTTTGGAGATAAATGTTACGATTTATCTTGGAAGACTATGCGACTAAATCCTTTAAATATTTGGGTTTCAATCTTATATTGGTTTACTTTGAATAATTTTATGGACAAATTGATTATAGAATGGTCCTCGCTGAACTTTGGGTTTTGTTGGACAAATTTTGGAGATTAAGAATAGATTTTCTTTTTATAAAGGGTTATCCTTTTCTGGATTATCTGATCTTTTACTAGCCTTTTTGGGTTTGGTTTTGGTTAAAGTATAAAGACATGGGAAGTATATAGTTCTATTTTGTGGATTAGGTGATTCTCTAGAAGTTGATTATAGTACTCTTAATGTGAACAAGTCTTCCTAAATACTCGTCTTTTTGAGAAAATATGAGTTTGTGTAAGGAATCTAATAAAAGTTGAAAGTCAATATGATAAGTGATTATGTTTCCTTATGAATAAATTCCTCAATAAAAAGTAACTTAAAATAAAAATTTTGTCTATTAACTTTTCCTACTGGGGAATCGAAGACCGTTTAACCCATCACAAGTTTGTGATTTTCTCGTGGTTAACTTTCTCCTAAACATGTTTTCTATCACTCTCCATCAGAACATGACCCTTTGTTTTTTCCTCCATGTCCATATTTTCATACTTGGAATCCTAGTATGGGTTAACTCGGGTGACCTTTGTACTTATCTCTCTTTATTTTAAAGTGTTTGTTTTACCGACTTTTGTTCCGATGTGGGACTTTCAAAGATGTTTCCAAGCTCAATTTTTTTAAAATTGCGAGGACGCAATTCCCAAAAGGGGGGAAGGATGTAACACCCCAGGTAAATAAAGAATATTACATTTTCATATTTATCCATATTTGTGAATAAAATATTAATATGACTTTAAAGGGGACGCTATGCTCGATGGCATACCCAACACGCAACAACGAGTTTCTTGGGAATCTTGCGTTGCACTCTAATAATAAAATAATATTATTTCAAATGGTAGTTAACATGTAGCCGTTGTATTGGAGGGAATGGATAGAAATAACTAAAATATGATTATATATGTTTTTTAAATGTTTTTACATTTATCCAATAAAAGCTAAAAGGCTTAAAATATGGAAAGAATTCAATTTTAGGCGTATATACCCTAGTTTTCACTAAAGGTTCACTTATCGCCTTTTAATGGAGAACTGTCATTAAATATAGTTTTGTTCACTCTTAAACATTCTTTTGGACCAAATAAAACTCTTATTAAGAATCGGGACATCAAATTTTACTTTGTGTAATTTTTTGGTATCTTTCTGATAAAGTTCATTTTTTTTATGAATAGTGTAAAATGTTGTATTTTAATTCAAAACCTCTTTTTAATATAATTTATTTAAATAATTAGATTATATTTTTAATTGGTTTTAAAGTGAAATTAGAAAATATTTTTACCATTAAATCCAATAGTGGTCGTTGGAATCAATTTCACTTTGAAATCAGACTTAAACTAGTGTCAATCTTTTGATACTTATTGTTTTATAAAAAACACGCTATTTTCTCTGACAGCGGGAATTAATTATTAAATTAATTAATGTCACTAATATGTTTTGAATTTTTTAAAACGGACTTCATTTTTGAATTCGGAATATCAAATATAGCTTAGGGTGAATTTTTGGGATTTTTCTGAAAAACTTCAATTTTTTATGAATAGTGAAACCACTAAGTGGTACTTATAAAAGCTGATTTTTCGTTTAAATGAAATTTTACCACATATGTGTTTTGAATTTCAAAAATCCGACATACATGGTTGTCCTTAAGAAGTAAAATGTGATTCAATGGGATAAAAATAATTTTTTGGTGAATAGTAACTTATTAAGTTTTTAATCGCGATTAGTGGTAATTAGTGTAGTTTAAGGTATAAATAATGCTTTAATAATATGAAATAACCTAGAAACATGTCCCAACCTTATTGGTTGTGTCATGGACGACCAATACAGGCCATGGGTCAACTTGGGGACCCCATGGAGACATTTGGGTTGGGAAATGACATAAATAACTTTTTATTTAATGTAAAAGTAAAAATGACACAAACATGATATGTTTTACTAAAACAATTTTTAAGTGGGGTTATACAAGTCATAATTTTGATAATAAATATTAATTGGAAATATAAAAGGATTTCCTACATCATAGTATTTTTTGTATAATTTTTAGACATTAAATAAATTAAATTATTTATGACATAATAATGATGCAGCGATGACATCATTATTTGACGATTTAAATAAAATGGAAAGATAATGTAAAATCTATGAACTACACATGTCCAAAACTTATTGGATGAGTGTATTTCGAAGAAGTATCTCCTTATCCAATAATTATATCAATGTGGGACATTTTGAAACCGAAACACATTTTCAAATAATGTAATATTTCTTTACTTTCCAAAAGTGCCCCTCCTCTCCTCTTATAAAAGGCCCCCACCTCTACCTCATTTCACACACTCCTCAAGCCTTTGGCTCTGCCAAACCCTGCCCATTTACTCTCTCCACATCCCTCTACTCATCCTAGAGGATTCCCTTTGGGAAGAATCCTTTCAAAGGAAGCCTTTAGGCTCAAATCAAAAGGAGTTACACTTTTAAAGGTAATTCATTCTCTCATGTTCATTTGTTTTATTTTGTTTCTCCAACCCCCTAAACTCTTTTTATTTACTTATTTTGTAACAACACCAGTATCTTCAATATACTAGGATGTTTTTATAAGATTTATTCGAGCTAAACTCTCACAAAACTACATCAAATGGTTAAAGAACATACGGTTTCCGTGGATGGCGAAATTCTGCCTCCCGAAACGATGATTGTTCAATACTCATTTAACACCTTCAAAGGTAGCCATTATGATGTCACTATTTTTATATATGATATATGATGTGTTTATGTTTTCCTTAAGCTTCTGTTTTTTTCATTTTGGGCATACCTTTATGGTTTCCATTATGGGTAAACATGATATCTTCATTTAAGGAAGTGCGGACTACCGCCCCCTCAAAGTGATGTGATTCGTTAATGCCATATGTGGGACGTGTAAAGGATGGATTTAAAGTTATTATATATGATGATATACTGGAATTATAATATACCTCTATATCATTATTATTTCTTTCCATTAAAGTATGAGATAGAAATGAAAGTAGCGTTCATGCGTACGTACGGCTTACAGTCTCCATGAACGGTGCATTTCATTTCTTATCCCCAAATGTAATGTACTATTAAAAGTACATGTATATAATGGATATATATAATTAATGATATATCTAAATGATGAATATAATTATGTAATTAAAATATACATACCTTTCATTTAGTTTTAATTCCATTAATATGACAAAGAAATGAATGTAGCGTTCATGCGTACGTACGGCTTACCGTCTCCATGAACGTTGCATTTCATTTCGTACCTATAAATGATTATGTGATTTTATAAATACATGTATATGCTGGATATGTATGATATATATGATATCCAAATCAGGAATGTCATTTTTGGATATGAAGAACCTTTGACCACACGAACAACATGTAATTGTAAGAAGTTCACTTTCGACTTAAGAACCAAATATCGACAAAACAAACATGATTAACTTAAATGATTAAATAATGTTTATAACATGGTAATAAGTGATATAAAAGGAATAATGAACTTTAAAAAGGTTCTTAAGGAAGTATAAATTAACTCAAGTTTATTATTCAGGAGATTAAAGAATGATCGAGTGAAGTCAGACCCGAGGTAAGGGATCCTACACCTCTCTTTCTTTTTTAAGTACACTCTTTTATGTCATTCCTTTTAAGCTCATATTTCTTATGACTGGGATGTTATTTTATATTACCCCCACTGTACATATTATGTTCATATTATGAGAGACCCTATTTCCTCTCATCAATCCTTTTTGGAAGTTTTAAGTGGCGCCGTTAGGCTGCCGAGTTTCCGTAAGAGATGTTTCATCTCACTTTTATTCCCGTGAGATTTATGCTATATTTTCCACAATTTCCATTGAGTGGTGTATGTACTGCCCATTATTCTACTCTTTGTGTAATATACTTTCGTTTATGAGTATTTACATCAATGACCTATTGTCTTTCTTTCATGGGGTGTATGTTTTGAAAGATACCCAAGTCGGTAAGGGAACCTTTCACCCTCCTCTTTTTTAAAAGACTTCTTTTATTGGGTCTTTTAATTTACATATTTTTATGTTGGGGTATGTTCTCATACATCCTTATTGATGTAAATTTTATGCCCAAGTTATGAGATACACTTTTTATCTCTCATCAACTCATTTTGATGTGATGTCGTTAGGCTGTCAAGGGAACTTTTTAACCCAATTTCGATTTCTTTGGGTTCAACTTGTAGTCATTGAATATGTCATCCATTGAATATGTGTGAATGACCTCTTATTGTTTTACACTTAATATCCACTTATATTGGGTGTATATATATTTTTCACACATATTTTTGAGATTTATTTGTCCTTAATTTAAGGATACCTTCTTTATAAGGGATTTCATCACATTTGACATTTCTATTGAGGGTTCATTATTGTTATGCACCAATTCACTCTTATATGGTGTATATACTATCCTTTGGAGTATTATATCATGAATCCTTTTATTCTCATGATATTATAAGGTTCTGACTAAATTTTATTCCTCGATTATTGTATTCAAGTGTCTCTAATTTTGGTAAAACCCCTTTAACCAAAATATCATTTTAAATGTTTTAATTATTTGTTCTTATTAATATCCATGTTTTCAAAATGGTTTTAAGGATTTATTTATATGGATATTAATGGTTTAAAATGTAAAAAGCTTCAGGGTGGTATGGGACACTTTGATTCAAAAATCTCTTTATTAAATGTTTTAAATGGTTTTGGAAATGGTTTCTTTTTGAATGGATTCATTATTTCAATATCCTAAAATGTTATATTGTGATTGAAATGTGGAAATGTTATGTTTCCTTTATTCATGTTTATGTGATACAATTATGTTATGGTTCTTGGGCATTTTTATGAAGAATGGGTGGTTCCGTGATAAACTAAGGGCGGGTGAGCCTGATATAGCTCTCCAATGCATTGGGTAACGCGAAGGAGTGAAACGTTAAGGTTTCTCCGAAGAGATTTAGGGAATATACTGTGATGGGTATTCCAAACGTAACCAAGAGGGTTACTCCCTACGTAAGAATGTTATGAATGCCTCATGTTACCTTTATGTCTTATGTTTTCTATGATTTATTCATGATTTGATATGCCTATGTTTTATGGGTAAAGTATGATTTCATTCTTATGTATACATGTACTCATGTTTCTTTTCCATATTTTTATAACCCTTACTGAGCTTTTTATGCTCATCCCAAGTTTTTGAAATGTTTTTTACAGGTCAAGGGAAAGGTACATGATGTGATGATAGTGTCAAGGATGTGTCAAGAAAGAATCCATGTTTTATTTTAAATATGTTTCCGTTGATAGGAAGAATGAATACTGTATTTTATGTAACCACTTTGTTTAAATGTGGAATGTAATGCAAGTTTCATGATCTAATTCTCTAAAAATCTAAACCTGAAAAGATCCTCAATGTGTAATCTTGTAATAAATCAAGATTAAGTAAGGTTTAAGGCTGGGGCCTTATACATAACATCGTCTCACTTACAAAAGATGTAATAAAACTTCACATCTTTCTAGAATATTATTTCTTTCAAATAAAATCATAATCCAATTGTTATAACTTATTCTCCCCCTTTCCTTCATCGGGATAACATAAAAACAATTTCCCAAAAACTTTTGATTTATGACAAAAAATAAAATCAATAAATCCATGTCAGATTTTCAACAGAGCTATAAAGACTCTAATAAAAATTATCATTTTGATTGACCCTATCATTCTGGACCCAAGGTTAGTTTGATGAAACTTTTATCCCAATAATATTATTTCAAATATTATGGACTTCCATAAGCATTTTGTGTCTGATATTTTTATTACAATGATAATTTTGATCACCAAAATAATACAAAGCGAGGTGATTTCGTTCTTTATGATAACAAAAGACAACATAATTTTTGTTCATCTTCTACAAACAAAAACTTTCCAACTTTTTCCCAACAATCTCCACATTTTGATTTGGTTATCAACCAAGGTTTATAAAGCATAGAATTCGATAAACTCAAGAAAAGGATTTCTTATCAATAATTCTAATCTTACATGAGATAACTCATTGTATGAAACAATAATCCTTGAAAAAAAACATTTTTTCAAAATTACTAACTTGTGAAAATTATTTATCTTTTATTTTCATCTTTCTCTACTTCTTCAACATTCATGTAAACACAATTTTCCTACAACCACACCATCAAACTATTAGAATAGTTCACACACTTACATGTGGAGTTCAAAGAAGACACAAACTTCCTCCGATATACATAATTCCTTAAAATGTTTTTCCATATAAATAGATTTATTTATGAAATAATTATCCCCCTTTACAGCACTATAAAAATACTAGATGAGAGAAGGTATATAAACTCATGCCTTAACTTTGATGAGAAAGACATTGGACACCCACGTTCAATCTCAGTTTTAAAAATGCTTCTTTTAGTAGTGGTTTTGTGAATATGTTAGCAAATATTTATGATATTGGGATGTACTCTAGCTTTAATTCATTCTTCTCAAAATTCTATTTTTTGAAATTATTTTTGATATCAATATTTTTTTAAAAATAATGTTATACCATATTTCATATATGGTTTATGGAACTTTTATTATCACAACCCAAGAGAAAGGGTAACATCATTTTAAAAAGTATATCTTCCAAATAAATTCTTATCCACATAAGCTAAGTAGTAGCTTTATTGGTATTAACATTATAAGCTTCACTCATGATAAGACTTGTGAATTTTTTTCTTTTTATGGATACTAACCCAAATTTTTTCTAGAAAGAAAACTTCACCCAATTTGGATCTTCTATCATCCACATTTCTTTCCCAATTAGTATCTGAATATCAAACATGTCAACACTTCTTGATCTTTCATACATGATTTTAAAAATTATTTTATCCTTTCATATATCTAAGAATTATTTTCCCATCCAATAGATGTGATTCTTTTAGAAATATTGCACATAAGGTAACAGTATAAACAATTTCAAGACTTGATGTAGTCAAATACAACAAACTTCCAATCAGCATTGGAAACACTTTATAGTGAACTTAATTACCTTCTCTATCTTTACATATCTTGGTTCCCAATGAAATAGATGTGTAAATTTGTTTCAAATTTTTCAGGAAAAACTTTTTAAGAATTTCTTTTGTAACTTTTTATGGGAAATAAATATTTATTCCTTATTTTTTGAAATTTGTAACGCAAGAAATTATTTCATTTTACCCAGTATGGACATCTCAAACAACTTTCTCATCTCTTAAGAAAATCCTTCACTTGTTCTTTCATCGTTCCTAGTAATTATAAACACATAAAATAATAATTACAATGAGGAAAAAATTATGAATTTATTTGATATAGAGAGTATAATCACCCATTCCATTCTTATAACATATCTTTCTAAAGTTTTTATCCAATTTAGAATACCATTCCCTCAATTCCCACTTTATCCCATACAGGTATTTCTTCAACTTGTACACATATCTTTCATCCTTCCTAAACCACAATGCTAAATGGCTATTCATTATACACTACTTCATTAAGATCCCCATTTAGAAATGTGGATTTTAAATCTATCTAAAATGTTTTTTTAACTTTTTTGGGAAGAACCAACAAGAAAGATTATAATTATTTCTAACCATTCCTCATGATCTAAAGACTCGTCAAATTCAATACCCTCTCTCTATGAGTAACATTTTCACACTAATATTCCATTTTTTTATCACTTCACTGTCTTCATTCATCTTGTTTAGGAAAACTCGTATTATAATGATAAAATTTTGGTCATTATGACTAGGTTTGAGTTCCCATGTATCATTCTCTTCTATATGATCCATCTCCTCATTCATAGCCTGAACCCATTCAAAATTATCAAAGGCTTCATTCACATCTTTAATCTCAACTTTTAAATACAAGGTAGTATATGTAATATATTTTGAATTTCTTCTTTTTTGAACATTTTGATATTGATCACTACTAATGTGTTTGAGCTTCCACTTTATTCCTTATTTTGAGATTAGATATTTGATATTTTTCCCCATCACTAGGAATATCTAAGTGTGATTATTCTACTTGGGTAGGATTGCGATTTTTTTCACACTTATAATAATTGTTAAAAAATAATATTGTTCATATTCTCTATTTGTATGGGTTTTTCTAGCATCTTCCTTATATTTTTAAATAACTTTCATATCAATAGAATCAATTAATATTTCTATCTCTTTTTTGAAACATATTTATCCTCTGATTTCTAAATTATACCAAAGAAAAATTCCATCTTCACCTCTCTAATCAAACTTTCCATGGTTTCCAACTTTCTTCTTTATGATGAATGGGCTCCCAAAAAATATTAAGAGTTTTAAAATTGGTGTTTTCTGTAAAGAATTTCATATGAAATCTTATTTTAATTTAGATTGTAGAAACATTTTTTTTGAATATACACAACAATTCTCATGTCTTGCGTCCAAAAGTATTGGGAGAAACCATGTTCGAGTAACATATTCTACCCAATTTCAACAAAACTTTTATTATTTCTTTCAGAAACCCCATTTTTTTAAAGAGTTTATGGTGTACTAAACTCATTCAGAATTACATGCTTATCAAGATAACATTAAAACTCATTATTCTTGTATTACCCACCATTTTCTATTCTTAATTTCTCCCCTAAATACTCACATTCCTTTTTAGCTTTCATCCTAAAGCTTTTAAACATTTTCAATTAATCGTACTTATGTTTCATTTACATAAAACATGTTATGTGAGTAAAGTCATCAATGAAAGTAATATTGTACTTATATATGTGATTTTATTGTTTACTAATTAGGCTAAAGATATCAAAATGAATAAGTTTCACGAGTTGTTTTGAACAAAGTTCAACTTTATTATCCATAGATTTTGTAATCTTTCCTTTCCAAAACAATCTAGAAACACCAGTATCCTCTTATGGACATATCAGGTATTCCACAGACACTGTCACTTTTTTATAACTTTATCATGTTACTCTTACCCTTGTGTCCCAGTCTTTTATATCACAACTAATTCTCTTTTATCATACTTAATTAAGAATAGTTTTGAACATCAACATCTTTGAACAAGTTTCTTTTTGTATGTTGGCCTCTTGTAACTATCTAACCATATTCCTCTATTTTATGAAAAAACTATATTTTCTAAAAATAACTTTGTTTCCTTCATCACAATGTTTCGAAATAAATAGCCAGGTTTGTTTTAGACCATCAACAAAAAATTATTTCTTTGATTTCATCTTTTATTCCCCAATGATAGTTGATCAAATAACTTTTATTCTGAGAGATTAATCATTACTAAATGTCATTGTTTCTTCATTTAATAATTTCACAATATTCAATAAATTTAAGTCTCCTATCATTTTAGAAGAACACCAATTATCCAAGGTCTATGTTCATTCTCCTTTTGTAGCTTTGATAGTGGAATCAACAATAAGATCTTCTTCTTTACATTTGTCCCTCTTCACTTCCAGCCTCTAAGAATTTTAAATACCTTTTTTTTATTTTTTTATAATGAAAAAAGACATCATTTTTTAAGATTTCCAAGTTTTTTACATATGTAAAAATTATTTTTCATAAGATGGAATCTATTATCAACTTTCACACCAACCATCTCAGGTTTATTCAGAACACCCTTCTTAGAACTCTTCCATTGAGTGGATTGACTCCCCCTCAAACATTTCCTTTTTTAATTTGTTGAAGAGTAGTAATGTATTTGGTTAAACAAACACATATTTTTTTATGTAAGAATATACCACAATACCATCAGTATCCATAGAAATAATATTTTTCATTGTAACTTCTATACTATCCCGAGTTGTGAGCATGTTTCTCAGAAACCTTCTTATCTTTCATATCAGAACATTGTTCACTAGGAATATTTCTATTATTCACAAGAATATATTTTTTTAGATTTATTTTCTTTCCATATTTATTGGAACCAAAAATAATAGAAATTTATTAGACTCATAATTTTTAGAAACTTCTTTACTGTTTATGTATTTCTATATTCATAACATTACCATTATTATTATTCTTAGAATTAATTTCAACATTATTCTTGACCTTTGAATGTAAATTTTTATCCTTATTAGGTTTACCTATTAAATATCTTTCACCAACATTAGGGATATAATTAGTAAAACTTGTATCCTTCTACTCATCTTTGGAAAAAAATTTAGAAATGTTCAAA
The DNA here is from genome assembly GCA_963277665.1 of Viscum album. Lineage (NCBI taxonomy): Eukaryota > Viridiplantae > Streptophyta > Magnoliopsida > Santalales > Viscaceae > Viscum > Viscum album. The sequence goes on along the minus strand of OY728145.1, from coordinate 438,965,176 downwards.
CTCTTCTATTTTTTCCTTCAACTTTACTTCTAGGTTTTTAATCTGATTATTTTATTTCTCAATGGATTTATTCAAATGATCAATATCATTGAGAATATTATCCCTGTTATCAAAAGAATATTATTTAATTTTTGTTGATGAATTTTTATTTTTCAAATTCTTGGTTTCTTTCTCAAGTCTTCCAAACTTTCTTAGTAATTATTTGAATTATTCTTTCAGATGAAATTATAATAGGGTTTCTTCTTCTTCAGAACTGATCCTTTCAAACTCTTCATTGTTAAATGTTGTAATGAATGTATTATATCAATTATTTTTTTGTAGAAATTTCATATTCAACTTCAATATCTTACATATCATTCTATTTAGACAAAAAAAATCTCTTTTTTCATTTGGAAAATTTTTTATCTTTCCCATTGGAATAAGATTTAGCTTTATCACCCTGCTTCTTAAATGATTTTCTCTTCCTTCAATCATATTCATCGTTATTGTCTTCATTATTACTTTAAGGAAAACTAGCTGTAATGTGACCAACAACAACACAATCAAAACTCTTCAATGGAAGTTTCACCTTATATTTACCTATACAACTTTTCACATTTTTAGATAACACGGATAAATAAAAATAATTAATTTTATATACCTCAATTTTTGAATCATAATCTCCAGATTCTTCATTAATAATATTCATATTATTTTATTTTTTGGAATCCTTGAATGATATTTCTCTATAATTTTTTTTTGTTCTCTCATAAACTTATACATTTTCATTTCATAAGTGATGACAGTACATTGAAAATCATCCAGAGTCAATGTTTCTAGATCTGTATCTTCTAATGAGGAAACATTTTCATCAAACTTGTTAGGAAGGGTTATCAAGATATTTTCAACAATAGTTAGATCTTCCAACATTTCACCAAGACATCTCATCATTATATCGATGTCATTCACCCAATTAAAGAAGTCACCAACAGATTCATAATCACTCATTTTGAGATCTCCATACTTAGACCTCAATATTTATAACTTTTACATATTCAGTTTTGTATTTCCTTCATAAATGTTCTTTATCTTATCCTGGATATATTTATTTTTGGAAGCATCATTATCTATTATAAAATTACTATTACAAATTGATGAGTGTAAAGAATTGTAATAACGTTCATCATTCTCAAGATTATTCTTGTCAACAAATCTAAGATGAACATTTTCCTCAGGAGGAGTTAATCTATATATTGTAGCTTAAATAACATCACACCAAATACATATAAGATAAGGCAACATTCTATATTTCTAGGTATAATAGTTCTTACCATCAAAGATCAGAATCCACTTAATATTCACACAATTGCAACTTTTTATCACAGCTTCTCTTAAAAACATTAACAAAGATTAAACAAATAGAACCTTCACTCTGATACTAATTGATATTCCACATCCATTATAAATGTATCATAGAAAGGGGGTGTGGGTGAATTAGTGATATTTTTTTTAATTTTTCATCCAATTGAAATAACATTCGCCTCATATTAAAGAGTTATCACCTTATAAAAAATAAAATAATCACACAACCACATGAAAATAATAATTTATGAGGATCACTAGTCAATAATAGTAGTTATTTCCTTGGTATGGTTTATAAAGAATTTAATATAATAAAATAAACTAGAAAATAATCCTTTTATGTGGTTATAATAAGTATGAAATTTCTTTACACTTGTGTGGAACTATCATCAATTCAATAATGCATGTTCATCATGTAACAAAAAATGATTTAGTATAAGTTGGTGTAATAATTCAATAAACTTACAAAAATTTCTTCGAAGGATGTTTCTATTCATCCTATTGAACATTCACAAAAATGATCTTCAAAACAATTATTCACATTACTACCAAGAAGTAGGTTTGAACTTTTCTAGACTTCTTATTGATACTTAGTATGATTCCCCAATCTAATTCCTCAGTCTAATTTCATAGTTGGATAGTATAATTCTTCCAAAATATAGCTGAAATTATTTTGAATCACTTCTATATCAGTCCAAAAATCCATGTCTGGTTTTTAGATCTCATTTGGTAACCACTAAATATGATCTTACTTCTTCTTATTATATCCGGAAAACATTCTCAGGATTGATTAATCTGGAAAATTCTTCTCATTATAACTTCAAAGTTCACTCACTTTCATCACACATGAACAATGTTTTGATCCGTTAGAAAGTACAAATTACTCTACTCCTTTTATAGGTTCTCCACAAATGTTTTAGGTGAGAATAAAAAAAATTCAACTTAAACAAATTTCCCAAAACATTAATTTTTCATTGTATTTAGACATCATATTTGACTTCAATATCCCTTATTAATTCTTATCATTTCTTCTAAAACCTTCTTCAATCTTCTCACAAATTATGATCACTTTAGAGTTTATAACCATTCTTCAATATGATTTCAATCTTCCTTCTAATTTCAAAAATATGATAAAGACATGAGATTATTTATTCATATTATAGGCATCAACTAAAAGATAAATAATGAATCCTTGTTCTATGAACTAACTTATGGAAATAAAACATTTAAATATTTCTTCCATAAATGTTTTTTCTACTTCCATAGACTTTATTTTCCTTTATTTTTCCCTAAAAATAGTTCCAACATCTAAATATTCTTCTAATTTCTCGATTACAGTTCCTCAAAAACTTTAAAACCTCTTTTACCAAATTTTTAGACCGCTTTGAAAACACTCATACAAAATACTTCCCACAAAACGTCTCTTCTTATATTCCTTAGACCAATAATCCTATGTTCGATGAATTCTAGCTTTTGAAGACTTCAATTGGTACCTATGTATGATTGATTGGTCTCTGATTTATTCTGATGAGTTGATTTCACCCCCCAACACAATTACTATTATCGTTTGTCTCCCATGTAGTATAAATCTCCCTCATGCTCACACTCTCAGTTTATCAGCCCCCACACCCACACACTTGATTATTTAGAGATTATCATGACCCAGTCCACTGATTTTTTATTATTTTTATCCGCATTCAACTATAGAGATGATGTATAGGGAGGGGAATGTAAATAGCCCATTTCTTATTCAATACGTCAATCATTATCCCCTTTGTCAAGTATGTACTTCCTCTATTGAATCCCAAAATTGAATTACATTCTCATGGAGAGGATTATTCAAAATTCCAAGACCCCTGTTGGAATTATAGTCCCCAAGAAATCTCCTATGGTTAATCCTAAAAGAGTTTTTTTTTGTTAGTTCTAGGTATCATGTAAGGGAAGGTATGTTGATCTCTTTTTAGTTTAAATGATGGGTAAATTTTTGTTCTGCCTGATTATAAACCAAATAAAGCTATTCTAGATGATATAAAATGAAATCATTTGGATTCATTGGAGAAGAAGTAAATGTAAACATTATAGTGAATTATTGGGTTCTCTCTAATGATTTTTTTTGTTTTATGTGAATTATTCTCTCATGAAAATTTTAACATTGAAATTCATACACAATCATATTGTTCACATAATATGATGAATCAAGTTAAAATAAAAAATTTGGGCGAGAAATAGATGAATTAATATGTGTGTAACATGTTGTAATTGAAAAAAAAATGTTAAATTTATCTCATGATTATGAAATTTTATGATTGAATGTAGATTGAATTGCTTTATTTTACATTTCATCACTCATAGATAAAAACCTAATGCAATTCATCATAAAATTTATATATCCCTTCTATATAGTGTCCTTAATACTAATATATTGGTCCCAATGAAAAGAAACTTTTTACCTAAGACAATTACTTGTTGAAAAGTGTCTCTAATATTGAATTAAAGTAAGGGTCCCATTAAGATTAATGGGTGATTTATTGAAATCTAAACTGAACAAACTACTTTTCAATCCTCATTCTATATATGAATTAAATTTTAAATTTACAAAAATTCTTTCATTCCCTAAATTTATGTAAAATATACAATACACATTGAATTTAATACCTTTATTTTGAGGATATTGAATGATTAACATAAATGTGCATCCTAAATCATCTAATTAGATGGGTATTAATTGTTACTTTTATGAAAAATATTTTTCTTTTCTGAATCTAGTTATAATTAATTTTTTAATTTAGTATGTTGAATGATACTATGTTGTGACATTTATTTATTAATGTATGATTTCCCATTCTATGTGATGTGAAAATTCATTATATTCATTTTCATACAATAATTATTTTGTGTACTATTAAATTTCATATTTAGAATAAATAATTAAAAGGTTTTTTACAATGCATGTCATGTGTTTGAAAGATTAATTAGTTATATTGTGTATAATAGTTGATATCTATATTCAATTTCATTTATATTTTGAACCTCACAATAATATATTTATGTGTTAGTAAACTAATAGTGTTTTTTAATAAATAATACTTTATTTTAGTATTCAAAATTAATTACTCTATATGTTATTTAAAATTTACATTATTTGTTAATATACAATTACAAATTCTTAGTAATCGATGGTAAATATAATGTTATTAACATTTCATTTCATATTAATCGAGAATATGTTAGTGGTTGTGAATTAAATTTGGAGTAAATTTCATACTTCTAATTGTTTTTGCATATGGTGTATTATTGTAGGAGGCCCTCTAGGACCTTCATATAAAAACAACTTGGGTCAAAAAAAACCATATTTTTAAGGTTTAATATTTCACATCCTATATTTCAAAAAGAGAAAATCCATGTCCATAAATATTGAATGCTCAATCTATAAGGGATTCTTGTGATGACACACTATTGTTCATTAATTGCATTCTCAATGTATTCCTAGTACATTATTTTGATAATAAGAAAATATTATTCAAAATTAGTTCATATATAGCGGTAATTTATGACATTAATATACTTTCTTAAAATATTTACTCCACTATTAACTAATATCAGTGGGGATATAATGTCCTAATTTGTTAACATGCTACTTAGTTGGTTTCTAATATGAAATTAATTGTGTCATTGTGCTTTTTCCTGCTTAGTGTTGCTTTTGGAACTGGTGTTCTATGTTGTAGTGTATTTAATGGTGGTTCTTCTACTTATCTTCTTTTTCATACTGGATAAAATACTTACAGCATCTGTTATTAGTTTGGGAAATTTCAATTTTGTTTCAGAATAAATATTTTATCTATTTCATTTTGGTGATCCTTTTGTTTCCTGAAGTTTGTGTTGTGGATGGATTCGTTAATTTTTTATGCTGGTAAACTAGACCATCTTTTAATTTCTTGTTGTTTGGGCCATTATGAGGTGGTTTTTTGGTTCATTATAACTATTATTTTCTACTAGACTGGGAGTTATCATCTATATTTTAGGAATGAAATTCAAGATTTTGTATAGTTCAACGTTCTATGATTTCAATGTTATTGTGGTAGTACTAAAAATGCTCGGTGTTTTGGTTTTTTATTTTTTGTTTTCTATCTTTTCATGTGTTTGATTTGGTTTATTTGTGCCAATTTAACCTGTATGGTGTTTCATTGACAGTCATGTAGGGTTATTTTTTGTGTGTATTTGTGATCTTTTCATTGCATGATTCCAGGTAAAAATCTAGTTTGGCTTTAATTTAACCAAAATGTGGTTTTTTTCAAAATAATAAAATAATGGATGGATAGTAGTATTTAGAGTCCTTTTTATAGTTAACTGAATACAACAATAGATCATCTCAGTTAGATTACTTAATAATACAAAATATACTCTCTACTATATAATTAACCTATATTTTGGAATTGCATTTACTTAATTATATTTCATCATTACTTTTTATTAATAAATCATTCCAAATAGAAAAATACTATAAATAAATTCAAATTGAAATCAGTGTAAACACTTCATAAATTTTAATAAAAATATGCATTTAACAATTTATAGTTTATTGTGGTTTCATATAGAACACCCCCCACATGTATAAACTGAATGTCTTTTCAATCACCTTCAACCCTAGGTTCATCACCATGACCCACACCTACAGTTACCCCCCTAATTCTATACCATCACCTTCACCCCTCATATTCTAATTATTTATTTTCTTTTTCCATGATAAACTAACAATATTAGGTATTATGATGATTTTGGACAAAACCCATTTATTGTTCAATCAGTTGATGATTGAGCCTCTTAACATGTATGCATTTTTTCTCTTCATGTTTAAAGACCTAGAAATCATGGGTATCCAGTGTTTTAATTGAATTGAGCTATGGTTTCATTAAAATTATCATGAATTTTTTTCCTTGTTTTTGTTTCTCTAGATCCACTATAGTTATTCAAGTCAAGACACCACATAAGTACACATCAATTATATTTCAATGTTTTTTCATTTTATTCACTAGTCATGGAAATATAGTGATGAACCAGAGGATGTGATAAAAGAAATTATTGTATTTATCTCACATTCCAATCTATAAAATTTTACACTGGTTGATTTTTTTAGTTTATTGTTGAGGCCATATTTCATCAATAATCTCAGAACAAGGATAAAAATATAGCTATATGGATAGATAATGTGATAGATGGCATACTACCAGACATTACACCACCATTTTGATTACTACTTCCATATCTACAATATTGATTGGTCAGTGTGAGTAATGTGTCTATACGACAACAAATAAAAATTAACATACCATCTTGAATGTTATTTAACTATGTTTTTGGATGTTCTATCGATGTAGATTATTCTTTTTAAAACTTTTGACACTAGTACTTTCCCTTTATCATACATATTGAAGATACTTATATGAATTTTTATGTCTTGTATGTATTCTTATAATATTTTACCAAATATTACTGAGGTTGAAAAGATCATATGTATTGAGAATAAGTCTCCCAATAATTCAAATTCAATAGCACCAAAACCATCTTATATTTCTCATTAAAACAAATTTTTAAGAAAATGAGATTCAATTTCTAGTATTAAAAGGATTTTTAAATATGAATATTATACCTTATTAGAGAAAATTGTTAAATTTTGGTCAATGATTTCTTAAAATAAAGGATTAAGTTAGTGAAAAATAAAATTAATAAGTTTAACTAAATTTGTATATCATGTATAGTTATGATATTACTTGTATTTACTTATTTAAATTTATTTAAATAATCTCAAAAATACTGATAAATTTAATGTTGAAATACTTTTCTCATGATAACTTTTTCTATAGATGTTGATCAAATAATAATTGATGTTCAATCCTAACATTCCATTTATGGAAACATTCAAATACCGGTGATTTACTCAAGGAAAACTTCTTGTATACATTATTCATAACAAATGCTCATATAAATGATTATTATTATTATTAGATCCATTTTTACTGTATAAATTGATTAACAAACTATTCATAGTAATTAATCATATCTTTTTTTATTCATGGATTTTCATTTCATTTCAACACCTCATTAATCTTCCCAACTTATCAGTCTGACATCAACATCAATTTGGACGGCATAGTTGACTCTATAAATATTTCATAAAAAACCCTATATTAGATCAGTAGATGTTTTATGGTATATAAAATCATCAAAGAAAAGTATATTATTATATAAAATTAATAGTCTTTAATTATTTCTCTTTCAAATTTTTAGTGATATCAATTTTCTTTAACATATTCTAAACAACTGATCCAAATTGGTTACTACTACAAGTAGTTATGGTTAATTAAAGTGATATAGTTCTGTTTCCTGACAACATAATTATATATCTACCATTATTTCCTAACTTATTATTTATATATTGGTTTTTTCCCACTTATAGTAGTTTTAATCGACCTTTTAATTACAATTGTTTAGAGTAAGTATAACAAACACCACTGGGTTTATTTTTTTTCAAAATTCCTTCCAATTTATAGACCGATAGTTTGAAGATCACAAAATAGTGATGTGGAATTTTTTAATGATTTTCTCATGTTTTGGTATTCCAAATTGATTACACACATTCTGCTAATAATTTTTTATTCTAAATAATGTTTTATAGGTTTATATAAGTGCAGCCAAAATAGGCTTAAGATAATGTCTTTAAACCTAGTTAAAAAAATTTAGTTTTGTACAGGTTACTAAGTAATATATAAGGATTATAATGGATTTGATTTGGGTCTGATGGGTTTTTTTACTGTAGGATATTGGTACTAAACAATATATTCTAGATCAACCACCTTTAGTTTCTTCCAATCATCTATAAATTTCTTAAAAATCACAATATAAGTTTGAATGAACAATAACTCATGCACATAAAATCATTAAAATTACTCTTGTGTAGATATAAACATCTCCAATGAACAATCACTAAATCCCTTATTCCAATATAATCTCTAAAAGTATTTCTATTACTCGTATACTTATCTCTTATGAAAAATAAGAAAACTATTTTTCCAAAATTATTTTTATCCAATAGATTTATCTTTACATTAAACATAAAATGAACAATATCCTAATAATTTACATTGAATTGGCTTTCAATTTTCATCATGATATTTTTATTTGACAAATTCTAGACCAATGTTTTCATTTCAAATATAATAACATCCTAGATAATAAAAATTAGACAATAGATGATTACCCTATGTTTCCACGACATCAAGACTAATATAAATTATTAAGATGAATACCTTAAATACAAGAGAATATTGGATCCCATAAATAAAAATGGAATAAATTATTTACCAATAGAATTATGAAAAAAATTAAAATAATTTTTTTTTCAAATTATAATCAACTATTAGCGGCATTTCTGAATTTATATTTCAAAACACTCAATGATTCATTTGTGAATGTAAATGTATTTCATTCAAATTAGTGGTTGTTTTTTTAGATTTGGTGGTTTGTCTTCGATGATTTAAATATGCCTTGGGTTGGAGATCTAGATTATTTCATTTGGTTTTCTTTTATTTTATGTTGAAATTATATTTCTATTTCTATTTTCCTATGATGATTTTAAAAGTTTTATTTGATAATTTTTTGAAATTGTTTTATAGTCTGGAAATATCTCAAAATGAAAATTGACCAATTTTTTATTTTATATGGAAATGAATGAATTTTTTATTGAAAACATTTGGTTTTATTTTGTTCCTATCAGATATAGTTGTATTATTGGTGATCTCTAGAAATATTAATAGTATTTTTTAGGTAATTGTGTGGTTTTATGGTTTTAAACCCTTTTTAAAATATTAATTGATCTCATAGATTGATCATATTTACCCCTAATAGAACAAAGATGAGATTCATTGTTGTTATTTCAATAGAGATGATGAATAAAAATTATCATTCTATAAATATTATTTTTTATAATGTCATTTATTTCCAATGTGGTTTCAATTCATGTAGATATTTTTCATCGAGTTGTGGGAATGCTCTTTGGTTGTGTGTGTTTTAGATCATGGGGATGAAGGGTGTGGAATAGTATTGACTTGAGATTCCTAACTGGTACTAGAGATGATGGGATTTGTGGATATGTCAATAGGTTTTATGAATCAAAAATTCTCATTTAATGTAGATCATTTTTTATAATTTCAATTTTTTGTTTCAATTCCTGCAGATATTTTTCACTGATTGTTCGGTATTCTTTTTTGTTGTTTGTGGTGTAGATCATGAAGCTGAAGGGTGTATAATAACAAGGACATGAGGTTTCTCACTAGTACTGGAGTTTACTTGTTTTGTTTCTTATAATATCATATATAGAGATGTTGAAATATCTTTAGTGGAACTATTATTCTACCATTATAGGTGTTGGAGGACTACCATGAAGGGAGGATATGGTCTTTTTCATTTGGGGGTGTTGCTGCATAGATGGATTCTATATTTTTTGTGTTTTTTATGATCTTTTTATGTACCAATAAACATTACCAATGTATTGATTCCTTTTTTTTTAAATTACATTATTAATATAATCAATATTTTTCTAATTTAGAACATGTATGAAAATCCTTTTAGGTTGGATAATTAATACAGATGTATTATATATGATAAATTAATAAAAATAATATGAATTTTTACTGTCAATAAATATTAAAAAAAATTATTTAAATTTAATTTGTAAAGAGATGTTATATAATTGTAATATTATTACTAATTAAAATATTTGTCATATGAATTGGTACCTAAACACTTTGAACAACATATATATTAATAGTTGGTGTTATTATAATTGTAAAAAAAACTATTTTATTCATCGCAATGACATTTAGCGATAGTGTTTTTACTTATAGTTAAGTGACATGATAGTTTTTATTGGTAAAATTCTCTACCAATAAAAAATTCACATTTACCAAAAGATATAAACATGTTGGAAAAATGAAATTATTTTTTAGTGGAAAAGAACTAATTAAAATTTCTAAGAGTATCAATATTTCATTTCTATTCATATATTAACCTCACTACCTTGGTAAGACACGGAAATTAACCATTTACTTCAAAATAGTCATATTGTAATATTCCAAACCAATTATTTATATTCTGTTATTCAATTATAAGACATATTGGTTTCCAGATACATTTTGTTCTAAGATTTATTTCCATGATATTGTTTTAACCAAATATAAAAACCCATATGGTTATCAAAAAAATCAGAATAAAATATCAATGAATATTAAAACTAAATCCTAAGTTGTCTTCTCTAATAAAACCTTTATTTCGTACGTTGATACTTTAAGATCAATCTGTTCTTCTTAAAGTTATCTTCTTGTGTACTTGTTAACCTAATCCTTTAACATAAGAAATTTGTCTTAATGTCTTCTAAAGATAATTTGATTAACCAAAAACGATCCCATGGGAGTGCCTATCCAGTTGTGTGGTTTTAGGCCCACTCATCGTGCACCATATAGAATATTGATTCAATTCCAAACCATAATTTTTCATATTGATTTCACCTAGGTTCATATGTTTCACAATCGCATCCAATTTTCCGTATCAAGATAGGGATTTTATTTCTAGTAAAACAATACCATCTCTATTTCACCAAAACATCTGTATGTTATCATATACTTAGACTTATCCCTTAAAATTATCCTTAGGTTTTTCATTAATGTACACTTATCTTAATTCCCAAAATATCACCTCATATAAAATAAATTTTTGTCTATACCATTTAAAATTATGATCAACTATAACTTATTAACCCTCAAATTATCCACAATAAATATCATAAACTCTAATGTTATCTAAACCCAACTCTAATGCCAACTATGATTTCCATTACCCGTGCTCCCATATCCAATTTTATAAACACATAATTGAAATTATTTCTTCAATATTAACCATATACTATGATATATAACTCTCTCATATTACAATACATAAAGAAAATATAACATTACATACATTCCCAAGATGTTTTGGTTAAGAACATTAGATAATTAGGATAAATCAAAAACTAATAAAGGCCTTTTATTTCTCAACTAATATAATTTTTTTACAATGTATATGAAACTAATTAATATATAATAAATCTTATAAATATCCTATTATTTCTTTACAGAAGTTGTCCTATTTTAAAAATCATGTTTAATTCTTTTCTTTCTAACCAATGTAAATTTAAACATAAGAATTTGTGATCTCAAATTCCCAATTAGGGAAATCATACAACTAAGAAAATCATGTAATAGACATGAAATAAATAATATTTATGGAATATATTATCAAAAATAATTCCATAATAAAATTTAACTTAAATCATGACATATACATGGATTACAATGGAAATGAAAAGATTATATGAATAATAATACCTGGTTCATTATTGATGAAATGCATAATTATAAATATATAATTAAATACCATAATCCATGAAATCATTATCTAAAACAAAGTGATATCAGCATAAGGGTAATATCTTATTCTGTGTTGGAATACACCAAAACACCCAAACTTATTTATATCATGAGACCTACAGATGCATTGAGGGACTATATATTATTGGGACCCATCTATAACATGTTTAACTCTAAATAAATGAGTGTACAAATGTCTTGTTCACACCATATAGATAAATGAGTGTACAAATAATTCATTATAATAATAACATGATCATAATCAATAAAAATAAAGAAGTTTTCTGGTTTCAAAGTAACATAAAACTAGTGTAGAAAAAATAAACATAGAATTATGTTGACATAGATGAAAAATACTATAGAAAATGGAATTCATCGAACAGTATCACAAAAGATGGGATCAAGAATAAAATTATATAACACCATGAGTTAAATCCCACAAATGGTAAATATATATATTTGAGTATAAATAGTGAAACATTAACCCAATTAGGGTAAATAATTTTGAAAATTAAAAGGTAAATTCTAGTGAAAACTTTAAAGATCATTTATAAAAAAAATAACATAGACATAAAAGAATAAGTTATAGGTCACTCATGAAAGTGTTTTCAACGGTGATGTGAAAACCCATTGAAAAAAAAATTCTAAATATAATATTTTATAATAGGTCCTTGAAAATAAATAAGGTTCATCTTAGATAAATATTGGGGGAAAATAAAACATTTTAAAATAAAAGCAAAACACCTTTTAATATTTTGAAAAAATCTAATTTTTTAAGCTCACATTGAAAAATATAGTAAGAAAACTTTATTTTGTATCAAAATATATGTTTCCCCATCATGATTAATAAATTTATAAATAATAAAATACTATAGTGGGATAACCCAATAATTGAAAAAAATAAGTTCAGGATTAAACAATATAGCTCAAAGAAATGATATTGGAGTCATCATTATCCATATGGGAAATAGGCTCCTTGAAGAAAAAAATATTTTAAACAAATTTTAATCAAAACCACTTGAGAGAGTGGACTTGTAGTTAAAATTAAAATATAATTGTAAAAATACAATTAATGATACCTTATCTAAAATAGTAATTATATACACCACATAAACGAAATTAGGTATATAATACAAAACATGTCTCAAAGGTAGAAGTTTGAGATAAAAATCCTTACCTTGTTCCAAATTCATTATACACCTATGTTTAACTTCCTCAATAATAAAATTAATATTATTATATATCACATGATAAAATTTAATCTTATATATTAAATTTAATATGGACCATTAATTATCATATCTTAGTTAATTATTATATAGTTTTTTCTTCTATTTTCATGGTAATTGAATCTGTGTTGGCTTATTTTGGTAATTTTATCGATCTAATATGATATTTTATTAATAAGATTACTAATTTATATAAACATTAAAAAATGAAAAATAATTAATATTTACTTATTAAATTATAATAAAATTATTTTTTATTTTCCTATATCGACCCCAAGTATGTTTTTTGTGCAATTTTAAAGTATGTGGTTAAACTAACCTCAAACATGAACACGCTTAATCTCGATGGATGAGTATTACTAATAAAGTGTATAATACCATTATAACATAATAATATTTTTATTATTTATATGTTTTAAATTTTTCAAATCCTATTTTAATTGGTTTGGATAGATTATGAAAATCATGATGAAAAATGGAAAATGATACTTCATGGAGGCGATAGTACAAAGAACACACAGTTAATGTTCTTTTGTTTTTCAAAGTAGATTTATTTGAATGAATAAAGTTCATTACATTAATAAAATAACACTAAAGTATAATTATTATTCTTATTTTAAAATATTTTTTGGTAAAGATATGTTTTTAAGATAAATATCAAGAATAAAATGTTGAGGATAATGTAATACTCACTTTGGGTCTTTGAATTTTCTCTAGAAAGTCTCCTTAGAATTAAAGGGGATACACTAAATAATTAAAGCCATAGAATTATGAATTTAATAGATATATATTATACGAATAGAATTTTATAGTTTTAGGAAGTAATTAGAATTAATTGGTGTGTCATGAAGGGGTGGAAGTGTCCCTTATTATAAGTGAATAAAACAACACTTTTGAGAACACCCTTTAATTTTCAATGATATCATAACACTATTCAGGGTTCAAAGACACCAAGAATAAATAATAATGGATTTTTTTATTATATCATACCCATAAATCCTCAAAATGATATTTTTAAACATGTTTTAAACATTTTGGAAGTCATTTTCTTCTTAGGTATTTATGTTATTTTCCCTCGATAACTTGTTTTTAAATAAGAAATTCATGTTTCAGTAAAAATAAATTAAAAAAAAATATTACCAAATTTATTTTTGATTAGACTAAAATAAATATCCATTTAATATAATTCAATTTCTAAATAAGATAAAATTAAATTTTAATGTAAATAAATTTTTTGTAGAAAAATTATGTTTTAAGCACTATGTGTTCGTAATATTATTTAGAATTGGTTACCAACTAAATTTGATTTTATGTACGTGTATTTCATAAAAAATAAAATATGATTCATAATTTAAAATATATTAATTTAATTTATTAGATAAAAAATAAAAAATATTAATAAAATAATACTTTAAAAATAATAGTTTTATCATTATCATGGTCATTAAATTTATCCTTTTTAATCATAATTCTACGCCAAAAATTGAAATTGAACCTATTAAATAATATGAAAATTTTTATCTAAAATGTAAAATCCACTTTGATAGAATTAATTTCTTCAAGTGCCTAAAATTAATTTAAAAATACTAAATATAAAACCTATTAAAATTTTTTTTTTTAATAAATATAACTTTTGTTATAAAATGTAAAATATGAGTTTTTGAATTAAAAGAAAAAATTATAAACATAAAAAATCACTTATAAAATTCATATTTGTCCATTTAAAATGTTTAATTAATTTAAAATTCATACTTATATACTAATAATATCATAAAATCCATGTTATTTTAAAAATACTTATTTTTCACTATTTAACAAAAAAATGAGTTTTCTTAGAAAAATACAAAAAATATATCTCCAGTAAATATAACTATGATAAATCCAAAAATTGATTATTATTTTTAATTAAATTATAAAAATTAAAATTTTTACTTTTAAATTAAAATACGTTGTACAATAAAAAATTGTTTCTATAGGGAAATTATTTTTTTGAATATTTTCCATTCCCATTCATATTTTCTATCATTTACTAATTAAATTAGTAATAACCAATAATTAATATAAAATATATTTTTTCATCATTAGAAACACATTTCTAGAAATATAAATTCATATCTCATAAAAATAAAATATTTACAAAAAAACAATTCTAGTTATTAAATGAAAGTGTTTCCCCTTTAAGTTATACCAATTAAATTTCATTCATATTAAAAGAAACCTTTATTTTATTTCTTGGAATATTTCATGAAGTGTTCAATCCAATTCCTTCTCATTAAGTAAATATCTATGTTATAATATTTATACTTAAATATTTATATTTTATGTAAATATATTACATTTTTGTTTAAGTTTGATGTTTCATATGGAGGAATCTATCAAAAACGTTGATTTGTTTAAAGGTAGTAATATATTAACATCTCAAGGACTTACTCGTAAATATTCAATATTCATATTTAACTAGGTACAATTATTATTTTATGGGAATATCTTACCAAATAGAAAACATATTGTATCCTTTCACTTTACCTATCTTTGGATATTCTTTTTCTTGGAAGTGTAGTGTGTAGCATCTCTATATTGATTTAAGTTACTACTTCACTCTTGGTTTTATTTATTTTATAGGTCTTTTAGATCTTGATCCTCTGGTTTTTATTTGTTTTTTGATACAAATAAGGGATGGTTTGTGGATTTGACTTTTGTTTCAGAGTTTCAGAAGTTTGTTGGGTGGTTTGATTAAATGTGTACATGCACCTATAACTATAAGGGATGCAAGTATTTCATCAGTTGGTCTGTGAGGACCATTAGCCCTCGAGTGGCATGTTGGGAGTAGATTTTGTAACAACCTGAACTTTTATAAATGAAATTACCTTTTTGAATAAATAAATTCCATATCAAGTAATGTAGTTATAGAAAACACATGCACCACTTTAGTTATTTTAGAACATTATAAGTAAAATCCTATAAAATTTAAAATATTTTTATATATTATAACCATTGATAATATATCCTCTGTATAACTACCAAAAATATTTTTATATTTATAGGTTTTTGATAAATCTATTTTACATAAAAATAGAAGTGATTGTATTAACCAGTAATATTATACACAACGAATCCAATCTATCAAATATTCTATTGGATATGGAATCATTGGGTTCTTCTCTTGACTAAGACTAAATCAAGATTCAATATCTAAATCATTGTACAAAATGTTTATAGGAGAAGTTCAATCTCATCGAGATGATAGCCGAAACCATGTACGTCGAACCACCCTAAGAAAATCTCTCCATCACAAACATTGCACTTAGGGAATTAACTAGTGTAATAAAGGACTAGGTATCTACACCCAAATAGTATAAATTTTCATATTTTAAGGATTATATTTATATTTTAATTATTAATTTAGAATTATTGAAAAATAAGTTTGATAAAGATTAGATTTTTATACAATGAAACACAAGTTGTATTTTGGTAAATATATTATTTGAATCAAGACACACTTTTTGATGAATTCGTGAATTTTTAAATAAATAATATTTTAATATAATTTTATTATTAAATATTATTTATTAAATTTAAATTATAATATAATTTTACAAAATCAAATGTATATTTTATAAGGGCCACGTTACAGTTATTGTCAAAAATAATATTTTTTTTAATAAATGGGGATTTTAATTAAAAATTGTAAATTATAATATATATATATATATATAATTATTCTGATAAAATAAATATCATTTTTGAGATTATTGTGTGAAAATTATCCAATGGTGAATTTTTCAAAATTTTCAAAGATAGAATATTTTTTGGGTAAAAATTAAATATAGTATAAATATAAGGTATATACTATGACATCATTTGGACCCAACAGTTTACTAATATATGACATAAAAGGTATCCATAACCAAAATTATGTTTCCACTTTAAAATAATGTGTTAATTACGTTTTTTAATTAATTTTCTATATCCTTAATGAATCCTCCAAAACATATATTATATTTTATGGTTTTTAAATGAATTCTTTATAAACATGAATCAATTATACATAACCAAGGATATTATTTTAGGGATTTATATTCCTAGACTTGTAAAATAATTAAAACCAATCCACTTTGGTAGAAACCATTGTAAAAATGATGGGTTGGTTAATGTTTTGGACTAACTTATCATACACAGTCCAAAACCTATGTTTTGAAATTAATAAAGAATTCCCCTCTATTTTGATATAAAAACACATCCAACTTTTCATTAATATTTACTAAATAATCTTTTATCATTAATTTAGTCTTCCCTTACCTCTATAAATCACTCCTAAGGATCCCCCATGGTCTAAAGAAGCTCCTCCCAAGCTTTAAGAAGTGCCCACTCAATGTAAGGGGTCCTCTCCTTCTCTTAATTCAAGAAATTTGTTTATATTATTCATTTTTATTTCCAATTTTTCAATATTGTAATTGTTTATACACATATATCTTACTTTAATTAGGATTTAAATTTTTTAGATGTCCATTTAACTCTAATTAAACACTCCCATAAACCATTATATATCCATGTTATAGTGTCGAAATTATCTTACGATTTTACATGATAATTAATTATGTTATTTATACCCATAACCATTTCCACTCTAGGTTATTCACCTAAATGTACCTATTTTTAATTAGTTGGGGAATTAAATTTATGAAACCTGACATCCATATTCATTGGGTTAAAATTGATGATAGGAGTTTCTATTTTGTATGATCAATATGACTCACTTATGCATATACACGATATGAATGTGATGGGTGGGCCTAGAATCATATAAATCTATAATGCATTAAGAATTATTTTATTATCATGAGAAATTATTAGGGGATTAAGGGGTAAACATAATCCATTATTATAATTTTTAGACCATGTGATGTTGTCTTTGAAGTTAGTCATGACTTGTGCTTGTGTCATGTTTTATGTTATTGACACATTCCAATGTTTCCTTGATGTTACCATGTTGTATCATGCCTCATTGATCAAGATTCTGATTCTCATGCATTTTATAACACATTGATATACCTATTGGATCACATGTATTACTTTAATCATGTTATTATTCGATTATTCCCTTACTAGTCTTTATATCTCACCCATATGTACTTCTCCAATTTATTCCATGAATTTTAAAATGATTCGTGGAATATAAGATCAGGTTATAGAATTATTAAAAAAATTCCTTATTTTAAATATAGATATGTTTTGTACCTAATAACCAAAGTACATTATGCCTCTCAATCTTATGGTGTTTTGTTTGGTATATCTTTATATAATAAATCGGGAATTAAAATATTTTAAAATATGGGTTATTATATGTGTTTCCTAAAGGAATCCCACTAGATAGTTGGTGGGGTTAAAAAATATACAGGAAATATTCTTGATACCATAAGCTCACTGTTTGTATCAAGTGGCTAGCCGGTGGCTCCATTCATGGTTGGGAATATTAGGGGTAGTATTTTCTTTTTGTAACCTGAAACTACTATTTAATTATATAATCTTTCCACTTCAACCCAAATCAAATTAATTTTATTTAGAGACTCTCTTGGGAATTTTATGAATCTCACAACTCAATTCATTAGTTGATAAAATCCCTACATGAATCCATTTTTACCTCTTAGTATTTTAATATTTGATTTGATAATATATGTCCTTCTTATTATAATTAAAATTTCTTCACTCTATGGATCAACTTCATTTAAAATTGAAAATATTGAATTTTTGTTTCTAATATTTTTATATATAGAATTTTCACTATGTTTAGGATTCTAGATTAGATCTTTTATCCTCTAGGTGTTTTGAATGATAATTATGGTGGTATGTGCTTATTTTAGTTTTTCTTCATTCTAGAACATATCAATTTGTAAATTTATGATTAGTAATTCATATTCTAGGATATCTTCTAGATTACTAATTCCCTCTTCCCATATTGACCTCTTTGTTTAACAATGGTCATTGTTTTTTATTATTTCATGGTAAGTGGTTTCATAACTATGATTTATATTGTGAACCATTATTTCCAACTCTTTTAAATTGATTTCTATAATTGTTTAATGTCATGAAAAAAAATTTGATAAAATGAGATGGTTTTGGTTATGGTTTTGAAAATTTATTTCCCATTTTTATAGTTAATTAGAAATCATTAATTATATGGTTTAAAAGATGATATACCTAATGAATTAAATTTACATGGTAAAATGGAAAGTAATAAAATATGAGGAGGGGATCTCATCCCTGGTGGTGAACTCTTTCACCAAAAAACAATACTTCTAGGGTAATGTGTGCACTAGGTTTCATAAGTTGTGACAAAGAGCCACTCTTGTGAGTGAACTCGTACAAACATTACGTATTATTTTTGGTTTATAGTGAAATATAGGTGCCCTATTGATCACAATAATATAAAGAGGATCCTTATTGACTTTGAATTATTGATACTCAATATATTTTTTTATCTAGTGACTATAATTGAGATGCATGTTTGGAATATTTATGGAAATTATTTTAAAACCTATTTATTTTGTAAGATTTATAAAAAAATGTAAATGGTTATTTATACAATCTTTATTTAATCAATATTACATTCCATTTTTTAAATAACCTAAGTATAGCTAGTTTGTTTTATAAAGTCTACTTATGGAGCACTTGGTAAGATATTACTAGTTTCTTTATCTCACACATTGTATACACCATTGGGTGTATATATATATATATGTGTCTTGTTTAATATAATGAATTTATGGGGAAGAAACCATAAGATGGTGATGGGTTTTTTCATTATTAGGGTGTGGGAGTCTGGAGGTGACATTGTGTTATACAGGGTTGGGTATTTATTGTTTTTGAGTACCTTATTGATTTTTATATATCTTGGAATATATTTATCCTACATATCATACATATATATCTTGGTCTTTTTTTATAATAATGGAATGTTATATATATTTACCACATAGTTGTATTTTTTTTGTAAAAATAGTTCCCAAATGTAGTTCTTGATGTTGAGGAACTTTTTTCTAGCCTGTAAGGATCAATAATTACCTTTGGGTTGTGTGAGGATCGATTCGGCTTATGGATAGTTTTCATAGTCTAAGTTGTTTTGTGATAAATTAGTATCAAAGGGTGGTTTTCCTAGTTTAAATTTTGGTATGCACTTTTAGATGTCTTGCTAGATAAGATATAGGAATGTGGAGACTTAAGGGGTAAGTTGTGAGTGAGCGCTTAGCCAGCCCTCATCATGACAAGCCTCAAGATTCAACGGTCTATTAGGAAATGTGAATTTTTAAATTTATTGAGTTTTACTACTATTTTAATTTTTGAATAACTCTTGATAATTAAAGTTAAATGATTGTATTATAAACTAGAATTGATTCATAGATCTCTTGTTATTGCATCTCTTTGTCTATTAATGTGTTGCACCATGACCCCCAGAAGACTTCCAGTGATTACTTAGGAGGGTATTATTAATGAACCATGATAAGGAAACCCTCCAGATTATTAAAATTTTATTGGAGTGGTTTTGAGCATAGTTCAAGCTATGGACCAAAGTGTGGAACCTACCACTATTCAAAATAAGCAGGTAGAACCTTGAAAGTCTGAGAATAGGATTTGATCCTTGTAATTTCTTCACAAGAAAACATTATAAATCCATGGGATGAAAGGTCCTAAAGAGATGGAGGATTTATTGGGAAATATATAGAGGATTTATTAATTCATGGAGAATCCTAACTCATTCAAAGTCAACTGTTTCATCATCAAGAATAAAGTTCTGAGTAGAAGGTGGCATGAATTCGTTTTCTTGGCTAAAGAGAATGAGGGATTAGAGTGTTGGGAATTAAAAGGAATTTTTAGTAATAAATCCTATCTAAAATCTATGAAGATTTAAAAATTCATAGATTCTATCATTCTTGATCAAGGATATCAGACTATGATGGAGTATGTAAATCCCTTTGTTGATCCCTCTATATTTTATTATGATATTGTGTCTAATGAATAGATGAAGGCTTGGTGGTTTTAGATGGGTCTTCAACCTGATTTTTAGTATTTGGAATTTATGTTAAATCTAACCAGCTATGCTAATGTGGTTAATAGTTCCTTAATAGAAGAAATCAACATGGAAGGTAAGATGTTATTGTCTAGAGTTTCTCTTACTATTGGTGGTATATCCAATTGTTATTTTAAGGCTAAGAGGAATTAGAGTGAGTTATAAATGGGTATTAAGAGTGGAACTTCATAGAAGTCTATTCTTACACCATCAAAAGTGTTTATTTCCTTAACCTGTTACTAGTGTGACTAGAAGGGACAAACTAAATTTCTTTGTTTCATTCCACCAATGTTTTTCAACTCATGTGGGCATCATAGTCCTTTGAAGAATTTTTGTCAGACTCTTTATTCCCCTCACTCTGATATGGCCACATTAACACCTGGGGGTGTATGGTTTAGTTCAATGATACACTGACTACTTGGTTCCAACCACAAACCTCTTAAATGAAGATGTTACATGAAGTTAAGGGGTTATTAGAAGAAGTATTGTGGTCTCTATGACTGTTATAGGTACCATTTCTATTACATATACCCTAAAAACGTCTTTACTAGATATAGGTTTTTCTCAATCCTTTATATAAACACATATGGTGGATCCTATAAAAGTTCTTAAAAAACAAATTCCATTCATTATATAATTGGAAATTCCTCTAGGAAAGAATACGGAACATGGTTTTCAATGTACATCATTATGTTTATTTGTGGGTCACATAGAGCTAGTTTGAGATTTCTTGTTTATCAACTTGTCCCTATTTTAATTGATCATCATACTAGATTATCAAATTCCCCATAAGGCTCAGATTTATTTTTATCATCAATGGATGTTCTTCACCACTTCCAATTAGATCTACCACGTGTTATAAAAAGAATTTTATCCAAGATCCAACGGGGAAAGACTATCTCTTGAAAATATTATAAATTCATTATTTTTTCTATAACTAAGTTGGAATAGGAATCTAGTTGTATAATATTTCCTCTAGCAGTAAATAATTTTCCTAAAGTATTTTCAATTGAATTATCAAATCTGCCTCTAGAGTGAGAGCTATAGATTTTGATTGACATAGTGCTCAAACATATTCTGATATCATTGTCATCATACTATATGGGTCGTTCTAATATAAATAAGTTAAAAGTTTAGTTAGATAATTTATGGGGAAATTGATTTAAATTCCCCAGTGTCTCACCTTGGTAACCCCCATGATTTTGTTTCCAAGAAATCTATTGGAAGACTTCTCTTATGCTTTTATTATTGTAATCTCAGTCAAGTGATGATAAAAAATAACCCTTGACTTTCATTGAATTTCTTTTTAACCTATTGAAAGGGGTAAGATGGTTTTCTAAAATTTATCTTCAGTCTGGTTACCATAAACTCGAACTCAAGAAATCATATATTCAAAATATTTCTTTTAGGATCGTGTGTAGCCATTTTTAGTACCTCGTAATTCCATTTGACCTAAATAACATTTATGATGTCTTTATAGATTAGTTGAAATGAATTTTCCAGGAGTATCTTGACACCATTTTTAGGGTATAAATATGTTGATCCAATAATTTATCATTATGATATCATTAATTTTTATGTTCATAAATAACCTCATTTTTTTATCGAGAAAGTTACTTAAACTGGATTTCATGTTTATATTTAATAGTGTTTTTAATTTTACTACTCTAGTAATTAGGGAAGTTATAGTTTTTTATGAATATTTTATTATGGTGAAACACTATTTTGAAAATTAGTATATATATTTTGAAGATTTCGAGAATCACAATTCAAAAAGTGATGTTGCAACATAAAGTTGGTATCGAAACCTACGTTTAGAACCCCATGTTAAATTTTAACATTATTTATGTGAATCCAATTCTTGGTACAGAACATCACGTTAGAGTACTTAAACCCCCATTTAAAACCTCACATTTATGATGAATATTATTTTTATGATCTTAACAATGGTTAAGGAACCTCACATTTGAGTGTGTAACATTTGTTATTTAACTAAAATAAGTAACATAACATTGTTTTCAGACTCAATTTTATGTAATTAGACATTTAAAATCAATTTTATGACATCAATCGTAATTTCGGAGTTAAACTCATATAAATAACCCCCTAACTATATTAGTCATCTATGGGATTTGATTTTTAAATTATTACTATGATTTGTGCTATGATTTCACATGAGTAAATATCTTTAAAAATAATTTCAAAGAGAATTTCAGAAGTTATTCATCAATGTATTAATTCATTATTATTTATAGGGGAATTTATGATTTTTCCTGGCTCGTTAAATTCAAATTTCAAACATGTTGAGTGTTTAAAAATCATGATTTATATGGTGATTTTTTCATATTTGTTTGACAAGGTTTAAATTAGGGTGTTTATTTATTCTCAATGGATTCATATAAAAAATATATAAGAGTATATCGATAATATTATAGAGTATTTATTTGTCTTGTTTAATCACTATAATAATGAAATATTACATTATTTAAAATTATGTCAAATTTTTATTCTTATATAGGAAAAAAATTATTATTATTATGAGATTGTTCTTATCTATGGGTTATCATAAATATTTTATTTAACAATTTCAATACTACATTTTTGAAACATACATATTATAATCTATTGTTATTTTTTTTCTTTCCTACGGAAAACTTGTTTTATTATTGTTGTGTTATCTGTACATTCTCTATAAAAACATAGAGATTAATTCTAAGGATTTTTCTTGGAAATTATTAATCTATTTCTATAGTGATCAATTCATTTGTGAGTTTCATCGTTTATATCTGAATTATTTAAAATATAATCTCTACAACAGCACACATTCTCTTTTGTTTCTGAACACTTGGGTGATTTATTTTTTTGAGATATATTTATTATCTAGTTTCAAAGAATTGTAAAATATTATATACCAAGTTATAGTTCCATGCACTCACCTATCCTGATCCCTGGTAAAATGATCTGCAAGTGAAAATCACTATGCTCCCAAAGAGAGTACTGGTGCAGTAGACTACAAGGTCCTTGTTTCCCAAACCACTATAAAAATTGTTATGTTTATTTAACTTATTTACCACTATATAATTTTTTAAAATGGAATAACATCACTTTCCAAGTTTCAAAGGGGGTCTATTTTAATTTATTCAAGTATTTTTAAAGGGGAGAAATCCACTTGACTATTTTGACTTTGTCATAATTCTTACCTAAAAATTGGTATAAGAGTGTTTATATATTGAATATTTACCTCAACACAAGAAAGATTGAGTTAAATACCGTAGTAAATTTCAATTGATGATATAAAATAAGGTATGTCTTTTATTAGATATAAATATTTTGATGGTAAAAATTAAGGATGCTGGAAATATAAAATGTTATATATGTAAATAATCTTGGTTTAAATGTTATTTAAAATATTTCAAGTCATATGAAATTCACAAGGATGAACAAGAAAAGTGAGATTTTATAAAGGAAACTGAATATGATCTATATTAAATATACTAGAATGCAATAATTTTTGTATTTAGACTAGATGAATTAAATAATGTATCTTAGTGTGCTATTGCATATGATATGTGGAAAAAATTGTTGTTTCTAATAAAGGAATCGATAATGATATAATTTTGGGGTATAATACTACAAAATTAATGTTTGATTATTTTAGAATTTATGAATGTGAAATTATCTCCCAAATGAATGGAATATTGCAAGAAATAGTTAATGGTATTTTTAATCTCAAAACTCTTGTTCCATAGAAACATCAAGAATTGAATGTTTTTATGGTTCTACCATATAAGTGGAATGGAATATCAACTGCTATTACAAGATAAAATCTTATCAAAAATTTAATGATTAAGAACATGATTGGTATACTAATGATGTATGAAGATAAGATATAAGGTGAGACTTAGGATCATAGAATGATTAAAATGTAAAATATTTATCTTAATTTATTTATTCCCCAAATTGAAAATAAGTCAAAATATGATGTTATGCTCATTTAAGATTCATGTTGTTCAAATTCTGGTGAGGAACTTTCTTAATAATTTATATTATTTAACAGGTATTATAAAATTAAAAGGTATTGAAATAAAATTCAATGAATATATGAAGAATGACCATGTTCTGAAATAATTTATATGTTATGAATGAAAATATCTGGGGTATATCAGACCATATTTCCCACAACTAAAGGAAAGATAAAAAATGGATCATAAGGAATAATCATTATGTGAAGTGGGGTTGTGAATAAAAAGAAAAGAAATTAATGAAGTCTACATGAATTTTATCTAAATATTCATGTAGCACATCAAACACTTAATAAAAAAAGCAATAAAATCATATAAAAAATATGTGCTTTATGGAAGAAAAACATTAGTTATAATATTACTACTCTTATATTTCTAATTTTGGTTGAAGAATATGCTCAAGTGATAAAATTATGGAATAAAATTTTATTATTGAAGAAAAATATAAATCTATGAAGAAAAAAAATCTGTAAAGAATATTCACAATGTTTTCTTAAGTGGGAAAGATTCCTGGTAAAAACAGAAACTATTATTAAAATAGAAATTATGTAAATCTGATTCAAGAAATACTGAAAATGAGTATAAAATTAAAGAGTTACTTGTTGAATTAAAATATTTTAATATTATTCCAAGTGTTTTTACTAAGGAATAATATTCTTTAAATAAGATTATTTAAAATAATGTGAGTAAGAAAGAAAGAAATGGTATTAGTGGTTATAGTAAAATACCCAAAATATATAGAAATTATTTTATTTTCTTATTTGAAATAATCATGAGTTGCCTATTTTTATTATAGAATTAGAGGATATTATGAAAATAATTATTTCTTAAATAATTCTAATATTATTAGTTTTAATAAATCTTTTTCTCATATATTTATATAAATTTATTTCTTGTAGTGTTAAACAGATCTAGTTTCCCTGATCTTTACTCGATAACATTGTTGGAGTTAAGAGTATTTGGTTACCAAAACAAGTTTCTGTTAAATAATTTTGTAGGTTAAAATCTATAGGGATGGGAATGACATATGATGTATCAAAATTTTCTATTCAAGACACAAGAATCGAGACTAGTCTTATTTCCCAGAACTATCAAAAGTTGATAGAGGTTTGGTTACATTTGGTTACAATTATAAAGGAAAGACCAAGATATTTAGATTGCTTAGAGATCTAAAAATAATCCTGATCAATAGGTTTCTCTATCTTTAAGGGTTGAATAATAACCTAATAAGTATCTATCAAATCTATGATAGTAGTTTTACTATTTATTTTTCTAATATTTTTTTGTTTTTAAGGACAAAATGCTTAATTATTTTATAACATATATCAAAAAATACTTACACTTTGGATCTTAGTTACTTATGTGAATACAAAGTGAACCATTTAGTTGATTAAATAATTAAATCTATGATATGACATAAGATACTTGGTCAATGAAATATATATTATTAATCTAAATTATCTAACGATAAATTAGTTTCTGATCATCCCAATCATATGTTTGAAGATAAAATAAGTTGTGATACATGTCAAATAGGCAAGAATAATAAGTTATATTTAAACATAATTAACAAGGTTGTTATTTATAAACCTTTAATAATTATCCAAATTGATTTTTTAGAGCCTATAGAGTAGAAAATATTCTTGTTAGATTCTTTTTATTTTATTTTTTGTTGATTACTTTTCAATATTTACTTGTGTTTACTTTTTGAAGTTTAAAAGTAAATATTTTTCAATATTTAAGAGTTTTTTTATGTCAGAGCAAAATTAAAAAAAATAAAAAAACATTTCATTAAGAAGTGATCATAGATTGGAATTTGATAATCCAGAATGTAATTATTTTCTCTCAAACATGGGAATTAAATATACCTTTTCTTCTCCATGAATACCTAGAAAATATAATTATAGAGAGAAGAAATAAAACTATTAAAGAAATTTATTAAAGTTGTTGAATAGATATATATGAACTACATATTTCATAGAATAATATGTTAATACTTATTTCTATATTATTAATATATTCTTGAAAATAAAAATTCATAAAAAGATAACTTATGAGATATAGAATAATATAAAACCTAAAGTTTGATACTTTAATTTTTATTGATTAATGGTATATATGTTGAATACCAAGAAACCCCTTGGTAATTTTAATATAAAATATGATGAAGGAATATTTATGGGATATTTTCCTACTTCTTATGTGTTAAATGTGTTTAATAAAAATACAATTGTAGATGAAGAATCTATTCATTTGAAGTTTGATAAAAGTTATCGATTTAATCATAATAAAATGTAAAGTGATGGAGTTAGTGATTCAATAAACAACTTTAGGATAGACTCCTCTAATAATAAGTTTCAAAATAAAAGGGAACATGATCATGATTGATTCACTTACAAAGAATTTAAAATTAATAAACAAGATAATATTTTAACTAGATAATCCAAATCATTGAAGGACCATTATTTATAAATTTTTTATATGACATCTAGATAAATCAATTAGTTCTAGGAGGAATATGGGAAACCTTATTGAGTTTTATTCCTTTCAATCTTATTTTTAATATAGTTTTATATGATAATACTTAGATGATGATTATTACATTTTGGTTATGTAAGAACAGATGAATCAATTTTAGTGAAACAAATTTTATGAATTAGTCGGTAGAACATCATTCCATCATGTAATAAGAACTAAATGGGTTTTTATGATAAATTAATATGTTTAATGTGTAATTACTTGGAATAAGGTTGGGATTATTGTTAAGTGTTATAATCAAGAGGAAGGTATGGACTATGAAGAAACATTTTCCCCTACTCCTAGGATTTAATCTATTAGGATCCTCTTAGCCTATGCATCACATATGAATATTAAATTTTACAAAACTAATATCAAATATTATTTTTCAAATGTTTATTTAATGGGAAAAGTTTATTTTGAAAATTCTCTGGTATTTGAATGTCCTCACTTCCAAAATTCTTTTTTCAAACTTACTAAATTTTTCTAAGGTCTTAAGCAAGCACTAAGGACATGGTATGTGAGGTTGAGTTATTTTCTTTTAGAAAATGGTTTTTTATAAGTTTGGATAATACTTATGTATTTAATAAATCATTTTTTCTAACAACTTATTATTTCACATTTATATAGGTGATGTTATTTTTAGTTCACCTAAACAAAATATTTGTGATGAATTTATAAAACAAGTGAAAAAGAGTTTGAAATGAGTATGTTGGGTGAATTTAATTTTTTTCTCGGAATTAAAATATATCAAAAAGATTTTGTAGTTTTTTTAAAATAAAGTAAATATATTTTTTATTATTTTTGAAAAAAAAAATGGAAATAGTAATCCATGTACAACTCCCCTATGCACTAATATAAAACATGATTTTGATGATGGTGGTAAACAAGTTAACAACAATTTATATATAGGTATGATTGGTATTTTATTATATCTTAATATTAGTATACCATATATAATTTTTTTAATTTACATTTATGAATCTTTTTAATCAAATATAAATGGTCTAATTTAATTATTGTTAAAAGTATTTTCTATATATTTTAAAGTAATAGTTTCTCTATCATTTATTTATCCAAAACCCCTGTTTTTTATTTAATTTCATATTCAAATACTACTTTTCAAGGGTATATATTATTTAGAAAAATCTTGTTAGGAACCAATCACTTTTTAGGTAAATCCCTTGTTACATTGTTTGGTAATAAGAATCATTAAGTTTCATTGTCAATTGTTGAAGTACAATACATATCTTTTAGTAGTTTTTATGCACAATTGTTAAGGATGAAACAAAAACATCTATAATTTGGAATTAATTTTGATCATGTTAATTTTTTTTTGTGATAATAAGAGTTCTATAAATATTTCAAAAAATATAGTGAGTCATTCTAAGACTAATCATATTGATATTTGGTATCACTTTCTAAGGTATCACATCAATAAAGGGAATATTTCATTAAAAAAATTAATACTGAATATCATCTTACTGATATTTTCACTAAAATTATTCATACTACTAGTTTTTATTTTATTAAGGGGATATATTATTGTTTAATTTAAATTGAATATTTAAATTCTAATAATATCTATTTATTTTAGTTGTTTCTAATCTGTTAATATATTTTATTTTAAATATTTATTTATTAATCATCGTATTTGTTCTCTTATTTTTTATTAATATTATTTTGAATATTTTTTCAATGATTCCTTTTTATTATCAAAAAAATGAATGATTAAATTAAATTATTTTCTCAAAAAACCAAATTGTTTTATAAAACCGTCAGATTTAATCATTCTCATATCTCCTACCTTTGAACATGTTCCCTTTCGATAACTCAAAACATAGTTTTTTGGAATCATAAAACATCCACTACTTCTTGTGATAGTGAATATTATTTAGATAAATTAGTCTAGTATTAGTGGTTTGAAGAGGCCAATATATACTAGTTGATATCATAAAGTGCTATAATGAAATGTCTTGTAATTTGAATGGATATTTGAAACAAATCTAATACTAAAGAAAGAATTATCTGTTCATGGGATGGGATTCATCTTTAATAGATGTAATTCTGAGTACATATTAGAAATTGAGGTGATTTAATTTTATTAACACACATAGTATAGCCTTGGTGATAGTGAATACATGATATATTTAAAAGTAAATGATAGATCTATCTCATTATTGGAAATGGATCTGTTTTTTAAATTCCCCCGGGAAGAGAATTTTTATTTTATTCTAATATTGATTCAAGAGAGTGTTTAATAGCCTAAAGAAATTATATAATTTCCTTTTGGTAAATCTCAAGTCAAGAATATTTTGTTCAAGGATGTATAATATGACCAAAATGTCTTTGTTAATTTTATTCAGACTGAGGTAATTCTAGGGATTGTTGATTTTTAGAAAATCCTTTTTTAAGATGTGTATATCATGTTCTTCATGTTGAGCGATATAAAGTTCAATATGAGTTGATAAATGTAATGTAACATGAACCATTTTTTTAAAAAGGATGTTCAAATGCATATTTATTCCAATGTAATATTTTTGTCTCTTAATATTTAAAAGTTGGGGATGATTACAGATATCATGACAGGTTTAATATGTTTTCACAGTAATATTATTTTTAAAGATTTTTAAGGAACATTAGTTTATTCTACGGTATAAAAAGAAGAAAGTTAATTCAATTTGGTATTGAATGGGATGATAAATATAGTACTTAGGCTAAGGTAGATCATATGATCTTAAATTCATCTTGATCGGAAAGGATTATTGTTGAGTAAATTAGAGAATATGAGGTAAAGGGAGTAGCTAGTATGTTGTAATTGGTTGGAGGTTTAGAATATCCGTATGTTGGTAACATAAATAAACATGTCAGTACTAGAAGAAGGTCGGTTTTGGAAGAAAATATTCATGATCTAGTTTAGGTAAATCTTCCTTTTCCTATATCATTTCAAGAACCTTCTACTGAGGAAGATATTGGTGCTATGATTTTTTGGAGACCTTGGAGAATAGAGGTACCAAAACCTATTGAGTGGGTTTTTGATTCTTTTGTGGGTAAGTGAATTCCTAGTATATTAATTTTCTATTTTTGGGTGTTTGAGATGTTTCAGAGGAGGTTATAGGAGGTTTCATGGTGTTTTGGATGTGTAATAAAACTATTACAAGATATTTATGTCGTGACACAACATAAATTGGTGATCTATGGATTGTGAAGCTTATAAATTTATAGCTTGATTTCAACCTAGGTTTTCAGTGTGAAATGGATTCATATCATGAAAGGTGAATTTAGGATGCATAATTAATTCAATCTGAGGTGACATCAATTTTAGTGGAATATGGAAAATGGGAGTTCAAATTATGAATGGGTTATATGATGTGAAGGGGTTATGAGTAATTTTTAACCCCTTCAAGGTAGATTCTTCATTCAATCGACCACTCTCTCTCTCTCTTTCTTGTTCAAAGAAATCCCTAGGAACCTTTAGGATATATTCTAGCCCTATTCTCCCTTTCTTCCATCCTTAGGCACCTATTTTCAATCAATGGTGAGTTTTCCTCCTTTCTCAGTGGTTTTTCCTTCTCTTTCTTATGTGGAGATCCACTATGGTGGTGTGGTTTTGGTTCTAGGTGTGTATGGGTTGTTTTTTAACAACGATTTAATTTTATTATCCATGATTATTTCTAATTAGAAAATTAAGGGTTATTCGGATCCTTATTTTCATTGTAGGTGTTATGTTGCAATGACCTTTTCCATTTTTTTGTGTGATTTTACCCTGAAGAAAATTTTAAATGTTGTATATTTTTATAATAGTTGGTTTCCCCTAGACATATTTCTTGTGTGATAATAACCATGCTAAGTAACAAATTTATGTGACAATTCCATAGAATAATGGAGGAAGTATGTCTTTGATGTTGTTTTTTTGTTTATGCTTGTTTTGTTTTCCCTGCATGTCTATTGTGCGGTGATGTTTATAATTGGAAGGTTTTTAAAATACATGGGGTTGTGATGTAGTCATTGGTTATCATGGATGTGATGTGGGGATTTGTATGATTTTTTGCGATGAGGTTATTTCTTAGAGTTTGTGGTGCACTTGTTGTAGAATAGTGGTTGTGGTATAGTTTCTTTATTATGGTATGTAGGGATAGAATTTCATGATAGTTGTGATGAGTTTTTTTATATGGTGAGATGTCTTGAGTGATGTAATGTGACAATGATGGTGTATTTTTGATGTTGTAGTGGTGGTTGTGTGAGTTATGAAAGTTGTAGTGTGGCGTGGTCGAGAGAGTTTCCTAGTTATCCATGGGATGAACTATATTGATAAATGAAATAAAATAGGTTGGTGGATAAATGAGATGGACTGGAAATGGATCTGCAGTAATTTTATAAGTAAATTGAATGAAATAATGAATTGTGTAATGTTAAATTAAATGGATAAAGAATAAATGTGGTGAAACCTATAACTAAAGGTGGGAAATTTTGTGTAGATTGTGTGGAGGTTGTGTGGTGTTTCATATAGTGGTGGAAGTTGGTGGAATGATTGATATGTGGTATGTGGTGGTGTTGTAGTGTGTGGTAGTGTTTTTATGTGAACCATAGGTTGGTTATTTTGTGTCATCCATATACCATGTATGTTTATGTTATTTTTATGTGTGCCCCACTCATGTTTTGTAACTATAAAATTCTCAAAGGTTCTGATTTTCTATTGTTTTCACCAATATCTAGGATGGTAGTGATACGGATGGTTGGATACCCCATCTCCATCACTCTTCCTTCAGAAGTAGTGACATAGGTTAGTTTTGGCGATTAACCAACTATAGTGTGATGGATCATTTGTCTTCATAATGTATGTGATGTGTTGGATGATGTTTCTATGGGTGAGAAGTGGTGTGTTGTGATGTGATATATGGTGGGTGTCATTTATGGTAGGTCTAGGGAATATGGTTTATATCCATCATGTTTTTGATACCCTACTATTCTATTTCTAGTTTTTATGTGATGTGTTCGACTGACTATCTGCGGGAGGGATGTGATGTGATGTGATACGTAACCCAGGTGTATGCGGGTGATATTTGATGTGATGTGACGTGTGGCCCAAGTTTCTATAGGTGATATTTGATGTGATTTGAAGTGATGTGATACTTTTGGAAGTGATTCCAGCAGAGGACATTTGATTTTGGGGCATAGGAGTAGTAAATAAGTGGGGAAGTGGTATTGGGCGCCTTTAATTTATATGAACGTGATGAAATATTATTATATTGGATGCATGATTTGGTGAACAATCCATGGCGATGATGGTTTTGGTTAGATGACACGTATAGGTAATTATTGGTTCAATTATTAGTTCAAAGGTGCATTATCATGATCTTTTCACATGTGCACATGAGGCCTTGGTTATGTACCTATTGAGTATGTATTTTATACTCACCCTATGTATATAAACTAATTTTCAAGTTTCCATGAGTAATTTGGGGATTGAGATGGACATTACTTGCTAGTTTGGAGTTGTTGTTGAGTCGTTGACTTTGGCCTATCTTTTTGTATTTACTTTGGAGACTTTTATATGTATCAATTTTACTATATTCATGAATTATGGGATGATTCTTAGTTTACCATTATATTATAAACTAAATTGTTTTTTCTATTTTCATATCCTATATTTGAATCTGGTTTCATTTCAGATGGGCATCCCTCCCATACTATGATATTTTTATACCCTCATTGCTTGTCGCCAACATGGAGCCTACTAAAGGTGAGACTCAGGGGGGGTTATCATCTCTCTCTCTCTCCTCTCAATGGTATCTTTGGTAGGAGGGATTTTGAAAAAGTGGTATCCAATATTTATGGTTGAGATATAGGATGGATTTTATAGTTAGGTATAGTGAGGATTGTTTGGGTTGTTATAAAAATAGTTTCAGTTGGCCATGGTGCATGACTTGGGCCATAGAGACTAGCTAGGACATGGGATTTTAGGGCCCCTTATGATATAGTGAATTATATCTAAACCTATTGAACAAATAAATAAGGAGGACCTAAATCCATATTAGAGACCTAGGATAGGTACATTCATCTTGATAGTTTGTTTTCATGACTTAAATGGGTTCTTATGGGAAAAGAAAACAAATTAAATAAATAATATTTTATAAAATTTCATGCTACAATGATTATGATGTTATCCTTGTTTTTATAAATGATTCATGTCATTAATTTATGAGTTTCTCAAGTATTTTATAATTATCATGCTAATTAGGTTGATCACTGAAGGTTTGTCCTAATAAAGAAGGATGAGGCATGGCATTGGGCTTTGGATACCTTTTAGTAGTAGAGTTTGGGTAGGTATGAGGGGTGTGTCTTGGATCTTGAGACAGATCACTTGATAGAGGAGCTCGATATTTATTTCGGTCTTATTTGATCATGAGATGACTAATGGGTACTATTGTATGTTTGTTAGAAATGGGTATCTACGCATTAGTGGTGGCCACTATTTCATGGGGACCAAAAGGAGGCAGATGTGTTCCGTCTAAACTTATATAGGGAGTTCCAGACAGAGTTTCTATCATAAAATATGAGGTAATTAAAAATAAAGGAGATACTCTCCCATCAATAGTAGAGTATGAGTGTTTGGGAGCTTTTGAATTGTTATAATTACCTCTTATACTCTTCTCCCAATGTTTTCCCAAATGAGGAGTCTAGAGCGTAGTGTCTAGAGGATGATTTCACCTAGTGATTAGTTATGTGGTCACACCATTTATAATCTCAATGTATATATATATATATATATGTGAATAAAAATTATATAGTTATTCATTAGAATTTATAATTGATATTTGAGCCTTATTAAGGTTTCTAGTAGGGAATTTCAAGGAGTAGAGAATTAGGTAGTGGGTCATAGGTGTTCGAGTAGTTTGGGTTCCATTTAGTGGGGAACCAGTCGTGGTAGTTTTTCCTCATCCATTAAGGACATGTGGTTTTATGAGTGCCTTTTTAGAGTTTCCATTTTCATTCCATAACTATAGAAGATATGGTAATATCTAGTATTAGTGTCCAACCACTCAGGAGTTCAGTTTTAAATGATCATTTAGGCCCCTTTTCAATAGTGGAAATTTTATTTAAAGTAGTTCCAATAGCATGGACCATAGGTTATTTTAAAGTAGGAAAGAGTAGATATAGTTGGTAGAGGGAAGCCGCACGACTATCCATAGGGGCCAAGTTCAAAGAGAAGTTGTGGATTCTAATAGCAGACAAGCAGAGGGGCTAGGCATGGTCAAACGCATAGGTTAGAGATGGCAGTGCTAGCAGATCTGAGTGTTTTTTGAGGTACAATTACTTTATCATCTACCATTGATTTTAATTTTTTGATTTAGGATTATCACACTAATTTGTTTCTTGTTATTAGGATTGTATTTTAATACTATATGTGGAGAAGCTTTTAATTCCCCTTTTTTTATCTACACTGGTTGAAGGTCAGTCTTCTTTATTGTATTTGTTCTAGGGATATAGACTGGTGATGGGGTAGCACCAGTAAATTGGGGATTTCTTCTTATTGCAGATACATCCATATGATATTACCCTTGCTATGGATTGGTTTTAATCCATGTTTGAATTCATAAACTAACTTTATATAAGAGTTTCATATTCTAATTTTTTGGGCCAGCAAGTGGCATTTGTTTGTGAGAGAAGTTATCAGTTGGGAGGTAGGAAAGTGGAGGTTCTTTTTTTATTGGTGTAGCTATCAGAATAACTATAGGTTGGGGGTGTGCCCAGGGTTTTGGAGGAGTTCCTAATTGTTTTCCCATAGTGTTTTAAGTCACTTCTCACTTGAAGTGATATGATGTTTGGGATAGAGTTGCAGTTGTGCCTCTCTCCGATCTCGATGGATCCCCATCAGTTGACTCCCATAGAGTTTTATGAGTTGAGGCTATAAGTGGATGATATTATGTTTATGGGTTACATTTGACCTAATTTTTTAGTATGGGGTTATCAATTGTTTTTATTTAAGAAGGTGGATGGTATTCTATGGTTGTGAATACACTACCAGAGGTTCAATCAAGCGACGGTCTATAATTTTTTCCCTCTTCTAAGTATTGAGGATTTGTTCGACCAATTCATAGGGGCTAGTTGGTTCTCAAATATCAATCATTTTTCTGAATATCACCATTTTATGGTGAAATGTGAGTTTTTTAGATGACTCCCATTTGATGAGGTATGGGATCTTGGAGTTTTTATTCAATCCATTTAGTGTTACAAATGCACCATCTATGTTGTTGTGGATTATGAACATTGTGTTTCATGAGTTCATGTACCAGTTTATCTTCATATTAAGTGATGATATCTTGGCCTACTTGAATTCATTTGAGGATCATATTAAGAATATCAGATTTTTTTTCAAGTCCTTAGACACCAACATCTTAATGGGAAGTTTTCCATGTGATAGTTTTGTATGTGAGAGGTGTGATTCCTTAGATAGGTTGTGTCTCGACAAGGATTAGTTGTGAGATTATTGAAGGTAAATGCAGTTTTTTCATGGGAAACACCCAATAATGTGGTCAATGTTCATATATTTATTTATCTTATGGTCTATTATAGGAGGTTTGAATGTGATTTCCCTTGAGTTGCATCCCCACCAACATAATTGACCCAGAATGACCAAGCTTTTGTTTATACAGATCATTACCAGGTAACATTCGGTTACCTAGAGAAGAACAATGTTAGTACTCCAGTGATTTAGTTACAAAGTATGGTGTGTTGTTTAATGTTTTTTGTGACGTATCCCTTCCAGGACTGGAATGCATGATGATTAAGTATAGAGTTATGATATTTTATTAATAAAGGATGTTGCGTACACATGTGAATAAATATTCCACCCATGATCTGAAGTGGGAATAAGTTGTGTTTGTACTACCTGTTTTGCAGCATTACCGTGTCGGTGATTGTTTTTTGGATTTCGTGGACCACAAGAGACTGATATATGTCTTTTCTTACTGGGATATGATCTACTCTGAAATATGTGGATGAATTTTCTTCAGGATTACTATTTTTATATCTCTTACACCTCAGGGAAGGTTAATTTAGTAACAGATGCATTGAGTTGGAAGCCCTAATAGGTTATGGCTCAGTAATCTGTATATTTTCTAAAAGTAATGGTGGATATTTAGTGATGAATCTTGATTTTGGGGAGATAAAAGTCTAGGTTTCCTTTATTAGATGATATTTGAGTAGTCTTTGATGTGATGGGTGGAGTAGTCTCAATGGGGAGACTCTGAGGAAGAGGTGATGGTTGATCTTATTGGACATGGTTACACTCACAAGGAATGGTCAGAGAATGACTGGTACTGGGTGTTGTTCCAAGATAAGTCATTTTTCATGAAGGTTATGTATGGGGGAGTTCTATATGGGTTTCATATCTCACCTTTATTGGTATATCCTAGTGTGAAAAAGATGTATCGATACTCAAGGAGACTTCTTTGGTGGCTAGGGATCAAATTGTTAGTGGCTAAGTTTAGGGAAAACTTTCTAGTTTTTCAGTGGATGAATGTGGTTGATTATTTTCTAGGAGGTTTGTTTCAATACTTGAATTTCCCTGAGTGAACATGGTAAGACATCTCGATGGAATTGTTTATAGGATTTCCTTGAGATCGTTGAGGTTGTGATATGGTTTGGGTGATAGTGGACCAACTGAGGAAATTGAAACACTTCTTATCAATCAGTGAGTCAAGTGTCATGAATGTTTTGATGAGGGGGTACATGGATGATGTGGTTTGGATTCACGAGGAACCAAGGACCGTCATATTTTATCGGTATCCTCATTTCATTCCATAATTTTGGAGGTTATTGTAGAATGTTTTTTGCCTCCAATTTTTTCTTATCACTTATTCCAACCACAAAAAAAAATTCGAATAGATAGAACCGTATAGACATTGAATAAAATGTTTTGGTCATGTGTCTTGGACTTTAGTGGATCTTATTTATGAACCCTTCCTTTGGTAAAGTTTTTGTAGAACAATATATATCACTCATCCATTGGTATTTCCCTATTTGAGACATTGTATGAGAAATCATGTCATTCTCCTTTGTGCTAGATAGAGGTTGGGGAGACCAGTGTTCATGGTCTTGATGTGGTTAAAAGAACAATAGAGAAGATCCATTTGGTTTTTTATCATATAAGGCCAGTGTAAGAACATTAAAAGTCCTATTTTGATCATAGGTGGAGGCCCCTAGAGTTCAAGGATAGAGAACATGTGTTCTTAAGAGTCTTTCCTTGGCATGGATAGTGGAGTTATGGTAGAGGGACATCGAATTATCCCAGGTTTGTTTGGCCCTTTGAGGTGTTGCGGTGAGTTTTCAAGGTTTTATACTGGTTGTCACTTCCCATAGTTGGAGAAGATCCACAATATATTCCATATGTCCTATGTTCATAAGTATCTTCATGATGACTCTCATATTATTAATTGGGGAAAGTTGTATTTTGATGTTGACATGAAATTCATGGAGAGGCCAGCGGAGATTCATGATCACTGAGAGATGGTGTTGTGTGGGTGGACCATTCACTTGATTCATGTGTTATGGATTCATGATGTCCTCTAGAATATTACTTTGGAGAGAGAGACGCAGATACATGCCTAGTACCTAGATCTATTTTGAATTTTTATTTGTTATATTTTCTTGTGATTTGATTTTTGGATCTTTTTATGTTATGAGGTGTGTTTTTTGATTGATGTGTTATGTGTAATTAAACTCCCAACATATCAAAAGGGGATAACCTGAATCCTAATTACGATGCATTATACTATGACGTGATTAAACCTATGCAGGTGAGTCAGTTCCAGCAATAGTGGATGTTATCTTGAGATGGATGATAGAATCACCTGATTTATGTGGATTGTGAGGGTGTTGTGTGTTAGTTTTGGAAGTGGTTGGTTTGGGATATGGGGAGTTTTGTTTAGTTATGTGGGAATTTAGTGGCTATGGAAAGTATAAATGATTTCATGTGGTGCCCAGTGATTGGTGGTGATGTAGCTATGTAGTGTATTTAATGGGTGTTTTGATTGGCATTTTTGGTTGGTGTCAGTGTTGAGGAGTAATGAGATCCTTGAGGGTGGTTTTTTGGACCCCTTTCCATAGGGGCTTGGTTTTGGTTTGTCAAGGCCAAGAATCATTTGAGAGGTATCTAATGTAATGGTCTGTGCCTTCCCAATCCATTACTTTTCTGATTTTGGAAATTATAGGTGTTTTAGGGGAACCTAGTAGAGGTTTCATGGTGGTTGGACGTATAGTAGAGAGGTTACATGATATTCACCTCATGAATTTTTTAAATGGTATGAATTGGTGATTCATGGATTCTGAATCCAAAAACATTATAGCTTGTTTTTGGATGAGGTGTGTAGTGTGAAATGGGTTCACACATTGAATGGTGAATTTATTATGTTTAATTAATTTGAGCATAGGTGACTTGAATTTTGTTGGAAGTTGGATAATGGTAATTCACATCATAAATATGTTACATTTCATGAAAGTGTTGGGTTATAGGTTATTTTTATAACTTGTATGGATACCTCTATTTTTCATTCAGTAGTTCTCAATCTCTCTCTCTCTCTCTCATTCTATGAAAACCCTAGGTTCCCTAAGGAAATATTTTATCCCACTTCTCCCTTGCATCAATCCTTAGAATCCTATTGTTGATCCATAGTGAGTTCTCCTCTCTTCCCCATGGATTTTCCTTCCATTCTTCTTCGAAGATCAACTATGGTGGTGAAGTTTTGGTTTTGGGTACATATGTATTGCATTGTTGGCAACCCTTTTGTGTGGTGTAGGTTGATTTGTGAGCTCCTTGTGCGGCTATGATTTTTTGGCAGTTCCGTATTCTCTTTTTGGTGTAAAGAAAGATTATAAATCTTCCTTCAGGTAGTGGGTCCACATTCTCCCCATCTTATGTGTTATGTGTGATATCTTCATTATTTTCAAACCTTTAGATGAATAGTAAGAGTCTATGTAATTATATAATTAGTTGTAATCTCTATAATGGATGGGAATAGGTAGTTATCACATTCATTAAAACATTGATATATATTGATAATATTTTTCATGAATGTAGCCAATTCTGAAAATAATGGCCATATGGATCAATGTTCACACTGTAGTTGTTATTCTGTAATAACCCTTGTTGTGTTGTTGTGTGATGGAACCCTGAATGAAATGTCACAACCCGTCCCCTAGGGCCCATGTTTTGACTACCCCAAGCCCGCCTTCCATAGGATAGGGGTTGGCGACTAGCACCGGAAATGAATTTCCCTAAAAATGGGAAGGCATTGACTCAAAATTTTTACACACATAGACAGGGCACACTGCACACTAGCAAAACACAATGGAAGGAGAAATATACAACCACAACTATAGAAAAAACTCCATAATGTGTAAAAGTAAGTAATGATGTAATGGGGATAGAAAGAGCAACTGAAATGGAAATACAGAAAAAAGTAAAACCACACCTAAGGTCATCCTCCATGGATCCTACCTAAAGGGTAAGTACAGCTCATCAATACGGCTCTCCACATCCACCAGTCACCTCTGTACACCATCAAGTCATGGCTCTTCAAGACTCGATCAAAGCTTCTCGTTGTTTGTACAGGGCACAACATGGTGTGGGTGAAGCCCATTCAGGGGTGATTTTAATAATCCCAGTAGGGACCACGATACCCCCAAAGGTCTATCATAATTCTACAAAGAAAAAATCACCATTCATGATCTCAATCACAAATCACAAAGCAAAAGACATATCACACTAGGTATATTCTAGGGTAGTAATAGTTGCATCATCAGTCACATCGTCAAACACCTTATCTACTTGAGAACTACTCCTCTATCAAGTACATGACATAGAATTGTGATTACCACTAACCTTGAACTGTATAGTTAATCCTCCCCAATGCAAATTGTGGGTCTGTCGGGTCACACAGATTCGCTCCCCACTATGTCCTGCTGAGGTACTCCTCCTGTTGAGTATCATGGGTATGTCTAATAACACAAAACTACTCCCCATCGTCGTACAACAATATCACACATAGGTGCTTCCCACTGGGCCATTGAGTCACAGAGAGTCGATAGTCATCAGTCTTCATGTCTCAGCTAGTCATAGGGTTCTGCACGTAGAATGCTTGGTAGAACCTTTCCTCAATACATTGGTTGTATTTAAACTAGAACGAATTCCATTGAAGAAGTAAATCGATGATTCACCATTTCATAAGGGTTTCATCGCAACAGATGTCACTTCTGCCAAACTCCCTCCCTATAAGTTATAAAAATTTTAGTGTAAGGTGCCCGGTTGGATTCTTGTATGATCCGACCTATCCAAACTCTAACATTCTTCGAGTCACTCAGAAAGTAACTCAAAAGGACCACCTCGTCCTAAGGGTTCTGACTCCACAAATGTTTCATGAAACGGATGCATGGTTTAGGAGATATGCTCGTTTAAGCGTAACTGGGAAAAAGGAGGTCCGGATACGGTTCGACCCGATCAGACCAACCCAACCCGGCCCGAAGGGGGTTGGGATCAGCCTAGTATTGTTGGGCCTGGTTGGTCTGCTAGGCTGTGGGCTTAGCCCGCTGGACCGCGGGTCTGGCCCGGCCCACCCGGCTGGGCGCGGCCCACTGGCTGACTGTGGGGGGTTCAGTCCCCTCCCGAATGGCTTTGGTCGTTCGTGTCTTCAAAGCGGTGATTCCAGTTGGCATCACACCTCCTGGTCAGTCCGTGTGGACCATCCCATTACGGACATGTTGGCACTGGTCCGCCTGCTGCTGTGGCTGGAAGGCATAGCCCTCCTCTGTGGTGCGCCACCGTAGAGTTTTGTCCGACCCAGCAGCGGCACTGGATGGTTCCCCACCACCTGGTCGGTCCGCGTGGTCCGGATCGAAATAGACCTGTGGGAGCAGGTCCACCCTCTACCTTGGACTTCCTTCACTTCACTCCACCATAGCATGATGGCCTGCTTCAATGTAATTGGTGTTGGTCGGCTAATCCTTTGTCCGCCGCGAAGCCTTCGGGCGATGTCGTTCCTTCGCGGTCGGTGCATTCCGACCACCCCCTCCCTCAGTCGTCGGTGTCGTTGTGCTGGCATAAATTTTGTGGTCCACCAATGATGTTTTGGTGGTCTATTTTTATTCCCATTCATGCCTATAGGCCTCCAATGACAATGCCTACACTGTGTGGCCCTTGGTTCCACCATGCCGCAATATCTTCCGGTTTCCCATGAAGAACATGATCATAACATAGTTCGGAAGAGGTTTTGGGCCTTGTTTGTTTGGTTGGTGTCCTTCATGTTAGAATAATAACATGGTAATCATTTCGAGAAAGAAATATCTCATATGTAAACAATGAAACCCCCTACCATGTTTATGCTGGAAGGCGCTACAGATGAGGAAGTAGGGTCTGTGTCTGAAGGTGTTTGTCAGTGCTTGTCGTCGTTCGATGATTACTCCAATGACCTTCACTCGATAACCATTATTCATTAGAGTGGGAATTCATTGGTGTTTTTTCAGAGCATCTTCTCATAGATCTCCCAAAATCCAGGCCCGAGCATTGATTAAATATAAGAAAAGAGGGGGACAACAGACCACACAATTAATGGGGTTCATTAATGAGTTTAATTAATGAACCTATTAATTCTTCCAATGGTGCGATTAATAAACCTATTAATCCTCCCAGTGATGCAGTTACACAACCTAATGGTCAAACCATTAAATGGTCCGATGTATCACTACAGTCCCACCACTGTTTTTCCAACGGTTGTACAAAAATAAAATAAAATAACATGTAGTAATTTTATTATTTTTTTTAAAAGTCGAAGAAAATAACGTTTTTGTCCAACCCTTTCTAGTCAATGTAATGATTCCCTTATGTGAATCCCAGAGCTACTGATTCAACGGTACCCTTTAATTTTTAATCCGAGCACCGATTCAAAATATTGAAAATGTTGCCTGCACGTTTACTAAACGTACCTATAAAAAGATCAAAAATTTGTTCCATGCTCTCCAGGCATCAGAATCACGTTCCTCCAATTTTCATAGACTCGTAATAATTCCAAATAATAATAAAACATTATATAGAAATTTGGTGTCTTTACATTCTCCCACCTTCAGGATTTTCGTCTCCAAAAGCTACAACAAAACTGGGGAAACAAATGACGGTACTGAGCTTGTATCAGAGCCCCCCACTCCCATGTTCTCTCCTTGAGATTCCTATGCTGCCAACAGACTCGCATGAGAGGAATTGACTGCCCCCAAAGGACTTTCCCCTTTCGATCCTCTAACTCTTTCGGGAACTCCACAAACGTTGCTCCATCATCGATATCCATCTCTAACTAGTCGATAATGTGTGATAGATCATGCATGTACCTCCTCAGTTGTGACACATGGA
Organism: Viscum album; assembly: GCA_963277665.1. Taxonomy (NCBI): domain Eukaryota; kingdom Viridiplantae; phylum Streptophyta; class Magnoliopsida; order Santalales; family Viscaceae; genus Viscum; species Viscum album. The sequence continues at coordinate 438,922,142 of OY728145.1, read as the reverse complement.
AAACATTATGCACCTGGTGCATCTGTGGGGGAAGGGCTATATGGTACACCACCGTGCCTACTCTAATGGGGATCTGGAAAGGTCTGATGAACCTCAGAGATAGCTTTCCGCCCTGAAAGAAACTTCATAATCCTCATTGGTGTGAGACCTATAGGAAGACCCGGTCTCCCTCCTCAATCTCCAAGGGTCTCCATCTCCAGTCAGCATAAGACTTATGTCAGCACTGTGCAGTATTCATCTGCTCCTAGATGATGTACACCTTCTTTGTGATAGCTTGTACCAACTTTGGACTCATAAGTGCTAACTCCCCTAGGTCTGTCTAGAATAGATGTGATCTACAAGGTGGCCCATATAGGGCCTCAAACAGAGCCATGCTGATCGTGGAGTGATAACTGTTATTTTATGTGAACTTCACCAGTGGCAGGTGGTCCTCCCAACTATGGCCAAAATCAAGGACACAAGAACTAATCATGTCCTCGAGTGTCTGTATGGTCCGCTCTATCTGACCATCTGTCTGCGGGTGAAAGGTGGTGCTCAAGCGTAGATGAGTCCTGAACGACTCCTACAATCCCTTCCTCAAGAGGGATGTAAAACAAGCATTACAATCTGAGACGATCATCGATGGAACTTTGTGAAGACGTAAAATCTCATGTACGTAAAGACTTCCCAATGCCTCTATTGATCCCTTATCTCGAATGGGTAGGAAGTGGGCTGACATTTTGATTCAGTCAACCATCACTCAGATGGAGCCATGGCCCTTGGATGTACATGGTAGACCTATCATGAAGTCCTTAGAGACACCATCCCACTTCCATTTCGGCACCTCAAGTGGTTGAGCTAAGCCTGCGGGTACCTGATGCTCGACCTTCACTTATTGACAAGTGAGGCATCGTGATACAAACACTGCCATGACTTTATTCATCCCTAGCCACTAGTACTGACGCCAGAGGTCCTGGTACATCTTTACCACGCCAGGATTTTCCGGCGAAGGGGATGTGTGGAACTCCCTCAACACTTCCTATCATAGCATCACTAATACCATGGAGAATCCTCTAAAGAGGATGACGTTCTCCCCACCTTCACAAAATCCTTCAGAAGACTGTCCTGAGGATATATGAGCATGTTGGGCCTCACAGTCAACATCAACAAACTGAGCCTCCTGAAAACACTGAAAGAGTGGGGGAGTGACCGTCATAGACTGGAGGTAATCTTCTCCATCTCTATCCATGAAGGATATCTGCAATGCGGGTAGCTTCTATGTCGCCTCACTAAGAAACTGCAGTCCAGACCTCCTGGTGAGTGCATCTACTACTACGTTCCCCTTGCAAGGAGTGTAGACTTTCTCAAAGTCGTAGTCCTAGAGGAACTCCAGCCATCCCTATTGTCTTAGGTTCAAGTCCTTCTATGAGAAGATATACCTAAGACTCCTGGGATCAGAGTAAATAGTAAACCCTTCACCCATCAAGTAGTGTCACCGCATCATCAGTGCAAAGATCACTGCTGCTAACTCCAGGTCATGGGTAGCATAGTTATGCTTGTGATGTCTCAACTTCTGTGAGCCATATGCAATCACCACTTGCTCCTACATCAGGACACAACCTAGTTAGGTCCCTGATGCGTCATAGTATACTACAAACCCAAAACCCTCTTTTAGTATCCTCAATATTGGGGTACTCGTCAGTCTCTGCCTCAGCTCATGGAAACTCCACTGGCACTTCTTCGTCCATAAGAAAGGTTTCCCCTTCTTCGTCAAAGATGACAAGGGTTCCTCTACCCTAGAAATGTTAGGTAAAAATATTTATTAGTACCCATCCAATCCCAGGAAACTCTGAACCTCGGTCACCCTCTTGGGTGGCTCCCAAGAAAGCACTACCTCTAACTTTTCCAAATCCACTACAACTCCATCCTATGAGATAACATAACCTAGGAAGTGGATGTCTTGTTTCCAAAACTGGCACCTTGAGATCTTTCCATAAAGCTGGTGCTCTCATAGTGTTTCCTGAACTATCTGTAGGTGTGTGGCATGCTCCTCCCCTATCTCCAAGTACACCAATATGTATTCAATGAAGACTACCATGAATCGATCTAATTAAGGCTAGAAGATCCGGTTTATGATCCCCATGAACACTATTGGATCATTCTTCATGTTTAAGGGAATCACCAAGAACTTGTAATGTTCATACCGACATCTGAAGGTTGTATTTGGTATGTCCACATCTCGTACCTTGAGCTGGTTATAGCCTAATCTCAAGTCTATCTTTCAAAACTACCATGCTCCCTTTAGCTTGTCAAAGAGGTCATAGATCCTCAAAAGAGGATACTTGTACCTCACTGTCACATAGTTTGAGTGCTAATAGTCCACACAAAGCCACAGTCTCCCATCTTCCTTCTTGGAGAACAAAATCGGGGCTGACCAAAGAGAAACACTTGGCCTTTGAACCCATTCCTCTGTAAGTCTTCCAAATGTACCCTCGTCTCATGAAGCTCCATGGGGGACATTTGATATGCTAGTGTAGATATCTGTGTCTTCCCATGGTACAGTTCGATGTAAAAGTCTACTTGTCTAAGAGGGGGTAGTCCCATAACATCATCAGGGAAGAAATCAGCATACTAGTCTACCCCTACAGGATAAATCGGAAACCTCTTGTCCACTACATTTATGGTGAGGCTATCCAACTAATGAGTGATCGGCTTCACCCTTCTTTGAGAGAGTTTGTCCTACACCGCAAGGGTTTTATTTCTAACTAGTGAAGGAAAAACTTATCCCATCTCTACAAACACACCTCACTATATGACTAAAACAGTCGATCTAAGCATGGATGGTGGATAACCAGTCCATACCCAAGATGACGTTTTAAGGCCTCGATGCTGCTACTAAGAGATCTCGGCAGAGGATCTCGTCTCCTAGATTAAGCTCACACTGCTGGCACCAGTGTGTAATCATAGAATCCCCTCTTGTATTAGTCTCTAGTCGCAAGGATCGAGAAAACAGCTCCATAGAAATCTCTATTCATCGAATGAGAGTCATGGAAATGAAGGAGTGGCTAGAACCATTATCTATAAGTATTGTTTCTAGGGTGGAAAATACATAGATCGTACCTTGAATCATCTCTCGAGCGTAATGGTAATAATCCTATAATCCTTGAAGCTAAGATCGTACCAATATGCATGATCACTAAGGTCGGGGTCAACCACCTGGGGGTGGTGGAGGTAACACCTCAAATCGTCACCCACTGCCTACTGCTCGGCCATCTCCCCTGCCACATCCTCCACCTTGTAGAACTCCTTGCTCCAAATAATGTCACTGCCTCGGCGGCCCCTCAATCGTCTTCTGGTCATCCGTATGATGGGGTTGGGCAGTCACACTCCATGTGTCCTTTCCTGCCATAAGAAAATCAAATCATGGCCCCCGTCTGACTCCCTCTGGCCTTGGAGCCTCGCACTGCCAGCCCTGAGTCCTAGGGTTGGCCTCTAAAAGAATTGGCCCGCTTGGGCCCACGTGTATGTTGTCTTCTGCCTACCAATGACTCTACCTCTTGGGGTCTACTGGAAACTCTAACTCTGGGTTCCTACTCTTCCAAGAAGCTATCCATCAGAAGAGCTCTCTCCAGCACCCCTTCCTTGGTAGGGATGTTGAGAGACACCACTGATGCCCTAATCTCTAGCATGAGCCCCTACTTGAATTCTCAATCTCTAAAGAAAGGGTCTCACACCATGTTTGTAGAGTAGTGAGAAAGCTCTGTGAACCTCACTGAGGACTTGTCCACTATCATGTTACCCTGCTGTAGGTGGAGAAGATTTTTAATGTGCATAGAGCACAATGTCGTGGGAAAAACTCCTCTCGGAAAATCCTCTTAAAGTCAAACCAAGTGAGGGTCACCTCATCGTGAGTCTGGATGGTCAAACTCTACCATATCCCTGCTAATCCCTATAGAAGGCTCACTACCAAGATCCCCATCAAGTCGGGAAGTATCCTCACTAAGTGGAAGACATGTGTCACAGCCTCAATCCAGTCCTCAGAAACCTAAGGATTCATCTCTCCCCTGAACATGGGAGGTCTCTATCTTTGAAACTCATATAGGGAACTGAGCCTACTAAATTCATCTGCCAGAACTTTCGGTAGTAGATACTGACCATCGAGTGGTGGTAGTACTTTTGCAGCATCCATTGGGGCCATCTCAAGCACTGGTTTCAGAACGGATGCCTCGTTTCTAGGTGGGCTATCCTCATGACCTCATATCGGGATCTTGGCTAGTTGTCCATGTGGAGGCATCCTAATATAGGTCAAGATGTACCACAATTAGAAGGTTATACCAGGTGATCTGACTCTTATTCAAAATAGGGATAAACTTATGCAACCAGTGTTTTCATGTATTGAGCCAATAACAGAATTCAAGGTCCTGGTGTATGGATACATTAGTCATCACACCAACAATGGACTCCCCAAATATGAAATTCAAACTCGCAGCACTTGACACTGTTTCCCCAAAACAAAACAATAGAGTCTCAATATTTGGGGGGAAATCGACCACCCTCTGATACCACTTTCTCATGACCCATCCCCTGGGGAATATTCCTTGAATTCCCCAAGCCCGCCTTCCATAGGTCAGGGGTTGGAAACTATAATCAAAAAGGCATTTTCGTAAAAATGAGAAGGAATTACCTCAATACTTGTACACACATAGACTGGGAACACTGAACACGAGTAAAACACAATGGAAGGAGAAAGGTAAAACCACAACTAATGAAAAAAACACCACATATTGTAAAAGTAAGTACTGAAGTAAAGGGTCAAGAATACAAGCTCAATTAAATGGAAATACAACAAAAAGGGAAAACATCTCCTGAGTTTTTCCTCTAAGGATCCTACCTGAAGTGTATGAATAGCTCACCATTGTGGCTCTCCATGTCCACCAGTCACCTCCATAAACCGTCGAGTCCTGGCTCCTCGAGACTCAGTCAATGCTGCCCATTGTATTCACAAGACACAACAAGGTGCGAGAAAAGACCATTCATGGGTGAGTATAACAATAAACAGTAGGGACCTAGATACCCCCAATCGTCTCTCAAAAATACAAAAAGAAAACCCACAAAGCATGATCTCAATTACAAAGCACAAAGAAAAATATAGCTCACACCAGGTATATTCTAGCATAGTAATAGTAGCATCATTAGTCACATCATCGAACACCTTGGATTCTAGGGAACTTCACCTCTATCAGGTATAGTGGGGAAACCAAGTCACACATAGGTGCTTCCCACTAACCTTGAACTAATTATGTATTCCACCCGATCACGCACCATGGGTATGTCAGGTCACATAGAGCCACTCCCCACCATGGCCTGCTGAGGTACTCCTCCTGTCGAGTATCATGGATCTATCAAGTCACACAGAGCTTCTGCCCATAGTGGGTCTACAAAGTCTAACTAAGGTGCCTCCCACTGGGTCTTCGAGTCACAAAGATCCGAAATTATATAATCTTCAGGTCTCATAAATTTGTAGGGTTGCGCATGTAGCACGCTTAGGAGAACCTCTCCTCAACCCATTAGTCATATTTCAACTAGAACTATGTCCCTAGAAGAAATAACTTGATGATCTACCATTTCATAAGGGTTCCATCGTAATAGATGGTGTGTCAACCGGATGCCAGACTTGTATATTGTAGGCATTTTAGTGCTGAGGTCCCAAATGGATTCTGGTATGATCCAACCCAACCAAACTCCATCATTATCCATGTCTCTTATGGAGTATCTCAAAAGGACCACCTCTCCCTAAGGGTTATGGTTCCATAGATAGTTCGTCAAATAGATTTCTGGTTTAGGAGATTCTCTCATTTAAGCGTAACTGAGAAAAAAGGGATCCAGGTTTTGTCTGACCCAGTCAGACTGGCCCTACCCGGTCCGAAGGGGGCTATGCTCGGCCTAGAATGGTTGGTCCTGGTCCAGTCTATTGGGCCGCGGGCTCGACCTATAGGCCGAGTATGAGGGTTCTACTCCCCTCTCGAATGGCTTTTCCCATTTGGTTCTTCAAAGTCACGATTCCAGTTAGTGCCACACCTCTGTGCTAGTCTATGTGGACCAGCCCGTTAAGGACCCACGGGCGTGGTTCCTCCCTCTGCCACTACTCGAAGCCATGGCCCTACTCCATGGCGGGCCACCTGGCTCCGCAGCGGTGTCAGATGGTGCCACACCACCAATCCGGTCCGTGCGGACTGGCCCATAATGGACCCACGGGAACAGGTCTGCCCTCTGACGCAACCTTCCTTCATAGCATGCCGCCATAGCACACCACCCTGCTTCAACACGATCGGATTTGGCTGGGTGCTCATTTTTCCGCTGCAACACCTTCAGGAACCGTCATTCCTTCGTGGTCAGTGGGTGTAGGCTTCCACCTGCCTCAGTCACCGGCACCGCCACACCGACGTAGCTTCCTCAGGATAGTGGTGAAGTTCTGATGATCTTTTTTTATTCTCAACCGCACCTACGGGCCTTCTAGGATGATTCCTTTGGTGTGTGTACCTTGGTTCCACCTTGCAGCCGTATCTTCCTGTTGCTTACGAAGAACGCAACTGTAACCGAGTTCCACAAAGGGTTCGGGCATTGTTAATTTGGCTCGCACCCTCTGCGTTATCAAAATAACATGTGAATAATTTCAAGAAGGAAATAACTCATAGGTAAACTACGAAACCACATACCATGTTTCCATTGTAAGTCACTGTAGATGAGGAAGTAGGGTCTACGTCTGAAGGTGTTCATCGGCACTTGCCGTCATCCATTTATTCCTCCAACTACCATCACTCGATCACCATTATTCGTCACGGAAAGAGGTCGTTGGAATTTAATCTGAGATTCCTCTCATAGATCTCCTAAAACCCAAGCCCAATCATTGATTAAATATAATAAAAGAGGGGAAAACACGTCACACAATTAATGGGGTTCATTAATGAGTTTAAATAATGAACCTATTAATTCTCCCAGTGGTGTGGTTACACATCCTAAGTGTCAATCCATTAAATGATCTGACATTGCACTATAGTCACACTACTTTTTATCCAACGGTTGTAAAAAAAATTACATGGAGTTATTTTATTAATTTTTTGTAAAGTCCAAGAAAATAACTTTTTGTCTGACCCTTTCCAGTCAATGTTAAGCTTCCCTTAAGTGAATCTCGGCGCTATAGATTCAATGGTTCCCTCCAATTTTTAATCCTACCACCAGTTAAAAAGATATAAAAAGTCACCTGTATGTTAATTGAACATACCTAAAATAAGTTCAAAAATCTATTTTGGGCTCTCCATGCCTTATAATCACATGCCGCCAGTTTTTGCAGACTCACAATAACCCAAAATATTAAAAAAATACATGGAATTTCTAGATCTTTACATGAAAGGCTAAATATTTTATATTGGATTATAATTGGTTTCCCTTTCCATCTATTTTTTGTGATAATACCCAGGCTAAATAAAGAAGATCTGTGATAATGTCCCATAATAATTATAGAAACTAGTTTGTGTTATTATAGTGTGTTTATGATTTTCTTATTCTCCCTATGTGGTTTGGGCTACTGTGTGGTGATGTTAGTGACCGGCTAGGTTGTGTATTATTAAACTTAGTGACATGGGGGTTAGTTAGAATGGATATGATGTGGGTGGTTGTGTGATGTGGTGTGATGAGGTTGTGGAACAGAGGTTGCGGCATAGTGTTTGCAGCATAATGAATTTTTTATTGTTTTTGGTGGTAGCTTATCTTGATAGATCTAATGTATGGTTATGTATAGTCATATGTATTGGGTGATCTAACATGACAACGATGGTGGATCTATGATGTTGTGGTGTTGGTGGTTGTGTTATTTGGGTCAGTTATTTCATTACATGGTTGAGATATTTACCCGATTATCCATCAGACGAACTGTAGTGATAAATTAAAAAAATAGGCTTCTAGAAAAATGAGATGGATAGCGATTGGATGTTTGTTAATTATCTTACTAAATTGAATGAAATAATTTATTATTTAATGTGAAATGAAGTGGTTAGTTAACAAATATGGTGAAACCTAAAACTAAAAGTGGGAAATGTTGTGTAGATTGGTTGGTGTTTTCCTTGTGTTATAAATAGTGGTGGTTGTAGTTGTGATTGTGGATGTGTTGTATGTGATGGTGATGAGGTGTGCATTATTATTTTTGATGTGAAACCCTATGTTGGGTATTGTGTTTTATCTATATACCATGTATATTTATGTTATTTTTATATTCACCCCATCTGAGTTGGATAACATTAAAAATACATAGAGTTTCTAGGTTCTCGGTGTTTCCCTAACACCTAGGATGGTATTACTATGTATGGAAGGCTACCCCTATCCCTTTCTCTTCCTTTAGCTATAGTGATTTGGGTTTGTGTAAGAGATTACCCAGTAGTGATGTGATAGCTCATGCGTCTTTGAGTAAGATGCAATGTGTTTTCCCTGCAGCCTTTGGGTGAGACATGATATGGTGTGATGTGATATGTGGTGGGGTTCATGCATGTAGTAGGAGGTAATGAGTTTAATTTCCTTCACATTCACGATATCCTACTTCTCTGGTTCTGGTTGTGATGTGATGTGTTATCCCAGGTGTCTACAAGAATGATGTGACGTGATCTGTTGTGTGGCCCATGTATCTATAGAAGAGATGTGATGTAATTTCATGTGTGTCCTTGGAATCTATGGGTGGGATGTATTGTGATGTGATGTGATGTGATGTGTGTGAAATTTATGGGATCATAAGACATTCGACATTGGGTTGTGAGAGTGAAAAATCTGTGGGGAATCAGCAGCGGGGTGCCTTTCATTATTATGAACCTGATGCTATATTATTATCATGAATTCATAATTTGTATGTTGATGATAGGTTTTATTAGATTAACTATATAAATTCTAATTGACACTTTTGTTTATTCATCGATGTTTTTGCATTCCCTTTTTACATGTGCACTTGAGGTCTTGATTATTTCTCTATTGAGAATACCATTTATTCTCACCCGCTGTATATAAACTGATTTTTAGGTTCCAAAGAGGACTTTGGGGACTTATCGATGAATTACTCTCTAGGTTGGAGTTTCTACTGAGTTGCTTCTATAGACCTATATTTTGTTATTTAATATAGATAATTTTTTATGTATTAGTTTTATATTATTCATCCATTGTGGGATGGATTTTTTTACCTTTATATTGTATGTTTTATTTGTTTTGTTTTTATATTATATCCCAATCCTTTTTCATTTATAGAGGTTTATTCCTCCCATACTATGATATTTTTATACCCTCAGTGCTAGTTATTAGCCTACGGCCTACTGTAGGTTGGACTTAGGGGTTATCATCTCAATCCCTTCATTATAGAATCATTGGTGGGAAGGGTAGTGGCAAAGTTAATCAAACAATTCCTATATTTGAAGAAAATGATGAACAAGTTATTCATGGTATAGAAAAACATGTACAAAAAGCCTCTCATTTACAAGGATCTCAATTAATATAATAACTTTATCACAATGGTGAAAAACGTACTAAGGAATTTGTTCTTTTGACAGTGTTACAAAGGACATAAGAAACTCATTTTTTTAAGAAAGTGACTACTTATGTTACTATTATGATTGAATTGATTGAGAATATATCAGTTTCTTTGATTGAGAAGTCATTGGATATAACTTCAGAAAAAATATTTGAGGTCAAAGAAGTTCTTTGAGACATATCTTCTCAAGCTAGTAAATATGTGTATGTCCAATCACATGAATTAATTTATGTTAGAGAACCCCCTACAAGGGTTGAGGATGTATCCTAAAAATCTAAGGTTGATTCCATTTTTGAAGCTCATGCTCAAAATATTTTTAAAATACTCTTCTCAATGTTTGATCTACTATAATATGTTGTCATAAAGACTCAAATATAACTTAAGAGATCTAAGAAGGATTTTGAATATTTGATAAGTGCTTCTATTTCCAAAACTGAATATTAATATATATAGATTCAGTATTATAATTTAATGGAAAATTCATTCAATAAGAAATATATTGATTCTTTTAGAAGGGATGTGGTTTTCCATGGTGAAAATATTAAAGGATAAATAGTTTCAAATAATATTTCATTAATATGAAAAGGTTTTTTCCCATAAAATTTGAAATTGTAAAGGGAGTAGGATCCATTTAGGGGAGAGCATCCACATCTGGTTGAGTAGGTTTTGAAGATATTTTGAAAAGTGTAGAGATTTTATCTACTAATATTTCAACTTTGGATGAATGTATTTTGAGTTTTCAGTGTAATAATTTACCCTTACACACACTATTATAAAATCAGAATTTGTTGGTTGATAGGTTGACATCTACAAAACTAGGGGTCAAAATTTTGGTCAACCAATTAAGATAAATCATGCATAGATATGTTCGGTATTCTGATATTGTTCATAATTTTCTAAATCTGAATCCAGAATAATTATTCTATATGAATCATGAATAAATGTCTCTGATGAAGGAGTGGGCAGGCCTAGTGAATCATGATGGCGGAGTTGAGGGTTCTGTAAAATAGTCTCAAATATTCCATAAACTCTGAATCCTTTTACTTATAAGAACTTGAAACTAAACCTTCCTCTCACCCAACAACTTAATCTATTTATCCTTAATCTAATGTTTATTGTAAACTAGGATGATTAATAAAAATATATTCTTTCCCTGTTTTCTAATTCCTTTTTTTGTGTGTTATTTTATGTTTCTAAGCTTATGTTGGAACCAAGGTTGATCTTTTCTAGAAGTTTAATTAGGTTTTTGTTTGTTGTTAATCATCACATGGAAGATAATGGGGTTTTCCAATAAAGGTATCTTACAGTTCAAGATGAAAACAATATTGAAGGTAACATCGTTTCCCATTGTTCGACAAATTATTAAGGTTAAAAATTTATAATATGTATTTCATCGTAAAAAGTGGATTTACTTTAAGGACTTATCAAAATATGAAATATTCATGAGTTTCATGATGATGAGATTCAAAAATTGTGTTTTTGGAAGGATAAATTAAATTTGGTGTTGATCTACACGATAGGGATAGGAATCGCGAAAGGTGATGGTGATCTATGAGATTATGAGAATTAGAGCATCGTGGTGCACTATGGTTTGATAGAAAGATTTGTGACAACATAAAATCAAAATGGGTCATCGCAAATGGAGGTTCTACGTGATGGTGTTTTTGAAAGATCAAGAAAATCATCTAAGATGTGGTGGAATCATTGTAAATGAGTGATCCTATAAATACAAGGCTACCCCTCTTCATTCCCCACAAATATTTACAAGGATAATCTGGAATTGATCTGATTTCATGAATCCAAGGGAGCTTTGTGAAACTGACATTTCATACGAGCATGAGCATTGCAAAAAAAACTTTTTGAGCCTTGACTGATGCCAATGCTTTTGATTAATGAGTGATTCTCAATGAATGGGTATTCCACATTGACTCAGTGAGCTTTGAGAGGGTAGTTTTGTCTTTGATTCTACGGTGCTTCACGAATGTAGTGATCTTTGAGAAATAGAATCACTAAAGGAAGTTTTGAATGTTAGTTTTTATTGAATATAGATTTCAAAGTGAGTCAACTTAGGTATACGATTCAATAAGAGTCTCATGATTGATAGGTAAAAAGTCTTAAATGTCTATCCATTGAAGTGTCCCCCATGTCGATAAACTGAGTTAGTCTTCTCTCAAAGTAGTGATCTAGGGGGAGTCAATAGAAGTGTTTTGAGGGATTTAGTGTGATATCCCTAAAATTTTATAATGGAAGTGTTCCTATCATAGAGTGACTATGTCTGAACTCTGGAATTCCATAACTAGTGAAGTTTAGTTGATTTAGGTATGACTGACAAACTGTCATAATATGCTCCATGGACTATCCCTTAGTGGTGAACCAAGTAAAATTGATGTTTTGGCTCTTTTCATACAGTTTTCTATTTTCTGAACATTTCCTTCATAGAGGTTTAATTGGTTCATAAAATGTGGGGAAATGATTTTTCACTTTTGAAGAAAAAATTGACAACCCGATTGACCTCTCCCATATTAGGGTGTTATGAGGTCCTTCAAGTGGTATTAGAGGTAGGTTAATGGTGTTAAATTTTTCCTTATTTGATGCCATAGAGTACTCAGTTAATGTCAGTGGATCCCCCCACATTGATGGAAGAAACATCCAGATTTGGGAGAATATGATGAGGTCTCATCTAATATCTCTTAGAATAGAAGTACTCTATTATAATCCACAATGGATTCTGGTAACTGATGTAATGGGACTATCTATGACAGAAACATATAGGAAAATTCTTGATGTAGATGAAAAATCACAAAAGTCCCTTACTACAGCACTGTCTGGTAAAATATATCTAAAGGTACTGAGTTTCCCCTTATCCAAGTGTATGTGGGAAAATCTTGATAAAATATATAAAGCTGATAAAAATATAAAGGAGGCTAAAATCCAAGTGTTGTAGATCATATTTGATGATCTGATGATGCATCCTAATGAAAATGAAGAAAATTTTTTCAATCAAATTACAAAAGTCATATGTGAAATTCTACGGCTTGGTGAAGAGATTAATAACATGACATTGTAAAGAAAATATTGACATGTGTTCAGCCTCTTTAAAATCTAAGAGATTCATCCCTAGAAAAAATCGATCATTAAAAACATTCATTGGATGATCTGCTGAGTAGTCTGGTATCATATGAAGTGAGAGTGAAACTAGAGGATGTAACAAGTCATGTAAGCAAGGATATGGCATTCAATGCCATGGAAAAAATTCATATTTTAGGAGATAGTGTTAATAAAGGTAATGAGGAAGATGAAATATTTTTTCTATTTTCCATGAAATTTAAGGGAGGAAAGAGGATATATGAAGGAAATACACCCTTTCCATGTTTTCAATATGGTAGATTTAGGCACACTACCTCTCAGTGCTTAAGTAAGTTCGATGATGATGAATGTGAATCTGTAATGTCATAGAAGCCTTAGAAAAGGTTTTTTTAAAAGGGAGACTTAAAATCAAGAATGAATTTATAGAGAAATAATTGTGTCTATAAAAAATAATATGATGAAAATGATTTTTTTGAGGAATAAGAACCATAGTTTAAATTTTAAATCCATGAATTTATGATGTATACAGTTGAAAATTCTGATCCACAAAAAAAAATCTAGACATAATCAGTCGATTTATGATGTTGACCTCTATATGAAATTTTAGGATTCTCTTGGTGAGATTGAGAATCAAGGAAATATAAGAAAAAAGTGGAGAGAAGTTGTGAAAGATTCCTCAGAATATGTTGATCTACTGGGAGATGGAATTAAATGATTAGAAGAAATAGTAAATTAACACTCAATGAAACAACACAGACCTTATTTTCAGGTATGTTTTTCCTTTCTGGTTGTTTTTTGGATAAAAGAAGAATCTCTGGAAATTTTCTAAGTACACGCCGTGTACTTTCTTGCCGCAGCAGGCCCTGTGCTGTCTGTGTAGTAGTCGTATACACAGCCATGTGGGAGTGACTTGGAGGCCACTTAAAGCGAAGTACGGAAAAGGAGAGTACATGCCATGTACTCCAAAAGTACACGTCATGTACTTTCTTTTTTTCATTAAACGCATCGAGGTCATGTCTAAAGGACAGAAACCACTTATTTTAGGTTTCGTTCATCCGAGAGCACTGAGCATCTAGGGATCTTCGACGAGCCCCCAATCCTTTGTCCTTCCTTCAATTCAAGCACCATTGATTGTGTTGGAAATACATTGGTGAGTTCTCTCTTCTCCTTGAGCCTTGTTTTCCGGTTCCTCTTCTTTTCCAAGTTATTGTGGGTTGAATATTTTGGTTGTTTTCTTAGATCTACAACATTCCAAGGAGATTCAAGCTTTGTGGTTCAAGTATATTGATATCCTAACCCTGAGGTAGGTGGTTTGTGCCTTTCTGTTCGAAGTCATTGAGTTTTATGTGAAAATTCCACCAATACCCTTGAACGGGGTATTGCTTGTTTACTTTTTTTCACCTATTGTTTTCCTAACATGCTTGTATGCATGTGTATAGAATATTTGGATAATAATAGAGTTGATTGTTATGATTTGGATGTGTCTTACCCATTCATGTTCTGTTTATGACCGTTTGTTCCTGTTCAACTTTGCCTGCTCTGCCTGCTTTGTCTAATTCTATGCATGTTGTTGTAGGATGGAGTGCTTGTATTTCTGACATGCTTGATATGTTGTAGACTTTTTATCCAAGTAGTTATATAGTTTTACTTTGGCTATATTTCACTGCTATGCTCGTTGACTTACACAGGGCTATGGGAACCTGGTGTAGTAGATTATAGAGGGAATTGACTAGGTGAGCTTCCTCAGAGAGTCTTTGAGAACTTTTTGCTATAAGGGGGGATTGACCGAGTGAGCATCCTCAAAGAGCCTAGAACCACTTGGGGATATAAGGGTAATTGACTGAGTGAGCTTCCTTAGAGAGTCCTTGATTGCTTTAGACTAAAAGGAGAGAGACTGCGTGAGATTCCTCAGAGAGTCTGTATTTGAATTGAACGACATGGGCTATAAGGGGAATTGACTGAGCGAGCTTCTTCAGAGAGTCCTAGACCTTGGGGATATAAGGAGAATTGACATTTGAACTTCCTCAGAGAGTCCTTGACTACCTTAGACTATGAGGGGAATGGAATATGTGATCTTCCTCAGAGAGTCTTGCTTTACTTTTGACTATAAGGGGATAGACTATGAGCGCTTCCTTGGGGAGTCTTTATTGAATTCCTATACAGAAATAGAGGGGTTAGACCGAGTGTGATGCCCAGAGGGTTGTCTGAAATTTTTAGGTAGGACCAGAGGGGATGGATGTGAGTACTTCCCATAGGGTTACCTAGTTTTGGTTAGTTGTTTGCTTCACTTTTATTGATTGAACTGTGGATTTTTTACTGCTGAGTACTTTCTGGTTTACTATTGACTGTTTACTGTTTACTATTTACTATAATTTACCTATCATATACTCACTAACTATTAAGCACAGATCTTCGGGAGGTTTCCTACTAGGATTTAGTCTCACACCCTGTTTGGTCTATGCTTTTGGGCCCAAACAGATTATATTGTTGCAGGTATAGATAAGGGAAAACACCCTTCTACTTTAGGTACTTGACTTGTTGTGGAGCTGGAGATCATGGGACCAAGCTATGGCTTGTGATGCAGAGCAGTTTATCTATTTATCTTTCTTTTTGTACTTTGGTTTAGTATTATTTGTATTTCATCATTGTGACTTTTTTGGATTCTTTCCTAGAAATATGTATCATCCATTATTTATATATATATGTGCTCCAGTCGTTTTTTTATTCTAGTCTTCTGCTGTTTATTGTTGTTGGATATTTATAGCTTCTTTGATTGTATGTGTTGTTTACTTCCACTATGTACTCTGCCAATGAGGGCATAGTTTCCCCACTATCACGTCCAAGTCCCTCACTGCTATTCGGCAGCCTCTAGCATTCGAGGAAATGCGCTTGAGGCCATGTGACCAACCGGGAACGGGGCACCTCTGGGTGGCTTCCGGAACCAGGGCATTACAAAGTGGTATCAGAGGTTTTCTTTTCTCTTGACTTACTATTTGGAGCCTATATCCAGGGATAGGAAGTAATTGGTACTTGGTGTTAAGTTTTTATAAGGAGTAGCTAACCCATGTATAGGGAAATCCAATCTACCATGTTTAATTGCAATTGTTCTGGTTTTGAAATTTTTACAGTTGATTTGATTTCACCTTGATTCACTCACATGATTTGTGATGTTAATATTCATTTTATTGAGGTTCTATTTTTATTGAAACCTGATGAGATAATGTTATTCCATCTTTCGCATCATATAGGCACCTTCTAGAAATCACATGTCATGCATTTTTTCCATGCCATCTAGGATGCATTAGTGATAGAATGTTGTTGTGATAGATGATGTGTAAATTATGAATGCTATTGTGATAGTTGCCTTGATAGAAATACCTACTGTTTGATAGGGTATTGTTTTTGTATAGATTTGTTAGAATGAATGCCAAACATTGGTTCTTAAGGTGTTATGGGCCCTCATGGACCGGAATTTGGTGGATCATTACTTTTTTTCATGTTATAATATGTATAAGATGCCAAACTTTGATTAGCGGGGAGTATGGGCCCTCATGGACCAGAATTTGGAACTTTCAATGATCATTTCAGTTTTTTCTGGGTTCCGGAGTAGTTTTTGAGGATTACTGTTTAGAAAAACCCAGAATACATGCCGTTTAATGTTAAGTACATGTCGTGTGTTCTTCTGCTCGGGAAGAAATTGTTTTTCTTAAGTACACGTTGTGTACCTTATATACACGCCATGTTGTCTCTAAATCGTGTCATAGGTCGTGTGGGAAGAGACACGGGATGGGAAAAACCTAGAGTGAACATGCCATATATTGTCCATACATGTTGTGTAGTCATGACCCCATGCCCACCCGTGTCACTAACAACACAAGTTGACCGAGTCGTGTCTAATACAGGGCATGTTCCTAATGAACATGTTGTGGAGTATGACCTAGGTACCTGTCCGTGTCATGAATAACATGGTTTGGTGTTACCTTTTCACGTACACGCCATGTCTGCCTTGAACACGTCGTGTGGTATGACTGGGGTAAACGGCCTTGTCACGAACAACACGGGTTGGTGTTATCTTCTCTCATACACACTGTGTCCATCTAAAACACGCTGTGTAGTGTGAGCTGCGTGTCAGGCCGTGTCACTAACAACACAATCCAGGTGATGCTTGTCTAGTACACGCCGTGTAGTAATAGTACATTCCATGTAGTCTTGCCTTAGGAGAGAGCCGTGTGGATTATCCATGTAGAAGGACTCGGGAATGGAAAGGGGACTCATGTACACACCGTGTATGGAGAAAACACGCCATGTGTCTGGGGTGTTACATGACCAGTCTGGATAGGAATACACACCCATGTGAATGACTTCTGGGAACATGTTGTGTAGTAAATGTACACGCCGTGTAGTCATGTTTTGTAAAACTTGAGTGCTTTCTTTCTCTTGTTCCCTTCTTACACTTTTTGTTTTCAGTCCTTGATAATATTGATCTAAGATGTGTGCTTGACTTTAAGGAGTCATGCCACTGAGAAGTCCTCTGGTTCTCTGCCAGTTTCTAGATGGCGATCAGACACCGGACATGGCTGATCAAGGACCACCTGTAGATCCTCCCGTTGTGCCAGCCTTGGCACCAGCCATTGTACCTCATGTAAGAGATGATGCACAGTTCAGGGGGGGATTTTTGAGGATGATGCAGACCTTTCAGGCAGTGCCACCTCCTACCCCATCGGTGGATGATTTGACACGGGTCATCCAACAGTAGCATCCTCCTACTATATAAGGGGATAGAGGACCTCAGGCTAATGAGTCTTGGCTAGAGGCCACACTGACAATTTTCAAGCATCTGGAGATACCTCCATAGAAGAGGGTTAATCTTTCTAGCTATATGCTCTGAAACTCTGCCAAGAGATAGTGGTATGTGGTCTCATAGGCAGGATTCTAGTAGAATATGGCTTGGGATGAGTTTTGGCGCATCTCCTATGATTACTTCTACCTGGAGACCCTGAGGGCCAATTGAGCCCGGGTGTTCATGAGTCTGGTGCAGGGTAGCTTTCTGTTATGGTGTATTCCTATTGCTTCACAGAGCTGCAGCGTTTCATGCCTATTCCAGGACGCGATGAGTTGTTTCTTTCATAGAATTTTGAGGATGGTTTGTGGAAAAACATCCGATCAGAGGTGAACATCTTCAGGTTGACTTCAATATCTTCTATCATCAACCAGGTTCTGATCACAGAGTGCAATATGAAGGATTCTGGAGCTACGAGCCAGGGCATTATGACATCCAGAGTTAGTGCTCCACTAGCTGATAGTAGGAAGTGTCGTAAGGAGGTTGTATGAGAAGATCAGAGCAGGCGGGATACATCTTCTAGTAGCCATGTGGTGTGCTACCAGGGTGGGAGAAGCGGGCATACGAAGCCACGTTGCCCGAGAGACCCAATGGAGTGCCAATCTTGCGGCAAGATGGGTCACCTTCAGTGATTTTGTCTATTCTTCTCACCATTAGCTGGTGACATTGGTTCTTCTATGACTCCTCGTTCGGGAGCATCACCACTAGTTTCTCACCAGTCAGTGAACTGGAGTTATTCCGTTCGTTCAGGCCGAGGTGGAGGTCGTGTCCGTGGAATCCATTCACCCAATTTTTAGTGACATCAGGGTGGATCATCTCAGAGTGGTCAGGAAGGGTCACTGGGCCGTAGTACAGGCCAGACTTTTTCAGTGGATCAGTCCCAGTAGGAGCAGGACCCCAGACCTTCTATCGTTCGAGGTACAATCTTAGTATCCTCAGTTTTAGCTTCTAATCTTTCTGATACAAGGGATTCCCATAGCTTTATATATGTTTCTGTCGTGGATAGAATTGGGCTCTAAAACTTTTCTTCTGCTGATATCTTGATATTGGGCACACCGTTGGGGACTAGAACGGCTAGTGTACGTCAGTGCAGAGAGTTCCCTCTACAGGTCGGTGGATATCACTTCTTATGGGCCCTCTATTTCCTAGAGATTACAGGCTATGATTTCATTCTCATGATGGACTATCTAGTTCCATTCCAAGTATTCATCGACTGTAATCGCCGCAGGGTGAGTTTCATATCACCAAAGGGGGGATCTTTTCTTCATAGGGGCGAATGGGATGTCTAGGCGAGTAGAGCGGGTCCAGAGCATCATGGGTTGGGAGATATTACAGCCCATATTTCTAGTCTTTATCTGGATGACTAGGGGACTTCATAGTTATACTTTCCTCCAGTGGTGGATTGTTTTAGAGATGTCTTTCCAGAGTACTTTTCAGGTTTTCCTCTAGAGTGTGAGGTAGACTTCTCAATTGAGCTTGTTCCAAGAGCGGAACCAGTGTTCATTACTCCTTATAGGATGGCTACACCTGAGTTGCAGGAGCTCAAGAAGTAGTTGGAGGAGTTGCAGGCAAAGGGTTTTATCCAACCTGGTACTTCTCCTTGGGGTTCACCTGTCCTGTTTGCGAAGAAAGTAGATAGTAACCTCTGGCTTTGTGTGGATTATCGAAAGTTGAACCAGTTGATGGTCAAGGACTGATATCCCTTTACTAGGATTGATGATCTCTTTGATCAGCTTCGAGGAGCCCGGGTGTTCTCGAATATTGAACTAAAATCCATTTATCATCATTTGTACGTTAGACCATCAGATATACCTCTTACAGCCTTCAGGAGAATGTATGGTCTATACGAGTTCTTGGTTATGTCGTTCGGCCTCACAAACGTGCCCGCAGTATTCATGGCACTGATGAAATGAGTGTTCCATCCATACTTGGATTCCTTCATGGTGGTCTTTGTGGATTATATCTTTGTGTACTATCACACTTGACATGACCATGCTACCCATCTTGATATTGTTTTGAGTACACTGAGGGAGCATCAGTTATATGCCAAGCTCTAAAAGTGACACATTTGGATGGATCAAATTCACTTCTTGGGTCATGTAATATCAGAGGCAGCAGTATCAGTAGACCCAGAGAAAGTGAGAGTTTTAGTTTCATGGGAGCAGCCGAAGAACTTCATTGAGGTGAGATTTTTTCTATGGCTGGATGAATAATATTGACGTTTCATACAGAACTTTTCATGCTTAGCAACACCACTGGCAGGTCTGACCAATAAGGGGGAAAAGTTCTTATGGTCAGATTCTTGTGAGTCAGCCTTTCAGGAGGTGAAAAGGGAGGTTAACTTCTGCACCGATACTAGTCTTTCCAGATCCAGGAAAGAGTTATACTGTTTACTGTGATGCTTCAGGTATCATTCTAGGATATGTTCTTGTACAGGGTGATGGAGTCATGTTGTATGGGTCTCGGCAGTTGAGGCCACATGGGAGGAATTACCCGATGCATGATCTAAAGTTGGCAGCTGTTGTTCATGCCCAACGTTGTTCGAGACATTATCTTCTAGGAGATAATTTTGTTATTTTTACTGACCACAAGAGTATCAAGTACATATTTACTCAGTGTGATATAAATTTGAGGTAGTGCAGGTGGGTTGAGTACCTAAAGTCCTTTGACTTTGATCTTGACTATACTCCTAGGAAAGGCAACGCAGTAGCTGATGAGTTGAGTAGAACAACTCTGATACAAGAAGTTCAAGAGGCCAGCATGGAGTGGTATCTTATGGTTCTGTTCTCTGAGATGCATTTGGAGGTGCATGACAGACAGGGGCATACTTTTCTTTCTTCTGTAACTGTTACCTATACTCTTCTGGATTTAGTTCGAATGAGGCAGCTATCAGATTCTGAAGGCCTAGTCCTATGGGAAAGAGTGTTAGGAGAGGACCATATTCCTAGATGGACAATAGGATAGGATGAGATCTTGCATTTCTAGGGACACGTATGGGTTCCAGCAGACATACGCGAGGAGCTGATGTGGGATTTTCATTCCTCAATTTGGGCAGTTCATCCTGGCGTCACCAAGATGTATCGTGATCTACACCATTAGTATTAGTGGCCAGGTATGAAGAGTGGCATTGCTGGTTTCGTCATAAGGTGTTCTACTTGTCAGCAGGTGAAGGAAGAGAATCAGTGACCAGAAGGACTCTTACAGCAGTTACCCATCCTCGAGTGGAAGTGAAATGATGTCGTGATGGACTTCGTGACTGGTTTTTCAAGGTCACCTCAAGGGAACAACATGATTTGGTTTTTCATTGACAGACTCACAAAAGTTTCACACTTCTTTCCGATCAAGGAGACCTTCAATGTTGATGATCTAGGATAGTTGTACATCCATGAGATTGTACGTTATGGAGTTCCACACTTTATTGTTTGAGATATGGATGCATGTTTTACTTCTCGGTTCTAGAAGGGGATTTAGAAGGCTTTGGGTACACAGGTACTTTTGAGTACAGCTTACCATCCCCAGACAGATGGCCAGTCCGAGCGTACGATTCAGGTGCTTGAGGATATTCTCCGAGCATGCATTCTGGATTTTGGAGGTTCTTGGGAGAAACATATACCTATTGTGGAGTTTCCCTATAACAATAGTTTTCAATAAACTATTCAGATGTAACCTTATGAGGCTTTGTACGGTAGTCCATGCCGATCACCCTTATGTTGGCTGGAGGTAGGAGAGGCAGCCTTGTTGGGACCTCATTTTGTTCAGGAGACCTCATAGTAGATAGAGTTGATTCATAAGAGGATGGATACTACACAGTCTCAGAATAAGTCTTATGTCGATCAGTGGAGACGACCTCAGGAGTCCGAGGTCGTAGATCATGTTTTCTTGCATGTCACACCAAGGCTGGGACACAGGAGGATTAGGAGACAGGGTAAGCTTTCACCGAGGTAGTTGGACCATTTGAGTTATTGGAGAGAGTTGGTTGGGTTTCCTATAGGTTGCAATTAACTCCGAGGTATTGAGTTATGCACAATGTCTTCCACATTTCTCAACTCCGACGTTACTTTTCAAACCTGTCTCATGTCATTCAACCCGAGGAGGTTGATCTCGAAGTGGATGCATCGTTTGAGGAGCATCCTATCCGGATTTTGGATCACAGTACAAATGTTCTTCGTGGCCGGTCTGTTCCTCTGGTATGATTGCTATGGCAGCACAGGCGAGTACAAGAAGAGAATTGGGAGAGGGTGGCCGATGTACGAGCACAGTGGCTGGAACTATTTGGGGTTTCTTCTTCTACGTTGCACTAAGAAATTCGAGGATGAATTTATTTAAGTGGGGAATTTTTTAAGAACTCGGACCTTATTTTCAGGTATGTTTTTCCTTTCTAGTCGTTTTTAGAGAAAAGAGAAATTTTTGGATACTTTATAAGTACACGTCGTGTACTTTATGAGTACACGCCATTTGCTTTCATGCCACAGCTGGCCATGTGTTGGTTGTATAGTAGTCATATACATGGTCTTGTGGGAGAGACTTGGAGGCCGCTTAAAGTGGAGTATGGAAAAGGTGAGTACATGTTGTGTACTCCAAAAGTACATGTCGTGTACTTTATTTTTTTCATTAAATGCACTAGGGTCACGTCTGACGGACAGAAACCACTTCTTTTAGGCTTCGTTCATCCGAGAGTGTCGAGCATCTATGGATCTTCGACAATCCCCCAATCCTCCATCCGTCCTCCGATTTGAGCATCATTGATTGCATTGGAATCGCATCGGTGAGTTCTCTCTTTTTGTTGAGCCTTGTTTTTCAGTTCCTCTTCTTTTCCAAGTTATCGTGGGTTGAACATTTTGGACTTTTTCTTAGATCTATGACATACCAAGGAGGTTCAAGATTTTTGGTTCAATTATATTGATCTCCTAACCTCTAGGTAGGTGGTTTGTGCCGTTCCGTTTGAATTCATTGAGTTTTATGTGCAAATTCCACCAATGCCCTTGAACGAGGTATTTTGTGTTTACTTTTTTGCCCTTATTATTTTCCTACCATGCTTGTATACCATTGTAGAGTATATTTGGATAATAATAGGGTTAATTGTTATTCTCTGGATTTTTCTTTCCCATACATGTTCTTTTTATGACCGTTCATCTTTGGCTGCTTTGCCTGATTCCATACTTGTTGTTGTAGGATGGAGTGTTAGTATTTCTGACATGCTTGAAATGTTGTAGACTGTTTATCCAAGTAGTTATGTAGGTTTACTTTGGTTATATTACACCACTATGCTCGTTGACTTACACAGGGCCATGAGAACCTGGTGTAATAGACTATAGGGGGAATTGACTGGGTGGGCTTCCTCAAATAGTCTTTGAGAACTTTTGGCTATAAGGGGAGATTGACCGAGTGAGAATCCTCAGAGAGCCTAGAACCACTTGGGGCTATAAGGGGATATGACCGAGTCAGCTTCCTCAGAGAGTCCATGATTGCTTTAGAATAAAAGGGGAGAGACTGTGTGAGCTTCCTCAGAGAGTCTATATTTGAATTGAATGACATGGGCTAAAAGGGGAATTGATCGAGCGAGCTTCCTTAGAGAGTCCTAGACCTTGGGTCTATAAGGGGAATGGACATGTGAGCTTCCTCAGAGATTCCTTGACTTCCTTAGACTATGTGGGGAATGGATTTTTTGATCTTCCTCAAAGATTCTTGCTTTACTTTTGACTATGAGGGGATAGATTGTGAGCACTTCCTCAGAGAGTATTTATTGAATTCCTATATAGAACCAGAGGGGTTAGACCGAATGTGATGCACAGAGGGTTGTCTGTACTTTTTAGGTAGGACCAGAGGGGATGACTGTGAGTACTTCCGAGAGGGTTACCTGCTTGTGGTTATCCATTTGCTTCACTATTTCTTGATTGAACTGTGGATTGTTTACTGGTGAGTACTTTCTTGTTTACTGTTGAATGTTTATTGTTTACTATTTACTTTACTTTACCTGCCATATACTCACAGACTGTTAGGCATAGATCTTCAGGTGGTTGCCTACTGGGATTTAGTCTCACACCTTGTTTGGGTCATGCTTTTGGGCCCAAATAGATTATATTGTTGCAGGTATTGATAAGGGCAAGCGCCCTTCTACTTCAGGTACTTGACTTGCTGTGGAGATGAAGATCATGGGACCAAGATATGGCTTACGATGATGAGGAGTTTATCTATTTATCATTCTTTTTATACTTTGGTTTAGTACTATTTGTATTCTAGCATTGTGACCTGTTTGGGTTCTTTCCTAGACATATGTATCATGCATCATTTATATATATGTGCTCTAATTGTTTTATTATACCAGTCTTCCGCTGTTTACTGTTGTTGAATATTTATTACTTCTACGATTGTATGTGTTGTTTACTTCCATTGTGTACTCTTCCAATGAGGGAATAGTTTCCCCACTATCACACCCAAGGCCCTTGCTCCTAGTCGGCAGCCTATGGAGTTTGGGGAAATGCATTTGAGGCCATGTGACCAACCGGGTACGGGGAGCCTCTGGGTGGATTCCGAAATCAGGATGTTACACTCAACATACTTTGAAAGATCAAAAGATATAGTACAACATAAGATCAGAATTGAAGAATAGGAAAAGGTCTTCAAGGACCTTACATCTAGACTGGTGGATAAGTCTATGACTATTGAGGGACTTGAAGAAGAATTTGTTACCCTTATGAGTAAATGTGAAAGTTAATTCAACTCAATATAAATTCAGAACAATATAAATTATGAAATATTCTCATATGCTGAGATTCTAGAGAGAGCTAAGCATGGTTATGAAGGGGTAGAGAATACTTTTAATGATCAAAGATTCACATTCATGGGAAAAAGTGGAATTATATGTGATGATAAAACATCAAATTATGGAAATAAAATAGTATAAAATAAAGGAAAGCTGAAAGTTGTACATATCACAAAGTCACAATAAGTCATAATAAATAATGTCTCAAATAAAAATGAAAGGAAAATCAACAAATATCCCCAGGTATCCAAAAATGATTGATAGTCAAAATATTTTCCTAAGGAAGAGGAAATGAAGAGGAATATAATTGAGTAGATGTTTCCTCTTGTGAAATGTCAATTTTGCAGCTATCTAGGTCAAACCATATCATACTGTGAATAGGAAAAGAACAATTTGAATGGGGAAGAGCTAGTAAGTCAATAAACATTAATGAATTCTTATCACATATCTTATAAAAGAAATATATTTTATGGATATTTCATTCACTAATCTAACATTTTCCACAAATCTATTCATTTCAGGTAGAGGAAAGGTGGAAATGATACCTACAGAACTCAGAGACAAGAAAATAATTTCCAAATAGATGATGTTTCTCTTATAAATAGGTTTTATCCTCTAGAAGAAAAATATGAGTATGCTTAACCAATAAATATGGAAAATAGATTGTAAATACCATATTTATCTTCTACTCAATCAAATATTTCATGGAAGGAAAAAAATAATGTTGATTAATCCAATCCTTCAGAAGTCTCTCTCAAATATACAAATAACAGTCACACCTGGATTCTTCATTGAGGATACTCATCCCATATAATGGTAAATGAAGACCTATTAATGAATTTTAAGAAAATGGTTAATGTGTAAAGACCTATAAATTTCAAGGAAATTTTTTTATTAAATTCTTTGGGATTTTACGAGTGTGCAGTTTCTGACGGCACCTGATTCCGAGGTCCAGTGTGCCTGAAATCAATTTCCAAAGTTTAGCTCAGGTACGTTCATTGAACAAGCGAGCGTATTTTTTATAACATTTGAACTGGTGCTCGAAATCGAAATTTGAGGGCACCGTTGAAACCGAAATACCGGTAATTTCTTAAGAAGACCCTTTCTGGAGTTGCGTTTACTCAGGAGGTGTTGTTAAATAATTGGGTTAACTAAAGAGTGAAATAAAAATTTGTGCTACAAATTTTATTTATATTCTAATAGTTAACCTATGCATGGGAGTTGAGTGGGACCCACTAAAGTCCTAACACTTGGTACGATATTAGTGATGTGGGGCCCACACGATCCCCACCCCTTCAAATCCCATAAACCCCCTCTTTAAGGTTGGAAACCCCCCATAAATTCTTGACTTTCCCTCTTCTCTTTTATTGAATGCCAACACACCCTATTCAATTAATTGAAACTCATTAATTAATTGTATTATACATTTTGAATTTTAAAAAAATGTTGGAATGTGTGTGAATAAAATAAGACAAAGTCTTATTTTATTTTTGGGGTTGATCCGTTGTGTGGAATAGAGGAGAGAACTCTTGTGGTCTTGAATATCTTCTTCTTCCCCGTTGAAGAACGTGAAGAACGCCGAAGCACCAAGGAGTGATCGACGTGCCATTCTTCTCCTCTCCTCAGCCGGTGTGAGATGCCATTCACCTTGGACATACGCAGACGTCCTCAACCCCAACACCATCTTTGACATCGTTTTTGAGGTAGGGAATTTTTTTCGTTTAAGATTAATTTACGTTCCTCGTTGTTGTTTATTAATCCGCCTATTATCGAATTAACGGGAGGAGGTCGGACCGCACAAACACAACTGACCCTCCTCCCCATTATTGTTGATTATTCTATATGGATTGGAATGGAGGTAACGCGGTGTCATCGCACCACGTGGGAACGAGGGAACCGCGGCCGGAGCGGGCTGCGGCGAAGAAGCGCGGCGTCGTCGGTCCGTGCTGAAGCCGAAGAACCTGCGGCCAAGGTCGGGCCGCGGCGGAGGGGCGCGGCGCCGTCGCGCCGCACCGAAGCTTCAAGAAGGGTCGCGGCTAGGGCGGGCCGCGGTCGGGGCAGTCCGTGGCGGAAGGGCCTGGCACCGTCGCGTCGTGCCAGACGGATGAGGTTCGTGGCCTAAGTCGCGGTTGTGCATGGGAGGGCGGACGGATCTACCGAACGCCGGCGCTTCAGAAGGGCGGGACCACGAGGTCCCGCGGCGGCACACCAGCCGGCCAACCGGGTCAAACGTTCGGAATTCTGGGGGTCGTAACCCCCGGTGACGGACAGTGCGGTCCCCCCACGTGGGGGCCGCCATTACAAAATGAGGGGGCAGCGCCCCCCCCCCCCCCCCCCCCCCCCCCCCCTTCACGCCACTCGGTCACGGACTAAGCGCCCAGCCAAGTCGGGCCGCTCGCGCTAGGCCAGGGCGCCCAGCCGCTGGGCCTGGCCGCACCCAAGGGGGATAGACCCGGACCAGGTTCGGGTCGACCCAGTTCGGGCCGACCCATGGGGTCTTGGGCCGGGTCGGTCCAGGCACAAAACCCACCTAAAATCGGACAGTTTCGTTTAAACGCATGTAACTTGGGTTACGGACCTCCGATCGATGCACCGTCAGTTGCGTTGGGATCCTCGGATCGAGGAAGTTGTTTCAGTATATTACACTCAAGGTTTCGGGTAACATTGGGTATGACCGGGTTGGTTCCAACACGAAACCAACCGGGCCTTCGGAGCAGAAATGCTTATAACTTGTGCTCCGGATGTCCGAATGATGTGGCGTCGACTTTGTTGGATTCCTCTTAGTGAGACAGTTCTTTTGGCTTACTCCACTCGAGGTTTGGATGCATTTGGAATATGGTCGGGTTGGTTTTGACTTAAAAACCAACCGGGCCCTGGGATGAAAAATCCAATAACTCTCAGACCGGGCGTCTGATTGATGCGTCGTCTATCGCGTTGAGATCCTTTTTACGAGATGGAACTTTGGGATACATCAACTCCGGACTTCATGTCAGTTGATGTATCAACCCCCTTGTCTCGTGAAGCAGACCCTCCCAGAAACGAGCATGTTGTGTGCCGAAACCCTAGAGCTAGTTGCAGCGAAGATGACTTCCGTACTAGGATCCTCTGTGGGTTCTACGAGGATGACTACCGTACTAGGATCCTCCATGGGTTCGAGGAGGAATACTACCGTAATGGGATCCTCTGTGGGTTCGACGAGGACGACTACCGTACTGGGATCCTCCATGGGTTCGACGAGGACGACTACCTTACTGGGATCCTCCGTGGGTTCGACAAGGACAACTACTGTACTGGAATCCTCCGTGGGTTCGACGAGGATGACTACTATACTGGGATCATCCATGGGTTCGACTACCATGCTGGGATCCTCCGTGGGTTCGATGATGATGACTACTATACCTGAATCCTCCATGGGTTCGGCAGCGATGACTACTATACTTGAATCCTACATGGGTTCGGCAGAGGAGATGATTCAGAGGATATATATAATCAACTCCATCCCTCATCGTACGTAGTATAACTGTGTGAGCTGAGACTTAACTTACAATTATAATCATCGATGTGATTGTTATGTTTTCCTGTGTGGATTGGGTTGTTAATTCCTATGTGGAATGGAATTATGTTTTCTTGTGTGGATTGGGTTGTACTTGGGCTCGTGTGCTAGAGCCGAGCTAGAATTGATGACTTAGGTATATGTATGGGCATATACCTAAGTAGAGTTAGTTTATCCTTCGTAGATTCTGGGAGACCTTAGGGGGTCTCGGGGTCCCTACTGAGTAGCGTATACTCACCCCTGCATGGGCTATGCCCGCACTACGTTGTGTTGGATGCAGACGATGGACAATGCTGATCAAGGTAGGAGCTCGTGGAGTTGGACAGTACCTAGAGGTGGATCACTGGACGAGACGTACAAGGAGCGGATGGCTAGAGCCGAGGAGCTGAGGAGACTATTTGTACCCACCCTTCAGGTGGGATTTCCAGTGGACAGCTCGGTGTTTCTGCTTTACTTTTCTGCTGTTGTACCCTCTTTTCAGTTGTACTTTGCTTACAGTTGGGTTTGTATACTGGCCCATTTACTTTTCAGCACTTACTTCTGTTTTCAGTTTACTTAGTGTTTACTTCAGTTTGCATAATCTGTGGTGTTTTTTTCTATTATAAAGGCAATGACTGCCCTTTTATCGGGATTTACACCTTTGGTGCTAGTCGTTAGCCCCTGGCCTATGAAAGGCGGACTTGGGGTAGTCACGGCACGGGTCTCGAGGAGGGGTCGTGACAAATTAGTATGAGAGGATTTCGGTTCTACTATAGAACTTAGGACTCTGATCTTTCTCTACGTGAAGCAATAGTGTTAAGGGTATTGAGTGTGGTTATCAGTCCAGGGAGTCCAGTATTGGTTTTCCGGCTGACGTATCCATACACCAGGACCCTGACTTCTGAATTCCGACTCAGTGCATGAAAATATTGACTTCATGTGTGTTTCAGAATTTTTCTTTGTGATTACTTTGTGTCATCTCACCAGGTATACTGTATTGACCATGGCACACCTGTTTCTTTTCAAGATGGACCCACGACAGTATCTAGCTAGGGTTCTGAGTGTTGTATGAGACGATATCCCATCGAGCAACGAGGCCTCGATGTAGGGCCCTATTACAGCGGGGGCACCGGTGGTACCATTACCCGCCGATCCACCGATGCCACCAGCCCCAGCCGCTGAGAGTGCACGTCGCCTTAGTGCACTGCACGAGTTTCAGCGTCAGAGACCGCCCAGGTTCCATAGGGAGACGGACCCTCAGGCAGTTGAGGATTGGCTGGAGTCTATTGTTCGAGTCTTCAGGTTAGTAGGGACACCAGCTGACCACATGGTGATCCTTTCGGTGAGTCTTCTGCATGCGGTAGTAGATAGTTGGTGGAGCCTGATGCTCCAGCTGCACGACGAGGCATCACTTCTTTGGACGGACTTCGAGAGACTCTTCCGCTCAGAGTTAGTTCCATCCACCCTCTGTGCGGTGCACATTCAAGAGTTACTACAGCTGCGGCATGGCAGCATGACTGTGGCCCAGTACTCGATGAGGTTTACTGATCTCTTGTGCTACTCCACAGATATGGTATGGGACCCGTTCTTCAGGGCCCGGACCTTCGATCAGGGACTGAAGCATGAGATCAGAGCTTCGATGATATCCCTCAACATCCTGAAGTAGGCGGGGGTGTTGGAGAGAGCCCTTCTAATGGAGAGTTTTCTCACCGAGCAGTCACCAGCGGTGAGACCCTCCGGAGGACGACCCGTATCTGAGTCTTCTCTAACTGGCAGTAGATAGTTGACGCAGAGGTCCAAGCAGGCCAGACCATCAGATGATCAATATTAAGAAGCATATTTGATTGTACAGGGAACACGAAGGAGATCCAGCCACACAAGGAGCAGGCAGTGCTATGCATGTGGCGGGCAGGGTCACATGGCTCGAGACTGCCTGACCCGTCCTGCAGATGAGCAGCAGGCAGTAGCAGGACCTCCCAGGAAGAGGTTCGACCATGGCGGTCCACAGGGAGCAGGCGGACGAGGCAGAGGAGCTGGCTGAGCGGCGGGTGGTGAGAGATGCTTTGAGGCCCTACCACCACCACCACCAAGGAGACCACCTTGACCGCAAGGAACGGTTGGAAAGGGGAGATCTCAGCTTCAGGAAGATAAGGCTTACAACCATGGAGCTTCGGGAGCAGATGGACAGGAGCGGGACTAGCTCCAGTTATGGAGACTTTTTTTCAGGTTTGTTCTAGCTTTGTTGATGTTTTGTTTGTGGATGTTTTGTGTCTTTGTACCTTGACCTGCAGTAATAAAAGAAACTTGTTCTTGTAACGTTTTCTTCCCTGTCATCTTTATGTAGTGGATACTGAGAGGTTCCGGTTAAAACCGTTGACTTGACCCTCACTTTTGAGATTCCTACTGGGGGAGACCTAGTGACCACACACTGCTGCCGACAGTGTGACTCAACCCTTGGAGGTGAGAGTAACGGTTGGATATCTTGGTAGTAGTGTCGAGGCCTTACGACGTCATCCATGGCATGGAATAGTATCATTCATGTCAGGATTGACTGTATTAGGAAAAGAACGTGGTTCATCCAGGGGATGAGACTAGATTTCTCTTATCATCAAAGAAGAAATCTTAGCAGCTCTTGTAGGACCAGAGAAGGTTCAAGACATCCAGGAGCGGATGAGGACAGCTTAGAGCCGATAGAAGTCTTATGCTGATAGGAGGCGGAGACCACTAGAGTTCGAGGATGGTGACCTCGTTTTCTTACGGGTCTCACCTCGATGTGGATTATGGAGATTTTTCCAGGGCGACAAGTTATCTTCGAGTTTCTTCAGACCGTTCCAGGTTCTCCGCAGGATAGGAGAGGTGGCTTATCATCTGGCTCTACCACCTCAGTTGCACTGGGTACACGACGGCTTCCACGTATCTCAGTTGAGAAGATATGTGCACGACTCGACGCATATCATCGACCATGGGGAGCTGGACATTGATGATGGGGCGACTTTTGCAGAGGTCCTAGTGGAGATCGAGGATCGACAGAAGCAGGTCCTTTGTGGCCAGTCAATTCCACTTGTGCGCATCAGGTGGCAGCACGGAAACCTCCAGGAGAGCACTTGGGAGCGGGAGGCTTAGATGCGTGCTCAGTACCCACATTTGTTTCCCTAGTTTGTGATGTATCTTTACAGGGATGTAAAGAACTGAGGTGGGAGTAATGTAAAGACCCGTAAATTTAAAGGAAAATTTTTTCTTAAATTCCTTGGGATTTTACGAGTGTGCAGTTTCTGACGGCACCTGATTCCGTGGCCCGGTGTGCCCGAAAACAATTTCTGAATTTTAGCTCGAGTACGTTCAGTGAACAAGCGAGCGGGTTTTTTCTAACTTTTGAACCGGTGCTCGGAATCGAAATCTGATGGAACCGTTGAAACCACAATGCCGGTAATTTCTTAAGAATACCCTTCCTGGATTTTCTTTTTCTCGGGACGTGTTGTTAAATAATTGGGTTAACTAAAGAGTGAAATAAAAATTTGCGCTACAAATTTTATTTCTATTCTAATAGTTAACCTATGCATGGGAGTTGAGTGGGACCCACTAAAGTCCTAAAACTTGGAAGGATATTAGTGAGGTGGGGCCCACATGATCCCCACCCCTTCAAATCCCCTAAACCCCCTCTTTAAGGTTGGAAACCCCCCATAAATTCTTGAATTTCCCTCTTCTATTTTATTAAATGCCAACACACCCTATTCAATTAATTGAAACTCATTAATTAATTGTATTAGACATTTTGAATTTTAAAAAAATGTTGGCATGTGTGTGAATAAAATAAGAAAAAGTATTATTTTATTTTTGGGGTTGATCTGTTGTGTGGAATAGAGGAGATAACTCTTGTGGTCTTGAAGATCTTCTTCTTCCCCGTTGAAGAACGTGAAGAACGTCGGGGCACCAAGGAGTGATCGACATGCCATTCTTCTCCTCTCCGCAGCCAGTGTGAGACGCCATTCACCTTGGACGTACACCGACGTCGTCAACCCCAACATCGTCTTTGACATCATTGTTGAGGTAGGGAATTGTTTTACGTTTAATATTAATTTACATTCCTCGTTGTTGTTTATTAAGCTACCTGTTATTGAATTAACGGGAGGAGGCCGGACCGCACAAACACGACCGACCCTCCTCCCCATTGTTGTTGATTATTCGCTATGGAATGGAATGGAGGTAACGCGGTGTCGTCACACCATGCGGGAACGACGGAACGACGGCTGGAGTAGGCCGCGACGAAGAAGCGTGGCGACGTCGCGCTGCACCGAAGCCGAAGAACCTGCGGCCAAGGTCGGGCCACGGCAGAGGGGTGCGGCGCCGTCGCACCACGCCGGACGGACGAGGGTTGCGGCCTAAGTCGCGGCTGTGCAGTGGAGGGCGGACGGATCTGCCGGTCCTCGGCGATTCAGAAGGGTGGGATTGCGGGGTCCCGCGGCGGCACACCGGCCGGCCAACCGGGATGGCCGTTTGGAATTCCGGGGGTCGTAACCCCAAGTGGCGGACAGGGCAGTCCCCCCACGTGGGGGCCGCCGTTACAAAGCGAGGGGGCAGCACCCCCCCCCCCCCCCTTCACGCCACTTGGGCGCCTAGCTGCTAGGCCGGGCTGCGCCCATGTAGGCTGAACCCGGACCCGGGTCGGGTCGACCCGGTTCGGACCAACCCAGGGGGTCTTGGGTCGGGTCGGTCCGGGCCCACAACCCCCTAAAATCAGACAGTTTTGTTTAAACACCCGTAACATGGGCTACGGACCTCAAATCGATGCACCGTCAGTTGCATTGGGATCCTTAGATCGAGACGGTCGTTTCGGTATATTACAATCAAGGTTTCGGGGAACTTTGGGTATGGCCGGGTTGGTTCGAACACGAAACCAACCGGGCCTTCGAAGCGGAAACGCTTATAACTTGAGCTCCGAATGTCCGAATGACGTGACGTCGACTTTGTTGGATTCCTCTTAGTGAGACGGTTCTTTTTCATTACTCCACTCGAGGTTTGGATGCAGTTGGAGTACGATCGGGTTGGTTTTGAATTAAAAACCAACTGGGCCCCTAAGACGAAAAAGCCAATTACTCTCAGACCGGGCGTCTGATTGACGCGCCGTCTGTTCCGTTGAGATCCCTTTTATGAGGCGGAACTTTGGGATACATCAACTCTGGACTTCATGTCAGTTTATGTATCGAACCCCTTGGCTCGTGAAGCGGACCCTCCCGGAAACGAGCATGATGTGTGCGGAAACCCTAGAGCTGGCTGCGGTGAAAATGACTTCCATACTAGGATCCTCCGTGGGTTCGACGAGGACGACTACCATACTAGGATCCTCCGTGGGTTCGACGGGGAGGATTACCGTACTGGGATCCTCTGTGGGTTCGACGAGGATGACTATCGTACTGGGATCCTCCGTGGGTTCGATGAGGATGACTATCGTACTGGGATCCTCCGTGGGTTCGACGAGGATGACTACCATACTGGGATCCTCCGTGGGTTCGACGAGGAGGACTACTATACTGGAATCCTGCGTGGGTTCGACGAGGACGACTACTATACTGGGATCCTCTGTGGGTTCGACTACCGTGCTGGGATCCTCCGTGGGTTCGATGACGATGACTATTATACTTGAATCCTCCGTGGGTTCGACAGCAACAACTACTATACTTGAATCCTATGTGGGTTCGGCATAGGAGATGATTCAGAGGCTACATGTAATCAACTCCATCCCTATTCGTAAGTAGTATACCTATGTGAGCTGAGCCTTAACTTACAATCAGAGTCATCGATATGATTGTTATGTTTTCATGTGTGGATTGGGTTGTGAATTCCTATGTGGAATAGAATTATGTTTTCCTATGTTGACTGGGTTGTACTTGGGCTCGTGTGCTGGAGCCGAGCTGGAATTGATGACTTAGTTATATGTATGGGCATATACCTAAGTAGAGTTAGTTTATCCTTCGTGGATTCTGGGAGACCTTCGGGGGTCTCGGGGTCCCTACTGAGTAGCCTATACTCACCCCTACATGGTCTATTCCCGCACTACGTTGTGTTGGATGCAGACGACGGACAACACTGATCGAGGTAGGAGCTCATGGAGCTGGACAGTACCTAGAGGTGGATCACTGGACGAGACGTACATGGATCGGATGGCTGGATCCGAGGAGCTGAGGAGACTATCTCTACCCACCCTTCAGGTGTGATTTCCAGTGGACGGCTCAGTGTTGCTACTTTACTTTTCTGCTGTTGTACTCTCTTTTCAGATGTACTTTGCTTACAGTTGGGTTTGTATACTGGCCCATTTACTTTTCAGCACTTACTTCTGTTTTCAGTTTACTTAGTGTTTACTTCAGTTTGCGTACTCTGTGGTGTTTGTTTTCTTTTATAAAGTCAATGTCTTCCCTTTTATCAGGATTTGCAACTTTGGTGCTAGTCACCAGCCCCTGGCCTATGGAAGGCGGGCTTGGGGTAGTCACAGCACGGGTCCCGAGGACGGGTCGTGACATAATGGAACAGTATGGTTTGGTAAATATGGTTCTTTTAAGATCAAAGGTAGTGTAAGTACTAAACTGGATAATAGAGATACAAAGAAAACTGAAGTTCTCTTTGTAGATGGCCTATGTCACAATCATCTAAGTGTGGGTTAACCATGTGACTCAGTATTGATGGTTAAATTTAATCAAAATGGTTTCACTATCATAATAAATATAGGGAATTCTCTTGTAAATCATGTAAAATATATGGTAACATATATCAGGTTGATAGTTAAGAGAACATTTGTTACATGACAGTTAAAGAAGAAAACAACTCGTCGCACTAGAGGTTGGGACACATTGATCAAAAAGACATGGAAAAGATATATAATCTAATGATAGCCATGAATATCTGCAATCAAAAGTGTTAACAAAAAAATACTTCTGATGATTTCATAAAATGGTAGTTGTTTTGTAATTCATATCAGTTAAGGAAGCAAAGAGAATCAAATATTATAAATCTCATCCGTACATATGTATATGTTCGGATAAATGTTGTTGGAACATATAGCTAAAGGTACTTAATTATTTTGATCTATGATTATAGTAGAATGTCTTGTGTTATGGCTATATATAGGAAATGGAAAGTAATTGCTTACATGAAATTATATCAATGAATAGATGATAATGATATTGGGTGGACAATCAATGTTCTAAGGTGTGAAAATGGAGGGTAATACACATCCATTGTGTTTGAAAATTACTTGTAGAAACATGGAATACAACATAAGGTGGTTGTTTTGATAACCCCATAAGAAAATGGATTTATTGAGAACATGAATTGATAGGTGAACAATATGGACATAACAATGCAGATTGAGAGTCATATCTATCACCGTTACTGGAAAGAGGTTTTTCAATATGCAGTGTATAATCAGAATTGAATAGGGCTTCATATGGGAGAAACCAAGGCAACATCTGAGTTGTGGCATGGAAGTAATCCCACTTTGAAGTATTTTCATATTTTTGAAAGTAAATTTTTCATTCAAAATAAAGAAAGAAATCAAGGTAAGTATTGTGATGCTACCAAAGAAAGAATATTCCTTAGATTCTCAATAAATAGAAAAGCCTAAAAATGTTTCAATACGTACCTTATAAGAATTGTTGAAAGTAGTGATTTCAAGATCATTTAAGATATGACCATAAGTACCTTGAGGGGATCTTATACTAATTTTATTGAAGTTGTAGAAGATAGTGGACATGGAATAGATTCAAATGAATTAGTAGATGAAGTAGTGAAAAATATTTAGAGGTGACAACATGTTGTTGATTCTGAAGAAGAATCATATGAGGAAACCATGGAAGAAATAAATTCTTATGAACCTCATAGAAGAAATTGAAGAGAAGAAATTTATCAATCTGACATCATTAGGTATTGGATATCACCCACACATACTAGGAGAATGATAAATAATACACAATCTACCATCTTATCAATTGTGTAACAAACATAATTTGAATAAGATTCAAAATATGAATCAGAGGTGAAATCCATAAATGAAGAGTTAGATCAGATTCATATGAACCAAACATTGGATCTTTTAAAGGGACCCAAAATCACAATGTGATTGGTAAAAAGTGTATTTTCAAGAATAAATTCGATGATCATGGTAATTTTATCCTAAATAAGGTACGATTGGTGTGTAAAGGATATTCATAGATTGAATGTGTTGATGTTGAAGAAAATTTTGGTCTGATAGCTAGACTAGATTCAATCGGAAATTTTATTTCATTGGAAATTCAAAGAGGATACAGATTCCATAAAATGGATTTCAAAATAGATTTCTTGAATGGTATTCTTGAATAAGAAGTCTACATTGAACAACCAGTGGGTTTTTTTCTTGTTAATGATGACATGAATGTATTAATATTTAATGAGGCACTATATCTTTTGAAAGAGGTACCACGAGTATGGTACTCTCAGCTGAATTATTATCTAAAGAATCTTGAATTTAAAAGAGGAGAAGTGGATCACAATCTCTATGTAAAGAATTCTAAGAACTATCAATTCATGATACTGGTGTACATATATGATATTATATTTTCTGGAGGAAGGAAGGGATTGGTGTATTAATTTTCCAATCACATGAAATTATAATTTTAAATTTCTATGGTTGGTAAACTCACATATTTCTTGGGGATACAAGTGATTCATAGGAAACACCAAACTTTTTTCCTCAAGAAAATTATTCCAGAGAGTTGCTGAAGAAATTCAATATTCATGACTCCAAGCCAATGTCACTTCATATTTCAGTTAGGACAAAATAGGGAAAGCGTGAGGATGGGACATCTGTAGATCCCATATTGTTCAATATAATCATTAGATTCTTATTGTATCTGACACTAACACAGGTAGATATGGACTTTATAAAATTATTAGTGGACCTATTTCAAATTAATACGAAGGAAGAACATATAGGGGTAGTGAAAAAAAACATGATGTATAATCAAGGTACTCATAATTATGTCTTATACTTTCCTACAGGAAGAGATAGTGAGCTATAATATTTTTTTTATTGAGTGGGTTGGGTATGTTGTTGATTTAAAGTCCACAAGTAGTGGAGATTTCTTTATTGGAAAGAAATGTTTGGGATGGTTGATTAAGAAATATTAAATTACTTCTCTTAGTACTGATGAAGTTGAGTATATCTATATTATAAAGACTTGCACTCATCTATTATAGATGAAGAAACAACTGATTGATATTAGTGATGAGTTGAAACAACCAATGGTGATTCACTTTGATAATAAGATTGTTATGGATCTTATGAAGAATCATATTAATCATTCTCATACAAAAAATATTTAAATTAGATATCACTTCATCAAGTAATAAGTTTAACAAGTCATGATTAAAATGGATCATGTTGGAACTAATGACCAAGTGGCTGACATTCTGAACAATCCATTGGCAGTTCATGTGTATGAGAAACATCGATTGAACCCCAGTGTTCAACCACCTCTCAGTGCATGAGGTGGTCATAGATGATCCTGTATCCCCAGTTGTGTTAACTATTTTAATATTTTTGTGAAAATGATGCAGGTTTATGGGGGACATAAAATCTAGGGGGAGTGTTTTTTTTTATCTTTATAAGTAAAAATCTGGTTCATTGGGTTTGTTTACAAAGAGATA
Source organism: Viscum album (assembly GCA_963277665.1). Taxonomy (NCBI): domain Eukaryota; kingdom Viridiplantae; phylum Streptophyta; class Magnoliopsida; order Santalales; family Viscaceae; genus Viscum; species Viscum album. The sequence goes on along the minus strand of OY728145.1, from coordinate 438,884,704 downwards.
TAATGAAGAAATAGAGAAATTCAATATTACTAAGGAATATAATTGGTAGAAAATGGAGGGAATGATAATGGAGAAAAAAATCGGTGTTATGAGGAAACAGTCAGAGCTTTTTTTGAATAAAAGGAAAGTTCATTAAAAATAGAGATCAGCGGAAGTACAAGCGTAAAGCCATGAAGGAAAGTGGTCCATCCAGAGATGGTCATAATCAAGAGGGCCAGAGGCTGCCAGCTGGTGGGAATCATTATTCCCTTCCCTTCTAATGAAGAAGAATGTGTGGTAAATGAAACAGTGATAGAGAGAGTGGATTTTCCAGATGAGGGGGCCAAAAGATTGAAGGTCGTCGTCATTTCGGTTGATGGCATTGATAATAGTGAGACAGTTCGACTCAAGGTGGATCCTCTCCCATCCACGATATTTGGAAAACATCAGCCTGGCATGGATGACAGCGGCTTCGGAAACAACAGGCTCCCAAAGAGGGCGATGGGATTCATGTTTGGCTGCAATGATTTGACCCAAATGATCATAGTCTAGTAGACCAAGGATGACAGGACCATCCTTGGGGAGATACACATCCACATTAATCTTGAGGATCCCTTCTAGTGGAATACACAAATGGGAGGAAGGGGAAAGGGATCTAAAGGGCTTCTGTTGACTAGAGTGATGCTGCCAGCCCTCAATCCAGGATGATGCCTGTTCAATCCAGAAATCCAAAGGGATGAAGACATGGTTGAACACAGCATCGTTACAACGAACCCAAATGATCTAATCCATGATGCAAAGTGATCCCGCCAAGTTCGGCGAAGAGGAAGAGCACCAACGCCTCAGGAGCGAGGGGAGGTCAGAGGCCAAATCCAGTGAAGAATCTGCGAATGAGCCTCATTTGTTCTAAATCTCCATTTCCCCCAGACATTGGATGATATCATGGAGGGGGGATTCTGGAACACCCAGGAAGAAGGGGCAGAACATGTCACTGGAGAAATTTTAGAAGGAAATGAGGATCATGGTAGGGAGGATGCCCGAGCACACCTGCCACCAGAAGTGGAGGATTTTGGGGGGGACGTTGAGCTTACATAAGGAATCCCATGGCCCCCCTTCCCTTACGTCTAACTGAGTACAAAGAGCGGCTCGATAGCCGTATTTCACCATATAGGCTCCCGAGATGTCATTGATCTAGAAGAGGTGGTCAGGGCCTGCATCTGGAACACAGGGGATACTCTGGATAATCCTTTTGTCTCTTTAATTGAACCATGAGTGAAGCTTTTCCATGCACCACCCATTCCCATGATCAGAAAACAGGCACCGGACGGTGGCACCTTTGAGCCCAGGTTGGGCTGGTGATGATGCCCACCTACCATCCTTATCAATCAGCCAGGGGTCCATCCAGATAGAAACAGATGAATCATTCCCAATCCTCCAACCCATCCCTCTCTCCAGGAGGCCATGGGAGCCCCAGACACTTCTCTAGAGGAAGCTGGGTTAGGGGCCAAGAGATGAATCCTGTAAATCCTTGTGGGGAAAGTACATAGCATAGATAACTCATGAACAGAGAGATGATAGGTGGTTAATAAGGTTTCATCCTTGCTTTTCCAACAATGCATCATTAAAGTGGAAGAGGTCCCGAAAACCCATTCCTCCCTCAGATTTTGGCTGGTAGAGATTTTTCCATGCGATCCAGTCGGTTTTATTCCTTCCATTGTTTTTCCCCCACCATAAGTTTGTTGTGCACGAGTGGATCTAGTTGACAACAATAGCAGGAAGCTTAAATAGGGACATAAAGTAGCTAGGATTAGATTGAAGGGTATCCTTTATGAGGGTTTCCTTGCCGGATTTGGAAATTCTTTTTGGAGTCCATCCTTGGATTTTTTTCTCTATTCTATCAAGAAAAAATGCGAAGATTTATTTTTTGGATCGTCTGATCACTATGGTTAGCCTGAGGTACTTCTAATGCTTCTCGACCATATGAATTCATGAAACGGCACAAATCTCTTCTCTTTTGTAAAGTGGGACCCCATAGCTGAAGGAGATTTCTGACTTTCCATGATTGATTGTTTTCCCAAAGGCCCTCTCATACTGTTGGATCACATGGCCTATAGTGAGCCACTCATTATGGGTTGCTCTAGAGAAAATAAGGTAATCATCGGCAAAAAAAAGGTGTGAAACCGATGTTCTTTCATGGAATACCTTTTCCCCATGAATTGAATGAGAGGAAGCTGCCTTGGAGATGAGGTTAGAAAAAACATCATCCACCAAGATAAAAAGAAAAGGGGAAAGAGGGTCTCTCTGGTGAAGGCCTCGGGTTGGGGAGAAGCCATGGGTGAGCACCCCATTGACATATATTCAGAAGGAAATAGACGAGACACAGTGCATGATCATCTCTGTCCATTTAGAGAAGAAGCCCATTTTCAGCATCACGAATCTGAGGAAATGCCATTACACTTTATCGTAGGCCTTGGTCATGTCCAGTTTCCATGACATGGTTCCTCTTTTCGCGGTGGAGTGTGTTTTCATTGAGTGGAACACTTCATGGGCCATAATGGAATTATCAGTAATCAATCTTTTAGCCATGAAAGCACTTTGATTTTCTGAGATGATATTAGGAAACCATGGGCGCAACTGATTAACAAGGATCTTTGAGAAGATCTTGTACGAGTTGTTGTAGAGGCTGATAGGTCTGAAATCAGGGAGCATGAGGGGTTTCTTGATTTTGGGGATGAGGATGAGGATAGTTTCATTAATGTCGTAAAGTCTTATTTCCCCAGCCCATATCTTCTTCCTCAGATTGAAGATGTCAGGACAAATAATGTGCCAATATTGTTTGTAGAAGACAGTGTGGAATCCTTCTGGGCCCGGGGCCTTAGTAGGGTGGATATGTTTCAGGGCCAGACGAATATCATTGTCTGTCACATCTTTGGTATATTTCCTGTTAATTTATTCGGTGATCACAGGTCTGATGTAGTCCTCCACTTCAGCAGAGATGGTAAAACTTCCTACCGAAAAGCGATTTTGGAAATAATTGGAGATAGCATCATGGATTTCATTGTTGTAAAAGGCTTTGGTACCATATGGATGCGATATGCAAGAGATAAAGTTTTGTTGGTTCCTAGCTGAGGCTTTCAAATGAAAATATCAGGTGTTGGCGTCCCCTTCTTTAATGTGGGTATCACGCGCCCACATAGCCCGGAATCTTTCCTTGATTCGCAGGGCAGCATCTAGATCCCTTTGACTGGAGATGACTTTGGATATAGTGCAATTGGATGGTGGTTTTTTGAGAGGATTGCATAGTTTTCTTTCGAGTAAATCACAATTCCTGTCAGGTTGACGGAATTTTTAATTGCTGCACGTCCTCAGATCTGATGCTATCTGTTGGAGATTTGACCCAGTGTCTACATTCCCAATCTTCCTGCCTGAATGGATAACATCTTCGCATTCGCGTTCTTTAGTCCAGAAGCTTTAAAATCTGAAGGGTCTTCTGCCTTTATTATTGTGGACTCCTTGGGTGCATTCAATCACAATCAGACAGTGGTCTGAGTAGTTGAGCGATAGGTGATCAATGTGAAACATTTTGAAAATATTCATCCAATCCGTTGAGCCTAGAAATCTGTTGAGGCGCTCTGCGATACGGGTTTCATCCGTGTTTCCATGAAACCAAGTGAGTGGACTACCCTTGAATCCCAGATCGACCATATCCACCCTAGTAATTGCATCCTTAAAGTCAGACATCGATGAGGAGGGTCAAAGAGCTCCGCCACTTTTTTACTTCTGATACAAGATCTCATTAAAGTCTCCTCCAAAGAGAAAAGGGCTTGGTAGATCACGTCGCAGATTGCAAAGGAGATCCCACGACATCCACTTCTCAGTGTGGGATGGCCAGCCATATAAACCCAAAAAGTTCCATGGCGGAGTATGGACGTCATGAATAGCCTCCGCCACATGGTGAGAGGAGAAGGATAATATCCTAACGTCAATATTCTCTTTCCATAGGAGACAGAGACCCCTGAGTGGCCTTTTCGGGGAACCGAGAGGCAACCCTGGAAGCTGCATTTCAGCGCAAGGACATTGGTGTCCTTGTTTTCCAATATGGTTTCGGATAAGAAAACCATATCAGGGTGACTTTGAGTGCAATGGCGCTAGAGAATTCAAACTATTCGTGGGTTGCCAAGCCCATGGCAGTTCCAGCATAAAATGATCATTACTCTAGGTGGGGCTGGGACATACCCGCCTCTGCCTTTGATTCCTCCGGGATTATTTTTTCACCCGACGCTTTCCATATTTTTGGGATGTTTTCAGCCAAATTACTCATTTCAATTTGTCGTTTCATCTCCCCATGTTTTGGATTAACTACTTTTCCTTATCTATGATCACAGTGTGCCCTCTTCCAAGTTCGATGAGTGACGGGGCCTGGTGTCGTTAATCCTATCATCCTAGAGTCACCTTGTAGACAGATGTCTAATGTGGCTATTTCTAGACCAGGGTCGAGATCTGGTGGTTCAGTGCACATTTTCTTTGGTTTTGAGCTTTTTCTGGTGGGTTATTTGGTTTTGGAAACGACTTTGTTGGTGTTGGGAAAGTATATTTCAGGGGGTAAAATCTGTGCCTGATTCGATGTCTTGCTTCTTCGTTAGACTCTCCTGGAAAACCTCATTATTTCACATGTGGATTATGATCTAGGAAGGTCTACCTGCATCCCTCTAGAGAATTGGGTTGTCTTCATGGAACTCTGGAGGTCCTAGTATGATGAATTTTGTGTTTTAAGTTTCTGCCCGCCTCATGTGAGACATCGTGAGACGATCACGATCCTTTGTTTTTCCGCCTCTGGGAAAAAGGCAATTTTTGTCATTTTGGCTCGTAGACAGGGACCATATTTTAATATGATATTACCTGATTCATTCCTTTTCTTTGCCTCACATGTTCTCTCTAGATGTCCAATACGCCCATAGAAGAAGTAGAAAATTGGGAGTTTCTCAAACTCGAATGAGATCCAAATGTGAGCGTCATCGAGCTTCAAAAACATGCCCCTCATTAGAGGCTCTGACACTTTGACCTCGACTTTAATCCAAACCATGGTTCCCCAGTGTATTTGGGCCAAACAGTCCCACTCAATAAATTGTCCAATGTGATCACCAATTTCTCTCAAAACCCATTTTTTCTCCCATGAAATGGGATTCCTTTAATACATATCTAGAAGGGGGATCGGGTAAGTTTAATGTGATGGATATCATCCCCGCATTCAAATTCTTCCATGAGGAGGATATGGTTATCAAAGGACCATGTACATATTTATGCATTCCAAAACAAAAAAAACCAATTCATACTTCCCCTTAAGTTTTATACACAGAACATTTCTCTTGTAGACTTAGAGTTTTAGTTGATTTTTTTCTTTTGTATCAGGGTTTGATATTGGCTAGTGATTCATTGAATTTCGCTATATATTTCCAACTATACCAAATAGGGATATTTTTGGAACCACAACTAATATTTACTGGAAATTGAGTATGGTTTGTGTTTTTTATTGATCCTCACATGTAAGATCATAGATTTTTAATGGAAAGGGATCATATAGTTTAAGATAACAATAGTATTGAAGGTAGCATCGTTTCCTAGGATTTTCTAACTTTTTTGGCCACAAAATTTGGGGGTGGATTTCATCCTGAAAGGCGGATTTCCTTGAAGTCCTTATGAAAATATGGAAAAGGCATATGTTTCACAAAAATAGTATTTTCAAATTTTGTTTCATGAAGGATCAAAGAATTTTGACAGTGATCTACATGATAAAGAGGGTAATCATGTATGATGAATAATTTGAGAATCATGAATGGTGATTTTGATCTCTATAATTACAATAATTAGAGAATCATGGTTTGTGATGGTTTAAAAGAAATTCTTGTGTCAATGTCAAATCACAATGGAGTATCAAAAATAGAGGAGCTATTCGAGGGATATTTTGAAAGATCTGTAAAATCCTCTAATAGGTAGTGTAGCATCATGAATGGGTGATCCTATAAATATATTTCTATCCCTCTTCATTTCACATAAATTTTTAAAAGTAAAATAAACAATTTCTCTGACTTCATGAATCTAGGGGCTCTACAAACTAACATTCCATGAAATCATGATCATCGTGAAAAGAATTTTTGAATATTGACTAATGCTAATTCTTTTGATTAATGAGAACATAACAATGATGGGGTATTCCATGTTTACTAAGTTAGATTCGTCAAGGTAGGATTCTTAATGATGGTAGTGATCTTCATGAGGGAGCTTTGCAAAAGGTAGTTTTGAAAATCATTTTTCAATGAATTGGGATTTCTAAGTGCATCGACTAAGGTCTATGGTGAAAGAAGAGTCTCGTTCTAGACAGGGACAAAATCTTTAATTCCTATTCATTGAAGCAACTTTCAAGATGATAAACTAAGTTAGACTTCTCTCAAAGAAGTGAGCTAGGGGGAGTTGATGGATGTGTTCCAAGGGACACAGTGTGTTATCCCTAAAATCTTGTATAGGCGGTGTGCCTAAAAAAGATGGACTATGTGTAAAATCTTGTATTCCACAACTTTTTAGGATTATTGGATTTTTTCATGAATAGCACATTATTAGTATATGATTGTTGGACTATATCTTAGTGGTGAACTAAGTAAAATTATTCTGTGATCACTTTTTATATGGTTTTTTCTTTTCTGTACACTCCCTTTAGATAGATTTAAATGGTTCCTACTAATGTGGGAACAAAATCCATCACTTTTGAAGAAAACTTTGACACCATGATTCACCCATCTCCTCTCAAAGAGTTCTGAGGTCCTTCGGCCTATCCATTTTCAGTATAATTATAACATTTAATATATAACATTCACTGACCATTCTATGCTAAATTAAAAGTTTATTAATCCATTTTTATACATTATATTTTATTTCAAAAAAGGGGGTGAAATCTAGATCAACACAATATTCCAACTCATCTGATATTTTATTAATAATTAATATTTTTTTTCTAATAACTAAAACCAATACGTGTTTTTGTGATTATATTTCTATGGTTTTTGGGATAATAAAAATGGGGTAGATTATTATGTATACAGATTCTAATTCAACAATTTCTCATTATGATATCATTGACATGTTTCTCACAATTACCCTTATTTGTTTTAAAGATAAAGTCACTTTTAGTGGATTTCAGTTATATATTTTATTGAGTTTTTATTTTATAAATCCTAGAATTATAGAATTTTGAGCTCCATAATAATATTTAATTTTTGTAAAATATTATTTTATAAAGTATTTGGAATGTTTTAAATAAGTATGGAATCATTGATCAAAAAGTGATGTTGTAACATAATATAAGTATAAAACCCTCTATTTAGAACCCCTTGTTTAATATGAATATTGTGCTTAAGAACCAAATTTTTATAAGGAACATTATTCTTGAGTATATAACATCATGATTGAAACCTCATGTTTGTGCATAATGTTATGTTCTTGAAACTATCATTTGTTATGCAACCTAATTCCTGAGTAGGTAATTGATTGTATGTAACAGGGGTAAGTAACATAACATTGGTACCATACTCCACATTCCAGATTTATAAGTTTATAATTATTCATATGTTTTAAACTATAATTTTGGAGTTATCCTCATCTATAGAAACCCCGCATAAAATCAATCATCTGTGGGATTTTATTTTTGAATCATTCCAAGATTTATACAATGATTTCCTTAAAGTAAATATCTAAACAAATAGATTCAAAGTAATTTTTATAAAATCTTTATAAATAGATTAATTTGTTCCAATTTTTAAGGGATGATTTTTTTGTAGGAAATTAAATTCAAATTTCAAACACACTAAGGATTTTGAAGATCATAATTTATATGGCACTTTTTCAGATTTGATTGACTGGGTTTAAATCAAGGTGTTTATTTATTCTCAATGAATCCTTACAAAATATACATAAGATTATATTGATGACATAATAGACTATTTTTTTTATTTCTTAACCTCTGTTAAAAAATAAATATATATTTCTCTAAAATTATGTCAAAATTATCTATTTATATAGGATGTTGTTTTTTGATTCTATAATTGTTATATTTATCTATGATTTTTCTGTTGTAGTTCATTAAATCTTTTTAGGACTTAACTTGGGTGACATACATGTAATAATATAGAAACTCAAAGATTCTTCCTAAGTAAAATTATTTGAAGTTATTAATCTATTCCTATGAATATCTCTTTATTTTTCAGTTTCATATCTTGTATCTAAATAATTGTAATGAACCATCCCTAGAAGCCTGGAGCTAATGAATTATTTTAATACATTTGAATGGTTACAAGGAATCAAATCCCAAAGTATAGAGTAGTTTAGTAGTTTCTTAGAAAAATATGCATACATATGTACAACATTACAACTTGAAAAGAAAAACAACATATAATTTTTATTAGGAACATCTATAACTCTAAGTTTATCCCTGTATGTCAGTCATAATAAACTTCTTCATGTCCTGAGAAAAATCAACATAAGAAAGGGGTAATCTCAAATACTAAATAAGGTTAATCAATATATCATAGGATAACATAAAGATAAAAATTATTCATGGTGAATAACTAAAACACATGCCTTTAAAAATAAACTTGAACACATTATGGGAGAAATAAGAGCTGAAAAATAATAACATAATAAAACATAATCATGGGTATTATACTTGTCAAATAACCCCATGAACTATCAATACTATTTTCATAAATATGGAAATGAATATTCCAGAAATCATAACCATGCCATCAAGGCCTCATGCCAAGACCATAAATAACCATTTTGTCAAGGCCTCGTGCCAGGACCTAGTTTGTCTAATGAGACCTACCGATGCATAGAGGGACTATAGAAGGCCTCACCCATCACATAATAAGTAAAATTAATTCATCTTATGAATGAAAATAAACATAAAAAACATATTCATTCATATTGAAACTAACATATGAAATGTAAATAACATTCCCTGGTCATTAAATGTAAACACTAACCATTCAAAGTAATATGGTGAATGGTATCAAGATATAACATCCACAATAAAACTAATCATAAACCATTCAATAAAACAATGTTGATGATATCATAGGATGTAAATATATATGAAATAAAATATTTATCAAAGGATTTTGACATAAATAAGGACACTTTTAAATGATACTGTTGAAAAAATCTTGAGGAAATAATCCTTAAACATTCCAAAGTGTCCCATACCACATTGAAACATTAATATAATAATCCCTTAGAATATCATGAGAATAATAATACTCTTGATATGATATAAAAAATGGAATTATTTACACCATAATAAATAAGTAACTGGTGAACATGGAATATATCTCATAAAAGTTAATGTGAGATGAGAAAAATCCTTATTTACTTTGGGAAGAAGAGTTCTTTTGGAAAAACATTTTTATTTTTCATGAAATAAAATTTTAAACATGTATATCCAATAAACGTAAAGGGAATTTCATCAAAATTATATTTGAGGATTAAATAAAGTCTTATTTATGTGAAATCATTTAAAAATAGTTTTTAATGGAGCTTTAGAAATAAGACATTTTAGTGTGGTTTAAGGAATTTTTTATAGAGATTTTAAAGTGTAACGGCATGTTTCCCTTCATAAAACCAGAAATGAACCAAATATATTTTTCTATTTAAAATGTTTGATTTTAGAAATATAAATATGGATTAAAATAGATTATATAGTGAACTTCAAAATAGGTAATAATCTGAGAAGTTCCTTGAATTGATCTTGTATTTTGGGAATAATTTTTGAAAGATCCTTTTAAAACTTATAACTCCCCATAAATGAGAGTAGGATTCTGGTTGGTACACATATATATAACATTAAAACAGAATTTATTAGAAGTACATAAGAATAAATAAGGATATCATTAAGGTCATTAGAGAATAAGAGAAACCCAAATGAAAATGGAGCTTCCGATAGAAAGTACTTACAACATTTTAATCAATGGAATCATATGGAAAAAATTAATAATAATTAAATGAAACACTGAATATAATAAAAATAATTATATTAATTATATTAAACATAAATTTCAGTATACATAAACCATACACAATTTGTAGTAGTGATTATAGAATATCTCAAAAAAATGGAAGTGATATGAAGAAACCCTTACCTTAAGTCTGATGGTGTTCTCCGCTTGGTATTAGTGTCCTGGATAACCAAATGAATTTAATTAATTAATATTTAAATAACCTATTATAAATTTAATTTATTTATTATAACCTTATTATGTTCATTCATGGCCATTTTGATGGATTAAGAGGTTTAATTTCATTGTACAGGTCTATTTGGTTCATGATCGATATACTTATATACATGAACAGAGAATCAGGTAAAATGAGGATTGTTGACCATAATTGAAGTTATATGTTATTACTAAACATAAATAAGGTTAAAGGGATGTAAATTTCATTTGGTTACTTGTATTGAAGATGAATCATTATATAAATTATTTAATGATAACAGTTTGGATTAATTGACGGTTTTTGAACACCATGAACTCATTTTTCATTATAAATCAAAACCATCTATAAAAAGAGATTACAGAACCATATATGAGACATAATAAAAATATTATATTCTGGTTTAACCATATTAACGGTTTCATTACCATAATTGAAGACAATTATAGAAATTGAAAACTCGTCATCCTCGAATGTGCTAAATTAGAACTTCTCGGATGGTCTTTTCATTTTAAGTATAAAAGAATGAAAATGGAAAGATAATGAATAATTATTAATTTTTCATGAAAAAATTCCAATACATGTAAGATAATTGATTCATTGCAACATTTGGATGAAAGGTGGTCAGTAAAGAAAAATAAAGGAACTCAAAATAAATGAAAATTTGAGAAATCCCTTACAAAATATTTGGTTGCCTAATGACGTCACTTAAAAATTCATAAAATATTTTGATGAGAGAAAAAGGGATATCTAATCATTAATAAATAATTTTTATAGTAAGGGTGGATGTGTAATAACATATCCCATCATAATCCAAAAGAAATTAAAAATAATAACATAAAATAAAAGGTTGAAAAAGAGAAGGGTTGTAGATTCTTTTACCTTCTAAAGTAACTCCTAAAACATGAAGGATGGGACCTTGAGGGATTGAGGACACCTTGGGTGGACTCCTAGGGAGGTGAAACTACAAAATATTAGATTATTATGAGTTTTATATGAAATAAAATGAAGGAATTAGTGGGTATTTGTAGTAAATGGGAGGGAGTTTTTTATTAATTTCCAAGGATACCAAATTAGTGGTTTTGGAAAAACCATAATCTTTCCCAAGGTATTTTTCCATGGTATTAGTGAATTAGGATACATCATGTCATAATTTATTGTAAAAAATTATACCAGAATTTTATATTAATTATTACATCATTATGTTTTCATTAAACATACTGAAAACTCAAAACTGTATTTTTACTATTCGCAAAAAATTCACGTATTTTAGAATTATCCCAAAAATTCACCCCAGCCATTTTTCAATGTGCATAATTCAAAAATGAAATACTTTTTTTGAAAACAATTTTAAAAATATTTTTTGTTTAATTTTTAAATAAAATCATAATTTATTCCAAAAAAACACATTTAAAACTACAACACGTTGTATAACACCTTGAGAATTCAGTCAAGGTCCCATAAAATTATCTTATAACCATAAGACAATAAAGTAAAAATTTATGATTACATTTTTTGAAAATAAAATTCTATTTAAAATTATTAAATTATTTAAAAAAGTTTAATTAAAATATTTATGACATACAAAAATACCAAAACATATACTACGATCATTTTTCACCTATAAGATTTGTAAATTGTATTTATACATTCATGGGAGAAGTTTATATTTTTTTAGATGATTTAATATTCATTTCTATTCATTACTAATTCATAAGGGTATGTTACTATTCATAAGGGTATGTTACTATTCATCAAAAAAATAATTTTTCCTTATCAAAATCTAAATATCTTACTGAATGAAACTGTGTATGTCATTTTTCGAAAATTCAAATTATAGAAGTTGAAAAAAAAAATTATTAGTTAGGTTATAATAAAGTTTTGTTTTGTAGAGACTTAGTGTTTCATTCATTCTATATTAAATCAATTTGTCAATTCTTAGGGTGTTATATTATTCCCCCCTCAACAGAATTGTATCCTCGCAATTTGAAATTGTAGTTAGAAAGTTAAATATTGATTCCTAAAAATTCCCTTGTGGGAAACCCACATTGGAAATAGGGTTAATAAAATATCCTCTAAAAATTGGTTAAGGGAAAAGAGGTGGTCACCAAAAAAATTATACTTTAGAATTGGGTGACATTAGTTGGAAGTAATACCCAACACATGGAAAGAAAAATATAACTATGAAGTTCTCATGGAACGTGATAAAGAACATATTCCTATGAAAGTTTATTACTACAAAACTATAAACTACTATAAAAAATTCATTGATATTATCAAAGATTATGATAATAGGAAAAGATTTTTTAAGACACTTTTCCTTTAGTTGAGGAATTATTCTACTCTATAATAGTATAAATATACATTTCTATTTACAATCTCATCGTTTTATTTCACCTTGAACTATCTATACATCATCACTTAGCACAGGTTACACCATATGGTGAAGTAATACATTATCCTCCAAAATCATGTACAAATATCAACTTAACCCATTTCAAAAATGGGAAGACATTCCAAAATATAAAGATTCAACACTTTATAATGAAGGTCACTAAATTTCCAAGATGAACTTATCATTAACACTGAATCAATATGAAGAATATATAAATTTTCACATTCCAAAACATGTGAATATATTCATCATGTATCCTTTTGAAATATGGTAATAACAGGAATTACTATAAAACCTATATTAGAAACATGCGTTCTTCCATATTCTTTAAGTAAGATTCATGTAATTGGATATATTCCTTAAATCCAAACATGTTGTAAACTCCATCGATTATAGAATAGACAACTTCTTGAAAAGTCAATAATCAGTTCCATGGTAGTCAGTACTTATCTGTATCGATAATGTTTTCACCATTATATCAAAATCAAATATAAATTAAGGGTTGTCTTTCCCTCAATCATGTATTTTCTAAAAAGTTTAACTTTCAACTGAATCACATCTCCCTGGTACCATTCATCACATGACCTCAAATACTTAATAAAATAGTATTGTAGTACAATCCTTATATATATCTCATAATTATTATAACAAGAATATCATAACATAGTTCTTGAATCCAAAAACACAAATACATTATTTATTCTACTTCTAACATAGTAACATCATAAGCTTGACCTTAAACCCTTTACTTTTTCAGAGCTATATTTCAATGACGCTTGGGCAATTAATTTGTGTAGTTCCCCATACCCTTATAGTTAAATCATTGAATATAGGAAAATTCATTCCTTCTCTTTCAATTATAAGAATAGTGTCATTTGTTTCCACACTTATAACAAACACCCATTCTCTTCAATAATTTACAGATTTGATTCTTTCCATAGTTATCGCATGTGGTAAAACCCTTATTTCCCTTATTCCCTTTATCAATATTTTTCTCTGTCTTATTCTTATTGTTTTTTTCCCTTAAAATCCATAGAACTCATAAAACTCTTTACATACCTTTTTAACACATGATTTTATTTCCTCATATGGTGAGGAAACATGGGAGACTATCTTCCTATGAAATGATGGCTTGTGACCATGAGATATATGATCCTTTGTACTATTTGTATCATGTGCATTTGTGATATTCTCATTACTTATTCTAGGAAAAATTTCTATATAATGGCATACACTAGATTAGATTAGGAATAAAAATGTATAATATCAGGTTATAGAAAATAATTTTTATAAATTGAAATCTTATCCTTAATTAATATCATAATCATAAACATGGTATCTTTGAGAAAAAAATTACACTTAATTCCTTAATAATTGTTTATAAAGAAAATGTGAATTATCCTAATAATATCCCCTAGGAGTTTCAAACCAAGTACACAGTAAGACTAATTATCATATACCAAGATACCCAGGGTCAAACCCAAAACTCCTTGTCGGAGTTTTTACCCCTAGGTACATCTATCCCAGAACAAATTCCACTTGTATTATCTATACAAGGATTAATTTTCTAGGTAGATCCACATAATCTATACCTTACTAAAATTCTATGATGTTCTTGTATGTGTATCTTTAAGTCTATCTTAGGGGTTTTCCTCCTAGTCTAAGTTTTCTAAATATAGCTTCTTTGTTTTCTACTAAACTTCCTCTCATACCAACTATAATGCCCCAACCCCATAAGCTTGGAGATGGTGCATTATTTTAAAACATTTGCATTATTACAAGGAATCAAATACCAATGGACCAAGTAGCTTAGTGGTTTTGTAAAACCAGATACATACATATGTCCAACATTACAACATGAAAATAAATACAACATATAAGTTTTATTGGTAACATCCACAATTATAATTTTATCCCTATAGGTCAGTCAAAATAAACTTCTCCATGTCTTGAGAAAATCAAGCCTAAGAAAGGGGTGATCTCAAATTCTTATTAAGGGTAAGCAATACGGCCGAAAGTAACATAAATATAAACATTAGGTATGGTGAATAACAAAAACACATGCCTTTAAAAATAAACTTGAACACATTATGGAAGGAATAATGGATGAATAAATAATTCCATAATAAACCATAATATGGGGTATTCTACTAGTCGAATAACAACGTGAACTATCAATACGATTTTCAGAAAGAGATAAATTCATATGTCGAACATCATAACCATACTGTCAAAGCCTAATGCCAAGACCATAAATAACAATTTTGTCATGGCCTCATGCTATGAAATAGTTTGTCTCATGAGACTTACTGATTCATCAAGGGGCTATAGAGGGCCCCACCCATCACATAATAAGTCCAATTCATTCCTATTATGAATGGTGATAAACATAAAAACATATAAATTTATATTGAAACTAACATATGAAATGTAAATAACTTTCCCCAATAATTAAACGTAAACACTAACCATTCTAAGTAATATGGTGGATGGTATCCATATAGAACATCCAAAGTCAAACTAATCATAAAACATTCAACAAAAAAATGTGGATGATATCATAGAAGATAAATCCCAATGAAATTCAAGATTAATCAAAGGATGTTGACATAAATGATGATACTTTTAAATGATACCGTTGAAAAAATCTTGAGGAAATAATCCTTAGACATTACAATGTGTCCCATACCACATTGAAAAATTCAACTCATAATCCCTTTTAATATCATGAGAATAAGGATAATCTTGATATGATAATCTAAAAGGAATTACATACACCACAAGTATGAAGTAAGTGTTGAACAAGGAATATATCTCACAAAATTTATTGTGAGATGAGAAAAATCCTTTTAACTTTGGAAAGAAGAGTTCTTTTGGAAAATCATTTGAATTTGTCAAGAATTAATATTTTAAACATGTATATCCAATAAAAAAATGGAATTTTAGTGAAATTATATTTCATTCTTAAATAAAGTCTTATTTTTGTGAAATTATTTTAAAATAGTTTTTAAAGAAGCTTTAGAAATAAAACATTTTAGTGTGGTTTAAGAAATTATTTATAGATATTTTAAAGTGAAAAAGAATGTTTTCTTTCATAAAACTAGAAATGAACTAATATAGTCTTTTAAATTTAAAATTGGTGATTTTAGAAAGATAAATATGTCTTAAAAAAGATTATATATTAAACTTTAAAATTGTTAAGAATCCGAGAAGTACTTTGAATCAAGCTTGTATTTCAGGAAGAATTTTTGAAAGATCCTTTTAAAACATAAAACTCCTCATAATTGAACGTAGGATTCAGGTTGGTACTCATATATAGAACATTAACACATAATTTATGGGGAGTAAATAAGAATAAATAAGGATATCATTGAGGTGAGTAGATAATAAGAGCAACCAAAATGAAAATGGAGGTTCCGGTAGAAAGTACATACAACTTTATAATCAATGGAATCGTATGCCCCAAAATTAATAATAATTAACTGATGCATTGAATATCCTGAATATAAAGTGATTCGTGATATGAAGCATCAATGTCATCATGCATACTTCATACAAAAGTATTAGTATTGAATACAGAATATCTCACAAAAATGGTAGTGAGCTGAAGAAACCCTTACCTTAAGTCTGATGGTGTTCTTCACTTGGTCTTAGTATCGTGGATAACCAAATTAAATTCATTAATTAATATTTACATAACTTATTATAAATTTAATTTAATTTATATAACCTTATTATGTTTATTTGTGTCCTTTTTTATGGGTTAAGAGGTTCAATTTCATTGTTCGGTTCCATTCGATTCATGATCGGTACACTTATATACATGAATGGAGAATCATGCCAAATGAATATTTTTGTCCAGAATTGAAGTTATATGTTATTAGTGAACATTCATAAGGTCACATGGATGTAAATTCCATTTTGTTACTTGAAGTAAAGATGAATCATTATATAAATTATTTAATGATAACCATTTGGTTTAATTGGCGGTTTTTGAACACCATGAACTCATTTTGATTTATAAATAAAATCCATGTGTACCAAAAGATTCTAGAACCATAGATGAGTCATAATACATATATTATAGTCTGTTTCAACCATAATAATGGTTTCATGACAAGAATTAAATATGGTAATAGAAATTGAAAACTCATCATCCTTGAATGTGGTAAATTAGCACATCTCGGATGGTGTTTTCATTTTTAGTATAAATGAATAGTAGAGCAGAGATGATGAATAATTATTCCTTTATCATGAAAAAATTTAAGTACATGTATGATACTAGATTCATTATAACATTTTGAATAAAGGTGGTGAGTAAAGAAAAATAAAGGAACTCAAAATATACGAAAAGTTCAGAAGTCCCTTATGAAAAATTCGGCAGCCTAACAACATCGCTTAAAAATTCATAAAATATATTGATGAGAAAAAATTGGGTCCCTCATAATTCTTACATAATATTTATAGTAAGGGGGATACAAAATGACATATCCCATTATAATAAATAATAAATTAAAAATAATAACCTAAAATGAAATCTTGAAAAAAGAGAAGGGTGGTAGACTCCCTTACCTTGTAGAGTAACTACAAAAACTTGAATGTTAGGACCTTGGAGGCTTGAGGACACATTGGGAGGAAACCAAGGAATGTAAAACTACCATATTTTTGAGTAATATGGGTTTTTAGATAAATAAAATGATGTAATGAGTGGGTATTTATACAAATTGAGAGGAAGTTTTTTATTAATTTCAAAGGACACCTCATTAGTGGTTTTTTCAAAACCATCGGTTTTCCAATGGTATGTTCCCATGGTAATTTCCACATGAAGCACCTCATGTAATATTTTACTATAAAAAAGTCATCCATCATTTTATATTAATTATTACATCATTATGATATCATTAAACATACTGAAAAATCACAATGTATTTTTACTCTTCATGAAAAATTCAAGTATTTTAGAACAATCCCAAAAAATCACCCCAAACAATTTTTTAACAAGTATAATTCAACAATGAAATCCATTTTTTGAAAATAATTTTTTAAATATATTAATTTTTAATTTTTAAATAAAATCATAATTTATTCCAAAAAACAACTTTAAAACTATAACTCGTTGTATTACACCTTGAGAAATTAATCATGGTCCCATGAAATTATTTTATAACCATAAGCCAATAAAGTAAAAATTTATACTTACATTTTAGGAAAATATATTTCCATTTTAAATTATTAAAGTAATCATAAAATTTTAATTAAAATATTTATGACACTAAAATACCAATACTTATATTATGAACATTTTTTCACTTATAAGATGTCTAAATTTTATTTATACATTCATAGTAGAAGTTTCTATTTTTTGGGCCAATTTACTATTCATTACTATTAATCAGGGTGTGTTACTATTCATAAGGGTATGTTAATATTCATATTGGTGTGTTACTATTCATCAGAAATTAAGTTTTCCTTATCATACTCTAAATATCTTACTAAACGCAAATGTGTATGTCAGGTTTTTGAAATTCAAATTACATATGTGAAAAAATTATGTTTATTTGTTAGGTTATAATAAATTATTGTTTCGTAGAGACTCTATTTTTCATGCATTATATATTAATTATATTTTTAAATTTTTGGGGTGTTACAATTATTTCAATGGTAAACTCTCCAACCAAAGGTAATAATTTTTTTTAACACTAGAGTGATTGATTTTATTGAGGGAAATTGATTGTCTTGTTTTAAATCCTTGTACAATTTTATGTAACAATTTTATGTTTCTTTCAATAAGCTATCAAGATACCTTGTAAATTATATATAAGTAAAAAACCATCAATCTCACAGAGAGAGTATTGGTGGAGTAGAATTGGGTATCTTTGTTCCCTAAACCATTATAAAAAATGTTTTTCCATTTCTCTTATTTTTCTATCTATTATATGTTTAAATAAAAGTCAAAAAAATCACTTTCCATGTTGAGAAGTTAATTGGTTTTAAATTATTCAACTGTTATTAAAATAATACAATTCATCCCCCCCTCTTGTATCTTTATAACTATTCTGACCTAACGCTTCTTTTGTAGTGTTTGTAGAAGACATCATGGTGAACTCTATGACTAATGAAGATCATGTGTTTCACCTAAGGCGTGTTTTTGTTATTCATGGGTATCAATATTTTTATTCTAAATAATAAAATTGAAAATTCTAGATCTGAGATTTTATGTTCATCGGAAACATGATCTCAAAACATGGTATCTCAATTGATCCTGAAAAGGTGATGGTTTCCTTGTCCTGATAAAACCCATAGAATTTCATTGAGATATGCAGATTATTTGGTTTTTGTGGATATTATTGATGATTTTTAAAGGAATTCTCTAAGGTTTCATCTTATTTGATGCCTCTCACCCAGAAGGGTGTGAAGTTATTTGTGTAGTTTAAGTGTTATGTTTCCTTTGATAAAATTAACTGATGTTTGACCTTAACATCGATTCTAACTTTACTAATGGTTTTTCATGACTCTTCGGTTTATTGTGTTTCTTTAAGATTAGGTTTGGGTTGTGTCCTTATTCATAGAGATCATGTAGTGTCTTATGGCTTAGATAAACTTTAGCCTCATTAGATAAATTATCTGAATAATGATTTTTACCTTGTTATTATTTTTCATTCCGTCAAAAGGTTCTATCACTATTTTTTATGGAATGGTTTACCAATTAATTTCACAATAAAAGTTTTGGTAACATATTTTCTCAAAAATATGTAAATATTTGGATAGGAAATTGGTTTTTATACCTCTAATAATTTTACTTTAAAATTTCCTATACACTCTTATTAGGATGTTATCCTCTTAGGATGTGATGGAAGAAAATTAGGCGTGGAACATTTGGGAAATGTTTTCTCATATGCACTTGGGAATCACGGAAGTTGAGTTTGGTCTTATTATAGAAATTTATATTATGAAAAACTCTCTCCTCAAGGTGATTATTCAAGATAAATAGTTATATAGTGAGTTTGGGTATTCTATATATTATTTATGTGGTGGGGATACCATCGTTGATTTTTCTCTCTCATCATAGGGTATCCTTTGCTTCATGAGCCAATATGTTCTCCCTTAATTTTTAAGAAATACTATTTTGGGAGATCATCACCATTATTTTTGGGTTTTCTTCCCAAGAAGTAAAAATATTTTCTATAACATGAAACCTCTTTTTTGGTGGTCTGGTATGATATGATACATATCTAACTTTGTATCTCATTGTTATACATAACAAAAGATTTGGTCTAAGAACTATAATCCTAATGGTTTTCTTCATCATATTCCAATTCTAAAATGTAAGTGGAATTAAATTTAAATTTATTTCATTTTTGGTTTACCTAAAACTCCCTATGGTAATAATTTCATCTATATGGTGAGTGATTGGATGACCAAAACAGTTTATTTAATACCAATCGGTGACACCACTAAGGTGGATGATCTTAAAAGGATATTTTTCCAAGATATTCTTATGATTCATGGGATTAATAAGGAAAGTTTCTCTGATAGGGACACTTTCTTTACTTCATAGTTTATATAGTCCTCTAGGAGGCTATGGGAACTCATGTTTGGTTGAGAACATCATATCTTCCTTAGATAGATTGGTTGACACAAAGGTCTAACCAGATTTTGGAAGATATGATTCATGTCTGTGTCTTAGACTTTTGAGGTGCTTGGGATTTTCATTTGAGGATGGTTGAATTTTCTTATATCAAGAGTTACTATTTTTTCATTAGGATGGAACATTTTGAGTCCTTTAATGGTCATTCTTTTTGCTCTCCTCTTTTTTGGTATGATGCAAGAGAATATTCCTTAGTTTGAATGAGTTTAGTTCAGGAGTCAATGGTGAAGTTCTAGTTGGTTAGTCAATTTTTAGTGATGGATCAGATTTCATAAAAATATTATGTAGTTTGATATAAACATCCATTGGAAAGTTTTTTTGGTTATCAGGTGTTCTTGAATGTCTCAATGAGTTAGGTTCATCGATGGATTCGAAAAGGAAAGCTTGCTCTTAGGTATGTGGGACCCTTTTGGATCACTGAATGAATTGGAATGGACCTATCTTTCTTGACCTTTCTACCACAAATGTCTTCAATCCACAACAAATTCCATATGTATCAACTATAGAATTATCGACTGGACCCATCCCACATTCAGAGTTTGGAAGAAATCTATATAGAACCTGATATTTTTATGACCAAATAACCAATTAGGGTTATTTATTCTCAAGTGAATTTTCTATATGGTGAATTTTTACAGATGTTTTGAGTGATTTGAATGTATTGTTCTCACTCTCATGAGACTTGGGAGTGGGATTATATTATAAAAGAGCAACAGACTCAAATTTTTGGAGACCATCCTTATTCAACTTAGCTTTATGGGGGGAGAAAGTAATATAGTTAGGGGAATTGTAACATCTTCATATTGTTTTCAGTTACTAATTCACAATTTTTTTTATTTTTTTCTCATTATTTAGTATTTTATATCTTTTTTCACTTTTTTATTAGTTGTTTTCTATGAAAATATGAGTTGAGGTGTAATTTTTAAAATGGATTGAAAGGTTTAGAAGTTACTCTAGCAGTAGGTTTACTTGTGGACATAAACCTATAGTTTCAAGGGATACATGCTACCAAACATCTCGCCAGTATGGGACACCATCCAACTGGTGGAATGATGGAAATAGGTATTTCCTATAATAATTCCACCCACTAGGTCATGAGGATCACTAGTGAGCTGGTTTCAAGTTGATAGATTATAGTTTCTATAATAACTCCACTATCCAACCGATGGGGTTCATAGAGGTTTACGAAATCTATTTGACACCACTAACTATTCATTGGTTCCCTTTTAGAATATGAATGTTAGGGGAAGTATTTTATTTCCACTAATTGAAACACCCATTTAATTATATAATCTACCTCCTTTTCCCAAATTCTACTCATTCGATTTGGAGGCTCTCTTGGGGATTTTGTTACTCTCACAACTCAATTCCATGGTTGATCGATGAACCAATCAATGTTGTGTTTCTCTCTTTATAGGTTAATATTTGTTTTAACCATGTAATTCATTATTTTTTTAAATTCTAATTTCTTCTCTATGTGTATCATCTTCATGAATGATGGGAATTTTTTAATTCATGTTTTTAATATTTTTCTTTATAGATTCATTGTGGAATTGAGGTTTATTGGTCACATCATCAATCCTTATAGTGTTTTGATCAGGAATTGTGGTGGTATGTGCTTCTTTTGGTATTTTCTTCATTATAAAACATATCAATTTTCATATTTTTGATTGGGAATTAATTTTCTTTGATCCCTTTTTGATTATTAAGTCCTTATGGTCATCTTGGATTATTTTTTAATCGTGGAGGTTACTTTTTTAAGTGTTTCACGATAGCTCATTTTGTAAAAAGGGTTTATATGGTGAACCATGATTTATTTATCTTTGAAATTTATTTTAAAAGTTTTATAAATTAATGTAAAATGTTTTGATAAAATATTTTGGTTTTAGTTATAGATTTGAAAATGGATTTCCCCTTTTGTGTAGTTAATAGAAATGGTTTCAAAGCATGAATTGTGTGGTTTCAAAGATGATAATTCAAATCAATGGAATGTAGATAGTAAACTCAAATGTGATTTTTGATGATACAAGGAACCATACTTTAGTACAAAATCTTTCCCCCTAGACATATTTTGCAAGGGTAATGTGTGCCTGAGGTTTCTTAAGTTATTGTAAGGATCTCCAATCGGGAGTGAACTATTACCCCTATAGTTATTATACTAGGGTAATATACACACCAAGTCAACTAATGATCACAATAATGTAATGGTAATTTCCATTGAACTAGAAATATTGATATTCATGGGCTTATTTTCTCTAGTGAATATATTTAAAATGAGTTTTGGGAATGTTTACGGAAATTCTTAGAAAATTTATTTATTCAGTATAATTAATAAACTAGGTAAAGTGTGATTTAGCCATGCATTATTTTAAAATGTATCTCAGGCCTTTTTTTAAAAAAATTACCCAATCATAATTGTTTTATCTTATAAATTATACTTATTAAACCCTTAGTCAAATCTTACTGGTGTTTTTTATCACACCATGTAAACACCATTGGGTGTGTGTAGATATTTGTTTATAAAATGATGTTAAGGTAAAGGCTTCATAGGAAATTAATGGGATTGTTTTTTATTAAGGGGAATGATTCAAGAGGTCACATAACGTCACATTACGTTGGTTCCTTGTAGTTTTGGAATACTTTGGTTTCTTCTATATATCTTTGAAATTTTTTTCTTGATGATTATGCCAATATGTCGTGGTATTTTTTTGGAATACTAATATATGTTATATATTTATCACCTAATTTCACGTAATTTGTGGAACAATATTTCTCAATGTTATTTATTAATTTTCAAATGTTTTTCATCAACCCATGGTGATCGATAACACCCATCATTCCATGTAAAGTTATATTTGGGTTATGGATGGTTCGAATAATCTAAGTTGGTTAATGACATGGAGCGCAGGATCCTTAGACTTGGAATGAGACTTTGGCCCCATTTCTTTGATCTTCCTTTTCTTATTCACCATATTTATTTTGGTATTTTCACACCCCATTCCTTATTTAACTTGGAAAATTAATGAAAGGAGTTCTGAGAGATAATTCTTATTATTTCTCACATTATAGTTAACAATGAAACTATAAATTCTCTTAGGTAATGAGGACAGAAAGATAATATTCTGCAACTCATCAAGGATCTTAAATCTCAAGAAGTTTGATCACTTAATTTAGTCAATCATGTATAATACATGAGGCTCCTCTGGTGCCGAATATCAAAGTTTACATGTGAATAGTTCATTGGAGATCTCATATCTCTCTTTTCTCAGCTTATCTTAATCAATATGATGAACATGGGACATAATTTTATATATATCCATATTCTCATTTCTGTTTAAAATCTCACTAGACATTGAAAAAATCATGAAAAAATTGATATCAATCGAATCGTGCAAATGGTTCATATATAGATAAAGTTATTCACCACTAGCCTTTTTATCAAGCACCTCGGTAATAGGGATTTCCACACATAAAATGTCCATTCACGTTATAGTATAATGCATAAACACTTATACCATTTGTGTAAATTTGAACTGGTGAGAAGTTTATTCTTCTCTAGAATAGTTCACAGTGATATTCTCAAATTTGTGTCGACTGTAATTTCCTTAATAAATAAGGGAAGGATTTTAGAACTTTATTTCGATTACTAAATTAGATAATAAATTTAAATTTCATTAATCCCCCATAATATTATTTATACCTAATATCCCTCACAATTAGTTTCAAAATATCCCATCAAATAGACATTCTAGTGTAAAGGATTAATATTCCCCAAGGCTAAGATTCGGGCCTAATAAGTTATTTAAAGGGTTGTAGGTAGGCATAACATTCCATTTATATTAACTTATAGCTCCTTGATATGTTTATTGGGATCCTCAATCCTGATGTCTAGGATAAGAATTTTCTCAATGCATTGCCTCTTAGTTACACCAAGTCCTACTTGGGAAGTCATCCATTGATGTGAACTAAGTTAATTCAAAATAAGAACACATGTTAAAATTCACTGATAATTAAAAGAATCCCAAAAAATAAAGTTCAATAACTTTGAACTATGGTTCAATGATAAATCCATTGATGAAGGGTTATACTGATTCAATATTTAATTTGATGGATTTTTATCTTTATGTTTAAACTACCCCTTTTAGCTTGTTACATGATTATAAATATTTAGTAAATTTTACATAACTGATTAATTATTTATAGATAAATTTGCACATATTATAATATTTATTTTACTTGCTTATTTCATGATTGTTAATTAATTTATTTATTTATTTAAAAAGACATAAATAATTAACCCTGAAATTTAGAGAAATAAAATAAACAAAGTGGAATGACCATGAGTTTCTATAATGGTTTTTTTGTCTTGAGGATGATAAACCAACCCCTAAACCTTGAGAATTAACACCTAGAACGAAGCATAGTTCAATTTTAATCATTCAAGTAGTGATATTATGTACCTACTGGATTGGTTCTTCCTTAACTAAAAACTTGAACTATCTACACTCACCTAGTAACTCCTTCCATAGTATAATTTTACTCACGCATAGATTTGGGGAACCAAAGGAATGTTATGGGGTTCGATAAAAAATAAATCTTGATCACGTTGACCCCCACATAATGATTGGAGAGGAATGACTGACAAGATAATATTTAATTTAATAAATTATTACAAAAACAATGTATAAATAATAAATTAAATACACCAATTGCATACAAATACTAGTCTAAGTTCATTTTCATCAATATATATAAAAATAATATGTAAGATTACACTAGATAAAACTCAATTCCATTTTTCTATATTATTAAGATATACAAGATTGAATTAATTCAATTAATTAATTAATTACCTTTAACTTAATGACCATCCAAAGTCTCTTGGTGATACCCAATATAAATGAAATATTGAAAATAAATAGCATGAAAAGTAATTATAGTTAATTACATTGAATTAATTGAGAATTTATTAATTTTACAAACCATTATTAAATAGTCAACACATCAGATGTGAATAATGAAATAATGTTTTTAATACTTAAATTAATTATTCATTATGCAATTTAATTATATTATTTACTGGGTGACTTCATGGCATGTACTAATGAGCTACATGTTTTATTGTGTCACTTTTCAAGTATCAAAGATAAATGCATTTGGAATTATTATGTATCTAGGTTGGGTTACATGATATTTACTAACAAGAAACATGTCATGTGTTCTAATTATTATGTATCCACATCACCTACCTATGGACTCGATGTGTTATTAGAATAATAGAAATAATGAGTTCCATGGTGTGTGGTCCAATTAATAATCACGCATCACATTAATGGTATAGTTTGTCAGTCTAATGCAGTTTTATGCCATTTAAATACATAGTTAGTATGAATTTCTCAAATAAACCATTTACACTACACGACATGTACACCAGTTGTAGGTTAGAGATAGGTAAAATTAAAATTGGGGGTGAATTACCCTTAAAAATGAAAAAAACATTAATCCAAAACTTATTATGAAAATAAAATATTTTTAATATAAACACAAAATATTCAATGTTTAAAAGTGAAATAATATGAGTAAATAAAAAAATAAAATAGGAAGAATCAAACAAACAGTGATTTCAAGAATAAATCAATTAATCAAGTTAATTTATGGATTAAGAAATTTAATATAAGAATGGATTAAAGAAATAAATAATATAATCTGTGGAAATTAAATAATACAATATATTTGGTAGGAATGTTCATCAGTAGTACCCAATGGTACCCCTACATCTACCACCCCAATCATTTGAGGATTTAATGTATTATTTATTTATATTTAATGGTATCCAATATACTAAAAACTATCAATTTATTTTTATGTTATGGAAAGAAAAAATATTCAATATACACTATCTATTTTCCAACTAATCTAGAAACCTTAAAAGAAGTTGTCCCTTGCCTTTTTAAAGTAAATGGTAAGAAACCCACGGTCCCATACTTTAAGGGTTATAAGAACCAAATTATATAAGAAAGCTATGTAATATGGTATTTTTATATTTTTCTCTAATATCAAAAATAATATTATGAAACACAATAATGGATTGGGATAAATAATATGAGTAAGAGATATATAGAATTTGTAACGCACTCTTGAGAGAAGAAAGAAAACTAATATTGATATATCTTTGAGTACTTAAAGTGTTTTGAAGATCATATAGAAATTGAGAATTTTCCCAATAGTTATGAAGTTTTATATTTCAAATACCCCCAAATGTTTCTATTTGTAGAATTAAAAAATATTAGGAAATGTTCTAAAATACAGTATGATTCTTTAGGAAAAATAATTCCATGTTCGATATATTTTGACCAATATTTAATGATTTTAGACTCGTATATTTTTAATGTCGTGGAAGGGATCACTACATAATGGAAGATGGATTTTAGGTGAAAGAAAACACACTACGTAATGGAGTTTCCTAAGAATGGGTTTATAATTCTACCCATATTAAGGTAGTTTTAGAATAGCAGTTGTGCTGCATCAAGGAGACTTTTTGTGGTTATGCTAAATTTGAGATCGCCACAACATAGCCTCTAAGTTGTGACATAATATCATAAAAAATACTTTGGTTACTAATGAATGAATATTTTAACCAAAATTCCAATACAGTATGTTTCATCCATATAACATGGAAACAATAACTCATAGTGGAAATGTATTCCACTTTCTTATTAGAAAGAGTAATATTTTTTTTATTCTTCATAATATAAGTGACATGGGATTTTCCTAGTTACTGACAAGTCCCATAAGTATGTTCAAAATATAGTTGACATCCTCTAAAATCATCATTTAAAAAAATAAATTTCAAAATAGGTTTCCTTTGGATAAAATAATCCAATGTGTTTAGTGCCTTTAAAATAATGGAAAATTATTTTGAGGGATTTTAAATTTGATTCATTTGTATAGGATTAAAAATGAGCACATATCTATACACTGAACATGATTTTTGGATAGGTTTCAGAATAGTAAATTAGATTTCAAATCAAACATCAATAATTATTCTTTCCCACTGAATGATTAGATTCAAACAATTTCAACTTATATGTTATACTCATGGGTGTTCTAACTTCCTTAACATGATCCATTTAAAATTTGTTTAGAAGTTTATTGGTGTGTTTAGTTTATTATAAAAAGGTTTCATTCATATTTTTTAAAATTTTAAAAACCCGTAACAATTTAATATATCCCATAAAAGTCATTTCAATTTCTTTATTCATTAAATTGGAAAATTAATTACAAATATTTCATTTACTTGATCTGAAAATAACATCATCAATAAAAATTTTAACAATTATTAAATCATTTGAATAGTATTCAGTAAAAATGGTGTAATTTAATTTCACCGATTTGAAATTAATTGATAAAGGTACTTTGGTTAACCACTCTGACCAAGCTATATTGGCTTTTTTTTAAACTATGTAGAGCCTTGGTTGACTTGAAAATAGAAATTTAAAATTAAATATCTTTAAAACTAGGGGTGGTCTATAAAAACATTTTCAAAAATAAAATAAAAAATTGAAAATAACATTTACATCCATTTGAAAAAGTTTAAAATTAAAATACTGGTTAATTTCACCAATATTCTAATGTATTTGAGTCGAGAAATGGGTGAAACTATTTCACCATAATCAATACCACCTTATTAATTATATCCCTTAAAAACAAGTTAATCCCTATTAGGGATAAAATTTCCTTGTTGATCATGTTTATTTCAAAAAACTACCATGGTTCCATTAATATGTTGATTATCAATAAATTTCATATGAGTCCAAATATTGTTCATTTGAAATTGTTTGAACTCATATTTCCTAAAAACATCCAATTTTCATCATTAATAGTGTCATCAAGGGAATTATGTTCAATATGATAAAGAAAATCTTTATGTTCAACCTCATTTAATACTGATCTTCTAGTAAAAGTTTTTGATTGTTATTCTATGATAGCATTCTCAAGAGGATAGTATTTAGATTGAGTTCATGACTTGGTTAAGGGTCAAACTAGGTTTGTAAACAATATCATTACTTTGTGTATGTGATTTTGGGATATTAACAATAAATTTTATGTGGATTGACTCTTCTATGGTATTGATACTCTTATTGGAGACTCGAAAGGATTTACATTAGTTTGTGTACCCAAGAAAGATTTATTCATCATATTTAGGTTCAAAATTACCTAAATTATGCTTAGTATTAAGAGTAAATAATTTAAAATTTAAGACTCTAATAAATCTAAATTTCATAATTTTCCTTTCCAATGATAATATGGTGTTTTCCATAAAATGGTACATATAAGGACATGGTTAAGGAAATATTATGTGGTATTGATTTCCTCAGCCAAAAAATATTGAGGAATGGAAACCCCATTAATAATATTCCTATACATTTCTTGGAGAGTCATACTTTATCATTAAATAAAGCCATTCTTTTGAGGTTTCTTGGGAGTGTAAAATAAGTGATGATAACCTTGAGAAAAAAACTCATCAAAGTATTTTTTTATCAAATTCTCAAACTTGTTCACCTATATTGGAAAAATGTTTGTTGACTTTTCATTTTTTATTTTATTTGAAAAGTTGATAAAGACATTACAAGCCTCATTATTATGATATAAGAATAAAACTAGATTAAATCTAGTAAATTCAATGATAATTATAAAGATTTAATCATTACCACGGATACTAGAAACTTGAGTTGGGATAAAAAGGTTTAAGTGGGTTATTTATAATGATTTAGAAGCTGAAATGGTTTTTCAGATTTAAGGAACACTTGTATTTCTTGCTAAGTAAGAAAGGTCCAAAAACTAAGTATCTTTAAAATAAAATTTCTATAAATCTCAAACTATTCAGTTATGGTTGAGATTAAAATGATAATGAATATTAAAATGACCTAGGAGTTGATGCTGAATCTAGGAGTCATTATCATATGCACTTAAACACCTAAATTTTTTCCTTTGTAGATAATTTAAATCAATAATAGAATCATTTTTAAAAATAAGTATGATAAATAAGATTTTTCCTTTGGAAATAAAAACATAAAAAAATTCATTTTTAAAAGTTAGTTTAAAACCACTATCACATATTTGTATAATAATTAGTATATTATGCTTAAATTACTTAACAAAAAAAAAATTTAATAAGAGTATAGTTATAGAAACTACTTTCACCTATACAAGTAATTTTTCATTTAGAATCATCTTCAAAGGTGACATGCCCTCCATCAAAATCTTCAAGATGATTGAATTCGAAATTTTCACCACACATATACCATGAGAACCAACTTTCCATATAACATGTAACTTTTTTTATTTTTCTATTTTTTTATAAAATATTAAGAAACTATATATTTTGTTACCCATATTTCTGGGTCCACATGATTTAGAAAATAAAAATTATATAATTCAATCTTTTTTGGAGTAATTTTTTCCATTTAAAATATGAGAAGACAGATGAATGATTTTTGGTCAACCATATTTTGAATTTTTAAAATTATATTCAAAAATCATATGACTTAATTTCATAAAATAATTATTATATTTATTTTGAGAAACATCCTTTATAAAAGTATTATTTTTAAAATTGTTGGGAAAACGAGATTATTTTGAAAACCTCAAACCATAGTGATTTTTAACATGTTTTTGAGAATGAAAATCTAATTAAAATTTTCTTCAACTTATTTAAAATTATATATAGTATTTTTAAGTTATTTATGTTGAAATTACAAATTTTCAATGTTTGGTTTATATTTTTATATTAAAATAAAATCCTTTTTTTCTTCAAAAAGTTGATCTTTTTGAAAAACAATGAGATTATGTTTCTATTTAAGATCTTTTAATTTTAAAAGAATATCAAAAAAACCTTTTTAAAGTTTATTTTTCTTATTGAGTTGATATTTATATGTTAAAGAATAGTTAGAAGAAGTAGATGAATAAGAAGAGTAATGGGAATTATAGAGTAAAATTTTGAAACTAACCTAAATTCCATCCCTGACATATGTCATGAGCCACTTGGTACTTTCATTACTTGATTCATATGTTGAAATCTAGTCTTTTATTGCACTCTAATTTAAATAATTTAAATATTTCTTACTTTACTTCTTGCATTTTAAATTTTTCTTATTCAATGGAAAATATGGTTTTATGTGACCCTTCTTTTTAAACCAAAACATGTTACCTTTAATTTGTGATTTTTCTTTTTGACGTTTTGAGTGGATATCTTATTTTTCTTGAACTTTTCCATCATTTTTGTAAATTTAGAAATGTTGGAGTCACTCACAAATGAGTCGTTATTTTTTTCTTTAAAATAATTTCTTATTTTAGATTCTTTAACCTCTTTATCCTCATTTTTTATAATTTCTCTTCATGTTTATCTAGTATGAAATAAAATAACCTATAAGTTCCTCAAATATCATATTTTAGACATATTTAGATTCCAAGATCAGGGAGAAGTTTGGGGCCCAACTGCTTGGAAAAACCAAAAGGATTTTCTTAACCAACATTATTATAGAAAGAGTGTCACCAATAGATTTTTATATATTACAAATATCATTAAATTATATAAACATAGTATTTATATATTCATTAATATTCAAATCTACACTCTCAATGTATTTTTTATAGATTCCAAGCCTATTATCCTTAACTATATTTGTAAATTTAGGCATAAATTCAAATAATCTCCATATTTCACGTGCAGTTTTACATGAAGAAGCTGAATTAAAAAAAATAACATCTAAACTAAAAATTTATGTATTCATTAATTTACCATCTAATTCAAAAGAAGAAATATCATCAGGGGTCCATTTTTCTTCATTATTATATGAAATAGTATATCCATGCCCCAAATTTTAAAAATATAATATCCAATAGATCTAATAAAATTATACATTCTCTATTTATAAAAAATAATTAGTACCATCAAAAAAAGGACCACTACCCAATGATTTCCTTTTGGGGCCACCATGGGTATTTGAAAAATCCATTTAAAAATAGTTCTTTATTTGAAATTTGGTTAATGATTTTGAAAATAAAAAATTTGATATAATTTAAAAAATATAGATAAATTAAAAAATCCCTCTAATTCCAAATGTGGGATAGAGATGGGTATTATGGAAAGATGGGGTGAATTTACCTTTAAAATTTTAAAGGGAAAATCAAATTTCAAGAATATATTTATAGAATAATGATGAAATTAAAAATTTGTTAATATAAAAACAAAATAATCAAAGTTTTTAAATTGAAAAATATAATTACATATAAAAATAAAAGTTAAAGAATAAAACAATGAGATCCTTTTAGAATAAATTGGTTAATCACATTAAATATGGATTAAGTATTGAAAGATATAAATAATTAAAAATTTGGAAAGAAAATAAGACAATATATTTGGTGAGGAAGTGTAGAAATAGTAACCAAATATCCCCTACATTTACCACCTAAATTGCATGATGATTTAAAGTATTATTTCCTTGTATTTAATGGTATCAAAAATACCAAAACTATCTATTTCTTTATAGGTTATAGAAATAAAACAAATACAATAGAAACTAGATATTTATTTGGGGTAAGATAACAAATTTCTTTTACTTTAATGATAGTAATCACCAAATAATAGAAGAAATATGAGGAAGACAGTTTTGTATTGATATCCCAATGATTATGATGAAACAATATGAGAGATTTAGAAAACAATGAGAGTGACAATGAAAAACAATTTTTCATACACTCTTGAGACAAGAAATAATATTTAGAAAGAGAGAGCATTGAGTGCTTGAAGAGCTTTAATGATCATAGATAAATAGAGAAAATTGGTGATTATTATATTGTTTTTGATTTCAAAAGACTCAAATAGTCTCTATATATAGGCTTCCAAAATCTTAAAAAAGTTTTGGGAATACATTGGGAGTCTTTAAAATGAATAATTCCATGTTTTTGTATTTTTAATAGCATATAAATCATACAAAATTTCATCTTTTTGTTTCATGAAATGGATAACTAGGTCTAGGAATATAGTTTTACAACATGGGAAAATACACAATATTGTGGAGTCCGGTAGGACCATTGTTATGGTTATAGAAAAATTGAGATAGTTACAGCATAGCGTCTGAGGTGCAACGTGGAGAATCTTTTTGGTCCTAATAAATTTGATGTTTCTACGTCATAGCATTTGAGATACCACACGGAAAAATCCAGAATATAAAACATTATTGTATAGATCATACCTTGTAGTGTGGCGCTTACTGGGATTTTAGGAACTAAACATTTACTATGGTGTCTGTAACACCCCAGTAATTTTTTTATGAAAATTAAATTATTTAAAATGGAGTTTTTTAATTTATAAAATTACTTATAAATAATTATAATTTATAGCTTTAGAATTAATTAATTTTCTAAAAAAATACTATTTTACAGTATAATTTTTGTTTAAAATTATATTTTAATATGAATATATATTTTATTATTTTTACAAAATTAATTTTTATCAATATATTATTTAATTAAATATAATATATATATTAACTATTATAATTATTTCTATAAATAGTAAATTATGTTATGAATATATTCACTATTAATTTGAAACCCCAATATTTAATGGTATATTTTTTCATAAATAATTTCAACTCATTAGATAGATTATATGAACACGACACTCAGTCTCTATGAGACATCACTTTTTTATAGTTATAACCTATCTATGAAACATAATGTTTCCACTTTTGTGATTTTAATTTTGAAAAATGGACAAACACCATTGCGATCAGTAAGTTTTTTAGAGCCTAACTAGATCGACTTAGTTTTTTGGTGTATAGTAACTTGACCCTTATGAATTGTAATGTACCCTTATGAATAGAAACTTTTTTATTATGAATATTAACCTCACCCATGAATGAATAAATAAAATTTATCCACCTTACCAATGAGAGTGTATTTTTTAAAAATAAAAAATTATGTGTTGGTATTTTGTGAGTAATAAATATTTTATTACAATTTTAAATTAACAAATTTAAATAAAATAAAATTAATTTTCATAAAATTTATTTCTAAATAAATATTTTTTTGTCCTATGATTTTAAGATAATTTTATGATACATTGTTTATTTTTTGAACATATTATGAAATAAGTTTTAAATTTAAAATCTATATTTTTCAATTAAATAATAATTTTATTTAATAATTAAATTTCACATATTTAGAAAACTATTTTGGTAAAATGGAGTATATTTTTTAATTATATACATCAAAAAATGGTTAGGGTGATTTTTTTCAGAAATACATGAATGTTTTGTGAATAGAGAAATTTGATAATTTATGAAATATGTTGAATAAATGAATTTCTGCATCATGCTCGAGTCATAGATGATTTAAATAGACATTAGTTCAAACTCAAATTAACTTATTGCAATTTTAGTGACATTAATCAAGACTATTCATAGTATTCATCCAAAATAGTAAAATAATGATTAAAATAATGGAAAAACCCACCTCTCCTCCACTATAAAAACCACCCCTCACTCCCTCTTCTCTTCAATCCTCTAAGACATGAAGCTCCTAAATGTTCTTCTAAAATAATATTCCCTAGACCTCCCCACCTATGATATCCCTTTTTCTTCCCAAAAGACCAAAACCCAATCTCTTATGGAGGTTCTCAATAAGGATATCTTAAGAGGAAACCCCTCTCCATTTTTCTTTTAATTTCATTTTTTTTATTCTTATCTTATCCTCACATCCTCTATCCAAATGATCATAATAGGTCATGTATCATCTATATAATTTAATTATATATTTTTAATTTAATATATGTCCTCAATATCATTACTCTCTCTCTTTTATTTTAAAAATGAAATCATCATCTGGGAGGTGCAAATTTACAACCTTCATGAACGACGAACCTTTGTTCTTCATTTTATCCTTCAATGATGGTCCAAAAAACATTTTTATGATTTATACAGATTAAAAAATATTTATTATATATTATTTAATGATTATAGAACCATAATTTTTACATCATACTAAATAATATAACAAAACTAGTTCGTTGTGATCGAAAACCCGCCGTAAAAATCTAAACGATTATTAGTAAATGACTTATGTAATTGTTCATCTTCATACCATGTAAAAAAATGAAATATAAAAACATTAAAATTATATATGTTCATTAATAATATATAAATTTAATCCTATTTAATTATACCCATTCCATATGAACATCCACACTTATAATCAGGCGAACTGGTCATGAATATCAAGAAACAAACACTTCGGAACGACAGAATTGAATCTTATAACTTATAAAAAGGCCATAAATGAACTTAATAAAATTAAAATAAATTATGTATATTTCTAATAGGTTATTAATTAAATTATTAATGTGTCTAATTTTATATGTTAGGAACTTAAGGTCATGTGCAGTTCACATTTGGACATAAGGTAAGTGCTTTCTCATCTCACTTCCATTTTTGTAAGATATTCCTTATTCACCACTATTTATTATGTATGGATTATGTATACTACCCATTAATGTATCACATCTTTAATATATTTATTTTCAGTTTATTAAATGTAACATTTTATTATTATTAATTTTGGGTCTCATGATTTGATCGATTACAAATTGGTTAGGGTTTTCTATGTAAATTTCCATTTTCTTTCAGCTAACTCTTTTGAACTATTTACCCCAATTAGATTCTTAATTATTCTTATATACTAATCATAAATTATGTTTTAATTTTATACATATGTTTACCAATCATAATAATTCTTTATTTTATGAGGATTTACATTTTTAAAAATGATCTTTCAAAAATTCTTCAAGATAAACAAGCCTGGTTCAAGGGAACTTCTAGAATTCTGACCAGTTTTTAGGTGAACTTCAGAATCATTTTTAATCCACTATGTTTTTTATAAAATAAATAATTTTATCATTAAAAAATATATTTTTTTATTTATGGTTTTATGAAAACAAACATTCCCTTTTCTCTAAAATCTTTTTAATATTTTCCTTAAACTGTACTGAAATGTTTCATTTCTAAAGTTTTTTAAAAAATATTTTTACAAGATTTCACTTTAGTGGGATGTAATTTATGACTCTAATATAATTTAAATTCCTTTAAATTTTATTTTCTTGGATAAAAATTTTTAAAATCTTATTTTATGAAAAATAAAAAAGGTTTTCCAAAATAACTCTTCTTTCTAAAATAAAATGGGTTTTCTCGTCCCACTTTTAATTATATTATATTTATGACTTTTTACCCACTTATTACTTATATTTGGTGTATTTAATTCCATTTGATATATCAAATAATGATAATTTTTATTCTTATGATATTATATATAAAAATGAATTAAATGTTTCAATGTGGTATGGGATTCTTTGGAATGTTTAATGATCATTTTCATCAAGAGTTTATCAATGATTTAATTAGAGTATTTCACTTATGATAATGATTCAAATATTTAAAAGTGGAGTGGGAAAATTTTATCAAAAGATATATTTTGTTAGAAATTTGATGAATTCATTGGACTTAGTAAGTGATGGGTGGGGCTCGCTATAGCCCCTTGATGCATCGGTAGGTCTCATGAGACAAAACAGAATTGGGTTATGGTCGAGGCTTTACCCTTGTATTTTCAAAAGACTTATATGAGGCCTCTATGATAGTTTTATGATTTTTGGAATATGAATTACCTCATTATGATATTATCAATAGATAAATTATGTGATTATTTTACTAGTATAATATCCATGGTGAAGTTCAATGTGATTATTTATATGCCATTATTCATTCAGATTTTATTCCAGCCTTTATAAAAGATTGTGTTTTAGTGGCATGAGTCATTAACTTTTACTTATTGTTTATGATATATTCTGTTGTATCACTTACCCTTATTAATAATATGATATTACCCCTTTTTTTATTATTCCTATAACCGGGTTATGAAGAAGAAAACTTTGAAAAAACTTTCAAGGATGGATTTTATTTCATATTGTATAATGTTTTATTTTATTTTTCCAATGTATTATTGGTATCATGACTGTAATATAGTCTTCCAAGAATACTAAATTGATCGATCCATTAGTATTTTAATCATTGTAATCATTCCAATGTATTAAAATAATGCATAGACACTAAGCATTTGGGGTCAGGGTATTATAATTGGTATTAGAGGAACTTTAGCAAAAAACCTTGGAAACTAGATTTAGAAAACATAGGTTAGGGAATATAACCCTAAGATAGACATTGAGGATAAGAATAGAATAAAATCGTAGATTTTGGTATGGTGTAGATTATTTGGATTTTACTGGAAAATACATCCTTGTCTAGATAATACATTTGCAAATGGTTCTCACACATATGTACCTAGTGGTAACAACTCTGACAAGTTGTTTCGAGATTGACTCGGGGTAACCTGGAACTTGAAAATGGGCCCTGTTGTGCATCAGATTTGACAAACCTAGTGTATATGCTTAGGATAATAAACATTTTTCTTAAATACCATTATGAAGGATTTAAACTTCCAAAGTAACCAAAGTAAATTATTCTAGTATTTTTAATGCATAAATTTATGTTATGTGATATACCATGATTAGAGTTATAGAATAATCACATTTCTATGAGCTAATATAATATATGGTGTTGTTTTTAAATGGAGACTTTTAGAAGGAATTATAACTCCACCAATTCATGTGATGAAAAGTGTAAGATGGATTTTATCTTTTGTGGTCTTAAGCCAAAACTTCTGAGGGAAAAATATTCATGGAATCCTCATCATGTGAGGAAATAATAACATGTGTTAACAGGATAAGTAAATAATTATATGAGTCTTATAGATTTGAAGGGAAGTAAGAGAAGAAAACAATGGAAGAGGAAAATATAGATAAGGGGAAGAAGGGAATGAAGTGTTTTCCCACATGTGAAAACGGAGTAAAGAATCAACCTAGAAAATGCTTGAATGGAATAAGATTTTTTTATAAGTGTAGAGAAAAAGGACACCAATTTCATGATTCCAAGGGTAATAAAATTTTTTCTAATGTACAATGCTTCAAGTGTGAGGATATGGGACACTATGCAAATCAATGTCCAAAGCATCAAAGAAATATACCCAAAATTATGCTAATGGATAATGATGAAACTATTCTACTACCACATATTAAGTGGAATAATTAATATGTACATTAAGGAAGTATGTAATTGAATATTTTATCAGCAATGTACTGTTTTAATAATAATGGTATATATGAGTGTTGTATTGTAGTAATTTTTCATCACGTATTTGAGACCATATGTTGGATGGTACCCAGAAAAGATATTAAATAAAAAAGCTAATTTTTTTTGGGAAAACGTGATTTAGGGAAAGAAAACCTTAATATATTATTTATGTTGAGATAATGATGAAGAGATGATTGATTTTGATATGTAATGACTACCTTAGAACTGATTGTTGACTTGTCAATAAGGGGCCAATGCTATCATAAATGGAATTTACAACAGTTTTACATTTAAGGAATATATCCAATAACATATATATTACAAAAGGAATATGGAAGAATTCATGCCCCCAATAAATTTTTATGGTAATTAGAGTTATTACCATATTTCAAGAGGATACATGATGATGTTTTCCACCTGTTTAGAATGTAAAAATTTAGAGCTGCTTCATATTGTCTAAGGGGTAATGAAAAGTTTAACTTCTGAATTTAGTGAACTTATCTCTAAAGTGTTGAATCTATATATTTTGGAAAGTGTAACAACTTATGAATGGTTTAAGTTGATCTTTTTATTAGGTTTTATAGGTTAAATTATTACTTCACTACATAACGTAACATGTGCTAAGATATGAAGTATAGATTGTTCAAGGCGCAATCAAAGGATAATATTGTGCTTATGAGATATAAACATATATTTATACTTTTATAGAGTGGAAAAATTTCTCAACTCATGGAAACGAGTATTAAATAAAATGTTTTCCTCTTAACATAAAATATGATAATATCAATGAATTTTTTTACTATTGTCTATAGTTTTTTAGTGATCAAATTTCATCTGAACAACATCAATATCACTTTCCATCATAACTTCATAGGTTGATTTTTCTTCCATATATAGGCTTTTACTTCCATCTAATGTCACCCCATTCAAAATCATATTTTTTTGGTGACTACCTCATTTTATTTAACCTCTTTTTAAGAGGATATTTTATTAACCCTATTTCTGATGTGGGTTTACCACAAGGGAATTTTCCAGCATCAACCATTAAGTTTCAAAGTATAGTTTTGAATTGCGAGGATGAAATTATATTGAGGGGGGAATAATGTAACACCCTAGTCATTTTTTTAATAATTATAAATAATTTAAAATTAAGTGTTTTAATTAATAATAATACTTATAAATAATTTTAATTTATAGCATTCAAATTAATTATTGTTCTAAAAAATAATATTATTTTATAGTATTATTTTTGTGTAAAATAATATTTTAACATAAATATATGTATTTAATTATTTTTAAAAAAATTATTTATATAAATATATTATTTAATTAAATATAATATATATTGACGATTATAATTATTTTAATAAATAATATTTTATGTTACGAATATATTCACAACTAATATAACAACCCAATATTTTATGGTATATTCCTTCATAAAAATTTTCAATTCATTTGATAGCATATATGCTCACAATACTGAGTCTCTACAAAAAAACACATTTTTATACTTATAACCTTTTCATAAAACATAATTTTTCCACTTCTGTTATTTGAATTTAGAAAAATGGACATACATCATTGCGATCGATATGTTTTTTAGAGTCTAATAGGATAAAATTAATTTTTTGGTGAATAGTAACATAACCCTTATTAATAGTAATTTAACCATATGAATAGGAAGGTTACCCTTATGAATAGTAACTTGACTCTTATGAATACATATGTGATTTCCACTTACTATATCTAATACTGAATTTTTAGAAAGAGATAGATTTTACTCAATAAGAAATGAACCTAAATCTTCCCCTCGCTTCTCTACTAGGATGCAATTTTTCTTCCAATGACCCTTCTTTCCATGTAAAAAATAGCTAGTTTTTATTTTCCTTGATTTTCCCTTCAATCCATCTCTATAAATAATTTCATTGTTAACAATATCCATACTTTGTTTTATTATTGGAGTTCTTCTCTGTGACTTTCCACTTATTCACCATAACAATAGAAGGCTTTTCTTTCTTCATATCCAGGTCAACTTGGAGAAGCATAGTGAGATGATCTATGAGAGACTTATCTATGATATTAATATTTAAATTTATAATAAAACTATAGAATATCTAAGGGAGTGATGAAATAATGAGATCAATGCATTGTTCTTCTATAAGCATAAACCCAAAAACCATTGACCACTCAAAGTAGCCAATGACTTTGACTACGTGAGGCCCAGCTAGTGAAACTTTTTAATGTTTTCCGAGAAATAGTGCCTTGGATATCTCAAATTTCTGATCTATAACTCTCTCATGATAAAGATCATAGAGATGATATATATTTATATTGGAATTTATCTTCTTATGTGACTTCATGATTTCACTTGACAAAGATTACAACTTTAAAAAATGAACATATAGTACATAATTTAGGTGTTCTTCATAGATAGTGAACTCCTTTTCACTCACCTACTTAGAATTTTAATCATGGGTTGATGATTCTAGCACATAAGACTAATGTTCAGGGAGAAGAATAACCCATAACCATTTTAAACATTCATGGGATTTACTTCCTATTAAGATATGGTCCTTATTCAGAATGAATCATAGGGATAATGTGGTGGATGAACTTTCCATTAATCTTATCGGTGTTTCTTATTCGAAGCTATCGGTGAAGATAATTTGAGTTATTTTTCGAGTGCTGGTTATATGCTCACTCAGTGAAGCTGTTGTTTCATGTATCTGGTCGTTTCAGGCGTTATGATGGAGTCGTCGTCGATGGTGACGACGAGGGTGAAGTGAAGACGGTTCCTCTGTTTTCAGATTGTCAGGTTCATGTTTTTACTGACTGCGAAGATGGTGTTTTTATGTCGGGCATTGATGCAATGGCTCCGGCGACGCGGTGGATGGTCTCCAATGGGAAGTTCTCGAGATTTCTGGTATGATTATTTGGACGAAGTTGGGGAGTTGTAAGGACGGCGTCGAGCGGTGATGATGACATGGACATGGGTGTCAGTGATGATGTAGTGATGGATGGATGTTGATGTATGGAGAGGGTAATTTCGGCTACAGGATGAGATGATCGTCGCGATGGGTATCTCGAGGCAGTTGTTTGTTGGTATGGGTGATGATTTTGGAAATTTGAATGTTGTGGATTTTTGAGTGCTGGTAAAGGAGGTACTAGATCAGACTGGGTTTGTTTTTGAATTTTGAATTGTGTATGCTATAATTTTCTTGATCTGTTGTTTTTGGTTCACACTTACCCCTTAAAAGTTTCACTGGAAAATATAAAAAATAGGGATTGGATGGATAATATATGTAATTTAATTTATTAAAAATTATATTATACTTAATAGTTTTATTTTGATTAAGACTCTCACTATTTTACTATGTATTAATAGACCTCACCATTGAACTGAAATATCCCATCACATAGACATTATACTGAAAAGGATCCATATTTCCATCCTTATTATCTCAAATATAGCAATAAAAACATAATAAGGTGTTTAGATAAGTATTTTTTTCAAATACAGTCTTGAATTTCATCATCTCATTGAGTGGACTCCCCAATCCTGAAATCCTGACCCATATTTCCTCAACACTTTACTCCAAATTTGTATTGAAGAAATGATGGTTTTTAAATTCAATAAAAGTTTACATAATTCAACCCATAATCTCTATTAAGACTCCCTAAAAATTAAATGTTCCCCCAATAAAGGTTTGTACCAATACTTTGACAATATTTTTTCCTCATTCATTTAATGGAAGGCGTAATGACTTAATATTAACTTATGGTGTTTTTTTTATTATATGTAAACATTATTATTTAATCCATTTATATGTCTTCTAAATGTTATATATATTTCACTTAAGTGATTGACCTTGTCCTTGAAAAAATATTTACACATAATCCATTTATTTTGATTCCATATTTGTATATTTAATCCATTAATTTAATTGATCATGGTCTTGTATCCATTAAATACATCATGTATCATACAGAAATAAAATAAAGTAAATATGGAATGATCATGAGCCTTAACTTGTGGTTTTTTTATTGAGATGGTGATAAATAAATAATTGACCATATGAGAAAATCACTTTGAGTCAGTCTATGGTCTATTTTCAATATTCCACCTCAATCTTGTGTATCTCCTAATTTTTGTTTCACCTCAACTTTTACTTAAACCAACTCCATGATCCTAAGAGTTCAATCCTTACAATGAATTTAATTCACACGTTAGTGAAGGGAACCAGAAGGGGGTCCACATCATAAAATTGTGGGCATGAAATCTCGTATATAATAATAAGTTGGGATAAATCATAGTCCACTAATTTAATTTAATAAATTGTTCTTGAAAAAACTCATGAAATAATTAATTTAAAAGAATCCATAAACTTGAACAGGTCAATCTAAGATTAGGATTATTCACTTGTAAAATGAACACACATTCATTATAATTGTCTAACAATCATTTTGATTCATTATTTGATTAGGATAAAATGTACATGAATTAATCCAATTAATGATCTGACCAATCAATTAATTCATTTTATTTTAATCTCCACCCAATCAACAAAATATATACCCATCCCCTGATATTCTTAATAAATTAAATTCATTTTAATATTTATAAAATAAGTACGGAACTCATACATTGAAATAACATAGTGATTACCTTTTTTAACTACTTTCCATGTATTGTGATCATATACAGTCTACTCATGAATCTTATAGAATGAATATTTAATGACATAATTACATGGTGTGTATAAGTCAATAAATGACACATGTAACACATTTTAATTAACATTGAAGATAATTATTTTTAATGCACATGGATTAGTATAGATATTATAAATATACATGGTATGTCGTTCAAGTTTTTTTGTTGAAATTAATTAAGCATTTAATATCATATAAAAGAATCATATACCATGTATGGGTTAATAAATGACACAAATAACACATAATGATGGGGTTTATAGAGTAAACAATAATTTTAATTTTTTCATAAATAGTTTGGGTTCACGATGTGTACATCTAGCTACATGATATGTTTCTTCCTCATCATATGATTGTAATGCATGCCTAAGTATTGGGTGTGTATTTCTATGTGTACATGTGTGGGGTACATTGCATGTTTATCTGGTACACACCATGTAACCACCCTTTTTCAAAACTATTAGTCCATACACGTCATGTAATTAATACTTGATAGGAATTTGACTATGTATTTTCATAGAAGAACGTGTGGAATACACGTTGTGTAGCCCAATTACACAAAATTTAGTCTAACATGATGTGTTCTAGCTTCACTTGGTCAATTATAAATAATATAATGCACCATGTGTCCCTCATTACATGACGTGATTAATTAATTCACAATACATCATGGTACAATTAAGTGGGGTACATGACGTGTACACTGAATACACATTGTGTCATCCTATGTTATATGGATAGGCTTCCTAGAACCTCCTAATGGGCTCTATGAATGTTTCTTAATTTATTATTTAATATATCTAAGTTATATGTGTGATAAAAAAATATAGGTTGAATATATTGTGATAATCATATGAAAAGAGTGTATTCCTTGAAATAAGAACTATCTTTTAAATACATAAATGATTAACAAAAAATAAATAATTATAAATTGAATGTGACACTCTGATATCACATGATGGTTTTGGATGTAGAAGAAGGTTCTGCTAATGTTATGTCCAACTCAAAGTTTTTTTAATTCAAGAGATCTTTCACAATTTACCTGACGTTAACTCCATGAAAAACAAACAAAATTATGAAGAAAATTGAAAGATGATTTTTCTATAACTAAGAGATCGTAACTTTTCACATTAACTTATAATTAATTTAAAACATGACAAGAAATATTATCTCATTATTTAAATCTTTCTTCATTGATTGTTTCGATTATTCTAATATGAGAAGTGTGTCATTGTTTCATAGAAAGGTTCCAAAGAAGATCCCCTATGGTGTTTATCTACACATTCTCCTTTGATCTCCGAACCACCCCGATGAAATTTCGGGTTCTAGCATGATAGATTGATCACCTATCATTGTTCACATTTATTTCTTCACATTTCTTTAGGATTGAAGTAATATCTATTATTCTTCTCAATATTCATAGGAAAGAGGGAGGATATATTGAGAATAAATTTTTGTGCACAATGATTAACCATTCTATAATAGACATAGAAATCTATAAATAGACCTAGGGTTAGAGTTTTATTCCAATTAATTGACTAAAATCCCTTAATTATGAATCAATTCCCAATAAGCACCATATCATGTATATAATAATACTGTAATTATTTTACTTATGACATACGCAAACCCACACAATGAAAAAATTTATTTTTTAGTCAAGTAAATAAATATTTATCACTAAACCTGAAACTTGGATTTTTCGCTCTCCTCATCATTTATTGAATTCTCAAATTAATTTTTGAAAAAAAAAATCATTCAATAAAATATATTTTTTATTCATAATATTTAGATTGAATATTTACTAAATATTTATTTAATTATATAAATTATTTATTAACGAATAAATAATTATTTATTACTATGTGAATAAAAAAGTTAAATAAATACTATATGTTTACATAATTTAAAAAAATATCTTTTGAATAAATATTTAGTTTATATTTTTGATCGATTAATAAATATAGAATAA
This sequence comes from Viscum album, assembly GCA_963277665.1. Taxonomy (NCBI): domain Eukaryota; kingdom Viridiplantae; phylum Streptophyta; class Magnoliopsida; order Santalales; family Viscaceae; genus Viscum; species Viscum album. Next base: position 438,840,497 of record OY728145.1, on the reverse strand, counting down.
ATATTATTCACGTAATTTATTATTTCTTGATCAATTAATTAATATTTATGGTCAATTATATTCGTAATTTAATTATTCACATAATTTAATTTTTTTATCGATTAATATTTTTGATCGATTAAAATTTTAAATCGATTAATTATTCAGGTAATTTGATATTCATACTTTAAAATTTGTGATCAATTAATTAATATTGTACATGTATATTAATATTTTTATCGATTAATTTAATATTTATTATTGATTAATTAATATTTGTGGTCAATTAATTAATAGATGTTATTAATGTAATTAATAAATCCAAAATAAATATTTATTTTATATTTTTGATTGATTAACAAATCATGAATAAATATTATTATCCTAATTTAAAATTTGTAATCGATTATTTAATATTTATTAATAAACCATGATTCATATTTCTTTGAATATTTTAAATGAACTCGTGTATACACCATGACCATGGAATTTAATGTGACGGTTCCATTTTAGTCAAAGGGTATAGATATTGACTTAAATAAAGATGGCTAAGACAAATCCTTCATCGAATTTTTCATTAATAACGTGTCATTTGTGACGCACCCAACATATCCAACATTATTATGGACATGTGTCATCAAGGTTTATGATAATATATCTAATTATGTGAGTCATGACATGCATTAATAATACTCTTAATGTCTAGGGATCATTACACATGCGTGTAGATAATAATATCCAATTATACGCAAACATGTGGAATTCCTACTAGCGGGTTTGTTCTCATAATCTTATTTCTTCACTAGAAAAAAAATGTTTTATTAGAATTAGTTTATTATTGGAAGTTTTTATAACCACCACTAATTAAAAAATATTGATTATTATTTATAATATAGTGATTGTTTGGTGAAACCACCACTATACATGTAATTACTTTTAATTTTATGATAGTCTATTAAATCTAATATAATTTTTTTTTAAATCCCTAATTAACCCTTCCCCCCAACCCCTGGCCCATGCACTGACCACCATAGCCCCAACCCCCCCCCCCCAACCCCTCCCATCCCCCCCCCTCATAGACATTGACCACAGTGTTGCCCTGCCATGATGGCTACCCCTCTTCCCCATTTTCTAGAAACCACCACTCTCAGTAGTGGTAGAGCCCTAACCCCTTCCCCATGACCCTACCCTCCTCCCTACCTTGAACTGGATTTCCCTACTCTAGTTTTTGTATGATTTGGATGTTTCTTGTATCATATCCCCATCCTCCATGCATTCTATTTTCAACTCCTCACCTGAGTGACCTTATGCCATGACATAAGACCCTATAATTACAGGATGTAATATTAATTCATTTATGTTTTTTATGTTCTTCATGTTTGATTAGTTCATTTTCCAGTTTAATTTTCATTATGTTGAATCAATACCCTACCATAGTTAATGATATAGTTGGATGTAGTTAAAATTTGATTTTAGTTTTTTAATTAAAAAATTATATCTATATTTATGAATATATTGGGAGACAGGTGGTAATACAATAAATATGGATAAAATTCAGATTAATTTACCTCGAAACACTCCTCAGTATTCCAGGGTAGGGAAGAATTTTTTGATTCTGTAATTACCAACTAATAAGTGGATGGAAAAATAAAAAATATGTATCTGGATTATACATTCAAGAATTGGTTGAATATAAATGATGTATATAAATACTTGATATTGAAACAGTTTTATAATCGATATGTATATTACATATTTCATGGTAAATAAAATACTAACGGAAGTAAAAATAATGACTATGCTATAAAAAAGACCAATCGGCCTGATAAAGGAGAATTCAATTCGAAACATGATAAATGGAGCATTTAGATTTCCATGATACAATAACCAAAATTTTATAGATCAACATAATCTTCATTTGATTCAGAGTAGGTTAATCATCCATTGAACCTTAATAACCAAAAAATTGAGTTTTATTAATTATTTGAACACTTGAAAAAAGAAATGTATGAATATTGTACCACGTTTTCATGACCCTCCCTCCAAAGGTACCCCTCCAGGTCCAAAAATTAAGGAAGATAGATAATGACCCATGTGCCCCACCTCTAGTGGGACCTAGGTTGGCGACCAGTGATAAGGGTATTAAAATATCATAAATGGGAGGCATTTACCTCTTTCAAAAAGGACTGGGAGACAGGATATCATTGATCATTAAACTCAAAGACATAATTTAAAAATGAAAATGAAATTGTCTCATAATTCATGTATAAATAAAATAGATATAGATAAAATTATCCAAAAGAAAGCCCCAAAATAAAAGCTAAGGCAGTGACACAACAACCTCCCCAAAGTTTTGTGATAGTAGTGTCTAGTACGACCCATGAAATCCTCCTAGAATCCTAAAAATAAATTTATATATATATGGGGTGAGAATTAGAGTATACACAGTATGATATCCAAATTCACTCATGCACATGTGAAAAGATAATACTAATTCACCTGTGAGAAAATAGAAGAACCAACGGCACATAATCAATTCAACTAACCAAACCCCAAAAAAACCAAGGCTTTCTCACAAAATAAAACTTCCATGTATTGTAATATAACATGAAATATATCGATGATAGCTACCCAACACCACTTTCCCATTGATTAGCTATTATCACAACCCAATGGTATACTTCCCCGCACTCCCACCTCTTCCTTATACTATAATATCACATCACATAACATCACATCTTGCCTATAGACACCTAGTCCATCACATCACATCACATCATACCTGAAGACACTTGTTATATCACATCACATCTCATAACCAATTCAGTAAGGTATCATGAACATGAAGGACACCAATCGTGTTCCCTCATCCTAGAATGCATGACCCCCACTATAATCCATCTCATCACATCTCACCTGATGACTCGTAGGCCATCACATCTCATCACATCAGCTCACAAAAGTGGAACCTTTTACTTCTGGACATCATAGTTTCTGTATGTCATTGTCAGCTAAAAGTTGGAATGGGGAAGAGTAGGTGTTTGACCATCCATCCTCGTCACTAGGATGTTGTGGAAAACACCCTCAAAACTATTTGTTGTCAGCACTAGGTTCTCGACATGGGTGGGTGTGTATAGAAAATCAAAAGAAAATAAAAGATCAATATGATTATATATAATATCACATGGGCCCAACTAATACGTTCACAAAAAGAACATCATCCCAACTCATAACATAGCTACACCACCTTGCAAACTCTACCACTATCACTGCCAACATTGAATGCACCACACCACAAAAAAACATAAGTGGTAAGAAAAATTTAAACTTATCATTACAATAAAACCAATTTCTAGATTTCCATTACCAACCCATTTCACATTAAAACAACCAATTAATTGCAATATTTCCAACCCATTCACTTTCCCATTTATCACATTGATTCATCTCATTTAGTTTCACATTTAACTTTACCCATTTAAGTCACACCTCCCAATCACATGCATTTTTTATCCAATTCCATAATTTTAATCCAACTAGCCCATATAATTTTTGTCTCAACATTATCATTTAATTTTCAGTAAACCCGAGAAACTATCATTACACAACCAAAACAAACAATTGATCATCCCCGTCAATCCGACTTTCTCAAATTAAAACTACTTCTCAGGCACATCACAACCATGCATCACAAAATTGTTCATATCACATCAACCTAGCATTTTTAAGATTTATCAAGGGTATTTTAATCAAAATGAAATATCTATTTTAGGGGGATTATCACACAATCCTTATATCCAAGTAAAACCAATTCATTAGTCGGGTATAAGTGATTAACCATTTATTCATCGTGGTGAAAAAAAATAATCACACAATGTGGATTTCATAATATCAACTACAGCACAAGAGAATGCCCCCAATGGTCATGATTTTCAGAAATGCATTTATCTCGTACAATTCATAATATCAACAACAATATCAAAATACTTAAATTCAAGTGAATCATTCCCCTCTCCTTTAACTCAATTTAATTGAATAATTTATCTTGTTTTGGCCAGTTGAAAACCATATCCCATAGGTAAACAAGAATAAACTCATCCTATGTGATATAGATGAGGAGAGAGCAAGGAACACCTAACTAGATTTAGATACCCAAAAAAGATGATAAAAAGTTTCTACAAGGCTCGATAGGAATATATAATTGTCTGATTCTTCATCTTCAATAATTTATAGAAAAAATAATTAAATCTAAAAATTATAAATTAACACCTATAAAAAATGAATCTATTACCTATTACTAGTCAAGAAGAATCAAACAGAATTGATGGAGTGTCAATACAATTAGTATCAAGGTATATATGCTAGAGAGAAGTTGAATAATTAGGGATCTTATTTTCCCCAATTTTTATACCTCGGGTCACACCTCCTTCAGTATCATGATCTCCTTTCCCCTAATCTTCTTATCTTTATTATTCAAATTAATTTCATATTTTTTTACACTTTCAAATTCTATATTTTATTATTATGAAATTAAAAATAAAACATTATCTCTCTAATCTATTTTAAATCCCAAAAATACAAACTTTTTTTATATGATTTATTCTTCCCTTTTTTCAAATGTTTCTCTCTCCAATTTAATCCCCTAAACAATGGTCCTCTGTATCATTATTTTCTTTAACACCTCGGCACTTTTATTATTATTTATTTTCTCTCTCTTTTCTACTTTTCTTCATTCATTTTCTTCTAAATTCATTTATACAAGTTTTTGAATCCTTTAATAAAAACACATCAATATTTTTTAAAACGTCATTTTTAAGATCTACTTTGATACAATATTTTTTTTATTTGTTGTATCTTTTTTTATCACCACACACACACACACACACACACACACAAATATATATATATATATATATATCTTTTTGTGTGTGTGTTACTCATTTTTAATTTATTTTGTCGTTTTTAACAAAATGTGGTTATATATATATACACATATAAACCCCACAACATCATATATATCTATATATATATATATTAATAAGTTGATATATGTTTAACATTTCACTGCACTACTCTCATTTTAATATATAATAAACACACATGATGTGTGAAATATTTTTTTTATTGACATATAAAGTTTATAGTTCTTCTAAAACCCTATATGAAAGGTCATCGTTTTTTGTATAGCATATTTTAATATTTTATATAAAATAACCATTTAAATATTGAATAAACATTTTTTTCATAACAAAAGTAGTGATTATTATATGAGAATTTTAGATATACCAACTTTTTTATTTATTTTTAATGATTTTCCCTCTAATCTATTCACTCACATATTTTTCTCCCATCAAAATCGAAACTCCCACACAAACCCAAAATTCATGAGTATCGCATTTAATTAACAATTTCTCTCTCTTATATTTAATTACCACATATTTAAATCTCATAAATTTTCTAAATATAAGACATGCAAACTATCTTTACATATTTTATACCTTTTAAAAACTTAATTTATCAGTTTTTTCAATGGCATATATATGTACATATATTTAATTATACACGTTTTTTTCTATTCAAACATGATTCAATATATATAATTATATAGAAAACATTATGTTTACATATATATATGTGTGTGTGTGTGTAATAAACTAATATATGCATATATACATGTGTGTATATATACAAGTTTAATGAAAAAACATTATACAACCTTTTAAAACATAAGTGTGTGTGTATATATATACAGAACCCACATACATATATAAAAATATATGTTGTACAATATATTTAATATGTGAAAGATTGTTTACATGTATAAAGATCAATATATATGAAAATATAACCAATATGCATCATAATTAATAAATGCATAATATTTTCAAACCAGGCGTAAAAAATATAATTGATAAGTAATATTATTTATTGGTGAAAATATATAATTAAAATAAATGAATAAAATTTTTCACTTCATTAAATATTAAATTAAAATTAAAAACTCAATAATATAGAATTAATTATTATTAAATAATCCAAAAAAATATAACACTATTAGAAAAATGTCACCAAACTCCCTCAACACCTAAGAAGGGCAATGGAAGGATCTAGGAAAATCCAAAATTTTACATCATATTCCTATCAAACAATTTTCATCACTGAGAATTAAAACAAATCTAGAAAGGAAATATCAAGGGGGTCTGAAAAACTACCCTACGAGATAGCTCTCGAGGGACTCACCACATCTAGAACACAACCACCACAACTGTAAAACATTCCCCAGAGGATAACTCTCAAAAAAACAAGTCCACATATATGGTCACAAAAATACAACAATCAATACACAATGATCAAACAATCATTACAAAAGGAAACATCATCAGGAACTATCACTTCACATTGTTTTAAACAGGAAGCATCAAACATCATATAAGAAAAAAATTATAATATCCAACACTTCAAAAACTACATATAGTAATTTTATCAAATGAAATTATACACATTATTTATCATAATTTATTATGCTAGGATATAACATCCAGAAAACATCATGAATAACATGAAAAAAGTAGGTTAGCATGCTTGCATAAGAATTTATTGATAAAAAATATATATTAATTATAATAATTCTTTAAGTATTGTTGAATGAGAAGTTAACAAACATAATTATTATATTAAAATGGTCAGTTTCTTTCTAGAAATTCATTATAGTAAAACATGATATTAGAACAATCCACCTTATCTAGCTATAGAATTTCCCATGTTTTCTAACAAAACATTACATTCCAGGAGCATACCCCTAATAAAATAACATAACATTTCCCAAACCAATAAAAGAACACATATCAATAGATATAGATTTTTTGTAAGCATACAAGTTAGTGGAACACATCCACCATACCATGGTATTATCTTCTTCATGTGGCATTGATTCACCCACATGATTTTAAAATGTGTTATAATATAACACGTGTCTTGATATGGTAAATGGTTTCCATCTCTTCATATGTTGGAGGCTATAAGACATTCCACTTACATAATATTAATCACAGCAAACCCACCCAATAGGATAACAATCAGACTCTTTCATTACTTCCTTTGTAATAATTTAGGTGTGGGAGGTAATCTCATCTTTATGAATTTCATGATTTTCAAAACTACCTCTTTATTTTAGTAATGAATTTAAGTGATTATCCATTTTAAAAGAGGTGGGGGTTCCATCAATATAAACACATCACAACACAACACAATCCATCTCACTATAATAACTACACATCACATCCACCGCAAATCACCACCACTACACAACATAACCACTATCCATACTTACCAACTAAGGAAAACATCCACCAAGAATTTCACATAACCAAATAACTCTACCACTATACCATCCACCGAAAACCATCATTTTCATATAACCACCTGCTCAATATAATCCTCAAAACTATCCCAACCAATGATCACAAGTATCATCACACATCAAAACCCCAATCCCACAAATCAAGAAATTCCCCCTCCCATGTCAACATATTATCCTCTTTAGGCAGAACTGACCTACCTATATGGTTTTAATTGCATCAAAGTATAGCATGTATTAATTAGGGATTAAAATTTACCTTATTTTTATTATTTTAATTTTTAATCACACATCACACAAGACAAAACAAAAATAACCACCACAGATATTAGCAACACATTTCAATTTTCACAATTATTAAAGGGTTTAAATTACATTACCTCATTATTTTTCATGGGTATTCTCACAAAATATCATATTTTCCAATGGGTAACCAATTGATTAACCATATATAAGTGAATAGTTTTTTAATGCATGGTTATCTTATTTAGGAAGTCACATAAAGGGTTTCATAATCCAAAAAAAATCAGAAACAAGGTTTCCAACAACCTTTATTCTTAGCAAGGAATATCAATACTTCTACACAATAATAAAAATGCATCCACAAACAAAACTCTATATTTTCAATTCATTTTTTGTAAAACATAATGCAATGAATTCAAACAGCTATAACATGTGTCTATGGTAAAGTTGAAAATTCATGCACATCATCTCACACACCATGCTTAATATTCTTAAACAATTCATTCTAGGTTCATCTTATTATCAAGGAAAAACATGACCAACTTCATTTGAAAATTTATACATGTTTCTTTCTTTTTAATAATTAAAATACCCCATCATATACATAACATGATTTAATAAATATCAAAATAAAACATGTTTTCTAATCACATAATTAAAAAAAATGTTGTATTACTATATTTCATTCTTTATCATACTTGAACTAAAAATTCTTTTCTCATTTAATTTTTCAAGGATACATGATTATAAACTGTAATATGGATATGATTATTCTACTTATATATTTTAAAACAATAAATTAAACTTTTTACTGGCTCATACCTCACATACTATAATTTCTCTAGTCACTACACAAATGTTTTCAACATTAGACATGCTTCCCAAAACAAACTACTCATGAATTAATATGTGATTAAAAGTTTTTCAGTACTAAAAGTTATTATGAGTCATAAAATAATAATTTTAATCATTTAAATATTTTTAAACCACAATAGGTTACAATAAATAATGCTTATAATTTTCCAAAACCTAGAAACAATGTCCCCATAATTTCTATCCTAACACATGATTATGAAATATAATTATATTAATACTACAAAAATAAAATCATGAAAAAAATGAGCAACCTATTCTTGTATAGGTTTTCAAATTTTGAAGAAATTATTGATAATCAAGATGGTTAGTTTTTCAAAAATTTCCAAATTTAAATGTCCAAAATCAAGTTTTACAAAAATTCCAAACGCATGCTCTGATAAATTAAAAAATTGAAAGAAATTCATTATATATTAACACATATGGGAACATGTATACTTCTAAGAATGGATTCAAAATAATTCACTTTATCATGCTATTATGAAATCTACTTGAGGTAACATTCTTTGTAAGGGTTTTCAAAATTATATAGTTTTTAACAACAGAATACACTAAACATGCTTCTCAAACAATTTAAACTTTTATGAAATCAAGATTACATGATATAAAGATTAATAAAAAATAAATCCATTAAGAATAATGATATAATAGTTAATGAGACAACACATTCAAGCCTCAAAAAGGCTTTAAGAAAAAATAATCAGGTCAATTAACCATTATTTTACTCTTTACTTTCAGGATATATGATTAATTCATCAAACAATAATAGTTCATCAGTAGCTATAGAATGGGAAACTTAAGAGAAATGAAAATAAAATTTCATGATATACTTAAATAATTTTTTTTAATTTATGAAACCACCCTATTCAATCACAAGTATAAAAAATCATGATGCAAGTACATATCCTAGGTCTCTACCCTATAAGTGAGGTCACCTAACTTTATCATTCGGAAGGTTGAGTCTCATTGAATCATATCATGGGGGGCCCTAAAATCATTCTTCCTAGTTAGTATCCCTGACCTATGTTAGGCACTAAGATTGACTGGTATTGTTTCCCTACCAACCCATGAAATCCTTATAATGCCTAACTCCAAACTCCATCAAATATCTTAGCAAATTTTTTTGATACCACTCTATCAGGACCCCCTCCATCCAAAGGTACCCCTACAGGTTCGGTAATGAAGAAAGAAAGATAATGACCCCTGAGTCCCACCTCAAGTAGGCCTCGGGTTAGCAACTAGTACTGAGGGTAAAAAATATCATAAAAGATAGGCATTTCCCTTTTTAAAAAAAATATTAGGAGATGGGATATTGTAGATCAATCAATTCCAGGAAAAAATATAAGAAGGGATTAAAACCATCCAATAATTCATGTATAAATAAAATAGATATAGATAAAATCCCCCAAAAGAATTCCAAAAATAAAATTCAAGGAAACAACATAGTAATAACTCCAAAGGTTTGAGCTAGTAATGTCCATCATGGTCCAATAAGTCCTCCTGAAATATGAAAATATATTAATATGTATGATGGTTGAGAATAAGAATATACTTAGTAGGATATCCAAAGTCTCTCATAAACATTTTAAAAAAACATATTAATTCACTCAATAGAAAATAGTAGAACCAACAACGCCTAATCATGTCAACAAACCAAACTCCAACCTCATCAAGGCTCGCTCACTAAATAACTCTTCCAAGTACTATAATATAATATGAATCATATCAATCAAAGGTACCCTGCACCACTTTCCCAATGATTTTTCTCTCTCACGCCCCAATCGAATACATCTTGGCACTCCCACCTCTTCAGCATAATGTAAGATCTCATCACTTCACATCACATCCCACCAACAGACACCTAGGCCATCACATCACATCACATCATACCCAAATACACATATCCTATCACATATCATAGCATATGTATTAAGGTATCATAAACATTATGGACATCAACATTGTGTCCTCCTATTACCATGAATGACCCCCACTATAAGCTCATCAGATATCTTCCAAAGAATCCCGAGTCATCACATATAATCGCACCACATCACAAGAAAGAAGCATTTTACTTTTGGTCATCATAACCCATGCATGTAATTCTCACTAGGAAGAGTGACTGGGGAAGAGTGGTTGGCCATCCATCCATAACCACCATTAGTATATTGGTTAAAATGCCCCCAAAACTGTTGGTTATCAACAGTAGGTTCTAGACATGGATGAGGTGTGTGTAGAAAATTAGAAGAAAATAATATATATATATATATATATATATATATATATATATATATATCACACAATCCCAACAAATAAGTTCACAATAATAACATCATCCCAACTCAAAACATCACCACATCACCTAACAACCATATCCACTTTCGCTACCAACATTAAATGAACAACACCACATAACTAGACAATCCCCAAGCCACATTTCGTCTTCTAATTGAAATCCAATTCATTTTCAAGATTTCAATTACCATCTCATTTCAATTTAAAAAAGGTAATTAATTCCATTATTTCCAACCCATTTATTTTCCCATTTATTACATTGACTCAACCCTTTTAATTTCACAGTGTACATTATCCATTTAAGCCACATGTCCCACTCTAATTCATTTTTCATCAAATTCCATCCCATTAACCAAACTATCCCATGACATTTAAGTTTCAACATTATCATTTAATTTTTAATCTTACCTAGTCATCTATCAAAATAAAACAAAACATGAACAACCCCTCGTCCTGATCAATCCAACCAACTCACATTGCCACCAATTCTCATACAAATCACAACCATGAAACACAAAACTTTTCATGTCACATACACATAACTATTTTCCAATTTATAAAGGGAATTTACATCAATTGAACTTCTTTATTTTAGGGGAATTATCACACAGTCCATTCTATGTGAAACGAAATTCATTAGTCAAGTATAATATATTAACCATTTATTTAAGGTGGTGAAAGATAATAATCACACAACATGGATTCCAAATTCATAACTACAGAGTAAGAAAGGACCCCCAATAGTGATGATTTTAAGCAGGGCAGTTTTCCCAAACAATTAAAAATATCAATAATGATATCAAAAGCCTTAATTAATGAAAATTATTCTTATTCCCTTTAATTCAGTTAAACGGATTAATTTATATTTCATTGGATGGTTTCAAAACATATCACATATGTGAACAAGAATTAAATCATCTTCCTTGATACACAAGATGAGAGACCAAGGAACACCTACCTAGAATTGGATACCCAGAGAAGATGAAAAAAAAATTCTATAAGGCCCTAAATGAATCTATAATCATCTGATTCTCCATCTTTGATAATTTAAAAATGAAAATAAAATTTAATTAAATCTAGAAATCATAAATCAACACCTATGAAAAAAACTCTTCTCTTGGATTCTACTTGTCAGGATGAATCCAACATAAATGATGGAGCATTAATCCAACTAGTAATGAGGGATATATGGTAGAGAGAAGATGGAGAATTAGAGTATTTAGTTTACTTGGTTTTTACACCTCAGGTCACATATCCTTAAATTTCATAATATATTTTCCAAACCTCTACCTGTATTTTTTATTCCAATTAATTTCAGAAATTTTGAAACTTTCAAATCCCATATTTTATTATTATTAAATTAAAAACAAAACATGATCTCTCTAATCAATTTTAAATCCCACAAATCCATACATTTTTTATAAGATTTATTCTTCCATTTTTGAAACATTTATCTCTCCAATTTATTCCCCTACTCCATGATCCTATCTCTTTCTTTTTTAAACATCTCAACACATTTTTTCCATTTTTTCTTTTTTTCCATGTTCTTTTATTTAATTTTTGTGTACCCTTTATGAATTATTTTATAAAAAATCATTAATATTTTTTAAACAACATTTTTTAAGAGATGCTTCAATGCATCATTTTTTTTAATTATAGTATCTTTTTTTCACCACAAACACACACATATCTATATATATGCACTAAATTTTTTAAATAACTTTTTGACTTTATTTAACAAAACATGATTATATATATAACCCATAACATCATATATGTATACATATTAACAAGATGATATATTTATGAAATCTAATTATGCTACTCTCATTTACATATATAATATACACACATGTTGTGTGAAACAATTTTTTTATTAACCTGTAGAGTTTTCACATCTTCCAAAACCCTATACACAAATTATTAATTTTATGTGTATTATATTTTAAAATTTTCATTAAAAACCCCTTTAAATACAGAATAAACATGTTGTGTGTAACAAAACTAATAATTATTATATGATAAATTTGGAAAACCCATGTATTTTTTATCATTAGATTGATTCTATCTCCAATATATTCATTCACAAATGTTTCTCCCATTAAAATCATAACTCTCACACACACCAACTATTCATGAGTATCACATTTAATTTACAATTTTTCTCTCTTCTATTTAATCACCAAACATTTAAATCTCATTGTAACAACTTGAGATTTTATAAGAATTATTCTTTTTAATTTCATTGATTTCTTGTGTTGTACACTACACCAAAATTAGCTTTTGTTATGCGCAACACCATATTAGCTTGCAGTATACGCAACACTATTCTTGGCTCATGTTACACACAATTTCAAGTTCATTTTGTAGAAATTATTCTACACAACATTAAGTATAGATTTTTTTAATTTATAAATGAAATAAGTTTTTAATTATGTTATAAGAAACACTGAAGAGATCTTGCACTATACGCATCCCTGACTTGGCTTGCATTACACACAATCGCGACCTTCCTCGATAGCGTGTGTAGTACGCAATACCGGGTTTCACTAAAAAATAATATATTGTTATAATATTATTATGGACTAGCCGTTATGAATATTATTAACTAAATTTTGAATTTTATAACATTATTATTCATCTTACACATTTTCTAGAGCATGGTATGAGAACAAAAAAAAATTCATGTAAAATAAGTATTTTTCAGAAAAATGTAGTTTTGCCGCCTTTTGATGGCGCACCCACATTAAATCTAATTTTTGACATGTTTATAAGTTCAATTTGAAAAAATAAAATTATTATTTTGAATCAGGATATAAAAAGTTACTCCTGATAAATTTTTCATATTATTCTGATAACTTTCATATTTTAATGAATAGTAAAAACACGCTATATTTTAATTAAAAACAACCTTTTTCATCGAAATAATTTATATGGATAAATTATAATATTGAATGGTTTTAAAGTATAAATTGAATATATTTTTACCATTTAATATAATTTAGGTCATTACCATTAATTTTACATTGAATTCATAGGTAAAAACATTTCAATCTTTGGTAATGTTTTAACTTTTAAAACCTGTTTTCTTAACAACGGGATTAATTTTAAATTAATTACTGCACCTTCAGTGTTTTGAATTTTAAAAAATGTATTCCATATATTAATTCAGTGGGTCCAAACTATGTTAATAAGTTACTTTTATTTTTTTGATATTATGAATAGTAACTGCGGTAATTTTTATTTAATGTAGTTAAAGTTAAATCGGGTAATTAAGGGTAACAATATGATTATAGAATTACCTTAACACCAGCCAAAATTCTATTGGATGACTAAAGGTCGACCCATATCACCTAAGGATCGGAATAGATTAATTTTATGGACTTTTGACCATGAAAATAATTTAATTATTATTAAAACCAAAGAAAGTGACAACATGTCACTCTCTTAAATATTATAAGTATAATAATTTTAATTTAGTGATAAACTTAATGAAACTTAGAACATGAATAGTATATAGAAATATAATAAAATTATATAAATCATTTGAATTTATTTATAATTTTTATGGATTAAATAATTGTCATTAAAGGTGACACAATAGTGATGTTGAAATTATTTTATTGATTGAAATATCAAATAAATGGTTTTAAAAATATTAAAATAAATAATATATGAACTACTTAATGTGATCCACTAATTTTCTAGATAAATATGACATGTTATGAATCTATTTAAGATTTTATTTTGAACATATATTCTGTGTGGAATTTATTTAAATTCAAATAAATGAATAGTGTCAAAATTGACACTATTGTTACTTTATAAAAATAACATAATATAAAATTGTTTAAAAATAACAAAAATATTTAAAAATTATAAATTAAACTTTATATGGTCTAAAATTTCATAAATCATCCAATTATGGAAAATTGAAAACACATAAGTAATTATTTAAAATTTAGAATCTTATTACCACAAATAAAATTAAATAGATTAAATAAGGATAGATCAAGTTGATAAGGTTTAGAATAAATTTCCAACATGTATAACTTTTATTAGTTGATGGGTTTAAAACCCTATCTCATCTAATATTAGAATTCGAGTCATTTTTTGAGTTTTTTAAGTGGGGTTTGATTTAATATAAATTAATATTTTTGAGGTTTCCAAAGGTGCCCCTCTCCTCCCTTATAAAAGGGTACCTCTTCCCTCTCCTCTTCACAACACTTTGAGCCTTCAATCTCGGAAAAACCCTGCCCATTTTTCTTCTCCACATCCATAGAAACATTTTTGAGGTTCTTGTCTTCTCAAAAGACCAACTCTAGTCCCGTAAGAGGAAGCTTAAAGGAGGTGCGTCGAAGAAAATGTAATCTCTTTTATCGATTCTTTCAAGTTTCTTTCTTCTTAAACTTCCTCTTATTTAGTTGTTTCATTATAAAGTAATACAATAATTATCACTAATATATTTATATGATATTATAAATATGAAACAACCCCATTTCACCTTCTATCCATCCTATAGAAAATGAAATCACTGCGCGTGCGTACGTACAGAATATCGTCTCTATGCCGTGGTGTAATCAGTTTTTCCACCACCACCTTACTTGGATGGGTATAATGGTGTAAATAATAACTATATATGGTTATTATAACATCATACTGATTTACTAGATATTATATCATCCACTCCAATTCTATTCAATAATTATGGGAACGATATCATCACTCGTGCGTACGTACGGACTACCGTCTCCATGAACGCGATGAGATTCATTTTCCATGATTAACCATTCAAGTATGATTATAAAGTATATATAATAAATATTCATGAAATATATTACATAATAATGATACTATATTTATGTACATATATGTTTCATTTACTTAATTCCATTCAATTCAATAAGGAAACGAAAACAGTGTTCATGTGTACGTATGGCCTACAGTCTCCATGAACGATGTATTTCATTCCATTTATTGATATATCATATATATGTATATTCTGAATATATATTATATAAAAATCATGTTTTAAATTCTGGAAATAAGTAAATTAGGATATATATAATAATATCAAGAACAACAAATCGAAACATGTACGATAAATGAAACGATTTTACCCAAAACCCTACTTTAACATGGAATTTAAAAAAGAACATGTAATATAAAGTCATAAGTGAACCATATATGATATCATAACAATGAATATGATTCTGTAATAAGTCAATGACATTATTTAAATCATTATACAGGATTTTCTGATACATACGAATCATATCAAACATAAGGTAAGGGATAATTATTCCAATCTCGTTCTTATCCGAGATTATTTATTCGTAAGTATTTACTGGGGTTATATTTATCATCCATGTCCACGTTTTCTCAAAATGTTTTCATAAAATGTTTAATATTCTTACATGTATGTTTAAATTCATTTTTACCCCTTTTTACTTTTACTACGATGAATGGAAGGAATCTTTCTTTTGTTTACCGTACAATGTACATTTTGACTTTTCTGAAAAAAGTACGAGGAGAATGTTTTTTTAACTTATACGGAATGAACGGATTTTTACGGTTTCATAACGCCTTATTTTAATGAATCTTACTCTACAAGATTTCATGACTATTTTCAAAAAAATCCTTTTCTTTTAAAATTGTATAGCATTTTGTGAAAATAAAATGATTTTGAAGAAGAAAGGATATTTTCCTCAAGAATTCATTTCAAGTGTTTTATCAAAAAAAAATTCCATTTAGATGACATTATTTCATATGTGTATGTTTCAAGTATAATGTCTCTATGATTTACACGGTTTCACTTTTTTTATGATGAAATGATATCCATTTGTTTTATATGGATTATGTTATGATGGGATGGTGTTTATGAAACCCATTTTATTCTTTGGGTTATGATGACTGACTTATGTTTTTGTTGTGGCACACGTAAGAATGATTTCATTATGAGATGGATGGGACCTATATCTCCCTCCAATGCATTGGGTAAAGATTTATATCTCATGAGATATACATGGCTGGAATGGAAAGTTAATCTGGTTCAGTGATACAAGACTGGAACGAGGAGTGAACTCGATTCAGTAAGGGACTTTGTCCACTATGATGGTCTTGGCAGAAATGACTTGGCTACTATGGAAATCATATCAAGTGAATAATGGTTTTCCACAATTACATGTTTTATTCCCATTCTATTTTATCATGATTGATGTTCCATTATGATCTATGCCTTATGTACTGTCATGCTTTATGTCATTGCTCAAGATTTTTATGTTTAAACTTTGTGTACATGTTTTGATGTTCAAATGTATATGGTTTGTTTTATTTTATCCATACTTACCCTTACTGAGCATTTGATCTCACCCTTTATATTTTTTCTTTTCCCTGTGATATAAATAAAGGTTTTAGGTATGAAAACAAAAGGGGGAGATCTTTATGGGAGATGTTGAAGATCTTTCACCATGATTAGAAGATTATGTTATGAGTTTCCAAAGACACTAAACTATTACGATCCTTGAGTGTTGGTTTTTGTTATGTATTAAGTATTTCGCAAAAGTAATGTAATGTCCATGTACGATAAGATTTGGGTTATTATAGTTGGTATCAGAGGAAAGGTTTAGTCAACCTTTGGAAACTAGGATTGAAAACTTTAGTGAGATCCCTTGAGATATTTCTAAGGTATGTCTTGGGATGTCCCTAAGGTTAACTATAACTATAGGTTATAGTCCTAGAATTACGATAACGATCATAGAATTAAACCTAATATGTTAGATATTGAAGGTACTCCCCCTTTATTATGTTGTTTTCCTAGCATGATTTTTGCCTCTCACGCTATTCTTGTTGGGTTTTAGACGATGGCTAGAACCCAAAGGAACCGTGTTGATTAATGTAATGGGAAATGCAATGATTTTTCTATTCGACAAACCAATGTTATGGGAGATGGAGTACAAAATATTATTGCTATACTTACACAAGCTGTGAATCATTCTGGACTTCCGAATGAGTAGAGAAGGGAACAATATTTTATCGAGTCCTTCATAAGGAAACATCCACATTCTTTCAGTGGGTCTTCTGATCTACTTGTTTCTTAAAAATGGATCAGTACCATTGAAAAGATATTTTCCATAGTTCGATTTTCGGAACATGAAAAAAATCATTCTGGTTATTTACCGTTTAGAAGGAGAAGCAGACCAATGGTGGACTCTAATTAAGAATATGAGGCCCCGAGATGAAATTGAATCCATGGAATGGGATGAGTTCAAGAACTTATTTTTCAATAAGTACTTCCCTTGTATTCTTCGAACAAAGATGGAAAAGGAGTTCCTTGAGCTTAATCAAAAGGATGATGAATTTTTTGGTATATATGAGGCAAATTTTACAAGGCTTACATGGTATGCATCTGGATTTATCATCCAACCTAAAAGTAAAGTTGATCGATTATTTAGTGGATTAAAACCAAGTCTTCAAAGGGCATTAGCTATAAGAGACTTCAGTAGATATGAAGAAATTATGTGTTGTGCTATCAAGGTAGAACTGGAAGTTGGTGTTACATATCCATCTCATGGTTTTGACAAAAAATGAAAGATGGAGTTCAAGGAGCAATCTCAGAACAATGGTGAAAAGAAGATGAATGTTTCTTTATGATCAAAGTGTGGAAAGAATCATGGTGGAGATTTCCTAAAAGTTACTAGAAAATGTTTTAATTGTGGAAAAGAAGGTCATAGAGCAGTTGAGTGTCAATGTAATGGGAAAAAAGGTAGCTAATTATGTGAATAGAGAAAAGACTACAGAGAATGCTCCACCAACACTTCAATTCTTCAAGTGCAAGGAAATGAGGCATTATGCTAATCAATGCCCTAATACAAGGTTTAATGATGATCAACGTGAGCAACCTCTTAAGGTAAATGATAATGGGAAGTCACATGTGATCACTATTTTTGATGTTGAGTATGACAATGATGTTGTGAAATGATTAAGTGTTTATGTAATGGGATTTCAAAATAGTATCACAGAATCTCATTTATGGTATCGTGGAATATTGGAATATCTATGTATTGGTTTTCAATAATTATATGGTATCAGTAACCATGAAAAGTGATTGAAATATTTTTGGAAAGAAGATGATATGAACATAATGAAGGGAAAAAGAAAACATGAAATGGGCTCATGACTGATATAAGGACAAAGTTATATCATGGTCTGAGTATAGTGAAATTTTGGGATTTTGGTATGTGGAAAGAGTTAACTTTTGACAGCATTCACATTTTCACTAAGGTTCAATGGGTATTCATTTTTCAAGAAAATAAATGATTAAGGTATTCACATGATTGGAACGTGACCAACAAGATATATCGAGGATAAATGATGGGATTCACATGCTCGGTAGATGAAATTTCCAGTAATTGTTTTCTTTATATTATGATCTTTGACATAATTATTTTGGATAAGCCTAAAGATTTGAAATAGATAATGTTGGACATAAGTTAGAATTGTTTAAGGCTAGAACTTTTTTGATTTTATTGATGGAATTTTATAATGATATAGTTTTAGAAAAAGGACGCCCTGCAGGACGGGTGACAACTCGTCGTGTCGGAAAAGGTTGCAGGAATCGAACCCACAACCAAAGTGTGACAGGCCTTTATTTCCTACCACTGGC
The DNA here is from genome assembly GCA_963277665.1 of Viscum album. Lineage (NCBI taxonomy): Eukaryota > Viridiplantae > Streptophyta > Magnoliopsida > Santalales > Viscaceae > Viscum > Viscum album. The sequence goes on along the minus strand of OY728145.1, from coordinate 438,821,085 downwards.
CTACAGGAAGTCCCTAGTTAGTAGAAAATAGTTTAATTTTATTAAGTGGTATGATAGATGAAGTATAAGTCCATTTTTGGAATCATATACGATTAACCTCATCATAGATGGACTTATGTGTATTTGATAACTTTTGTTAACCTTTTGTTTGAGACAGATGGAATGAACCATCATTCTATCACATGATCTACTAACAATTCAAGAATGAAAAATTCAACTTCATTTCTTTAAGAGATGAAGAGGAAATTGTTCAAGGCACGAAAAACAGTGAGATTGTACCAAAATAAAGTAAGTGTTTCTTCTAATTCAAATTCTTTAACTTTAAGTAAATGATCTTGAAAACCAAAAATGTTGTCCTAGTGTCTTCATATCCGATGAATCAGATGGTACCTTAGATCATCACAAATTTATGTCTTTGTGATTGTTGGCTTTTTTATGGTCATGTTCTCTACAACTCTCCATCAGAACTTGATGGTTAGATTTCTATTCCATATCCATATTTTAACCTATGTTCTCCTATGTGGAAACCCAGTGATGAGTTAATTTAGGTAACCGATATGTTTTATACTTCATTTTTAAAATTAATTTTTAGTATTCCTTTTTATGATATGGCTTTCTATGAAATAAACATTCAAGTAGTAAACCATTTATTACCCTGACAAATTTCGAGGGTGAAATTCATTTTAAGGGAGGTAGAATGTAACAACCTGAGATTTTATGATAATTATTCTTTTTAATTTCATTTATGTCTTGTGTTGTACGCTACACCAAAATTAGTTTGTGCTATGTGCAACATCGTATTAGCTTGCATTATACGCAACACTATTCTTAGCTCGTGTTACACACAATTTCAAGTTTGTTTTGTAGAAATTATTCTATGAAACATTACGTATAGATTTTGTTTAATGTATAAATCAAATAAGTTTTGAATTATTTTATACACAACACCAAAGGTATCTTTCACTACATGCATCCCTGACTTGTCTTTCATTACATGCAATCGCAACCTTCCTCAATTGCGTGTGTAGTACGCAATACCGGGTTTCACTAAACAACGATATATTGTTATAATATTATTATGGAATAGCCTTTATGAATATTATTAACTAAATTTTTAATTTTATAATATTATTATTCATCTTACAGATTTTCTAGAACATGTTATGAGAACAAAATAAAATTTTCAGGTAAAATAAGTATTTTTCAAAACATGCAGTTTTGCCGCCTTTTGATGATGTACCCACTTTAAATCTAGTTTTTGACATTTTTATAAGTTAAATTTGAAAAAATAAAATTCATATTTGGAATCAAGATATAAAACTTTACTTTGGATAAATTTTTCATATTATTCTGATAACTTTCATATTTTAATGAATAGTAAAAACACGCTATATTTTAATTAAAAACAACTTTTTTCATCGCAATAATTTATATAGTTAAATTATAATATTTAATTGTTTTAAATTATAAATAGACTATATTTTTACCATTTAATATAATTTAGTTCATTACCATTAATTTTACATTGAATTCATAGGTAAAAACATTTCAATCTTTGGTAATGTTTTAACTTTTAAAACCTGTTTTCTTAACAATGGGATTAATTTTAAATTAATTACTGCAACTTCAGTGTTTTGAATTTTAAAAAATGGATTCCATATTTTAATTCAGTGGGTACAAATTATGTTAATAGGTTACTTTTATTTTTTTGATATTATGAATAGTAACTACGGTAATTTTTATTTACTGCAGTTAAAGGTAAATCAGGTAATTGAGGGTAACAATAAGATTATAAAATTACCTTAACACCTCCCATAATTCTATTGTATGACTAAAATTAGACCCATATAACTTAAGGTTCATAATAGATTCATTTTATGGACTTTTTACCATGCAAATAATTTAATTATTATTAAAACCAAATAAAGTGACAACATGTCACTCTCTTAAATATTATAAGTATAATAATTTTAATTTAGTGATAAACTTCATGAAACTTTGAAAATGAATATTCTCCAAAAATATAATAAAATTATATACATAATTTGAATTTATTTAGAATTTTTAGGGATTAAATAATTATCATTAAAGGTGACACAATAGTGATGTTGAAATTATTTTATTGATTTCAATATCAAATAAATGGTTTTAAAAATATTAAAATAAATATTATATGAACTACTTAATGTGCTCCACTAATTTTCTAGATACATATGATATGTTATGAATCTATTGAATCTTTTAGTTCGAACATATCTTCTGTGTGGATTTTATTTAAATTCAAATAAATGAATAGTGTCAAAATTGACACTATTGTTATTTTATAAAAATAACATAATATCAAATTGTTTAAAAATCACAAAAATATTTAAAAATTATAAATTAAAATTTATATGGTCTAAAATTTCATAAATCATCCAATTATGGACAATTCACAACACATAAGTAATTATTTAAAATTTAGAATCTTATTACCACAAAAATATTTAAATAGATTACATAAGGATAAATCAAGTTGATAAGGTTTAAAATAAATTTACAACATGTATAAATTTTATTAGTTGATGAGATTACAACCCTATTTCATCTAATATTCTAATATGAGTCATTTTTGGAGGTTTTTTAGTGGGGTTTTATTTATTATAAATTAATATTTTTGAGGTTTCCAAAGGTGCCCCTCTCCTCCCTTATAAAAGAGCACCTCCTCCCTCTCCTCTTCACAACACTTTGAGCCTTCAAGCTCGGAAAAACCCTGGCCATTTCTCTTATCCACTTCCCTAGCAATGTTCTGGAGGTTCTGGTCTTCTCAAAAGACCAAATCTAGTCCCTTAAGAGGAATCTTAAATGAGGTGCGTCGAAGAAGAGGTAATCTCTTCTACCGATTCTTTCAAGTTTCTTTCTTCTTCAAATTCCTCTTCTTTAGTTGTTTAATTGTAAAGTACTAAAATAAATATCACTAATATACTGATATGATATTATAAATTTGAAACAACCCCATTTAACCTTCTATCCATCCTACAGAAAATGAAATCACCGCGCGTCCTTACGTACGGAATACCGTCTCCATGCCGTGGTGTAATCAGTTTTTCCACCACCACCTTACCTGTATGGGTATAATGGTGTAAAGAATTACTATATATGGTTATTATAACATCATAATTATTTCCAAGATATTATATCATCCACTCCAATTCTATTCAACAATTATGGGAACGATATCATCGCTGGTGCGTACGTACGGACTACAGTCTCCATGAACGCGATGAGATTCATTTGCCATGATTAACCATTAAAGTATGATTATAAAGTATATATAATAATTAATCATGAAATATATTACATAATAATTATATTGTATTTATGTACATATATGTTTCATTTACTTAATTCTATTCAATTCGATAAGGAAACGAAAACAGTGTTCATGCTTACGTACGGCCTACCGTCTCCATGAATGGTGTATTTCATTCCATTTATCGATCTATCATATATATTTATATACTGAATATATATTATATATAAATCATTCTTTACATTCTGGAAATAAGTAAATCAGGATATATGTAATAATATCAAGATCAAAAAATCGAAACACGTATGATAAATGAAACGATTTTACCCAAAACGTTGCTTTAACATTGAATTTACAAAAGAACGGGTAATATAAAGTTGTAAGTGAACCATATATGATATCATAACAATGAATATTATTCTGTAATAAGTTAATAACATTATTTAAATCATTATATAGGAGGTTCGGATACATACAGATCATATCATACATAAGGTAAGGGATAATTATTCCAATCTCATTCTTATCCGAGATTGTTTATTCGTAAGTATTTACTGGGGTTATATTTATCATCCATATCCATGATTTCTCAAAATGTTTTCATAAAATGTTTACTATTCTTACATATATTTTTAAAGTCATTTTTACCCCTTTTTTACTTTTACTATGATGAATGGAAGGAATCTTTCTTTTGTTTACCATACAATGTACATTTTGACTTTTCCGACAAAAGTACGAGGAGAATGTTTTTTTAACTTATACGGCATGAACGGATTTTTACGGTTTCATAACGCCTTATTTTCATGAAGCTTACTCTACATTATTTCATGAATATTTTAAACAAAATCCTTTTCTTTTAAAATTTCATGGCATTTTGTGAAAATAAAATGATTTTGAAGAAGAAAGGATATTTTCCTCAAGAATTCATTTCAAGTGTTTTATCAAAACCATTTTCCATCAACGATGACATTATTTCATATGTGTATGTTTCAAGTATAATTTCTCTATGATTTACATGGTTTCAATTTTTTTATGATGAAATGATATCCATTTGTTTTATATGGATTATTTTATGATGGGATGATGTTTATGAAACCCATTTTATTCTTTGGGTTATGATGAATGATTAATGTTTATGTTGTGGAACACATAATAATGATTTAATTATGAGATGGGTGGGAACTATATCTCCCTCAAATTAATTGGGTAAAGATTTATATCTCATCAGATAGACATGGATGGAAGGTAAAGTTAATCTGGTTCAGTGATATGGGACCAGAACGAGGAGTGAACTCGATTTAGTAAGGGACTTTGTCCACTATGATGGTCTTGACAGCAATGCCTTGTCTACTATGGAAATAATATCAAGTAATTAATGGTTTTCAAAAATTAAATGTTTTATTCCCATGATATTTTATCATTATTGATGTTCCATTATGATCTATTCCTTATGTACTTCCATACTTTATGTCATTGCTTAATATTTTGATGTTTAAACTTTATGTACATGTTTTGAAGTTCAAATGTATATAGTTTGTTTTATTTTATCCATGCATACCCTTACTGATCATTTAAGCTCACCCTTTATATTTTTTCTTTTCCCCAGGATATAAAGAAAGGTTTTAGGTAAGAAAACAAAATGGGAAGATCTTTATGAGAGATGTTAAAGATCTTTCACCATGATTATAAGATTATGTTCCGAGTTTCCAAAGACACTAAACTATTACGATCCTTGAGTGTTGGTTTTTGTTATGTATTAAGTATTCCTAAAAAGTAATGTAATGTCCTTGTACAACAAGCTTTGGGTCGTTGTACTCATAAATTTTCTAAATATAAAACATGTAAACTACCTTTACCTATTGCATACCTTTAAAAAACATAAATCATAATTTTTTTCTACACCATATACATACATATACATATATTTAAATATAGATGTCTGTCCCATAAAACATGATAAGATATATATATATATATGTTATGATATGTATATATATATATCAAATTCATATATACACATATACTTGGGTATATATACATACAAGTTTCATGAAAAAAACATTTTTCAACATTTTAAAACATAAGTGTGTGTGTGTGTGTGTGTGTGTGTGTGTATACGTAACACACATACATATAAAAATATATATGTTTCACAATATATTTTATATGCTCAAGATCATTTAAATGTATAAAACTCGATACATATGAAAATATAACTGATACACATCATAATTAATATATACATAATATTTTCAAACCATGTGTAAAAAAATAATATAATTGATAAATAATATTATTTCTCTATGAAAAAAATATTTAAAATCAATGCATAATATTTTTTCTTAGTCAAATATTAAATTCATATTTAAACTCAATAACAGAGCATTTTTTGTTACTACAAAATCCAAAAACTCGATAAATATTATAAAAACATCCCCAAACTTCCTCGACACCCGAGAATAACAAAGGAAGGTTCTGGGAAAATCCATACTCATACACAATTATTAGATGATGTATTTTATACTTCAGTTGTATCATATAAAGTATCTATATGGAATTACTAAAAAAGATGTGTTCGTGATTTTAGAGTTTATTCATAATGCATTTAGTGATTCTAAGATCCCTACATCATTCTATGAGATTAATAAAATCATAAAAAAAATGGACTTTATAATAAAAAGATACATGCATGACCTAATGATTACATGATTAATTTGGAATAATATTATGATAAAGAAGAATGCATAAGATACCATAAAATTATATGTAATGAAATAATCAAAAATGAGAGTAAAAATGAATGAAACACCCTGGAGAAGAAGAAAACTCACAAAAATAAATCGCATTACTTTCCCCTAAAACCAGGCTTGAAATGATTATTCATATCACCTAAGACTACATATGACATGAAGTGGAATTCCCATGATAGTAACAATGATGGATTCATAAGATATCCAAAAGATTCAACATCACATATGTCGTTTGATTCATTATATCTATATTTTCTTTATATCCAATGAATATATGTTTGGTATTGGATTATCATGGTTTTGAACCTTTTGGCACTTTAAGTATTAATGTATAGCATATGTACATTTTTTTTGATCCACTATAATCTTCCTCTATATTTGTGTTTGAAAAATACTTCTTTCACTATTTTGATGATTATTCTATGAAATAAAATGCCTAGAAATAAAATTTATGTGTACCTTAAACCTATAATCAAATAATTTCAAGAATTATGAGTTGATGATGAAGAAACATATTATGCTTCAATGAGAAAACTATTTAAAATGAATACTTCTTTAATATGGACATTTATAGAATTTTTAAGACTAAGAAACTTACCCAGATAGAATACTCATACCGATTTCGCTTGTTCAATTTGTAATTTTGATTTTAGACATCAATGATTACATCATAGTAGAAAATGGTGTTTTATGAGTCGTCATAAATTTCATGATACATATCATAAATTCAATTTTAAAAAGACACAATTCAATAATGATATTGAATTGAGAAAGTCACTAAAAGTGTAATGTAGCTCATAAATATTTATACAATTAATGATTTTCACTGTATAATTTGGAAAATGTAATAAGTTTAAAAGAAGGGGTAAAGGGTATGAGGTAAAATATCTAAATCTATTGGAACATAACAGTGGAATAAAATGAGTGTATTTTTTAAAATACCTTATTAGAAATTTAATTTAATATGTCATAATATTGATATAATTCATATTGATAATAATGTTTTGGAAAATGTAATTTTTACATTGGTTAATGAGTAGGGTAAGTTAAAGTAACACTTTAATGCTCGTATGGATTCAGAATCAATGAATATATTGCATGTTCTATGGGAAATGATAATGGAAAGTATCATTAAGATATTCTTATAATTAAAATCATGAGAAAGATGTATTATGTCAAACTCTAAAGAATATAAAATTATCATATGGATATTCATGTAACATTTCATGATGTGTGGACTTAAAACATTGAATGTTTCATGGAATTAAAAGTCACGACACATATATTTTAATGTAGAAGTTGTTGTTTTTTTGGCATTGCGTAATACATAACCTGAAAAATTAACTGATGTTTTAGTTTATTTTTTCACCTTATTTGGACATCTTTTTTTGGAAAAATCTAAATCTAACTGATCTTGATAAAAATCAATAAATAATTCTATTTAATATTTTCCATTTTAAGATGTCATTTCACCATTAATTTTTCACTATCATGATTAATTTAGCTATTTATATGGTTAAAGAAGCTAAAATTGGTAGATTGGTACATTGTCAATGGATGTATCCAATTGATAGGTTCATTGGTATTATTTTTATTTCCATTAATTATTTCAATTGTATTAAATAACTATGTAAAAATTTTAATATGTTTTTTATTTTCCATCGGGTACTTAATCTATTTGAAACCATATCTGAGGAATAAATCTCAACTAGGAGGCTCTATTGCTTAAGGATACATAAACAAAGAGTGATTTAACTTCTCTTATATGTATTATTGTAGAATTGAGACTATATTTAATCATGTTGGATGTGATTAAGACATCTCCAATAATTCTTTTTCTGAAAACTAGCCATCATCATTTTGAACAATTAGATGACCAGTTGGAAAGGGGACAAATTTTTCAATGACTGAATTATAGTTACTACAATAAATTAGATATGTGCTAATAAATATTCTTATTTAATTTACATTTAATTAATAATTGAGATTTCAAAAAAAAGAGATAACTAAGGGGTTGAGCTCAAAATTATCTATAAATAACAAGAGTTGATAAATATGATATTTCTGAATGGTTCAGTTGTTTTGTAATTATATACTCATATTGATATTATTGATGTGTAGTTATTTTTTCTATGTTAAAATTTATTCCTTATATATTATTTTCTAGAGAATGAATTTTGAGAATCAAGATTAAATATCAAATGATTTATTTTTTTCGGATTGATGTTCTCTATGGGAAGCTAAGAGATTCAATTCCTATAATATTTATGGCTTCAAGTTTCATACAATTTATCATGAGGAAGTATTGAAAACTAAAATTAGTGGATCAGTTACACTTGAATAGGTGGGATAATATTGAAAGTTGATTCATACAATCATATTAATCTATCATGTTTAATTTCTATTTATCTTATTCAAATGCAAGTGGGTCAATAGTGATAGGTATATAAAAAAAGATTCCTTATATTTTACTTGTGTAAACTTCTCTCTCTCGAACCATACCAATGAGTGTGAAGAGAAATATCTATTTATCTTAGCATCACAATAAAATAATATTTTTTATATCGATGATAAAATAAAAGAAGGATATAGTGTTTTTATATACTTAAAATAAAGAGAATCATGTGATATGGATGATGAAGGTCAATTGGTACTTTGTGACAATGAACCTCATCAACCAAAAAATATTCAAAAGATTTTTCCTAAAAATATTAAAACAATAAAAAATTCAAGATAGGTTTAAAATTAAGTACTCTTTATAATGGAGTTTGATAACAAAGAAGATAATAAATATGGAGATACTTGAATGTATAAATTGGTAATTAAACTATATTAAAATTCTCATTTATAAGTGTTTTATACATATAAACATTTTTCTATTTTTTACCTTTTTTATAAAAAAATCTTATGATTTTTTATACATTGAAAATATTCTAAACCATTTAAATTATAGGAATACTGAGAACAAAAAAATTGATATCCCAACCGATCAATATCTCAGAGCACACAACCACTACTATTAGATTCAGTGGATCCGACATATTTCGATATATGATAAACTTTAAGAGAGTAATCATCTTCACCATATGTTGTTGGTATCTCACCATCAGATGAACCACTGGTGATAAAGTAGTTGGTAACCCCTTTATCTAGGGGATATTTGTGAGTTAACATTACTGGTTTGTATTTCATTTATCCAAAAAAACTATATATGTTATTAACTATTTAATGAATATTTCAAAAATATAATGTTAGCAATAAAAGATATATAAATATGAAAATAGAAATGTATGGGACCTTAAATACATAAAAATTAATATTCTATTTGATGAGTTGGGGGTACCTACTGATGATGCTTCCATAATCTATGGATGGATTATTGGCCATCCTGATTGTGTGTGGGTGAGCCTTCCCATTAATTATAAAGATTAGAGAGATATTCCTATAATTTAGAAAAATGAGTTGTTTGAAAACCAAGAAAATGTAATATTAATTTAATATCCATTGATTATTTATTTAAAAAGAATGAGTAAAATTATTAACATATTTATAAAGGTTTATATTTTTTATTTCTATGTGATTTTTTATATTGATGACACTGACTCCATTTCACACCTGTGGACCATGAAATGTTTTCAAAATAAATAAAGAGTAATTAAATGGATATTATAACATGTGTTAAATGACTCATATCAGATCACTATACATGTATATGATAAAGTACTTAAAGTTGTGTGTCAAGAGTAGTGGATGATGTTTGTCGATATTAATAGAGATGCATATCATGAGTTAATTTCATATATTATAGAATCTTAATAACATAAACACAGTAAAATTATAATTTTTATTAATGTTTCTAGTTTTTTAGAAGAATTATCTAAAAAATACAATGAAGTATGATGAATAATTCATTCATCATATCATTGGGTCATATACATTTTTATAAACGGACAATCTTTGTTGTATTTTATCCATTATTATTTATATTGTTTTATTATAAATAAATTTTGTCTTCTAACTTATATAAATTTTTTATAAAGGATCATGAATTAGGTCACTTGATTGGTCAATAGATATGTGGCTAAAAGTTCATTGAAACCCATACAAATGTTTTGTAAATGAACCTACCAATGATGTCGAACTAAGTAATTTCCATTAATATTTAATGTTACTTCATTACTATAAAATCATTATAATTAGAAAAAAAAATTAAAATATAAAATTTGATTTAAACCTAATTAAATGGGGCTGACTACATTGGTAAATGGTTCAAATTATCTCTATTGGTCTCGTTTTATCCTTTTATCCCAAATTAATTGGGTTTAAGACGTTTTTTTGTAATTTATTTTTCATTATTGTTTTTAATAGTAATGAAATGACACTAAGTTTTAATAAAAAAAATTGGTAATTAGATAATATTATTATGTTTAGATAATTTAAAAAAATTAATATTTTTTTATTAACAAGTTAAACTTCAAGATGCATGTGATGTGAACCCTTCACAGTCATCATCAATTTTCTAGAACGTTGTAGTTGTAATCAATTTAGCGAAGGAGCATATTGGGTGTGTATAGTGGATGGGTTTTGAGCCCAATCTATCAGCTTTCTTTGGTAGGGTGTCATCATTACATGCTATGACACCAATTGGGGGGGTCTGAGTAGTGTCATTAGTTAAGAATCAGAGAGAGAAATTTCAAGGCTGAAAGAAAAAATGAAAAAACACAACACTTATTGACAAGAACAAGATCAGTGGTGGTTGATAATGGAAAATAACTTAGGTTTTTTATTTTATAGGATGTCGGACATGATCTCCAAAGAAATTTCTAGTCTTATCGCTCATCCTACCAAGGTAAATTTCAAACTCAATCCATGACATGCCCAAATGACTAAATTCTTTAGTTTCTATATTTCAGAAGATGTTGTACATGATCTCTAAGGAAATGTTTTGTCCTATAGCTCACCCTACCAAGGTAAATTCTAAACTCAATCCAAGACATGTCCAAATGATTATTTTCTTTATTGATATGAAAATATTATATATTTTTGGGGTTTCTTTTGTGAGGATGATATGGTTTAATGTGATATGAATGTTATTTTTGAATTACATGGGTTCATATTGATGTGGAATCATGGGATAATTATGGTAGAATTATTTGTAACATGTATGAGCATACAGTATGTCTATTCAATATGTGTTGTTCCTAGAATGACTCAATAAGAAATTTTAAAATATATAAAAGTATTTAAAAAATAGGGGATCAAAACCAATAAAATGATGTCTTATAGTCTTTAATATTATAGTAAAAAGATTTTATTTTGTTTTATGAATTATAGGAACTGACTCCATATCAATCCAAGGACTGGTTTTCCCAAGATTCACATAAAATTATTTTTAGTATTGTAAATCAATAAATTGAGTGTGTAATGGTAAAAATAAGAACAAAAGATCTAGGATTTATGTGACTAAATCTTTAAACCAATTCATAATTATTTATTATGTGTATCACTAGACACCACATTCTTCTAATATGTTTTGTGATCAGAATGACTTAATAACCAATTTTAAAAGATATAAAATTCAATAAAAACATTATTCAAGGGGTAAAAAGCAAGAAAATGATGTAATAGGTCCATTAACTAATATTAAAATGACTATAGATTGATTTTTTTATAAAGTATAAACCAACCCCATGTCAATTAGAGTTGTGGTTTTCTTAAGATTCTCGTAAATGCATTTTTATTATTCTAAAAAATGAAATCAAGTGCATAATGGTCAAAACCAGAGAAAATTTCCAATGATTAATAAGAAATCATGGAAAACTACCATTGAATTACTTATAGTGTGTATAAGTATAAAAATATCCACCTGATGTTCAGAGTTCTCAAAACGAATCCACATGTAATTTTTAAAAAAACCAATCACTTTAAAAACATGCATCGTAGGGTCAAAACCAAACAAATGATGTTCAGGAAAATGAAACCATAGTTAAAGAATCATAGATTTATTTTTTGAAATGTAGGGACCAACACCACATCCATCAGAATTGCAATTTTTTCTAGTATGGTCATAAACATGTTTTTAGTGTTTTAAAACACTAAAAAATATGTGTAATAGAAAAAACCATTTAAATGAACTTGCATTGTGTTAAATCATGTTAAAGTTTGTGATGAATTGTTTTTACTTGTACGAGTAGACAACACATCCATATGACATGAAACTTGCTCGAAATGAATAAATAAATATTTTTTAAAGAAATAAAACTCTTTCAAAATGTGTGTTAGGGGGTTAAAACCCAAAAATAATGCTGGAGGGCCATGAAATCATAGGATAATGAATGTATATTGATTTTTGAAATATAAAAACCAATGAATCATCAATCTAAGTTGTGGTTTTTTTCAAGATACTTGTAAACACATTTTTATTGTTTTAAAACACTAAAATGTGAGTGTAATAGTAAAAACCAAATAAAATTACCTAGGATTTATGTGAAATCATTTTAATGTTGTGAATGAATAGTTTTTTGTGTAGGAGTAGTCAAAACGCTCTTATGATGTGTAGTGTGCTCATAATGACTCAATAAGATGTTTTAAAAGATATCAAAGTATTCAAAATCCTGTATCAGGGGGTTAAAACCAAAAAATATATCAACGGAATGTGAAATAAAATGAAAATGACCATAGATTTATTTACAAAATATTGGAACACACTCCTTGTCTATTATAATTTCAATTTTCCTAGGATACCTATAAATAAATTATTAGCATTTTAAGACACCAAAAAATGTGTTTAATGTTCAAAACCATATCAAAAAACATCATATTGATTTGGAATCATGGTATAACCACATTTGAATTGTTTTTAATGTGTACAAGTAAACAACTCATTCATCAAATGTGTGGTGTGCTTGGAATGAAATATTAAGTAGTTTTTAAAGATATCAAAGTCATTAAAAATGTGTTTCATGGGGTCAAAACCAAAAAAATGACATTATATATCCCTGAAGTAATATTAAAATGATCATAGATTTATTTTTCAAATATAAGAATTGTCGTCATGTCAATCTGAGTTGAAGTTTTCTTGAGATGCATTAAAATTCATTTTTAGTTTTTTGAAACAATAAAACATGTGTGTAATGGTCAAAATAACAAAAAAAGATCTCTAATTGTTGTGAAATCAAGGTAAAACAGCGGTTTAATTTTTTTTATTTAGACGATCATAAAACATATCCATATGACATAAAGTGTTCTAGAAATTACTTTATATGTATTTTTAAAGATACCAATGTCTTTAAAAACTTATTTCAGGGGTTTAAAACCAAAAAATTGTTAAAGATCTATTAAATAATAGGACAATTATTGTAGGTTCATTTTTGAAATATTGGAACTAACACAACATCAATATGAGTTTTGGTTTTCCTAGGATGATTGTAAATGCATTTTTAGTGTTTTAAAACACTAAAATTTTCATGTAAAAGGAAATCCCATTAAATATGGCCTCAAATATGCATGAAATCACGGTAAAACTACTGTTAAATTATTTTTGATTTGTATGAGAAAGAAATGCATTCATTTGATGTGTGGTGTGCTCAAAATGAATCAATAATCTATTTTAATAGATATCAAAGTTATTAAAAACATGTGTTAGGGAGTTAGAACCAAAAAAACAATATTATAAGGATATAAAATCGTATTAAAATAGCTATATATTTATTTTTGAAATATAGGAACTGATTCTATGTCTATCTGAGTTTTAGATTTTCCAAATGATCGTAAATGCATTTTTTGTGTTTTAAAACCCTAAAAAGTATGTGCAACATTAAAAACCATATAAAATGACCTCATATTGATGTGAATTGTGATATAAACATTTTTTTAATTATTTTTGACATGTAAGAGCTGAAAACATGTCTATATATCGTGAATTCTTCTCGTAATGACTTAATAAGTCGTTTTAAAAGATATCAAAGTCTTTAAAAACGTGTGTTAGATGGTCAAAACTAAACAAATGATGTTAGAGGGGCATGAAATCATAGGAAAAACAATAGATTGGTTTATGAAATTTAGTAACCAATTCCATGTCAATCTGATTTGTGGTTTTCCCATGATGCCCATAAACATGTTTTTAGTGTTTTACAACACTAAAATGTGTGTGTAACGATAAAAAAAATGACCTCATATTTATGTGAAGTCTGGGAAAACCGCCATTGAATTATTTTTTACATTTATTAGTAGAAAATACATCCATATGACATGTGATGTTCATGAAATGATTCAATATGTAGTTTTCAAAGATATCAAATCTTTAAAAACATGTGTTAGGGGGAAAAACTAAAAAAAGGTCAGAGGGCCATGAAATCATAAGAAATTTACTATAGATTGGATTATGAAATAAAGGATCTGACACCACGTCAATCTGATTTTTGGTTTATAGGGGATTCCCATAAAGATATTTTTGTGTTTTAAAACAATAAAACATGCATGTAATGGTAAAAACATTAGAAAATGACTTTTAATTGACATGAAATCATGGGAAAACTTTGGATGAATTATTTTTTATGTGTATGAGAATAAAACACATTCATCTAACTTGTGGTGTGCTTCAAATGACTCAATAAACATTTTTAAAAGATATCAAAGTCTTTAAAAACTTGTGTTAGGTGGTCAAAAACCAAAAAAAATAGATGGGAAATAAAATCATAAGAAAATGATTGTATTTTTTTTTTTGAATTATAGGAACTAATTCCGCATCAATATGAGTTGTGGTTTTCCTGGGATTCTTGTAAATCCATTTTTTATGTTTTGAAATACTAAAACATTCATCTAATTATGAAAACCATAGAAAATATCCTTCGATTAACATGAAATCATAAAAAACCCACCATTGAATTATTTTTAAAATATAGAAGAAAAAATTATATCAATGTCTTGAAAAAAATATTATTAATTTCAAGCACACTGCATTTCGATTTAAAAATTGATTAGATTTTCATTTAAGTTTCCTTCTTGAATTCCAAGTGTTGAATCAAATCTTAAATAGGTAATTTTATGTTTTCGAAGTGGTTTTCATGATATATTATTTATTTTACGTTAAAATTTAATCTATTTGATAAACAAAATAACAAATTTTATATGAAAAAATATGAATATATTTTGTGCCTATTATGTTTCATATTTCTTTCCTTAAATGTTATGGTTTGTATTGTAGGTGGTAGAAACCGGTAGTAAAAATGAGGTTGGCCATTCTGATCCATAACACTCTTCAAGAGGAATTTATCATGTCTTATAGTTTTTGTGTCATAGTTAAAAATTATTAATTATTATACTATATTTTTTTATTTATTATCTCCAGTTCTATTTTATATCTTCATTTTGTTCCAGTTGAAAACATTATGTGATCGGTTAGGTGTATAATGACTTTAGTTATCGAAGTGGTTGGATTCAGTAGATGTAGAAATATGGTTGTATTGAATATGATTTGTTGATAGATGTTGAACATATTATATATATATATATACTAAGCTTATGGTTGAATGATGGTTGTGTATATATGATTGTGGATGTGTGAATGGGTTTATTTTGTATTTATGATTGAGTTTATTGTAAGAATGAGCTCAATTGTATGAATATTATTTTAAAAAAATTGTATTTAAAAGAAATTATTTAATATGTTTAGCAGTGGTTTAGTATAATTTTCTCTAAACAACATCTCCGCTAATATTTTTCGCAGTAGTTCAATTAATTTTAGTTATTTTTACATCTTGAAAAGTAAACCACTCCTAACTAAATTCATGACGGTTATTTTAATTTCTCCATTTATTTTCATTAAAAATAAATGACACTAGATTAATATAAAACCTTCACTAAATACACAAAAATGAAACATAAAAACCATTTTAAAACTATAAAAACCCTTAAAATGGTATTCAACCATCAAATATGTGGAATTTTGAACAACCCCTACTAAAAAATAAGTGGTTTAAACCAACACAATTAGTAATTAACTAACTGCTAACATCACATTTTTTATAGTGGTTTGAGATTACAAAGTGTGAACTTTATGAGAAGAAGTATCATCCATATATGAGTACTAGAATCTAACACCCAAAATACTATGTGTCTCATCATAGAGTGTTATCTAACCATAAAAGAATATTTAAGAATGTCATCATGTCATTTCAAGGTTCTCATTTTAGAATACAACTACTACTATCTTTTTAGTGTGATAGATACTCTAAGACATTATAATATTAAATCCATTAAGATTAATGAATGATATGTAATAAGATATGTTATTTATTTTCAATTATTCAAATGTAAATAAAATCTAATGTACAAATAGTTGGTTCTAAAAAACTCCAATAAACCTTGGTCACCAATATGTTATATTCCAAGGTTAAAAATTCATTGTTGTGAGACTGTATGACAAGTTATACAATGTCATGCAAGTTGGTTCCTTTCTATAATATGACGGTCAATGATTAGTTCATCCCAAATGAAAACCAAGGGTAGAATCAATGTGGACATTTACCAATTATATTTTTAAATTGGTGTTTATTTGATAGGAGAAGTGAAATAATATCCACTGAAAAAATTTTAACCCCCACTTCATTCATTCATAGGTCAAATACATAGCTTCCTCCTTTAATTATCTTATTGATAACCTGCACCTTATTGATAATTATTTTGTGTGAGTTTCATAATCCAAACATACACTCAGATTACTCATGATAATTTTATTTGGATATATCTTATGTTCTAATGATGGAAATAGGTCTATTTTTTTATTATGAAAATTAATATATTGATGGTTTTTTCATTGTATTTTTTGGGTTTCATCATTGGATTGGTTGTGGCTACAAGATTCTTGAAAAACATTGAATCTTCTTTGACTACTTAAAAAATAATATGGAATAAGGGCATCATAAAATTATACTAGAATGGAATATGGAATAGACATTTCAGGTCATTGTCCACATACACTACCACAGATCAAGGCAAAGGGAGAATTTTCTTTTATCAATGCTAATCATAGAGCACTCATAAAAGCCTCACCTATATAGCTAAAATCACTCCTAAAGGTGACCTTTATTGGTGCTTTTTTAGCACTACTAAAGCTTGGATTTATCAGTGTTATTCTCCTCATTGATAAAACATTTTAATAAAAAATTATTATTAATATATATATATATATAATTAAAATATTTATATTCAAAAATATTGTTTACTTATATACATTATTTAAAAAATGCATCTTTATAATTATTTTAAATATGATATATTAATATATATATATATATATTAATAATTAAAATATATATATATATAAGGTTTTAAAAAAAGTATTTATCATATTATAAATATATATATTTATATTAAAATAATTATAAAATTATAATAAATTTTTTAAAATAATAAATGTATTTATTGTATTTTAATTATATATATAAATAATTTTAAATATATTTGTTTATAATTATAATTATAAATATATATATATATATAAATTTTTATCTCCAATGAATTGAGGTTATATATATATATATATCTCATTATATATTGATGATATTCAGGGATATGTTTACGTTCATATATTGATATGCATGAATACACTAGTTATGATCGTAAGTTTATTTATGGGAATGGTCGTGTTGTTATAGATGTTATAAATGTTAGATTACCTATTATTATGATGACACATGCATATGATATATATTTTTGACTCATGAAATGTACATTTATACATTGACACCCTTATTATTCATGCTTCCATGAATGTGATGAGTCATTTTTTATGATTAAAACTTATTATCCATGTTATACCCATGAACATATTTAAATGTCCTCATGATTAATTATAAAATTAAAATAAATATATTTAAAACAAAAATATATTTTTTATATTTATCATTATAAATTTTTAATTATATATAAATATAAATTTTTTAGGTGCTTGGGAGTACAATTACATTAAACACACGTTCCACGCACACACAGGTCAGAAAAGTCATCCATAGTCCCCCCAAGGGATATCCCACCCATTAAGACTTATTTAAATAATTATAAAATTAAAATAAATGCATTTATTATAATTTTATAAATTTAAATATTTATATACTAATATATATATGTATATAATTATATACAAATATTTGTAAATAAATTTATTGATAATTATAAAATTACAATAAATTAATTTATTATTGTTTCATAAATATATATTTATATATTAGTAAATAAATATTTATATATTAATATGTTTATAATTATATAAAAATATATTTATTAATGTATTTATTTATAATTTTAATTATAATTATATATGTGTGTGTGTGTGTGTTTAATAAATATAATTTTACTAATATATATAATAATAAAATAAATTATTAATATTATACTTTTATCAATGCTAAAAAGGAACTGATAAATGTTCATTTTATTAGCTCTTTTTATTTTATCGCTGATAAAGCTGACATTTATCAGCACTTCTTAAGTAGCACTGATAAAATTGTTAATCGATTTTATAAAGAACCCAAACATTTAGCTTCTCCCTCACACACCTTGAAGCTTTCATGAAATCCTATATTTTTCGTGTAGCTTCTCTCACTGATGCCACTCTCATCATTGTTTCCCTTCTCGCCACTACCACTCTACCTTCCTCTTCTCATCAATGCCACTCCACCCACCTCTCTCATCACTGCTACTTTATCTACCCCTTTCACCGCCACCTATCTTGTCGCTACTCTCACCACCACCGCTCTCACCACTGTTACTTCCTATTATACAATCATCACCCTATCATCACTTATTTTTCACCTTCAGACCAAATACACTCTTGATTTTCTTCCCCATCTCTGCGCTCATTCATGGTCGAACCCAAAGGTAAGGGTTAACCCTTTTCTGGTGAATTATTTGTTTCTAGGGAATTTGAATAATTTTTTGAGCTCTTTCCATCCTATATTTGAATTTACGAACCATTATCCATTGATTTGTGATAGGTTACCCCATGTGTTTTCCATTGAATTTGAGAAAAATGATTATTTCTATGTTTAACTCCATGTTTTTTATATTAAGTGATAGAGAATTTGCCTCTTATAAATGATTTCACAGGAACCTGAATACCTAAATGATAAATGTTTATTTGTGATGCACTATATCATTTCACACTTATATTTCCCCAAGTTATGTATAGGGCTAGTGGTGTTACTTTATAGTCGCCTAACATTACATGAATTTAATTAATTGTTGTTTTGAAAGTGTTTCCTTATTATATTTTTGTCTATATGAGTGTCTGTGAGGGATAAATGGTGTTTTCCATGTGTTTTTATTAATTATTATGGAATGATATTTCGTAACAAGTGTTTGGGAAAATTCCTAAATTTATTTTTTAAAATAATTATTTGGGATTTAAAATCAATGTTAATCACTGACATGATGTTTTAAAATTTTGTCTTGTGTTAATTGGATTTCAAATGAAGAGTTTGGGTGTCTTTAAAGTGTTAAAAATTTTGGAAAATGTTTTTTTATTTTTTAGGTTGTGAATTGACACTTTTGATCTATATTTAAAACAACTTTTTTATCCTTGATTAATATTTATATCAATGTCTTATGGTGTTTAAATATTTTATTATTTCAAAATTAAATGGAATATTTCAAAAGGTTGTGTTTTACCTAGTCGATTAGATTTTGAAATTAATTGTGTCTTTGAATGTTTTTGAATGTCCATTTATAGAGTAGTGTGAATTACCATTTGAATTTCAAAGGTGTTTTTATAAAATTGGTCCCAAGATTAGAATGAGATGTATTTTTCAAATGATAAAATGGATTGTCATTCCAAGCATTTTTTAAAAAGGGAATACCAATTTTAACTTTTATGAAAAATGAGTTTTTATAAAATGTGTGATGCCCTCTTAAGCCCCTTTGATCCTTTTATGAACATTGTTTCTTGTTATATCATGTGTGTATGTTTATTATTAACTAATTGTATATGTTGTTTAGGTTTTATGTATATGAGGATAGTTCTTATAAGGGTGGGAGGTAAGGCCTGAGATATTTTAAATGCATTGCACGTGATTCATGTAGTTTGTTGAAAATATTCACCTCCACTTAAATCATAATGGGAGTCTTAGGAAGATAGTATGTGAGCTCTCTGTGGGGAAACCCTAGTTTCTTAATCTCTAGTTCAAGTCATTTTATTAATAGAGCCTTTTGATCATTCCCATGACACTATAATTATTTTTAGGATTATTTAGGAGATTTATCTATCCACTTAGATTGTATCCTTTGATATTTATATTATTTTTTGGAAAATATTTTTTCCGTTTTCCCCATTTTGTGTAACTTGAGAGAGTGTTTCTTGATCGTGTTCTTTCTTCCTTATTTTTATGGTTTTATTTTCAGATTTTTTGAAAAGAAATTGTGAAAGGTTTTAAACAAGGAAAATAGGATAGCGTGATTTTTAATTTTTTTCAAACTATGTTAGTAATGATTTTGAAAATTTTCCTCTAATGAGAGAAGTTAGAATCGTTTGTATTTGAAACTATAAGAATGTGTGGGTTTTGAAAATGGGGTTGTAGGCTACAATGAATAGTTTTAGGGAAATGTTTGGCTTTCAAACATTTTTTAGAAAACTATATGATATTTGGAAACCTCTTTGAGTTTTGAAATGTGTATTTCAAAAATGGGTGTTTATAATATTTAAATTTTAATTTTAAAAAAAATTAACCAACAGGTATTGGAAAAGGAAAAATGTTTTCCAAGTGATTGATTTCATTTAATTTAAATCTTAGAAAAAATATTCTTAACACACTTTTATGTGTTACTACTTAATTGGTAAAACTTAATAGGAATTTTTATTTTTCTAATGTATTTCAATCTAGAATTTGTAGAATTTAATAAAAAGTGATATATTAGAAAAATAGTTTAAACATGATAAGAAATGAATTCATTGGACTGATGAGAAAGGAATTATATGAGGAAACCTAAGAAGTGACATAAGTGAAATCGTTACCATTTAATCCAAAAATAGATTTCCAATGATAATCTATAAGATGATAACATGTGGTAAATGGGTAATAAAGGTGGTAACCATTGTTGAACATCATTTTTGTATTTAATTTTCTAAATATTAATATTAATGAATCAAATATAATGAATGTGAATAAATAATGGATGGATTCCAATCATATGAATATGGAGAGAAAGAGTTTATCACATTTTTAAAAGATCATGTATATGACCCTTAACAAATCCTCTATTCTTATTTATGCTATTGTTAATCAAGACTAATTAGTCTAGAGGAGTTGTAAGAACACTTTATCAATCACGGAATTTATTAAAGTTATAAATTTTGGAATAAAAATGGGGAAAAGTGTATATGTCCAGTGACTAGGATAGTATTATCTTTTATGGATCATCTGATATGATTACAAGTGTGGAAAATGAAAAATATTGTATTGAGTATGTGATTGCATGTGTAAATGATGATGAATATCATATTGAAGAAATGACAAGTAAAGTTGAAGATTAACTTCTTGATTTTTAAAATTTATTTTGGAAGTTAAATAGTTTTGTATAGATGCCATTTTATATAGGTTCCAATAAATATACAGCATTTTCAACCGTACTGAAGCTGTACAATTTGAATATCAATTTTACTAAACTAAAATATCTCTTGACTAATATTCTCCTATAAGATAATGAGCACACTAGCTGAAAATATGATGGGAATGAATGCTATGTTCGATGGGTATGATCTCTAAAAGAATACATGCCTACCCAAATGACTATATACTATTTCACAAGGACCAAAATTACTTAAAGAATTCCTAAAGTGTGGTGATTCTCAAAATAAGATAGATGAATTAGGTCCTATGATAGTTGTATAGTACTTCCAATCATTCCCAGGATTAGGAACTTATATGTAAGTAAATAGACTGTGGGGAAATTAACATGCCATGTAGATGCAAGAAATAAAGATGGTAAACTTCGTCACTTAACAGACTCTCCTTAGTGGAAGAAAATTGATTATGAGTATCCTGAATTTGGAAAAAATCCAAGAATCCTTCATCTTTCATTATATATAGATGGAGTAAATATTTTTGTTTTTTAAATCATCACTCATAGTACATGGATGGTTATGTTGGTAAATTATAATTTTATACTGTGGTTATATATAAAACAAAACTACATCATGTTATCTATACTTATATTTGAAACAAAACAACCGGGTAATGATATTTATTTTTATTTGGCTCCATTGATCTAGGATTTGAAATTATTGTGCAATTCAGGTGTTATATCTTATGATACATTCAAGAATGAATATTTCACATTGAGGTCCATGTTGTATGGGGTGATAAATGACTTTCCTACTTAGGGAAAGTTTTTAGGATATAGCATTAAATGATCTCAAGGGTGTCCCTTTTTTGAAAAAGGTACACAATTGATTAGGTGTAATCATTCATCAAAGACTATGTTTCTAAGAAATCAAATATTTCTACCCCAATGGAATAAGTACTTATCTTGGATGACATCATTTCATGGAAGTTCAAAAGAACATACAACATCATCTCTACTAATAGGTGTTCAACTTTTTTAGAAATTAAAAAATGTGGACACTGCTTTTGGAAAACTATTTATAAAAAACCTTATGAAAATGCATTGAAAAAGAGATGAGTTTTTTAAAAAATACTATACTGGAATTTTCTGTATATCATACATTTTCTTGATGTTATGCATGTTGAAAAAAATATTATGTGCTAGTGTAATTGGCATGTTACTAAATGCACCCAAAAAAAAGAATTTAATTAAGTCTAGGTTATACATGGTTGTCATGGGAATATGGGAATATTTGGTGTTGGTGAAGGGTTAAAAGCAAAATTTTCTTCCTCTAGATTCTTACACTCTTTCCAAGCAAGAGAGATATTAGTTTTGAAAATTTTTGAATGATGTAAAGGTTCAATATGGGTATTCATCTAATATTAATAATATCGTTTCAATGACTGATTTAAAGTTAATGGGTCTGAAATCACATGATTTTCATGTTTTCATGCAACATATTATTCCTATATCATTATATTATATTTTTTCCAAGAATTTTTATTATACATTAACCAAGATCTGTTTCTTTTTAAATCTATACACATAAAAGTTATAGACCCGGTGAAATTTATGACTATAGAAGGAGAAATTTTCTTCATACTATATGAATTGTAAATGTTCTTCCAACCATCATTCTTTGATATGATTTTTCACTTAATGGTTTACTTGGTGAGATATATTAGAATATGTGGTCCAATACACTATTAATGGATGTACCCCATTGAACGGTACATGAATATTTTGAAAGGATATGTAAAAAAATTAAAGTTTCCCAGAGGGTGTTATTGTGGAGTGATATTTTGTTGAGCAAGTCATTGAATTCTATAACGAATACTTGTCTGGTGTGTAAAGCATTGGTCTATCAAAATCTTATCACATTAGGTGGATTATAAATGAAAGAATTTCTGGAAGATATGTTGTCACAATTAATATTACATATCGGGAGTAGGACCAACTGTATGTTTTAAAAAATAGTATAGTGGTTACCCCATATATTGAACCCCAAAAGAAATTATTTGTAATTTGAATCCATCAAGGGAAAAATATGGATATGAAATACACATAATCAATAGTTTATAGGAAGGTTTCCGAAACATATTTTTAAGGTGTCATATGAATATCCATATTCAATTTCAGTATGATTTTGATGGCTATCCATAGGACTAAGTGTGTATGTATTATCTTACAAATGTTATATAATTAATGGTTATACATTATATACAAATAAACATGATATATATAGTACCATGAAAAATATTGTAGTTACACTTGTGGATGAAGCAATGATTGTTTCTAGTATTAAGGATAGAAATCCAATTCATATGAATATATCATACTTTTTCATCATCAAACAAATTTGGGAGTTGGATTATAAAACATTCCAAGTACCTATTTTTCAATGAAAGTGGGTTGATAATAGGATTGTGAGTAAAATAGATTAATTGGGATTCATGAAAATTTATTTTAGTAAGTAATGGTATAAATTCGAGAAATTTATTATGTAATCACAGGTAGTACAAGTATTTTTTATTCCAGATCCCATAAACTGAAATTGGTCAATTGTTTATTTATCGACCAAAACCACTGAAGGGTCAGATGAAAATTCAACTAAGGATTACCCTTTTATTGGGACATCGCAATAATTTCAAAATGGTCCAAATTTAGGTGGTGTTTTATATGTTCTAGGAGAGCACAGTGAAGGGATTTGGATAGTCAATAAAGGGGTAGAATCCCTTCAGACTTAAAAAAAAGAGTTTAATAATCAGTGTGTTTTTTTAATATACATTGTGTTACCTCATGTTATTATATATTTTCTAGTTCATTTATGTAATCTAAATAAAATTTTAAACCAATTTTTTAGTTAATGACTTTTTCATGTGCTGGTCTTTCTAATCCTGAGGAACAACAGGTCTCTCAACCCACTACCACTCCCAGTGTTGATGAACAACAACCATTTTCATGTACTGGTGCTCCTAACCCTAAGGAACAATTGGTTTCTCAACCTATTGTTTCTTCCAATGTAGAGGTACAATGAACTTATGCACATTATGATGCTACTAATCCATAGGAACTAAATATTGAAAATGTTTAATCTGAGGAAATGATAGGCGATGAAGGACTGATGATATAGAAAAAGGATCACCATAGTTTGACAGTGTTAGAAAAATCATTATGGAGAAAATAAAAGGTCATATAGAATGTGTGCAACCAGTATGTTAACCCCAAAAAGTACATATTCATTATTTACATTGTAATCATCACTCGGCAATGCATTTCGATTGATGTAGATTGGTGGCACCATGTTTTCCCAATGATTAAGACACTAATGTGGGAAGAGGTTATGGTAACATTATGATATCATTTCATTATTTTAATTAAAAAATAATAATGAAACATTGAATTACTCTTCATCACCCATTTCAGAATACATTTATAGTAGATTATTCCCCTAAGAAATATCTATTAATTCATTTAGGAAGGATTCATGGAGGCTTTTGCACAATTCTAATGAGATATCATCTTAGAGATGCTGAAGGGAAAATAAACCCACACTCACCATTGATGTATGCACTTACGATAACCCAAGAAGCATGGGATGTATTAATAGTCATCGTATGAATGTGACTTTTCAATTACATCATGGCTGGGAATAGATTTTTTTTAACAATACATGTATTCATAACATTGATTGAGAATTTTTTATTTATGAAATAGCAAGAGAATGCTGAAAAAAAAAGGAATAAGCAGCTAGACCAACATAACCATATTTTAAAGTAAGGATATGTAATGCTTTAGATGAAAAAAGTTCATACATGTTTTAAATGTACCATAACAATTTTATGTGACATGAAACAATAGAATAATTGTGTTCCTCTATTTATATATAGAATCATGAATCTGAATCCAAATCCAATTTTATCCTACCCCATGTGCTATATAAAGAGGCATGTGTAAATAAAATGGGATGCCAATACATGAAAGAACCAAAAAATGTTTGGGGAACATGTGTAATTATGACATAATAAATACTTATTTTTCTTTATATTTATAATACATAACAATGATTAATTGTTTTTTTATATTTTCTACTCGATATAGTCATAGGAATTTTCAACACATGTACCAGATGAACACCTACTATTGGTGGACTTGAAACGGCTAGGACAGTATGGTCGCGTATGAGTTTTGGGTTTTAGGGAAACACCCCAAACATATTTTGAGAAAAAATAAGATGATGATAAAGATAAATAAATTAAAGAGATTAAATAAAGATTACTTTCCCATGAATAATAATTCTAATAGAAGACTGAGTTTATATCAATGGTTATGGGGTGGAAATAAAGAGAAGAAACAAATCAAGAACAACCATTGCATGAAGATCCCCCCCCCCCCACCCCCACCAGCTTTGAGGTGAGCCATTCCCCTCAAAGAGCTGTCTTAGTTTAGGTAATCAATGTTCTAATAATTTTTTATAAATGTGAATAAGATATACCCTAATACCTCTCCTTTATTGATATTCTAAAGGGTGAAAATGATTTTGATTTATATCTATCCACACCCATCCATTTCCTGGTAGTGAGGGTTATGGTGTTTAATATCCAAGAGGATTGTCTACACAACATACCACTTCCAACAGGTCATGTGAGAGTATCTATTAGCATAACTCATGAGCTAAGAACTAAGATACTTATTCAACTTGATGAATATGATATTAATATAGTAGACCAAGATATTGGAACATTCATTTCATAAATTTTATATCTTGTAAAAACATGTCAATTAGGAGGTATTCATTTATAATTTATTTTTCAAGCTAAAACTTAAATAATTAATGAAAAAAACTCTGAACTGATTAATTTTATTATAGATGGACAAAGGGAAGGGGTTCAAACTAAATAATGACTCAAAAATATCTAAATGATCGACTAACCGATCGAAAAATATCTTCTAAAATCACTTATATCACATCTGTTCAATATCTACATTTATTAACATTGAAGGTTCGTGCCGAAACAAAGTAACAAAATGGCAGTAGTCACATAGTTGATTTTGAAGAAAATTTGTATGAAGAGGAAGGTATACATTACACTTTTGTTGATAATGTAAATAAAATCATCAACTATGAATGGTTAGGATCCAAAGTTGTAAATGTATACATGAGGTATGTTTTTAGGATTTGATTTTCCAAAAGATGATGTACTATATTAATTAGGAGAAAATACATTTCAAATTTTGGAAAATTTATATATCAAAACTAATTGAAGGAATTTCCCAATGAAAAAAAAATTGGACTCATTAGTCCTCATGCCAGCTCTACAGAATAAGAAAAAATAGAATCCAAAAAAATGGATTAAATAGTGGCAGACCTTGTCAAATCATT
Source organism: Viscum album (assembly GCA_963277665.1). NCBI lineage: Eukaryota > Viridiplantae > Streptophyta > Magnoliopsida > Santalales > Viscaceae > Viscum > Viscum album. Next base: position 438,794,063 of record OY728145.1, on the reverse strand, counting down.
TGAAAGAAAACTTACGGATGAATGACTATTCTCAATACTAATGATGTAGGGGTAAAACTCTATAATCTAATATTATCAAATATATTTTAATTAATTTTATTACTTATACCTTTTTGTGTTTTAGGAAACATTATATTCTCATTATGGTCAATTTTGATACTCAAAATTTTTATTTCCTGGATTCATAGCATAGATACCCAACAAACTACCCACACATGATAGAATTTGTCAATTATTAATACACTACATCCAATGTTTTAGAACTAAACTTCAAGTTATATAATTTATATTATGTATTAATGAGTATTCTATTATGATTGGACTGTGTATCAATATCATGAAAATGAGTAATGAGGATAGGGGCTAAGCATAAGGATCCCAAAAAGTTTTATAATTAGAGAAGTATCAGTGTATATATAATAAGATTTCACTATCTAAACACATATCAAAACAAATTACTAATTTTTATCAATTTTTCAGTAATTTATAAAATAGACAAATGTAAAATATTATGGTTATTATGTTTGTAAATTTATGAGAGATATCATATTCCATCAACAAACTAACATCACTAAAGAGGAATTTTCTAAGATAATTACAATTTCATTTAAAATATTTACTAATCCTTTATGTATTTATATTTTTCCATTACTATTATGACTATCAAAAAGACACATAATCATAAGATGATATAATTTTTCTTAGAAACAAATGGGTTGCATACCTGATGGAAGAACGTACAAAAACAACATTAAGATGTGACTTCCATAGATGTAGTGGATTGTTTCATATATTTTTTAATTTACTTATTTTTAGTATTACTCACATAAGAATCATTTTATTATACTTGTGGGTTTGTTTTTTTGAGTTGGGTTGGTTTGTTCAAAGTTTCTCACGCTCATGAGAGATTGGACTTCAAGGATGAAACTGAGATAATGAAAAAAATAAATGGTTCAACAATGTATACAACCATCATGAAAAGGTCAATTACTAATTCCTTTTTATTTAATTTTATCAAAATTTTATTTAATTATTTTAAGTTAATTTCTTTATAATTTTTATCTAATACATATTTAGTTTTTTCACAAATCTTTACACTTTCCATTGATTTTTTTTTGTCGAGCTACCAACACTACATAGAGTTGATGATATTAACTAAAAAACATTCTTGTTAAAATCCAGAAGAGTAGAGGAAGCTCATATTATCATTGTGGTGACTTCTCATTATATGATGGGAACATGATCTTCCTCTACTCTCTTAGACTTCAACAATTAGAAAGGTTTTTCAGCTATGAAAATAGAGTCAATATGCAGTGTTGGAAGTTCGAAAAAAAAGGCAATGTAAATCATGATAACATTGGTATTTAAGGTTTTTATTGAGAATTTTATATGTGTAAGAATCAGTTCTGCCTCAATCTGAAACATGGTATGATTGGTATGACTCTAAGTGCTTATTTTTATTTAAAATTGACAAAACTTTTAGTAAAAAAGACAACTAACTTACTCAAAACCGATAAAACCAATGAATATTCTTTTGATACTTTAATAAAATGGTCCATTAGTTATTTTTTACATCCATGAATAAACCAAAACTCAATATAATTCATGGTGTGATCGATATGACTAAAAGTGTGTCTATTTTTTTAAAATTGGAATTTATTTTAGTAAAAAGAAAACGTGACATAATGAAAACCGAGAAAATGAATTTGGATTCTTTTGATACTTTAAGAAAAAGATTAATGTTTAATTTTTAATGTGAAGGAATCAACCCCAACTCAATCTGATGCATGGTGTGACTTCTATAACACTAAGTGTTTCTTTTCATTTAAAATTAACACTAATTTTATTAAATAGAACAAGTGACATACTGAAAACCAATAAAAATATTTCATATTTTTTTATAATTTAAAAAAATGATTCATAAGTCATTTTTGACATGTAGGAATCATTTGTACCTCAATATGATGCACGGTGTGACTGTTATGACAAAAATTGTGTCTATTTATTTAAAATTCACATTATTTTTAGTAAAAATAATAAGTGACATACTGAGAACTAAGAAAACGCATTCAAGTTGTTTTGATACATTAGTAAAATGATATGTGCGTCAGTTTTGATGTGTAATAATCAACCTAAACTCAATATGATTCATTTTGTTACCACCATAACTCAAAGTATGTCAATTTATTTAAAATTGATATTAATTTTAGTAAAAAGAACAAGTAACATACTAAAAACCAATAAAATGAATTCATATTGTTTTGATACTTTAAGAAAATGATATATAAATCATTTATAATGTGTAGGAATCAACCGAACCTCAATCTGACACATGGTGTAACCGCTATAACCCTAAGTGAGTTTATTTATTTAAAATTGACATTAATTTTTGTAAAAAGAAAAAGTGATATACTGAAAACCAAGTAAACACATTCAGATTATTTTAATACTTTATAAAAATGATCTATATGTAATTTTTTATGTGTAGGAATCAGCCACACCTCAATATGATGCATGGTGTGACCGATATTACTAAAAGTGTGTATTTATTTAAAATTGACATTAAATTTAGTAAAAATAAAAATGACATAATGAAAACAGATTAAACAAATTTGGATGGTTTTTATACTTTGGTAAAATGATCTATATGTTATTTTTGATGTGTAGTAATCAATCGTACCCCAATATGATGCACAGTGTGACCACTGTACCTCTAAATGTGTCTTTTTATTTAAAATAGACATTACTTTTACTTTAAAGTATAAGTGACATATTGAAAGAAATGAAAATTCATTTAGATTGTTTTGATAATTTATTACAATGATCCAAATGTCATTTTTTCCATGTAGGAGTCAGCCTCACCTCAATAGGATGTACGGTGTGACTGTTATAACAAAACGTGTGTCTATTTTTTAAAAATTGACAAAAAATTTAGTAAAAACAACAAGTGATACACTTAAAACTGTGAAAATTCATTTGGATTGTTTTGAAGCATTATTAAACTGATTCATAAATCATTTCTAAGGTGTAGGAATCAACCTCACCTCAATCTGACACATAGTGTGATCGGTGTTACTAAAAGTGCCTGTTATCAGTTTAAAATTGAAATTCTAGTTAAAAACATGTCAATCACATAAAACCAAGAAAATATGCTCTAATTATCATAATAATTTAGGAAAATTATTCATAATTCATTTTTTATGTGTATGAAGTAGCTTCATGTCAAAATGATATGTGATGTGAATAGCATGACTCAAAGTACACATTTTGAGTTTAAAATGACATTTTAGTAAAAAAACATAACTGTAATTTTGAAAACATAGAAATGCATTCAAATTGTTTTTATACTTTAAGAAAATGATCCCTAAATAATTTTTGATAGGTGGTACCAATTTTCACCTCAATCTAACACATGATGTGACCAGTATAACTCCATGTGTGTCATTATTTAAAATTGAAATTAATTTTAGTAAAAAGAAAATGTGACATACTCAAAACTGAGAAAATACATTTGGAATGTTTTGATACATTAGGACAATTATCCATAACTTATGATGTGTAGGAATGCACATGAGCCTCAACCCAGTTGGTGAGGACTCCTTAAGTGCATCCAGAAGACTTGGGATCAAATCCAGGCGGAGGCATACTTCTAGTACTGTAGCAAGTACTGTAAAGGGACTGTAGAAGTACTGCAGCAGTACTGTAGCTAGAACTATAGTAGGTAATATTTAACAGTGTAGCAGCTGGAAATATTCCCCCGTTTGGGCCTTTGGGCCACCGATTTGGTCCCCAAGTCCTTTAAGGCCTTCGGGCCACCTAGGCCTTTGGGTCAGTAAGGTCTTTGGGCCACCTCAAGGCCTTCGGGCCACCTTAAGTGAAGATGCAAACCAGACAACCTACAAGGAAAAAGCTCCAGAATAAGGATGAGCAATGAGATTTCACCATAGCAGAATCTAAACTGATTGAAATAATGGGAGGGTATGGAACCTACCATCGGGATAAGCCTGTGCATGCATGAGAATGCCATTCCGAATATCCATGCGAAGGTGGAGAGCTGATTTCACGATGAAGATGCTAGGGAGGAGCAAGTTCCAAATAGTTATTCTGTGTTGTATGTAATTTTTGAAGCCTACGGGCAACGAATTCCTCTAATGCCCACGGGTCGTGTAATACTTATGAATATGGGCCTTGTAAGGGTACCACCTCACCCCTTAAAAGGTGGATTATCAAAATCAATAAAAAATGAAGGCCTTCGGGCCATTGGAGGAGGATGATGTGTAGGAATCAACCTCAACTTAATATGATGCACGGTGTGACTGGTATAACTCTAAGTGTGTCATTTTTTATTAATGTATTCTTTCATATTAATGTTTAATTTATTTATTTATAGTATTACAAAAATAAATATTGTTTTCTTATATAGGTGTATTCTTTTTCAAGGGTTGATATGATTTTTTTGGAAACTGATATGATGGGTAGGAATTTTTTAGAGGGGATCACGAGCATCAAAAGATAAAACAATAATTTTTTTAAATTTTTGTTGAATAATTTTTAAATTAATTATATAAAACATTGTGTGAAATGTATATAGTAGTTTTTTTTAATTCATGATGTCAAAATTATTTCAATTAAATTATATTTTATCATTTATAGGATAGAAGTTTTTTCTGGTTATTCTGTTATATAAACAACACATTGTAGCAATCTAGGCCTTTATCTGCACTTGAAATAGCACATATAATGTATGCCTTTATCAGCAATAAGGATAAAAAATAGTGTTGTTAATAGCATTTTATATATTCTATTAAGGGTCATATATTTAGTAGTGATGAACATCATTCTCGACATTAGTTATGAATAATCTATTATCATAGTCACATGAACATCATTAATGGAATTAGTGATGAATAAATTATTATTCCCAAAAATATTTCTACAATTTCAATGATGTCACAAACTTTTTTGTGTATATATATTAAACATAAAGGGAAAGTGGGAAAACCCTCAAATTCTTTAGGGAAATAATCTAATTTTGGATCACTTGGCCTTTTCTCTATAAATAATATGACACTTTTTCCATTAATTTGATTAAATCTCCCCTACACGCACAATATATCTTCTCCACCTCCACCAAATTCATCATCATCATGAAAATAACAATGCCTACACATCCACCTCTAATAATGGGAATTAAATAACAAAAACACAATCACTCCATTCATCACTAAATTCAACTCATGTGCTCAAATTCCATGGAAATATCCTCTGTTCAAATATAGGACCATCACCCTAAGTTTTCAGAGCATATTGATGCACAATGGTACTAGTTAGTAATTTACCATCACAAGGAAGGTGTTTCTCTACAACCCCACCTCAATCCAACACATGTATCCATATCCCGCATAGTTCACTACCATCGTTGTGAGGTTGACTGGAATCAGGACCAACTGTGAAAATTCTAGACACATGAAGGTGATTAAGAGGAGGATAGTGTGGTTATAGATATGGTTGAGCATGGGGGAGGCACTTAAGGATAGATAATAGGATGTCTTGGACCATGTGTAGGAAGTAATCTAGGTAGAATTCATATGACAAAAACAAGACATGGCCAGAGGATTAGGTGCCTAGAGGGAAGTATAAAAGCCACTGGAAGGGGGATTTTTATCACTTCCATATCCATCCCATATCCCAGATCTTGGTGAGGGTAGAGAGGAGGGTATTGGAGAATATAGTTAAATATGCGCTGGTGAGGACGAGGCTATGCAGGTATGGGAGTAGAAAGGGGGAGGGATAGGGGGTGGAGAATGTAGTGGAGGAGCAGGGATAGGAGGGTGGGGAGGGAGAGGCAAAGGAAGAAGTAGAAAGTGATAAAGGTAAGGAGGAATGGCTAGAAGGTGGACCACAAATAACCACTTATCTACCAAAATGTGGACACAGTTGGGTGATCCAACATCTAGTATCACAAACCACATATAATCATGCCTCCACTAAAAGGTGATGGAGGGAGTCATTGGCAGCGGTGATGGGAGGAGGAACCCATGTCAACCACATTGTGTCATAGATAGAGGGATATAAAATAGGTTGGTGAATATTTTATGTAGTTTTAAATTAAATTATTCCTCTATGTTTCCTTTCAAATTATTTATTTTGTTTCAAGAGAATGGTTGGGTAGATGTGATGTGAGGAATAATGAGTCCAAATTTATGTCACAGGGTTTTCTATTCAAATAGTATTGATATTTATGCTTGTAAAAACATTTCATAGTATTTATTAATTATTTAAATAATAGATCAACTATTGGAAAAAAATCATGAAAACAAACATCATGTATACATTTACAACTAATACTCCTAGTTATTCATTCATGAGGATTTCATTTACATTTTTAATACCAATATAGTCTCTAATGGCCTCTCCATAAATCTGTTCTTCAAAAAAATTATAGTCATATCACCGCTTTCTAACATTGTATCCACATGAACCTTTAATGTTTTTAAATGTGTAAGTTTAATGGGTAGGATAAAGGTGATTTTTGAAGATATTTTCAACTGGTTGTTAGATCCTTTAGATAATTTTATTTCGACCTTCCCCTTCACTCTATTCCCTTTGTCCTTATCTGATAACATTCATCGTTTCAGGCATTTTTCTATAATTTTTAAAGTTTCTTCATAAAAAATAAATTGTAACAGAATAACTCCTTTTCTACATGTATTTTTACAAGATTTAATGGCTATGATATGAAAGTTCCAATATCTTGGTTGAATGTATGAATATTTATATCATCAATTGTAATAGGTATCTCTATACTTGGCTTGTGAGATATGTGAATCCCCACCCTCATAGGACCTATTGAATTTTTTTTGGTTTGGAATATATCCTTGGATATTATGCATGGTACCCCTCACAATAACAAGATATGTGGGTGTTGAGGGATATAAATCACAATCATTTTCACCATGTAGAATACTATTATAGGAAAGGTATCAGTATCCTCTTTATTCATATTTCACATAAACAATTATGAAGGTCAATTGGTACTTTTTGATAGTGAACCTAATCAACCACAAAACATTAAAAATATTTTTCATAATAATATTTAAAAAATATAACTTATAATAGAGGGTGAAATAAAGTACATCCACTTTAGTGGTGGCGCAATGGTGAAGGATAGGGGTACAACAGCATCATTCTTTGGGAGGTGCATGGATTGGTTCCTAGAAGTCTGCTTCTTGGTGAATTTCTACTTCCCCTGGGATCCACTCATCTTTCGAGGTCACCCAGTTTTGGACCAGATCGGTGAAATGAGGTGAAACCCACCAGTGTTGAAGGATTGTTGTGTCGAATCATCACTGATTGGGATGTCACCCTTTCGGATGCTTTACCATCTCGGCTGGCAATGGTTCCTTCCCGGATAGGGATCTCTTCAGAGTGATCCCTTCACAGGGAGGGGGGTTTCCTGGTATAGAGGGTTCTAAAAGGCCACACCTGGGGATTCACTTTGAGAAAATAAAATGTATTACTCTTCACAATGGAGGTTTATAACAAATAATATAATTAAGTTGAAGATTCTTGAATGTATAAATTGTTAACAAAAGTATATTACAATTTCAAATTTACAAGTATTTTGTACATATATATATATTGTTCAATTTTTTTTTATTTTTTATAAAAATATTTTACTTATTCTTTTTTATACATTGAATATATTATAAACTATTTTAATTTTTTTAATTCGATAAAAAAATGAGATCCTAGTCGATAAACATATAAGAGAAAACCACCGCTACATTTAGCTTCAGTGGATCCAAGTGATTCTTCTATACTAAATACTTTTAGAAATAAATCATCTTCCCAAGATTTTTTTGGTATCTCACTATCTAATGAACCTCCAATGATAAAGATATTGGTCACCACCTCCTTATAGGGGAATTTAGTGCGTTTCCATTACTATATTTTATTTCATTATTCAAAAAACTTTAAATCTTATCAACTATTTAATTTATTTTTCAAAAAAACAATAGAAGAGATATAAATATGAACACGGTATAAGTGTGATAACTAAAAGACTTAAAAAATTATTATTATATATTATGATTTCGGGTGCCTACTGGTGTTGCTGCCAGAATCTATGGACATATTATTGGGAAACTTTCTTGCAACATGGTAAGACTTCCCATTAATTATAAATATTAGATACATATTCCCATATCATGGAAAAATAAATTGTTTTAAAACCAAGTAAAGGTAATATTAATTTAATATTCACTGGTAATTAATTTAAATGAAATGAGTAAAATTATTAATAATGTTATAAAGTGTTATTTTTTTTATTGGAAGATATTTTTTCATTTTGATGTCACTGGCTCCGTTTCATGCCCATGGACCATTAAAATTTTGGGCAAGAATTAGAGAGTCTTTAAATGGATATTATGACATAATTTTAATGATTCATCTCTGAGCACTCGATAGATATATGAGAAAGTATCTGAAGGCATGTCTTGGGAACAGTGGATGATGTTTTTTGATATTAACAAAGATTCATCTCATGAGATAATTTCATATTTTATAGTATATTAATATCATAAACAAAATAAAATTATAATTTTATTAATGTTGATATTTTTTTGGAATTATCTAAAATAAAATTAATCGTGAAGGAAAATTCATTCCTCATATCGCTTGGGCACATAGTTTTTTTAGAAAAAGGAAAATCATGGTTTTATTTTAACCACTATTATTTATATTATTTTATTATAAATAAATTTTTTCTTATAACATGACAATATTTTTTAATAAAGGCTCATGAATTAGGTCACCTGATTTGTTAACAAAGATCTACCTTAAAGATCATCAAAAACATGATGGGTGTTTTGTGAATGTACCTACCAGAGTGATGGAGTAAGTAAATTTCATTACAATTTAATGTTAGTTAATTACTATAAAAATATAATAATGAAAAATAAATTATAAAAAAAACAAGCCTTAAACCCAATTAAATGGGGTTGACTACATGGATCAAATGGTTCAAATTAACTCTATTAGCATTGTTTGATCCATGCATCCCCAAATTAATTAGGTTTTGGGCATGTTTATTGATTTAATTTATTTTTCATTATTATTTTTATAGTAATGAAATAACATTAAATATTAATGAAAAAAATTATTAATTTGATAATATTATAAATTTTAGATAATTCAATCATCGTTGTCAATATTTTTGTACTAACAGGTTAAAATTCAAGAATCCTAGAATGTGAACCCTTCACAATCATCATTTATTCCCGATATTGATGCAGTTGCAATAATTTTATGGAAGGAGAATCCTATGTGTGTATAGTGAATGGGTTATGATCTGAATCTATCAGCTGGATTAGGTAGGGTTTCATAATCATTTACTATGACTCCTAGTGGGTGTTTGAGTAGTGATGTTGATCATTAATTATATAGATAAATTACAAGGATGAAATAAAAAGTGAAAAACATGAATCTTATAGGAAAGAAAAACTTTAGTGGTGGTAGATAATGTAAAATTACTTAGATTATATATTTCAAAGGATTATACACACAATATACAATAAGATTTCCAACCTTACTGATCATCCTGTCAAGGTAAATTCTAAACTCAATCCATGACATATCCAAATGACTATTTTCTTTATTACTTTGATAATATTGTACACTCTTGGGGATACTTATGTGGGGAGGAGATGGGGTAATGTTATATGAGTGTTCTGTTTGAATTTTGTGGGTTTAGATTTATGTGAAATCATGGGACAACAATATTATAATTATTTGTGATTTGTATAAGCTTATAACACATCCATTCAACATGTGGTGTGCTCAGAATAACTCAATAATCAATTTTAAAAGATATCAATGTAATTAAAAACATGTTTTAGAGGGTCAAAACCAAAAAATGATGTAATATGGTCTTTAAATCATAGTAAAATGACCATAGAGTAGTTTGGGGAATTTAGGAATCAACACCATGTCAATCCAAGTTGCGGTATTCAGAGGATGACCAAAAATGTGTTTTTAGTGTTTTAAAACTCTAAAACATGTCTATAATGGTAAAAACCAAAAAAAAGACATAGGATTGATCTGAAATCATGGTAAAAAAAATTCTAAATTATTTATGAACTATATGAGCATAGAACACATTCATCTAACATGTGGTGTGATCAGAATGACTTAATAACTATTTTTAATAGATATCAAAGTCATTAAAAACATGTTTCAGGGGGACAAAACCAAGAAAATGATGTCATGGGGAAATTTAATAATAGGAAAATGACCATAGATTTATTGTTGAAATGTACAAACCAACTCAATACTGATCCAAGTTGTAGTTTTCTTGGGATGCATGTAAATGAATTTTTAATGTCTAAAACACTAAAAGGTGCCCAAAATGGTCAAAACCCTATAAATTGTCCATGGACTGATGTGAAATAATAGGAAAACGATAATTGAGTTAATTTTTATGTGTGTGATTATAAAACATGTCTATATGACATTTTATGTTCTCAAAATTACTCAATAAGTAGTTTTAAAAAATCAATGTCTGTAAAAATGTATGTCATATGGTCAAAGCCAAATAAAAGATGTCGGGGGCCATGAAATCATAATGTAAAAAACATAGTGTTATTTTTTGAAAAAAAAAATGATCCAAATCTGCATCAATCCAAGTTTTTATTTTCCATGGATGCTCATAAACTTTTTTTTGTGTTTTAGAAAACTAAAACATGCATGTAATGGTAAAAACCATAGTAAACAAACTTAGATTATTATGAAATCATGGTAAAATAATAGTTTAATTATTTTTGATATGTATAAGTATAAAACACATAAATATTATCTTTGTTTTGATTGGAATAACTCAATAAGATGTTTTAAAAGATACAAAAGTCTTTAAAAACGCATCATTGGGTCAAAACTATGTAAACAATGTCATAGGGCCATAAAATCATAGGACAATAACCATAGGTAGATTTTTGTAATTTAGGAACAAAATCCTAATCAATCTAAGTTATGGTTAACTAGGGATTCCCATAAACAAATTTTTAGTGTTTTAAAACACTAAATTGATTGTATAACAGAATAAACCAATATAAAATGATCTTAGATTGATGTAAAATCATGGTAAATTTTTGTTTAGTAACTTTTGACATGTAAGAGTAGAAAACATGTTCATATGGTATGTGGTGAGATCAGAATGACTCAATAATAATTTTTAAATGATATCAAATCCTTTAAAAACCTACATCATGGGGTTAAATTCAACCAAAAGACATTATAATCCAGTGAAATCATAGTTAAATAACAGTATATTGATTTTTGAAATTTAGAAACCAACACTTTTTCAATCTGAGTTTTGGTTTTCTCTAGATACCAAAAAATAAAATTTTAGTGTTTCAAAACACCAAAACATGCATGTAATAGTAAAAAAATATAAAAACCTCATATTGACATGGAATCAAGGTAAAAATACCATTTAATTATTTTTGATGAGTATGAGTAGAAAATGTTTCTATCAGGAGTGTGGGGTGATTAGAATAACTAAATAAGAAAATTTATAAGACATCAAAGTCTATAAAAATATATATCATGGGTTCAAAACTAAACAAATGATATTATACAATCATATAATCATAATAAAAATATCATGGATTTATTTTTGAAATATTTGAACTAACTTCACATCAATCTGAGTTTTGGTTTACTTGAGATGCATGTAAACGCATTTTTAGTGTTTTAAAGCACTAAAAAATGTGTGCAATGGTAAAACCCATAAAAATGACCTCATGTTGTTGTAAAATCATTTAAAAAATATGAATTAATTATTTATTGTTTTGACGATCATACAACACATTTATTTGATGTGAAGTGTGCTCAGAATGACTGAATAAGAAGTTTTAAAAGATGTCAAAGTCATTGAAAACATGTTTCATGGGGTTAAAACTAGAAAATAATATCAAAGAGAAATTAAATCATAGAATAATTACCATATGTTTATTTTTTAAATATAGAAACCATCACCACATAAATCCAAGTTTTGGTTTTCTTAGGTGCCTGTAAATGTGTTTTTAGTGTTTTAAAACACAAAATATTCATATAACAATCAAAACCATAGAATAATACCTCTAATTGACATAAAACCATGGGAAAACTACTTTTAAATTATTATTGATGTGAATGAGAAGAAAAAACATCCATATGACATAAGGTGTACTCGATATGACTTAATAAGAAGTTTTAAAGGATATAAAATTCTTTAAAAATGTGCGTCAAGGGGTCAAAAGAAAATGAACTACATCATAGGTATATAAATCATAGGATATGACAACCCAACCCACATAGTCAGTGGATGTATGGGCCTCCAAAACCCCATGCCAGCCTCCATATTCTAGGGGCTGGCGACAATCGTTGATAAGGCATAACAATAATGGGAGGCCTTTACCTAAAGTACATGTATGCAGGCACTCAACCATATCTAGGAATATGTGGAGAGTAACGATAATAAACTACAATAATATCTAGAGTAAAACCATGCATGTAATAACCTTAAGGTAATATAAAATAGTGCGATAGTGAAATTGAAAATGTAAAGGGAAAAATACAATACCATCCATAAAATATGTCTCAACTCGACAAAAACTAAGATAAAAAATAGTTGAAGGAGCCTAGATCCTAATCCTCAAGACTCAACCACCATATGCTGTATATAAACCCGAGTATCCTTATGATCTTATTAAACCACCATTGATCTATCTTTTATCTGCATATGACATGACATGTGTGTGAAAATCCCATGTATCGATGAGTAAATACATAACTAGTAGGATGCCCCAAAAACTGAAGAGGCAGAAATATAAGACGTGATAGAAGTATCCATCTCAACCTAAAGCAAGAGGGAAACAAAAGTCAACATCCAACATTGTTCCTCAATACATATATAAACTGTCAATTTTCATGTCGTTTATTCTAATATAATGAATCTAGGGACTAGATTATGCTAAAACCCACCCTGGAAAAGTAGAATCGTGACCCCATAGGCCAATGATGAATAAAGTTAGGAGAATATAGGGGAAATGAAAAATAAAAAAGTAAAACCATCATTAGACAAGTATTCTTGTCCAAAGATTAAAAATAGGTATTTCTGGGGGATAAAGCATGAAAAAGGAAAATATAAATTGATTCTACAATTTAAATTTACTAATGGGCTCATACGAAGCGCATGCAGTCGCCCACAAGTGATGAGGATATCAAACTCATGCTTCAACAATTTAATTAAGAGTGATAAAACCATAAATTAAAATTCATGGATTGATTATGGATTGATCTTTGGTGAATAATTCATTCACTGATGATGGGGAAGATATGTTGCATTTATTGTCTATCAATCCACCTCAATTTGGTCATCATTCGTCGTTTGATGATGATCTTACAATGAAGAAATCACTTCACATACTCTCATATTTTGAAAGGGTTATGTAGATAAATATTTTAAGATCATAATAATATGGTATTTATAGATAATTTAATTAGTTTTTTTAATAAAAAAATAATATATTTATTTATTTATTTTAATTAAACATACCTACCAATGCCTTCCTCAACAAGACATCTGGTGCCGATAAACCTTAGGTCACACATAGGGTAAACCCGACACACTATAATCAACCATGTTCTCATATTTTCAATTCAAGAATTTATTTAGGATATATTATATTATATTTGAAAAACTACATGGGCATGATATTAATATATATAATATTTTTAAAATATCAATTCTACGCTCATCGGCCTCAGAATTTCTTATCATCTTAGTGCCTGGCACTAAAAATATTTATTAATTTATTTATAATTCTTATAAGGAAAAAATAAAGTCTTCATATATATTAATAACCATATACTAATTTGTAAAAATTATGAACTGACACTATGTATATCTGAGTTGGGTTTTCCCAAGATGCTCGTAAACACATTTTTAGTGTTTTAAAACACTAAAACATGTGTGTAACTATAAAAAACAATGAAAATGACCATATATTGATGTGAAATCATGATACAATTGTGGTTGAATTATTTGGGACTTGTATGAGGAGAAAACATGTCCATATGATGTGAGGTGTTCTCATAATTATAAGGCCCCAACCTTAAAACATGACTTAATCTTGAGATTAGTAAATAAGTTTACTTTAATTCACACTTAGTGTCTTTTTAGGTTTATAAATTTAGATAATTAAGCCATACCTATTATATTACATCTCAAATATTACAAAGTATACACTTATACACTATCCAATTTTCACAAAAATAAAACTCCTTAAATAAAACAAGAATTATTTTCTTGATAAAAATATTCTTGAATTATTATTTTCTCTAACCCTTCCTATACCCTGTGAAAAACAATTACAAAAAAACTTGGGATGAGCATAAAAATATCAATAATGGATATAAAATAAGGAAACAAAACATTAGTCCATGAATACATAAAAATCAATGAAATTATAATTTTCACTCATAAAACATAATATCATTAAGACACCTAATGAAATCATAATATTTATGAATAACTCGTAGAAATCATAAATAATAAAGGTAACTTTTTTCATCCATAACATACTTTGTAGTTTTCACACCTACTTAGGGAGTAACCATCATGGTTACATTTGGAATACACATTATAGTATATTCTCTAAATCTCTTAGGAGAAACCTTAATGTTTACCTCCATCACATTACCCAATATATTAGAGAGCTATATAAGGATCACCCACCCTTGGTTTATCATGGTACAAACCATATATGTAAACAATTCCCAAGAACAATAACATAATCATAACACATAAAACAAGCATAACGAAAAAATAACATTTCCATATTGTAATCACAAGATATCAGTTAAAGATATTGAAAAAACCAGTCCATTATCAAAACCATTTGTAATACAAAAATTCCTTAAAAATAATATGGTATTTTTTTATTTTTAAATACATTACAGATTGTAGAGGAATCCAAATATCAAATAATAATCCTGGCGGCGGAAAGTATGTTTTCGCCATGTATGATAAAAAGAAACATTCCTTTTGTCATTTAGTAAAATTATTCGTAGAAAAGGATTCCTTTTCAAAACCATTTAATGAAATTAAAAGTAAAATGGGTTTATTATATACCATATAAATTAAAGTCATGTATAAATCAAAATATGCCTCAATGAAAAGAGATTGAGATGAAGTCCCTTACCATGAGTCCAAATCATAACTTATGTTATTTGTTCTTCCTAAATAATAAACATAAGTAAATTTATTCATTTTTAGAACATTTATTAGGTTAATTATTACTTTTATATCACTTATTACTTTTTTATATCAATCACATAATTATTCAATTTTATATGGGTCGTTTTGTTGATATTCGGTACTTGATTCAAAAAATAACTTGTTTTGATGTAAACAGTCCATGGAGTCAAAATACCATCATATCCCTAATTATATTCAGAATTTAAGTATCATATATATCTAGTATATATGTATGTATAATATTACATAACATATGGAGATAATATATGAAATTCATCGTTCACAGAGATGGTAGGTCGTACGTACGCATGAATGCTACTTTCATTTCTTTGTCATCTTAAAGGAATGAAAACTAAATGATACATAGATATTTTATAATTAAAATATAATATCTATATAATATATGTTACATAATTTCATTATTTAAATATTTTATACATTCCATGTATGGAATGAACAAGTCATATTACATTGAGGGGGCGGTAGTCCGTACTTCCTCAAATGAAGTTATCATATTTACACATTATGGAAAGAAAAAAAGGTATGTTGTAAATAAAAAAATACATAATAATAGAGACGATATAAATATAATATATATCATATATAAATTCAGTTCCATCATAATGGCCACCATGAGAGGTTTTATGATAAAATTGAACAATCATCCTTTCATGGGGCAATAGTTCACCGTACACAAAAATAGTATGTTCGTATCCATTAGATAGAGGTGTGTGTAAGTGTAGTTAGAATCCTTATCATAAAAAAATTATATTATATTGAGTATACTTGTGTTTTTATGTAATTATATAATAATTAGATCATTGAGAGTGAATAAGGAAAATAAAATAAAGGAACTTGAGATAAAATGTTAACTCTAAATTGGGAAACATCTTTGGATTTGATCCAAAAGGCTTTCATGATTTACCTTATTCCGAAGTTAAGGATTATATGAGGAAGTTAGGGATGTTGGTATATTATTTGAGAAGAATTTGGAAGATTAAATGGGCTTGATATGTGTGAATAATTGGGTAGAGTTGGTTTCCTTTTATTAGAGAGGGGAGGGGCACTTTAGAAAAGTATTGAAATACTATTTTATTATAAATTTATTTTTGAAATATAATAGTTTTAAAGTGATATATTTTGAGGATAAGATGATAATGGGTTGAAATACACTCAAAAAATAGGTTTTAAATAATTTTAGGTCACAAAATTAACCTTATCTTTTAGCTATAACCCATAGTAAAATAACATTAACTCTTACCATGACTTCTTGTATTTTCGTAATATATGGTTACTATAGTTACTATAAAATGCCAAGAGAACCAAAAATGGATCATTAATGATATTTGAAACATTATATAAGTAATTTTTCTGAATCCAATATTTTTATGAATATTATATCATTTAATAAAATGGTATTTGTTTTAAAAACTCATTTATATCAATTATAATACTATTTAGTAATTTATTTTTTTTTAAGTCATAAAAAACTGATTCCTTAATAAAAAAGGCATTAACATAAAAATAATATTCATAATAATCTATATTTTTTTATGGAATCAAAATATTCTAATTAAATTTATTTGAATATATATATTATCATTTATTTTAATCTTTCATTAATAAGGTAATCAATGCATCATTATTATGTCATAAATAAGTTTCTTTATTTAAGGTCTAAAAATTATAAATAAAAAACCACTATGTAGGAAATATTTTTATATTACTAATGATTCTTTATGGTCAAATAGATATGTTATAAAACCCTATATTAAAATTGTTTTAGTAGAAGATGCATGTTTATGTTATATTTCTATTTACATTAAATTAATTCTTATAAAAAGTCATTATCACACCCAAGTAGCTCCATAAGGTCCTTAAATCAACGCAGGGATGACCATGGCCAAACATATCTCATCAAATGGGATTAGGACATGTGTTATAGTAGTTTTATGTTATTATTATATGATTTTTTACCCCTATTTACCAAATTTACCCATTAACCATGGTAAATAAAAATACTTACTAAAGTTACTATTCATACTGTTCAAAAATAAAAAATACTTATTTACACAATTTGGACCTTCTAAGACCAAATATGTAATCTATTTTTCCAAATTCAAAACTTAAAATTTATAGAAATTAATTTATAATTAATTCCCATTGTCAAAACCAAAAAGTGGGTTTTTAAGAAGTAAACACTATCAAAAGATCGACATTTTTGTATTTCCAATTTAAATGTTAAATTACTTAAAATGAACAAAAATTGGATTAAATGATAAAAACATAATCCAATTACAATTTAAAAACAATTAAAATAAAAATCTGACTATATAAATGAATTAGATGAAAAGGTAGTTTTGAATTAAAATGCAGTATTTTTCACTATTCATTAAAAATGAACTTTATCAAGAAATTACCAAAAATTAAACCAAAGTAAATTTTTATGTCCCACTTTTATATAAGACTTTTATTTTGTCAAATAGAACATATAAAAGTGCAAAAAAACTAGATTTAAAAAGGGATCTTCATCAAAAGTTGGTAAAACGACCTATTAAAAATATTTTAGTAGTTTATGCTTAAAATTGGATTCATTATCATTTTTAGCCTCTAAAATTTATTGGATAAATATAAAAATAGTTAAAAATATGTATAATCATATTGTAGTTATTTCTATTCATTCCCAATAATATAATTTCATGGCGTTAACTCCCATTTATAATAATAATATTATTATATTATTTTTCTATATAACTCAATGTTGTGTGAAACGTAAGATTTTGGAGAAACCCGTTGTTGTGTATCGAGTAAGTTATCAAGAAAAGTGTCCCCTTTGATGTTAAATTAATATTTTATTTATAAATATTAATAGATATTAATATTTTTTATTCTATAAATACCTGAGATCCTACATCATTCTCCCCTTTTAGAAATTGTGTCCCCATAATTTTATTTACTTATCAAATAAGTGGGGGTATTTATCCCTCATAGCATTTTCAGAAACCCACATTGACTCTTCAACCATATGGTTTTCCCAAAAAACTTTTAACAAATTAATTACCTTATTCTACAACATTTTCTCTATATGGTCAAGAATCTAGATTGGATGTTTCACATAAGAAAGATTCTCTTCCAACTAAACTACCTCTGGACTCAAAATATGAGATGGATCTGGCATATAATTTATTAACATTGAAACATGAAAAACATTGTGTACCTGGGATAATGATATAGGTAAAGATACTCTATAGTAAACTGATCCAACTTTCTCCATGATTTCATAGGGTCCAATGAACCTTGAAATCATTTTTCCCATCTTACCAAAACGCATCACACTTTTCAATGAAGAAACTTCGAGAAAGACATGATCACCTACCTCGAAAGAAAGATCCTCCATTAGGTTATCTGCATAAATTTTTTTCCTCCTATGAGCTATTCTCATGTTCTTCTGAATCAGCTAAACTTTTTCTCCCTTCTCTTCTACCAGTTTTTGTCCCATAAACTTATTTTTAACTACTTCATCCCAAAAAGATGGATTTTAACACCTAATTCTATATAATGCTTCAAATGGTTCCATATGTATACTGGAATGAAAAATTTTATTATTATAAAACTCAAACAAAGAAATAAGTTGGTCCTAAATTCCCTGGTAATCGATATTATAACCATTTACCATATATTCCAATGTTTGAATTGTTCGTTCTGACTTCCAATTTGATTGTAGATGAAAAGGTGTACTAAAATTTAATTTAGTACCCAACGAATTCTAAAGGCCCTTCCAAAAGTTATAAGTGATCATGGGGTCATGATCATATAAAATGGAGAGGGGAACTCTATATAACCTGACTATATATTTAATATAAAATTGAGAAAGTTGATCTAGAGATAGAGTATCTCAAATAGAATAAAAATGACCAGATTTAGTCAATCGATCAATAGTAACCAAGATTGCATTGTTGCCTTGAGAATTATTTGGTAATCCCACTATGAAATCCAGGGACACATTTTTCCATTTATTCTATGGAACTAGAAAATGTTGAAGAATCCCTTTTGGTAACTTCCTCTCTACTTTAAACTGTAAAAAAATCAAACATCTCTGGGTAAAGTTGTAAATATCTCTTTTCATTCCATCCCACCAGTAATACTCCCGAAGATCTCTGTACATCTTAGTACTGCTAGGATGAACTGAAAATAGATAATTATGATATTCACATAATAACTATTTCTTCAACTTTGAATCACAGGGAACATATAATCTCTTTCCAAACCTCAAAACAAATTCTTTATCAATGTCAAATTCCAGTAACTTGCCTTTCTGAACCAATTCTTCCTTTTTCTACAACTCACTATCTTCTTTCTACACTTGCTTAATTATATCTCATATAGATGATTTCACTTCCACCTAAAACAAAATAGAGGAATTCCCTACACCAACCACTTCCAATACAAAATTCATTAAATCAAAAACCAAATGATTTCATTCCAAATGTATTATGGTTATTATATCATTACTCTTTTAACTCAAAGCATCAGCCACATTATTTTCCTTTCCAGGATGGTAATGAATCATGCAATCATAATCTTTGATTAATTCCAGCCATATCCTCTATCTCATGTTTGAATATTTTGGAGTGAATATATACTTAAAAATTTAGTGATCAGTATATATTTATCACTTTACGTCATACAGATGATGACTAAAATTTTATAAATAAAAAACAGCAACATCTAATTATAAATAATGTGTAAGGTAATTTAACTCATGAGTTTTCAACTGACGTGAAGCATAAGGAGTTACCTGATCATTCTGCATTAGGACCCAGCCAATTCAATTAAACGAAGAATCACTATAGATAACAAATTCACTATTTATAAAAGTCAGTTCCCAAACTAGAGCATTCACCAGTCTTCTTTTTAATGCCTAAAAACATTCATCGCTTTCTTTTTTCCAGATGAACTTAACACCTTTTTGAGTTAACATAGTCAGTGGGCTAGATAACTGTGAAAATTTATCAGAAAACCCCTGATAATAACCTTCTAAACCCAGAAAACTACAAATCTTAGTTATATTTGGGGGTCTTGGCCATTCTTCAATAACTTTTGTTTTATCAGGATCAATAGTTATTCCATCATTAGAAATAATGTGACCAAGAAGTGAAATATACTGTAACCAAAACTCACATTTGATGAATTTACCATTCAGTTTCTTATCTTTAAAAGTTTTCAAGATAACCCTTAAATGACTTTCATGGTCCTCTTTACTTTTATTATATACCAAAATATAATCAATAAACATGACTACAAACTTATCCAGGAACTCATAAAAAATTATATTCTGAAGATCCATGAATATAGTAGGTAAATTGGTTAACCCAAAAGGCATAACTACAAACTCATAATCTCTATATCTAGTACGAAACGTGGTCTTCAGAATGTCTTCTTCCTTTATATTTAACTAATGGTACCCCGACCTCATGTTAGTCTTTGAAAAATACTGAACTCCCAGGAGGTGATCAAACAAATAATCGATATGAGGAAAATCATACTTATTCTTAACAGTGATGTTATTCAAGGCTATATAATCAATGCAATGTCTCATTGAACCATAATTCTTTCCAACAAACTAGATAGGATCACCCCATGGTGATGTGATAGGTTTAATGAAACCTTTATCTAATAACTCCTGTAATTTCTTCATTAACTCTAAAAGTTCAATTTGAGCAATTCGATAAGGGGGTTTTGATATTGTCTTAGCATCAAGAATCAAGTCAACAGTAAATTCAACTTCTTGATTAGGTATTATAATGAGTAAATCATCAAGAAAAACATCAAGATACTAATTTACCACTAGAAAATCATTATTATAAATTATTCCTTTATTTTCAACAATATGTACAAGGTAACATTCATTTCCATATTTTACTAGTTTCTCAGCTTCCTGATATGTTATGAAAATTAAGGGTTCATTCTTGTACACAAAATAAAATTATTTATGAAAATAAACCTCTTTATCTCTATAGTCAATCTTATCATGATAAACAGAAATCCAATCCATACAAAAAATAACATGAAACTATACTAGAGGAAAAACAATAAGGTTTGCAGGTAGATTATTTTCGCACACAAGGACAAGAAGGTTCTTATAAGTTCTTTTTGTCTCAAAATTTCTCCAAGGTATTTTTACCATAAGTTTAGGATTCATATCTTGAGATGGAATTCCCAATTTACTAGAAACTTTCTCCGAAATGAAAGATTGTTAGACCCGGAATCAAAAAACACATTGCCATAATCTAAATAAACAAACAATGTACTAGATACTACTTCATTTGATAGCCCAATATCTATTAAAGTAGTTGCAAGGTATTTCACTACCCCCTTCTGCTTGTACTCTGACTACTTTTCATCTTTTGATTTCTTCATCAGATACTCATTTTCATAATGACCCATTTCATTTCACTTAAAACATTTTACTGACTGTAAATTATATTTTTTTTCTTACCACTAACCTGATCTTTTACATTGAAATTACAACCCTTATGTCCCATTTTACAACATCAGAAGCACTTACAAGAATTCACAATGAATTCCCCAGTGTGCTTTTTACCACAATTTTCACAAACTGTAAACTTAAGTTTCTTACCATCAGACTTTTTTGAATAGTTATTCCCTTTCGTATGCCACCTTGACCTCTTATTTTTTTGTTCATCAAAGAACACATGATCATCATAAAACTCCATTTCCACCATATCCAAACATTGAAAAAGTTTTTCATAACTTTTGAACTCGTTAGTATCTAATTCCCTTTGATACTTTGGAGTTAATCCTGAGTAAAAATGATTGATTTTACTATTAGGATCCCGTTTGAAATTCCGAGCATTCCTTGATAGTTGAGTGACTTTCTCTTCCTAAGAATCCAAGGATTCATCATCCTTACACAATTCTAATAATTTGTTTTCCATCCTAAGTCGAACCACCTTAGGAAAATATTTCTCAAGGAACATACCTTGGAATGCATTCCAATCAAGAGTATCAATCTCCTAATTATCCCTGATATTTTTAACCATCAACCACCACTGGTCGGCTTCACCTTCAAAATGGTAAACAAAAAGACTAAACTTTTGATGTTTTGAACACCCCATGACATCAAAAATCCTTTCAATTATTTAATCCACCCTTCAGATAGCATAGGGTCAGATGATCCATTGAATAAAGGGGGATGTTGCCTCGTGAAATTCTCCACTTATGACATGTTCCAATGTGGTTGATCTAGATAATCGCATTCATGGATTCCACCTCTATTTATATCCTGAGTCAAATATTCCATTATTGTAACAAACTGTTCAATTATGTTTTTGACCATTTCTGGTTACAGATATGGTAGGTTGTTTTCCTTTTTATATCATCCATTCAAAGCTGCCATGTTTCCTCATCAGAAAATCATTCTAAACACAAAAATATCCTAGATGAAGAAACATGGTAATCTTAAAATTCTATATCATTTCAATATTATTATAAAGTGAAAATAATTTTTGGATATTCACTTAATAATACCCTAATTCTTAAAGTTATCTAAACTGACCTCTAATGCCAACTATATGGCCCCATCCTTAAAACATTACTTAATATTGAGATCAGTCAACAATTTGACATTAATTTACATTGAGGATCTTTTCAGGCTTATATTTTTAGATAATTAGACCATAAATATTACATTACATCTCAAATATTAAAAAGTAGACACTTCTATGCAAACCAATTCATCAAAAAATGAAACTCCTTATATAAAACAAGAATTATTTTCTTGATAAAAAACTTTTGAATTATTCCTTTCTCTTACCCTTCCATATACCCTATGAAAAACAATTTCGTAAAACTTGGGTGAGCATAAAAAGCACAATAAGGTATATAAAATTAAGAAAGAAAACAATGGTCCATGAATATATACAAATCAATAAAATCAAACTTTTCACTCATAAAACATAAGATCTTTAAGATAACTAATGAAATCATAATATTTATGAAAATCTCATAGAAATCATAAATTATAATGGTAAGTTGTAGAATCCATAACATTCTTACTTTATAGCTTTCACAGTTACATAGGGAGTTACCTTCAAGGTTTCATTTGGATTACCCATCATAGTATATTCCCTAAATCTCTTAGGAGAAACCTTAATGTTTTCCTTTGTCATGTTACCCAATGCATTAGAGATCTATATCAAGCTCACCCACCCTTGGTTTATCATGGAACCACCCATATATGTAAAGAGTACCCAAGAACCATAACATAATTATAACA
Organism: Viscum album; assembly: GCA_963277665.1. Classification (NCBI taxonomy): domain Eukaryota; kingdom Viridiplantae; phylum Streptophyta; class Magnoliopsida; order Santalales; family Viscaceae; genus Viscum; species Viscum album. The sequence goes on along the minus strand of OY728145.1, from coordinate 438,770,463 downwards.
CACAAAAAAGAATAAAAGAAAGATAACATTTCCACATTGTAATCAAAAGATATCAGTTCAAGATATTGACATAATCAATCCATTCTGAAAACTAATTTCAATACCAAAAAACCATAAAAATAAATATGGTATTTTACTTGTATTTTTTAAAAACATTACAGCTTGTAGAGGAAACAAAATATTAAATAATGCTCTTAGTGGTGGAAAGGTTGTTGTCATCACGTACGTTTAAAAGAAACATTCATTTTTCAATTAGTAAAATGATTTTTATAAAAGTATTCCATTGAAAAAACATTCAATGAAATTAAAATTCAAAGGTTTTGATTATATACCATATAAAATAAAGTCATGTATAGATCAAAATATGCCTCAATGAATAGAGATTGAGACGAACTCCCTTACCTTGATTCCAAATCGTCACGTATGTTCCTTGTTCTTCCTTAATAATAAACTTAAGTTAAATTACACTTGTTTTAGAACCTTTTTCAAGTTTATTAATCCTTTTATATCACTAATTACCTTTTTATAATAGTAACATAATTATTTAAGTTCATATTAGTCGTTTTATCGATATTCGATACTTGAGTCGAAAATGAACTTATTTTGATGTAAATTGTCCATGTAGTCAAAATTATATCATATCCATAATTATATTTTTTATTTAAATATCATATATATCCATTATATTTTTATATATAATATTCCATAAAATTTTTATATATGAAATAAAATTCCCCGTTCATGGATATGGTAGGTCGTACGTACGCATGAACACTACTTTCATTTTTTTGTCATCTTAATGGAATGAAAACTAAATGATACATAGGTATGTTATAATTACAGTATAATATAAATGTTATATATGTTACATAAGTTCATTAATTTCATTCTTTGTGTGTTCTATGTATTTCATGAATGAGTCATATAACTTTATGGGGGTGGTAGTCCGAACTTCCTCAAATGAAAGTATCTTATTTACACATTATGGAAAGCATAAAGGTATGTTATAAATAAAAAAATAAATAATAATAGAGAGAATATAAATATAATATATTTTATATATAAATACATTTCTATCATAATTTCCACCATGAGAGGTGGTGGGAGAAAATTGAACAATCATCGTTTCATGAGGCAGTAGTTCGTCGTACATAGAAACAGCATGTTTATATCCATTAGGTGGTGGTGTGTGTAATTTTAGTTCTAATAATTCTCATAAAAGTATCCTAGTATATTGAGGATTCTGGTATTGTTATGTAATAATTTAATAAGAAGAGAATAGGGAGTGAAGAAGGAAAATAAAAGAAAGAAACTTGAGAGAATACGTTACCTCTAAATCAGGTAACTTTTTTTTTATTTGAGCCAAAAGGCTTTCATAAATTTCTATATACCCAATTTAAGGCTTATAAATGGAAGGGATGGATGTGGGAATATTATTTTAGTATAATTTTGATGATCCAATGGGATTGGGAGGTGTTAGTAATTGGGTAGAGGGGGTGACCATTTATTAGAGGGAGGAGGGGCACTTTAGGAACATCTTTAAATATTATTTTATTATAAATTGATTTTAGAATTATAATAGTTTCAAAGTGATATATTTAGAAGTTAATATGATAATGGGTCTCAATACTCCCATACAATAGGTTTTATAAAATATTATTTCACAAAATTAACCTTATCTTTTAGCTTTAACCCATAGTTAAAAGCATTAACTCTTACCATGTCTTCTTGTATTTTTGTTAAAGTCATAAAAACATGATTCCTTCATAATAAAGGAATTAAATCAAATATAATATGTCATAATCATCCATAAAATTTTTGTATGGAATCAAAATATTCTAATTAAATTTATTTTAATATTTATAATATCATTTATTTGAATCCTTAATTAATAAAGTAATCACTGCATCATCATTGTTTCATAGATAAATTTATTTATTTAATGTATAAAAATTAAAAATAAAAACTATGATGTGGGAAATATTTTTATCCTTCTAATGAATATTTATATTCAAAGAGATCGGTTATATAACCCTATATTAAAATTTTTTTAGTAAAAGATAAATGTTTATGTTATATTTCTCTTTAAATTAATTCTTATAACATATCATTATCACACACAAGTGGCTCTATGGGGTCCTAAAATCAACCCAAGAATTCCCATTATCGTAAATGTCTCATAAAATAGGATTAGGAAATGTTTTAGGATAGTTTTATTTTATTATAATATTATTTTTTACCCTTATTTACCAGATTTATCTTTTAACCATGGTAAATAAAAATAATTACCCAAGTTACTATTCATATTGTCAAAAAATAAAAGGTATTTATTTACGAAATTTGGACCTTCTAATTCCAAATAAAAAACCTATTTTATAAATTAAAAACATATAATTTAAAGAAATTAATTTAAAATTAATTTACATTGTCAAAACCAATAAGCGTGTTTTAAAAAAGTAATAACTATCAAAAGATTGGCATGTGTTTATGTCCAATTTAAAAGTGAAATTAATTAAAATGAACAAAATTGGATTAAATTATTAAAGCATAATCCAAATAAAATTTAAAACCAATTAAAACAAAAATCAAACTATATAAATAAATTAGATGAAAATGTATTTTTGAATTAAAATACTGTATTATTTACTATTCATTCTAAAATAAACTTTCTCATAAAATTACCAAAAATTTTAGCAAAGTTAATTTTGATGTCCTGCATCTATAGAAGAATTTTATTTTTTCAAATAAAATGTATAAAAGTGAAAAAAAAATATTTAAAAATGGTTCTCCATCAAAAGGCAGTAAAACGACCTTTTAAAAATATTAGAGTATTTTATGCTTAAAATTGGATTTATTCTCATTTTAAGAATCTAAAATTTATTGGATAAATTTAAAAATAGTTAACCAACATGTATAATCATATTTTATTTAGTTATATTTATTCCCTCAAATACAACAACTTGGCATTAACTATCATTTTCAATAATAACATTATTATATTATTTTTTGGTATAACTCTATGTTTTGTGCAATGTATGATTTTAGAGAAACCTGTTGTTGCGAATCGAGTACACTATTGGACAAAGTGTCACCATTTATGAAAAATTAATATCTTATTAATAAATATTGATATATATGAAAAATTATTATTCTATAAATACCTTGGATCATATATTAATGACCCAATAAATCGTTTTAAAGGATGTTAAAGTCTTTAAAAATGTGTGTTACATATTTACAACCAAACAAAGAATATTGGAGGGCCATGAAATCATAGTACAAAAACAATAGTATGGTTTTTAAAATCTAGTAAATTATTCCTTTTCAATCTGAGTTATGGTATTCATAAGATTCACGTAAAATCATTTTTAGTGTTTTAAACCACTAAATCATGCATATAATGATCAGAACCATATAAAACTACCTCATATTAGCATGAAACAATGTGAAAACCACCATTGAGTTATTTTTTACATGTACTGGTAGAAATCAAATCCATGTGACCTGAAATATGATCATAATGACTCAATAATTAGTTTTAAAAGATATCGAAGTCCTTAAATGTGTGCATTAGTGGATCAAAACAAAAAAATAATAATTTCATAGGGCTGTGAAATCATAATAAAATGACTATATTTTTTATTAATAAAGTATAGGATCTAAAACCACATCAATCAAATTTTTGAATTGTCTTAGATGACCATAAATTAATTTTTGTGTTTTAAAACACTAAAACATGCGTGAAATAATAAAAACCATAGAAAATGACCTTGGATTGATGTGAAATCGTGGGAAAACTATTTTTGAATTATTTGTGATGTGTATGAGTAGAAAACACATCCATCCAACATCTGGTGTGCTCAAAATAACCCTATAAGCATTTTTAAAAGATATAAATGTATTTAAAAACATGTGTCGGGGGTTAAAACCCAAAAAAACAATGTTGGAGGTCCATTAAATCAAAATAAAGTAACTGTAGATTAATTTTTGAATTGTGTGAATGGATACCACATCAATCTCAGTTGTAGTTTTCCCGATATGCCCATAAATGTTTTTTTAATGTCTTAAAATACTAAAATGTACATGTAACTATCAAAACCATAGAAAAAATCCATGTATTAATGTTAAATAATGGAAAAACCACCATTTGATTATTTTAAAATTTTTATAATTGTTGTCATATAAAATTATTTAAATTTTATTTACTGAGTAATTTCAAGCAGAATGTATGTTATTTTAAAGATTGATTAGTTTCTTATTTAATTATAAATATTGATATTTAAGCATCTAATCATATCTTAAATATCTAATTTTATGTTTTCAATGTTTTCTACATAATATATTATTTTTTTATATTAAAATTTTATTTTATTTTTTGTTTAGAAATAAAAAATGTTATGTGAAAAAAATTGAATATATTTTATGCTTATTATGTTTCATATTTATTTTCTTAAATGTTATGGTTTGTATTATAGGTGACAGATGTTAATTGTAGGTAGGATGTTGACCATTCTAGCCCAATACACTCTTCAAATGGTTTTCATGAGGGCTTATAGTTTTTTTGGTATGGTTAAATATTTTTAATGATTCTAATGTCACTACCATAATTCGCACTTTATCTAGAACTGACATCTAAAAATGATTGATAGAAATAACTGGTAAAGGGGTAAATTTTATCCGCACTAAAAAAAGAACTGATAAATTAACCTTTTATCATTTCTAATAAAACAACTGATAAAAAGGTGCCCATTGTAAGAACTTTTTTCTAGTGCAGATAAATGTCCCCTATTTATTAGTGTTTTTTTTAGTGTTGATAAAAGTAGCATCTTTATAAATTCTTTTTACTAGCTATAATAAAGGACATAGTGAGTAATTTAATTTATATATAAATATTTATATATTATAAAACAAGATTTATATTACAATAAGTATATATATGTAAATATAATATACATATATTATTTATATAACTTTTAATACAAAATGAATTTTATTTTCATAATTTAATATATAAAAAATTACCAAATTTATATTACTAAAAAAATATTTTTATACATTAACTAAAAATTTTATATACGGTCTTGACCAAATTTACCCAAGTTTTTAAGGTTGAAGAGGTAGTGTATCTTTGGTTTTCAAATCCTTAAATACCTAAATGACACCTAAAGACACATACATTCTAAGAGGAATATTTGGATATGAAGTTTCTAACATTGGTTTGATTTTAGATTTGTTTAAATAATCACTAAGGGACATATGTGAATTAAATTTATTATAATGGGTTTATCGTAGGATATTTCATTGATTTGATTGGATGAATCTCATTTTAAATTATTTCAATTTTATTAACTTGAGAAGGATTCATTCGATGAATTCAAATTAAACTCGTCACTTACTAGTTAAAAAACATAACAAACATGTGATAATCACCTATACATTTACAGTATCATTTTTAGGAGAACTCCAAGGTAAAGGATCTTATTATCACATAAGTGTGGGGTGATAAAATTCAATAAGGAATATGAAGAAGAAAATCATTGAATGAAAAACTAAAATAAAAGAAATGATTCAACATTTATATTTTGATAAATAACATCCAATACATACCCCTACTATTCCCTCATATCATTCTATAAGAGGGGTTTCCTTTTATTGATTTTATGAACTCAATTGAATAAGAAATTAGACTCATAAGGGCGAAATTGAAGAAGAGAAAACAATAAAATAACAAACACTCCACCACTATGTAAAGGATTTATCTCTTCACCGTGTGAATAAATTAAAACCATAATGAAATATAATTGACATGTTAACAAAAATAAAAGAAAATTATGAGAATAATAATAATTTTTATAAAGAAACTATGTTGATTAAAACAACATAAAATTGAAGAAATGTGATTACAACATCAAATTGGTATCATAGAATTAACATAAAATAATCCAAAAGTATCCTCAACTTCTTCACCACAACTAATTCAAATAAGAATTTAAAGAGGTTTGGTTTAATCTACCACTATTCCAAGTCTTGCCACTTTTTATGGTAGGACTAGGGTGGTGGAAAGTTTTTGGAATGTGGAATTTTTCACCCTTGACCCAAAATGAAATCCACCTTGCATGCCTCTAAGATATGTGTCCAAATAGGCATTTAGATGGACTAATTTAAGTTTTCCATGGAAGAAAAAATTTCATACTATGATTTCCCATAATATCCTGTAAAATGTTATCCCAATTTTATTTTTTGTTTCAGAAATATGATCGAAATAGTGGGCTATAATTATGTATTATAGAATCCGGCATAGAATATTATCTTCAACTTAGGGAACCTAGAAAACCATTAAAACTACAAAATTATCTCTGGTCAATATTGAATGAAATGTTTCAATTTATTTCCTCTATCTATATTTAAAATTTTAGCTTCATTTTTCTTGAATCAAGGCCACTGTAGTGATATTATTGGGATGTTGTCGAGTTCACTTTTCCAAGAATTTCCTAGGTTGAAGACACAAAATGGTGGTCTTCCAATGACAATTTTCATGTTCTCAAAATGAATGAATTATTCCCAATGGAGTGGGAAACTTGGAAATGAAGTATGTAAATAAAATCAAGACTATTGGGTTTTTTAAGAGGTGTCTAAAAATGTATCAAGTAATAGTGAACTTTAAGAAAAAATTACAATCATAATGTGAAATTATATTCAAATATTAAAATTCAATAAAAATTGTGTTTATGAATAATGAAGCAAAAGCAAATTATATATTATAAAAATGAATATTATCCTATTTTAGTGGATAATCACACACCTAAACTAGATTTTTTCTTGTCCTTAGAAAGAAGTCTCTTAAAAAATTATAAAATTGAATTCCATTTTCCGAAAAAAATTAATATACAATGCTCAAAAAAATATCCCATACCAAAAAATTATAAAACCCATCAAAATAATTTAACACAAGATAGGTTCATAAGCATATCTCAATCCCATGCCCATTCCTTTTTTTAATTTCATCACCACATTTTATCTAATTTCAATTAATCATGATGATGTGTTGTGGATCACAAAATACATGGGGTTGATTTTTATTAAATAGTAAAATATGGAAGTGATAGGTCGAGTCACATTTTAACCTTAATATATGTATTCATTTTTTTTTAATTTTTCCATGGTAATTTAAATTTTACTGAATCAAGTCAACCCATGTAGTGATAATTTGCTAATGACTCCCAGGAACAAAGACCTTAGGGCACCAAGTGAATCTCACAAAATCTAAAATCATATTGAGTTAACTCAATCAAAAATAAAATAAAATTACCAAAAAAAGATATAAAATGCCCAACTCTGGGCTAGAAAACTATATATTCAAAATCCCCAACAGTCAAAAGCCACACATTAGGTTAATCTATTTCTCTATGTGAAAAATTATTGTTGTTTTTTCTTATACACATTTTTTATGATTTTTTTGAATACTCCTATTAAAATTAAAATGATCACCAAAACTATGATATTTATTATGGGACCCCAAGAACTCAAATTAATACCCCACTATCCAAAGGATGTGCATTGTGAATTTTTTTAATAAATGGATGAAAATATACATGGTGACAAACACATTACAAAACCACACTTTCCTAAATATATTCTCATGAAATTAAACATGAACTAAAATTAGAATAAAGGCCTAAAAAATTATATGATATTTATAATCAAAGCCTTTGATACGTATTATCATATTCAAGGTTAAAGAAAATTTTATTTCCATTAAAGCACATTTTTTAGTTAAAATTTTTAAATTTTGGTTGTTTTTTTATACACACAAAAAAATTATTTCATCCCCCCCACTTAGAATAAAATTATCCCTAGTGTTTAAAGAATTTAATATTCAGAAGGGGGTATAGGTAGAGGATAGGCGTTTAAAAAATAATTTGAGTGAAAATAGGAACAATATCACATGGTGTTTGAAGTTAAATATCATCTTGATCTTGATTACACCTTTTATCTCTATGTCACTCACATATAAATAATAAAGGATGACATATTGTGTTTGTCCAATTAAAAAAATTGATTTTCCTGGAATTACATCAACCTGAATAGTCCCTGAATCTTACACACAAATAAAATTAGAACACAATGGAAACCCCTTGGTCTTCGCTTAACTAAAAAACAAAGAAAAAATAAAATGATAAAAAAACATGTTTATTTTGAAACTCCAAACTCTAGGTACATGTATAGATAAAAGTTGAGTTTCCTCCTCGAAAGAACTTTGTTTACTTTTTTTATCCTAACATGGACCCTGAATCAATATATTTTTTATTTTTCATAGGTTACTATTGATTCATAAATATTACTTCTTAATTTTCAATTCCTTTATTTTTGGAAATCACAATCATTCTCTTAAAACTTTTTTTACTAACTTTTTAAGCCCCATGTGTTTTAGTATGTTTCTTGTAGAAAAAATTATTTTCTAACATGTGTAGAAAATTTCTAATCTATTAAAAATATAGATCCATTATTATTCAATATTATCCATCGTATTTTATATGAATATGATTAATTAGAATTACCTTTATTTAGATCAGTAGTTAAATTTTTGTATTGTCTCTTATACTGAAAAACTCATGACTATCAAACTGATTCTAGTACTGATACATAAAACTAACCCTCATAAGGATTACCATATTTATAATCAATAAGTAATTATTTATGATTGACTAAATTATATAATCGTAAACACATAATACTTTTTTATATTGTAAAGAATACTTGAATCATTGTAATGGTGCTAAAACAAAATTATGTTAGACGTTTAGTTATTCTAGAACATTGTGAGTTATCTAGAAAAAACTTTCTAAGTCTATTGCAAAAAAAACATAAATATTATAATTTTATATTTTCCTATAAATAGCCAATAATTTTAAGAGTTTTGAGGATGATCACATTCTCAACTCAATCTATCCAAAGTTTTCTCTACATGAAAATCTCATAACAAAGTATTTGTAATGATTTAGAGAGTTTTTTTAAGTAATATTTTTTAGGGTTGTTTCCTTTATAAATTTTTTATTATTATTATATATATAATAACTATTACAATCAAGGTCTTCTGATGATAGGAAGAGGGTGAATACAATCCATCGGATCTAGGGATTTCAGGGCTAGGAAGACAGATGTCACTCGTCAAATTGAGGCAATCCAGTAATAGGAAGACAGATCTTATTCTAATCATCATATTGAGGGATTTCCTAGTAAATAAAGACATAATTTATAGTAATTATAATGATATGTATACCGTTAGTCAAAGTTATTGAAGACATTTACTCTTAAGGTTAAAAGATTTAAATATTTTAATATATCTTGTAAGTCCTTATTACATTTACTAGTTATTATATTACTTGTTTTTAAAAGTCTACTATGTTGTGCATGTAATAGAAATTTAGTCTTCATACTTATCTATATATACTATTTTTTTTATCATTATAACTTTGAATATGATGATGACATACTTTTTTTTAATCAGATCAACTGTAATTATGATTCTTTCACTATGATCATCAGATGAAGTCTAAGTCCGATAATATACGTTAAGACGTGTTTTTGATTAATTTAAACTTTTTAAACTAAAATTAACCCCCCCCCTAAGTTTAACCATATAATATTCTCTTATGATCAAAAAATTGGTATTACATCACCTTTCTACAGCTTATATATTTTCTATCATTTAAATTTCTTTACATATCGCAGGTTTTTTCAGTTTTGTTATAATTTTTTTTAATATTCGTTACACTTATGTGAATTTGTAGAAAAGTGTTTTTATTGTTTTAATATGGAAGTTAAGAATATTTTTTTCTTGATAATATGAATCCCAGTTGACCACCTATATTTTCTGGGAATGATTATGAGTATTGGATAGATAGAATGAAAAAAAAATTGATCAACACTGGAGTTGATAACTTCTTAATACTTGTTGTAAAATATAAGATTCCTAAAAGTAAAGTTTCTACTTTTACAAATGATAAAACATTATAATATTAGTTGAACTACATAGTTATAAATTTATTATTGTGTTTTATTTAATCCATAATAAAATAAAAAGAAGGCCTTTGGGCCATTTGGAGTAATTTTTTAATAGTATTTGTATAAAATTGGATGTAACACATTTTGGTACATCCAACGTTATGAAAACAAGAATAGATTTTCTTAGAGATGATTATCAATCTTTTTATTTTCAACCTGTGGAGTCATTTTCCAAGATACACCAAAGGTTTTTTATAATTACTAATAGTTATAGTCTCTTGGAGAAAAATATATTGATAATAAAAAAAATCAAAAATATTATAGACATAATACCCAATGACCGGTAATCAAAAATAAAATTTGTTAATGATAAAAGAATGATTACTAATATAACTCACTATGATTTTATTGGTACTCTCATGTAGTATGAGGTAAGTCTTAAAAGATTTGTTGTAAAATATAAAAATAAATATGGTGGTGTTTCTTTTTCTACAACATCTACTTTATCTACTAAAGTACAATCACTGGAGAAAATTTTGAAATCATCAAGAAAGAATAAAGTTATTATTCAGTCAGATTCTTGAACATCATAACATTTAGAAATTGAGTTTGAAAATTTAGCTATAAGAATAAAAAAATAGTTGGAAAAAATTATTTCAATGTAGATACAAAACAAAATTCATAAGGATAAAGGTGACAAGAATTATTATGAGGTTACTTGTTATGAATATAAGAAATTAGGACATAACCGACCTGATTATACAAAGTTTAAAAGCAATGACAAGAAGAAAATAAATTCAGATAGAAATTCAAATAAATACTACAAGTAAAAAAAGGAAATAACATTTTAAAAGAATCTGAAACATGGATTTTAGTGGTATATATTCTTTATAAAATACTTTTGATAATGAATGTTTTTAACAAAGGAACATTGGTCTTTTTGAAAATGTACCTATTGTAAATCAATGTCTAATATAAAAGGTACACACTAATGAATCCCTAACTAATATGACTTTCAATGAAAATTATCCTTATGATAAAAATTCTACATATTCAAATAAATAATTTTCCTCAACAAAATATAATAATTTACCTAGTTATGATGAAGTTTCATGATTCAAAAGACTATTAGAAAATGAAAGTTGTAAGATATGTAAAAAATTGATAATTAAAAAACTAAAATTTCTAAGTCATATTTGTGAATAATACATTTGACTAATTAAATATAATATATTTTAAACGATATTAGTAAAACTAATTTTGAAAAAGAATATATTTCAAAAGATCTAGAAAAAGTTATTTCTGAGAAAAATAGTTTACAAAATAATTTTTAAAAACATAGTTCAAAAACAATTACCAATGAGGATAAGAATGTAGTTTTAAAAATAATATCTGAAATTTCTATCTTAAAGAAAATTTTATCCATTTTTACCATTGGTAAGGAAAACTTTGACAAAATTTATAAGAAAAAGTATCCTTATAGTTATAATACTGGAATGGGTTTTACCAATAAAAAACCTTTTGTTAGTAACAATTTATTTTTTCCTAAAAGTTCACTTTTTTAACTAAGTGCCAAAGTGGTTTCTAATGGAAGAAAAATATTTATTTACAAAAATTATAGTATCTTTTTTTTCACAAATCATACTTTTCAACATAAATGTGGTTACCCAAAATACTATTTTCTGATAATACTGGACCCAAGAAGGTATGGGTTCCGAAAAACTAATATTATAATTTTCAAGAAAAGAAAGATAGTATCGACAAAAAAATATTTCATACATGGATAAGGGGTGTTCCAGGAACATGAATGGAAACAAATATTTCTTCAAATAGATAATCAAGATGAAAGTTTTAAAACTAACATTCAAAGATAATGATTGTGAAAAGATTATCGGAATAGGTAACATTTTACTTCTTGAAAAAAAAACTTATTTAAAATGTTATTTTATTATAGGCCTTAAGAACAACCTTATAAGAATAATTCAATTATGTGATGAAGGTAACATTGTAAATTTTAAGAATGATTCCAAGGATGAATTCATTCTTTTGGCCAATCAGTTTTATAATTTTTATATGCATAACTTAGAAGACCTTAGGATCCAAGACTGACAACACCTTAGTGTAATGAAAGATCAATATTGGTTATGGAATATAATTTTAGGATATTGTAACCTTAGAAACTTAGTTAAGTTGACTAGGAGATGACTTTTTAAGGATCTATTAGAACATAGGTTTGATACATCCAAAGAATGTGACCCATATCAATATGGTAAGCAACACAATTCAAGTTTTAAATTTATTTTTACAGTATCAAAATATAATTCTTTATAGTTACTGCACAACGACTTATTTGGTCCTACACAAATGGGAAGTTTCTTCAGAAAATGTTGTGTATATGTATTAGTTGATAATTACACTAAATACATGTGGGTGTATTTTCCTAAAATGAAATATATAGACATTAGTCATTAAAAACTTTTTTATCCTGAGTTAAAAATGATAAAATCCTATCCTTGATAACTATCTATAGGGATAATGGTGGAGAATTTGAAAATTAGGATTTTGAAACTTTTTATAGCAAGAAATGTATTGAACATAACTTTCCACCACCTAGAACTCCCCAAAAAATGGTGTATTCAAAATAAGAAATATTATTCTTATGGATACCACTAGAACCACACTGAGTGAATACTCAGTTGCTAATAATTTTTGGGATAAAGTATTTAGTACTTCCTACTATACTATAACTCAAGTTTTAACTACAACTTTTATTAATAAAAATACTTATGAGTTGTGGACTAGAAGAAAACCAAATGCTTCTTACTGCAATGTTTTTGGTTGAAAAGTATTCATTCTAAATACTAAATATAATTTACATATTTTTTCATCCAAATCTGATGAATAAATATTTTTAGGTTGTTCCTCTACTTCTAAGGCTTGTAGAGTTTTTAATAATTATTATTATAATTTTGATAAAATAGCACATTTTATGTTTGATGAAATCGATCCTTTTGTTTTTAAAAAACCTTAACCTAAATCCTTATATGATATTTCAAAAATCTAATTTCCAACCTTATTATAAATTTCTTATCATAAGGAAATAACTCAAGAATTAGTTTCTAAAGTTATTCTTAAAGACTATTTTCTACCAATTGTTGAAGAATAAACTTTTAAAAACCCAAGAAGTTAGTTGTTTCTTAAGAATCATCCTATTGAAAGTATTATTGATTATGTATATCAACCAGTTAAAACTATAAGTTCTTTGAGAAAAAAAATTATACATCTATATTTCTTATCACAATTTGAATATAATAATTCTAATAAGGCTTTAGGTCATGATTATTGGATTAAATAAATAAAATATAAACTCAATTAGTTTAGAAGGAACAAAGTATGGACTTTAGTTAAACAATCTAAAAAAACCTCTATAATAGAAGTAAAATCAATTTTTTCAAAAGAGGTCTTTGCTTTGATTTAATAATAAAATGAGGCTTCAGCCTCAACTATTAAAAAATAATAATTCTAGCCTTTACAGCATTATTTAATTTCAAACTATTTCAAATGGATATGAAATATTATTTTCTTAACAGGTATGTTTAGAAGGAATTTATGTTGAAAAATCACCTAGTTTTGAAAATAAAAAACATACAAAACATTTTTTTATGTTTACCAAGGAACTTTATAGAATTAAACAAGTCCCAAGATCTTGGTATGATAGGTTAACTATATTTTTATTATAAAACAAATTTGTTAAGGGCAATATAGATACAAATATTTTTATAAAATAAGTAAATAAAAATATTATGGTAGTAAAATTTATTTTTAAGACATTATATTTGGTTCAACTCAAAATTAATTAACATAATCATTTGCGGATCTTATGAAGTCTAAGTTTGAAATTTATATGATTGGTGAGTTAGCATATTTTCTTGGTTTTCAAATTCCAAAAAAAATAGAAGGAAATTTTATATCTCAACATAAGTATATAAAATATATTATTAAGAAATATGGATAAAAAAATATAAAGAATATTAGTACTCCCATTGGTACCTCTAATACATTGGATCTTGATGAGTCTAGGGAACCAATTGATCAACATATTTTTAGAGGAATTATTGGATGTTTACATTACTTTATAGTTAGTCATCCAAATTAAATTTTTTTAGTATTATTATGTACAAGATATAAAGACAATCCAAAATAATCTCATCTTAAATCATTAAAAATAATTTTTTTATCTTAAGAGAACTATGGATTTAGTCCTATTATAATCTTTTTGAAATTTTTCTAATCTAAAAATTGTTTCAGTTACTAACTTTGGTGGATGTAGAATGGATCGGAAAAGTATATCTGAATCATTTTATTTCTTAATTGACTCTTTAGTTTCTTGGACATATATTAAAAAACACATAGTATAACCTTCCACTATTGAAGCCAAATATTTTGTAGTTGGGAGTTGTTGTGCTCAAGTGTTGTGGATGTAACAAGCACTCACTAACAATGGAAAGAATTTTACTAATAATAAAATAATTTGTGATAACACTAGTGACATTGCATTAATTAAAAAATAATCAAATCACTCACATCCTAAGTAAATAAATATAATACACCATTTCATTTGAGATCACATAGTTAAGTGAGATATAATTTTACAATTCCTTGGAATGAAAGATAAACTTGCTGATATTTTTACAAAACCCTGTTAGTTCAGATAGATTTGAATATATAAAATAGAATCTTGGAGTGATCAATGTTAAGGGATAGTTTATATAAAATTCTTGTTTACTTATCTTTTATCATTAATATACTTATTTTCTTTAGAGTATTAAAAATTTATTTCAAAATAACTTTTAGTTTTTCTTAAAAAAATTTATTATTTCTATAATGTTAGTTTTTCTAAATAATTTGCATCGTAATGAGATTTTTGGAATCAATATTTTATAAAACATTTTGAGATAGAATTATCAAATTCATTTTCAGATTCTGAAATTCTTATAAAATTTCAAAGCTAAAAATTTATTAAAAACTATATAAATCAGTTTGTTTATAAAACTATCATAATCTGTTTAATTCAAAAAACCCAAAAAAATGGGTTAATCACACCGAAGAAAAATTACACTCCAAAAATACCCTTCTATTATGTTAGTTTTTTCACTTATTTATTAATTTAGTTTATAAATTTTTGTTTTATAATTTTTGTTTTAATAAAAACCAAGAGTTGTTTTTTCAAAATTTTAAAATTTTTCCTAATGGGAATGATTCTCAACCTGATAAAATTTGTAAAACTCTGAGAGTTCAAACACACATTTAAAACTTTATTTGATTAAAAATATATCATCAAATTAGAAATGGTTTCAACCTCAAAATCTAATTTGAATATAAAAGTTGAATAATTCCCTCCAATGCTAATATAAAGGTGGGACTACCCCATCCAACATCAATTTTCTAGAGTTTTCTCTCTTTGAGCTCATGCACTCTTCAAAAATATCAGTCTGATTATTTTTCTTTATTTTTTATTTTCAGTCTTAGTTCCCATTATGATAGAAATAAAATAATATTTTGAATGTGGTATGTTTTCATAGAAAGACTTATTGAAATATCATGATTTTATAAGTTTGATTCAACCCTCAAAAGAATTATTTTTTTTCAAGGTTCGGAATTTGTTTGTGTAGATAAATCAGATAAATATTTTCATCTTTATTTTCCTAATTTGGTTAAAAAAATATGATTTTATTTAGTTCATTAAAGAACTTGGTAAGGATAATTTTTCCATCAGCGTGTCTAGGAATAGGTACAATCTTTCAATCAAAATATTTATGGACTTAGTTGGTGTTCCTTCTGATAGAGAAGCGTATTTACCTTCTCAGAAGTTACCAAAATGACTTGGAACTTTCAATAAAAATAGGGTTGAAGATTAACTAATCTCTTTCTATGTGAAAGTAAGAAAATTTTCACATCTTACACCAAATAATAGGGTAATTTCCTTAAATATGAAAGGTTATCTTATCCCTAGGAATGGTTATAGGGATATGTGGAAGGTTTCTGATGTTTTTATTATTGACTATATTATCAACATGAGAAAGATATATTTGTTTATTTTTATCTTCATTATTGTAGAAAATATCAAAATCAATTTAATAAAGTCAAATATAATAATTTTTCTATCTTTTATCAGAAAGATGATAGTGAAATGTATAAATATTTTTAAGGTTGAGAATAAATCGTATCCAATCAGAGATAATATATCTTTCATTGGTAAATATACAATGTGGAGGAAGAAGTTGGTTTTTTATTCAAAATCGATGAAGTTTTTAGAAAAGGTTTATAGAGCTGTGTTTAAAGCTTTACTCTCAAAAAAGATAAATATGAAAACAATAATAACATAAAATATGAATCTTCACCTTTTGTGAAACATTAGAAAGAAAATAAAATGCATGATGATGTTTCTTAAAAAATCATGTCTCATAAAGATCAATATAATTTAGGGGATCTGGAATTTTTTATCTATCCTACTGAGGCCAAGGCATTAAAAATTCAAATTGTTAAACAAGTATAAGAAGAAGAGAAAAGAAATAAGAAAATTAATAGGTTCAAATAAGCAAGGGTTGTTGGGATTTTGTTGAAATATGTTGGGAGTGATTCTTAAAATCCATTCCTTTCAATTTCTTACACTGATCAAATCATTCTGAAATATGGACTTTTTTTATAAAACATTAATTATTCTTACTGATATAACTTCAGTACATGATAAGTGAAAGAGAAAACAAGTTGTTGAAGTGTCTTCTCCTACCATTCATGAGAAATAATCATATATAAGTATTCTTGAAAGGGAATTTTAAGAAAAACATGAAAATTAGAGGAAGATCTTGATAAGGAAGTCGAAGTGGAATACAAACAAGAATTTGAAGAAGAAAAAATATAAGTTGAAGTAGAAGAAAAAGAATAATAAAATGAATAAAAGGAAAAAAGATTATGATGATGAAGAAAACCAAATAGATAAAGGATTAAATGAAAAGAAATCATTAGAATCATCTTTATATTTATAAGATTTACCATAATAGTCTCATAAGGATGAAAATTCAGAAGGTTCTAAAGAGTGATCATCATTATAAAATAAATAAAATTCAACCTATAAATAATAATAACTTGATCAACATTCAAATACAACAATCAGTGTTAAAGAATAATTAGATAAAAAAATATTATATTTTCCTAAACTTTAAAATTTTGATTGATCTGATTCCATATCTACCCAAAATTGAATCAATAAGTAAGTTGCTTCCAGAATATTTGAAGTATGTATAGTAATCACTCAATTTTTTGACTGAATTTTTGGTCTGGATCGAGACAGAGTATAATTTTTGTCATGAAAAATTTAAAGCTAAAAATTCTTTATATAATAGGATGGTGAAGTGGTCCAACTAAAAAGATATTGATATATGTGATCATGATGATCAGTTTTTTGAATTTAAACAACTATTTTTAGAGACATGATATCAGTAGATATTCTTAAAAGACAAAAAATTTTAAAATATTTTAGAGATACTATAGATGACCAGACAGAGGATGTGAAAGTCTTAAAAGAAAATATGTGTGATATGGAGTTGGAGATGGGTAGACTCAGATCTTGTAAAAATTAACCTATAATTATGAGTGAAGAAAATAAATATTTTTTTAGGAAGTTAAAAGACTCAAATAAGATGTTTTAAAACCCTCTGATTTGGTAGAAAATATTTAAAATATGGATAAGGATCGACATGAGTTCAAAAATATGAAGGCTTTCATGAAGACCCTGATGAAGAAAGAATAAATACTATTGTTTTTTAATTCAAAATTTATTTTTATTAAACATTTAAATCTTTGATGAAAGTAATTTTTTTATCCAATACTTAATATATGAGTTCCTTCCAATACTTTTGGTTGTATGTTCTTACAATTAATTTTTGGATTATTAGTTAAATATTGGTTTCATATGTTATCTCTTACAAAATTTGAAGAAAAAATGCATATTTTCCCATTTATTTTTGAAAATTTTAATGTGGATATTTAGTTATAAAATAGGATATAATTTTATAAAGGGGGATTTTATACTTAGGGGGTAATGTTTTCATTAAAGAGGTGAATTATTAAAAGGGGGTAGGTTAAATACTTTCTATTTTATTTACAAGTAATTGTAAACACATGGGTAGTTAAAAATAATATCTTCAAAGTTCTAAAAATAAATAAGTGATTTAATTTTTAAAATTTATATTGTTTAATTTATGTTCTTTTGGTTTCTTATTTCAAAAATGGGGGAGATTGTTGATTGAGAAATATTACTTCTAACATTTCTATTCCTTTAGTTTTTGAAATAAAAAAAAACTCTTTTAAAACATTGTTTACTAACTTTTTATGTCCCAAGTGTTTTAGTATTTTTTGTAGAAAAAATTATTTTCTTCCAAATATATAAAATTTCTAATTTATTATGAAAATAAACCCATCATTATTTAATATGATCCATCAGATTGATTCATATTAGTCATACATACCATTATTCATATCAGTAGTTATTTTTTTGTATTTTTTATCATACTGAAAAAAAAAATTGACTATAAAAATTATTCTGGTACTGATACATCAAACTGACCCTCATAAGTACTACTATATTGATAATCAATAAGGAAATCTGCCGAACTGACTAATTTTTATAATGAAAAGCACATAATAATTGTTGTAATCATAAGGAATAATTTTATTATTTTAATAGTGCTAAAACAAAATGATTTTGTGCATTTTATTGTGCTTGAACATTGTAATATATCAAGTTTTAACTATCCAATTTTTTTGAAACAAAATCATAAATATGACCACTAGAGATTCACCAAAAAACATCCATTCATTTGAAGAGTTTTGAGGTCTATAAAATTTGTAAATCAATTTTTCTAATTTTTTCTCTACAAAAACATCTCATTCCAAAGTCATTGTAATACTTTAGAGAGTTTTACTTATAAGGAATATTTTTTTGGAATGTTTCCAATAGAACTTTTGAATTTTTATTCTACATCTGATCATTGTAACAATCGAGGGATTATGTGTATAGGAAGACAGTGAATCTGATTTATCAGATCGAGGGATTCCGTAGAAAATAATATAAATTCCAATTAAGATATCCAGGGCTTCTAAGGATAAGAAGATGGATATTATTCCGATCATAATATTGAGGGTTTATCTAGTAAGGAAATACAAACTTTACATTAATAATAAATCTATGGATACCTTTAGTCAGGTTTATTTACTAGCTTTATTCTTAAAGTTAAAAGAGTTAATTATTTTAATATAGATTCTAAGTCATTCTTACTTTTACTAGCTATTATATTACATGTTTTTAAATTTTTATTTTACTATGAATGTGATAAAAAGTTATTCGTCATACTTATCTTTCTATACTATCTGTTTTATCATTATAACTATGAATAAGATAATAACGTACTTTTTTTAATCAGATCAACTTTGGTTAGGATTATTTAACTATGATAATATTATGAAGTCTATGTTTGATAATATTATATTAACAAGTATAATTCTATGATTATTTTAAAACTTTTAAACTATAATTCACTCCCCCCACAATCTTTTAATTATAGCCTTCTAAGATACTCTTACAATCCAATAGTTAGATTAGTTAACTCCTCCTATGTTTCTTATTTATTGACTAAATCAATGAATGGTTATAACCTATGACCATTTAATTTGAAGACATGGCCACTAATGGGACCTAAATCCCTTCTTCCCAATGGGGGTATACATGAAGCACTCTGAAAGGCCTTGACTGTCTGGACCTTAACTTTCCTAGGTGTAGGTGATGTTTAGAACTATACCATAGCATAGATTTTCTCAGTTTGAAGTTCTTGGATTTAAGATTCCAATATTGGTAGGATTGAACTATATCTTTATTGATCCTTGAATTTTTATAAGCCTCTATCCTAATTTCCGCATGTTTTTAAGGTGTGATTTCCTCTTTTTAGGCCAAAGAAATGTCAAAGTTCATTTTTTTTATTTCCCAAAAGGAATTACGTTCAATTTCAATAGTTAAATGGAATGATTTTACATAAATAAACCTATATGATGGCATGAAAATTATAGTTTTTAATGAAGTACGATATTCCCAAATGGCATCCAAGAGTTTTTCAGACCAATCTTTCCTAGAGGGATTGAAATTATTTTCCAGAATTTTATCAATTTCCCAATCTTCCAACTCATCTTGAAAATTAGTTTGAGGATTTAAGGTAGTGGAAACTTTATGGGAAATACCATACGTAAACATTAGTTCTGAGAAGTTACAGTTGTATAAATGGGTTACAAGATAACTGATATTAACCCTTGGAATTCCAAATCTAGAAATATGTCTTCTTTCTAGAATTGGATCGAAACATGATATTAATTAGACTTAATGGGAATGGAATATACCCATTTTGATACATAATTGATCACTGAGAGAATGTATATATATCCTATAGAGGTTTTTAAGGGTCCCATGAAATCAATTCCCTAGTAATCAAATATTTTGATGACCAGAATGGGAGTAAGGGGCATTTGATTCTTTATGGTTATAGATCCTAATTATTAACATCGAGGAAATCTTTTCCCGAATTTTTAATAATCCTTATAGGGGTTTGGATATAGTAAACCACTTTTGAGGACCTTTTTAGTGGTTTTATTTGTTTAAAAGTGTCCCCCCTATGCCCCTCTATGGAATAATTTAATAATGAACTCCTACTCAGATTCGAGAACACATATCCTAATTACTTGATCATGATAGAACTTGAAGAGGTATAGATCATCATACACATATTTTTTACATCAAAAAGTAAATTTTTCTTATCTTTGGTCCTAAATAATTTTGAAACTACACTCATAACAAAGTTTTTTTCTATGTCATCATACCATGGGAAATCACTCCCAAAATAGAGTTGATCATCAAGAAATGAATCAAAAATAGAAACATGATGTAATTTGTCCTTGAATTCCATCCTAGAGAGGTGATAGACTATAAGATTTTAAAAATACTTTTTATACTTAATGGTTAAATCAAAAATTTGAATAATAAGTGCCAACCTAATCAATCTAGCATTGGAATCTAGTTTCGGGAAAAGTTATTTCAGAGACGAATGATCGATGAAGATAATGATGGGGAATCCTAAAATATAGGAAATGAATTTTTATAAGGAAAATAAAATCGAAATTAAATATTTCCCAATGGTGTTGTAGTTTATTAATGTATTTTTTAATGATTTACTTTCTTAAGAAATGACACATAGATTTTTTCCAAAATATTATAAAAAGATAGCTCCTATAGTAAATTCACTCGCATCACATATGAGTTTGAATGAGAAATTGGGATATTTCATGATAGGTGGATAAATAAGATATGACTTGAGTGATGATAATGATTCCTCATAGCTTTCTATCCATAAAAATTTAGAATCTTACACTATAAGAGCACAAATTGGTCAATAAATGGAGCTGAAATTCCTAATGAACCTTCTATAGAAACTAACTTTACCTACGAAGGTTCTTACATAATTGTTATTTTTTGTAATGGGAAGGTGATGAATGGTAACAACCTTATATTTATAAACTTCAATCCCTCTACCAGACATTAGATGACTCCAAACCAGTCCTTTCTTTACCATGAAATTTCATTTTTCCTATTTTAAGATTCTATTCTTATCCTCACATCTGGACAAAACCCTTTCAAAATTTACAATGAATCTATAAAATGTATCCCTAACTATAGGGAGTTTATCTATAAAGGCCTCTAAACAATGCCACACCATGTCATAGAATACCCCCATCATGCACCGCTGGAAGGTACCAAGGGAATTACATAACCAAAAGGGCATGTGATTGAAGGAAAAAGTTCCAAATGGATAGGTGAAGGTTGTTTTCCCTTGATCTTATAATGATAACTAAATTTGATTATAACATGATAATCCATCTTTTAAATTGAATAACTGATGACTAGACACTCACTCAAGTACTTGGTCAATGATATACAAAAATAAATGGTCTTTCTTGGTATATGAGTTTAGCTTTCCATAGTCAATTCACAATCTCTATCAACTACTGACCCTTGTAGGGAGAATATCACCATCTTCATTTGTAAACATAGTGATTCCAACCTTATTTGGTATAACATGAATTGGTATTACCCACTCACTCTCAGTAATGGGATAGAAGATACCCCATTTCAACAAATTTAGAAGTTCTTTAGATACCACAACCATAAGATTGGGATTGAGTCTCTACTAAGGTTGATGATATGGTTTAGAGTTGGATTTTAGAATAATCATATGGGTTTCAATGAGTAGGATAATCCTAGGAATATCATAAAGCATCTATCCAATTGCTTTCTTACATTTTACTAATAAATCTAGAATCATCCTACCATGATTGGATTCAAGAGAAGAATAAATGAAAAAATGGAAGGCACGATTTTCCCCTAAGAATGAATAGTTGAGTGATGAAGTAAATACCTTAAATTCAATATTAGGTTGGATAATACTTTCAGAAGAAGTATGAGTCTTTGCATCGAACTCGGTTTATTTTTCTAAATTTCATGAAAGAATTGGTTACTTTTGAACAGAAGTTTTATCCACCACATTGTCTGGAATATTTTTAGCAATGGGTATGAAATTAATGATTTTAATTTTTCTAATGGTTTCACTAATTTGTGATTTTATAAAATCATCAAAAGATCTATCTGAAATAGATTTAATCCATAGATAAACATTTCACTCATGTGAAGATAGAAAATCAATATCAACTTGACTTAAACATTCTTTAAAAATTCCTTGAAGTTCCTATGGTTCACTATCAGTATTACAAATCCAATTAACCTCATGTATTTCTTCATCATCCCCCAATTTGAGAGTTTTCATTAAAAATATTCAGATCAAGGATCATGTTTTCAAAGGTTATTATCATGTTCCCATTCCTAAATAGAATAACTGAGTTGATTTTTTCTAATAATAAATAACTAAGGATTATGGGGGCTTGATCCCTAGGACCTAATCTTTGGTGATTTTATAGGATAGTGAATAAATAAACGTAAATGAAATTTTAAAATATCACCAAAACATTCTTTAAGATCCCCTTAGGAACCCTAAAACTACATTTAGCAAGTTTGAGTGTGACAAAAGTTGGTTTGATCTCTTCAATACCTAATTAGCAATACACTATATATGGAATGAGGTTAACACTAGATCCTAGATCACAAAGGGATTTGACAACTATATCTTCTCCTAGTTTAACATTGATATATGGAAAAGTATGATATTTTAACTTAAAAGGGATGGTTCCTTAGATGGTGGTTCTCACATTAGCATCCAAAAGGACTTGGTTTTTGTGTGAAAAAAATATTTTGAATGTACACAGGTACTTCATGTACTTAAAGTATGTAGGTATGGTTTGGATTGAATCAAGAAGGGGTATGTTCAATATAAATTTTTAGAATATTTACCTCAATGTTTCCTTCATTTCAGGTTTAGATTTTCCTCTCATACATTACGGGAAGGGAGACATTTGTTTGATTATTTGGGTTGGTTGTAGTTCCTCCACATTCTCTTTGTATTTTTATGATTATGAGGGTGGTTAGTCGATATTTTCATGTGATATTGATGATTTTAATGGTTTTTTAATAGTTTTTAGGTTTTAAAATATATTTCTCACTTCTTAATATTGTCACTACTTTTAGTTGTTCCTGTGAAGATTGTACGCATCTTGATTCCCCCCTTAGGGTTTGGGCAGCCTGAGTCAGCATGGGTACTTTTCCAGTTTTAATGGTTTTAGTAAATTTTTATGTATTGAAAATTCTAAATTCATTCTTTACATTTTTTACAAAATCGATCAAGTATTGGGAGAGGTAAAAATTGGGTAGGTTCTTATACTGGTTGATTTATCCTAGGAGGATACTATTGTTATTGGATTGGATGTTGAATGGGTTTTTTGATGGGTTGTTGATATTGTACATGAGGATATTGGTATTGGAACTATTGTGGTTGGAACTGATTATGGGTTTGAAAAAAATTTGGAGGTAAGGGGTTTGATCCTTATAGTTGACCGGGTTGTTGGATGGATTGTTGGATGGGTTGTTGGTTACCTTTCCAATGAAATCTTAGATGGTCATAATACCTTCGATTGAAAGTGTTTTAGTATTGTGTATTTTGAAATTTAAAATAATTGACCTCCATTGGTGGTCCTCCTAAATTAAATCCTTTAGGGATGTTATGGTTTTCAAAATATTAGTCTTTTGGTCATGTTTGTCACAAATTGTGCAAACAGGCTCAACAGTTGGGATTTCTTAGACCGTCCTAAGATCAATCTATTCAACATTCTTATTGACTATGAAAATTTTTTTCTAAGGATTTATTCTCCCATTATGGTGTTCATTACACCAAATTTTTGTGGATTATCATAGTAAGGTTATGTTCCCCATGTTTGGTTTTATTCATCCAAACCTTTCGGGTACTTGTAAGCATCATTTTGGTCTTTGTTTTTAAATGTTCCATTACACATCATGTTAATGAATTGTTAGTTTACCGAACTCAAACCTTCATATAAGATTCTAAATTTATTTTGGATTGAAAATAAATGGTTACATAACATTTTGAGTGTGTCTTTTAACCTTTCCCATGTTTTATGAAATGACACCCCTTCTTTTACGAAAAAGTTTTGGATACACTGTTTAAGTTAAATTATTTTGTGATGAGGGAAGTATTTTTATAGAATTCTCTTTGAAATTGGTCCCAGGTGTGGATTGATGTGGGTCCTATATTTTTTGTCCGATTATTTTCTTGTTCCTTTAGTGAGAAAGGAAATATCTTCATCTTATGTGACTCAAGTTGATGTGTTGGGAACATGGTTTCACAATGTCATTGAACTCCTTGACATGAAGGTACCCCATCACATAGAAGGTAGGAAGGTGGTTTATAATATGAGTTTTGAGTACATAGAAATATTCTCCTAGGGTGGGATTTCTAATTAAAGAGTGCTCATTTGTATGATAAGGTGTGAGGTAGTCATTCGTGGTTTGATCGATTGAATTCCCCAAGTTATGGGTTGCCTCATATGGATTTCAATTTTTGTTTCCGTCTGAGTTTATGAATTGATTTATTTGAAGACCCTCCATTATAATGGGTTCAATTTATTAATTCAGGGTATTTGGAAGATTAGTATATGATGTAAAGATAACTTTATATGTACTTGACTTCCCAACCCAAGGATTATCCACCCAAACAAGTCAGTTTGATTGGTCACGTGTATAGGCTGACATGTGCCAAGAAAAGTGAAAAAAAGAAAGGGGAAAGGATAGGATAAATTGAGGTGTGAAAATAGAAATGGGAGAGAGTAGTATGAATATAAATATGACTTACTTGGGTCCCCATAAGTGCTACAAAAATTTTGTCTCACCAAAATTTACCCATGTTTTTTGGATTGAAGGAATCGCTGGTAGGGTAGTTTGGGTTGTTGGATCCTTAGAGTCCTAAGAATACACATAAAGACACATTCCTTCTAAGAGGGTGGTTTGGATATGAAGTGGAAAACTTTGGGTTGATTTTATATGGGTTTAAATGATCACTAATATACTTATTTAAATTTAATTTCTGATAATGTGTTGATCCTGGGATATTTCAAAGGGTTGATTGGATTAATTTTATTTTAAATTATTTCAATTTCATTAACTCGAGAGGGATTCATTCGATTAATTAAAACGAAACTCATCAATTACTAGTTAAGAACCTTAAAAACACATGCTAATTACCTATACACTTGAAGTATCATTTTCATGAGCACTCCAAGGTAAAGGATCTTATTATCACATAAAATCAGGGCGATAAAATTCAATAAGGAATAGGAATAATAAAATCATTGAATGAAAAAATAAAATAAGAAAATAATTAAAAATTTATTGAGTGAGAAATAACATCCAATAGGGAGCCTTTATAATCCCTTATATCAATTCATAAGAGGGTTTTCCTTCCATTGATTTCATTCTCTTAATGGAAGATTGAAGTAGACTCATAAGAGCGGAAATGAAGTACAAAAAATAATGAAATAATGAACACTCCACCATTGTGTGAAGGATTTATCTCTTCACTGCGTGAAAAAATTAACACCCTAATAAAACAGTATCAAAATTGTAATAAAAATAATATAAAAAAGAGAAGATTAATAAGTTTTACTAAGAAACAAATGTGATTCAATAAACTTTCAATTGAAGAAATGTGATTACAAAATCAAATTGGTATCAAAACATTAAAATGAAATAAACCCAAAGAATCCTAAACTCCTTCACCAAAAACTCCTTAAATAGTAATTTCAAGAGGATTGGGTCACTCTAACAACATTACAAGTCTTTTCAATTGATTATGGTAGGTCTATGATGGTGGAAAGTTTGTGGAATAAGGACTTTTCCACCCTAGACCTGAAATCGGAGCCAACTTGCATTCCTCTAACAGATGTGTCCAATAGTGCATCTATATGGATGAATATGAGTGGTCCATATAATAATAAATTCAATCATGTGATTTATACTAACAGCCTATAAAATTTCAGCCTAATATTTTTTGGGTTTTGGATTTGTGATCGAAATGGTGGGGTGTAATTATGGGCTACATAATCTGGACCGGAATTTTGTCTTCAACTTGGGCTACTTGTAACACCCTTCAAACATCCACATTATTTTTGGTCACTAATGAATGAAATATTTCTATTTATTTACTCTACCTCAAGTTATAATTTGATCTTCATTGGTCTTGAATCATGGCTGATATCATGATATTATTGGGCTGGTGTTGAGTTTACTTTTCCCATAATTTCTTAGGATGAATGTCCAAAATGATAGTCTTACAATGTGAATCTCCAAGTACTCTAAAAGGATGAGTTTTTCCCAATGGAATGAGAAACCTGAATATAAAACATGAAAATAAAATCAAGATCATTGGTTTTTATTGAAGGTGTTCAAAAATGTATCAAGTAATATTGAACTTTAAGATAGAATTATAATCATGGGATAAAACTCATGGTCTCCACCGTTTTGGGTGCAATCATAATGTGAACATATTTTAATATTGTGAAAAACAATAAAAATGGTGGTTATGAATATTTAAGCACATGAAAATTATATATTATAATAATGAATATTATCCTATATCAATGGCTAATTAGTATATAATTAAAACTCATATAACATATTAATATTTTATTTAAACAATTATATAATATATAAATGAATATATTTTTTAAATATATAATTATATTAATGTTAAATAATTCAAAATATATGTACATGTATAATTGTATGTGTGTATGTGTGTGTATTTGTGTGTGTGTTTAGATGTGTACATGTATCTATGTATGTTTGTCATCTGTACGTGTATGTGTGTGTATAAGGCTATTTATTGATTTAATATGATTTATTCACTTTAAATATATTTCCATTTTTTATATTTTCTGTATTTATTCATTTTTAATATTTATTCATTTTCAATATATATTCATTTTAATCTATTCATCATGAATATGTGTGTGTGTCTGTGTCTGTGTGTGTCTGTGTGTGTTTAATTTAATCTAATTTAATTTAATTCAATTTAATTCAGTTATTATTATTTTTTTATAGTTAATATGATTCATTTTTAATAATTTTTTTATTTATATAATTAATATCATCTATTTATTTATTTTTCTTCATTTTTTATGTGTCTATAATTCAGTTAAATGTTATAATTTCACTTTTTAATATTCTGGTAAATTATTTAATTTTATTTATTTATTTATTATTATATATTCATTGATAATGTCAAAATTATATTTAATCATTTTTTTAATATTTATTTATACATATATTTATTTACTATACATGTAGTATTTTCAATATATTTGTAATTTATATGAATAATATTTATCCATTTTGTTTTATTATGTTTTTAAACTTAAAATATGTTTGAAATTTATATAATTAATCTATTAAAATGAATTTTTAAAGAAATTGTAATTTAAATAGTCAATTAAAAAATTATAAATAAATATATTTTAAAAAAATATTCATAAAATTATAAATATATATATATATATAATTTTAAAATTTTAATAAATATGTTTAAATAATAAAAATATTTATTACATTTCTAATTACGTTCATTTATATATTAATATATATATATAATTATATATTTATATATAATTTTATATATATATACATATACTTATATATATATATATATATAATTTTTTAAATATATTTATAATTATATAAATGTATTTATAATTATAATTATTTATAATTATAATTATTTATAATTATAATTATTTATAATTATATATAATTATAATTATTTATAATTATAATTATTTATAATTATGTATAATTATAATTATTTATTATTATAAATTAATTAATATATATTTAAATAATTATAAAATTATAATATATTTAATTAAATAAAAAATATATTTACTAAATTTATTATTATATATATTTTTGTATTAATAAATATATATAGATATATATTTATATATATATTTATATTTATATTTATATATTTAAATTGAAGTTGCAGTTGGGGTTGTAACCAAGTGGTAGTGAAACCCTATAATCTGGTATCCAACCTGATTTCGAATCTGGGATGTTCTACCATTGTGGGGTGTGGAGAATCTGCTGGGTGGGCCAACTGCTATTACGGATGGGTAGTGTATGTAGAAAATGCAGATAGATGAAGGGACTGTGAATAAAGCGATCGAAATTGTGCAGGAGTGACTTCAATGGTCCTGATATGAATGGGAAGAAGGGTGTTTCGTCAGGTGGGCAGGTCAACACAGATCTCCTCCCGTAGCAACAACCAGACATGGAATGCAAGCAAGGGTGGTGAAGAAACTTCGACGATGCTACGAGGGGGTGTTGTCAGGTGGAGGCAGCGAGTTGTGGGCTATGGCGGAGCTCCTCGGGCTATAGCAGGTGGAAATGGTGTGTGAGCAGGGCGGCGAATGGTTTTCCCAATGGATAATGGTAGTACTACGATGTAATGGTCACTACTTGGAAACATGATGTGGGCTGGCAGCATTATTTCTAGACTGAAATCAAATAATGTGGTTAGTGTGATGTTGGGTGACCTTTAGACCATTAAAAATTTGTCTCATGTTCACAGGGTCATCAGGCCATACATATATAAATAAATAAGCCTATAAATGGTGGGTTATCCCCTTATAGGGGCTATGTCCTACCTTTTTGGTCTATGTGTGAGGTATGTGTTTGATGTAATTATACCCCCAAAGCACCTAATATATACAATTATATAATTATATATTTAAATATATATAATTATATAAATATATTTATAAATATATATAAATCCCTCATAAAAATATTTATTTATAATTATAAATATATATATGTGTGTAATTATAAAATTATAATAAATATATTTAATTAATAAGTATATTTTTTATATTTATTATATTTATAATTCTATATATTTGTGGTAGTGGCTTGTCACTGGCCTTCATATCTCATCTACCCTTGTAAGTTGTTTTTATTTTATTTTCAATAACCATGGGCCACATAACTCATGGTTCACACTATCATGATTATAATAAATATATTTAAATATTAAATATATTTATTACATTTATAATTATATATATATATTAGTAAATTTGTATATATATTTATAATATATGGTCTACGTGGTTCCTGGTATATAAAAATACTTTTAAATATAATTATTTATAATTATAATTATAATTACATATATATAATTATAAAAATATAATAAATATATTTTTTTATTTATAATTATATATATTTATATATATTTATTTATAATTATATAATTATATATAATTATCTATAATTATATAATTATATATAATTATATAATTATCTATAATTATATAATTATATATAATTATATAATTATGTATAATTTTATAAATATATATAATTATATTTATAAATACATATTTTCACATATATAAATATTTCTTTATAATTATATAGATTTAAATTTTTAAATTATATTTATAATATTATTAAAATTAGTTCCTTCGCAACTCTTTGTTATCGCTCATAAAGATTCGCTTTTATCAATGCTAAAAGCATGTTGATAAAACATATCTTTATTAGTGCTGGAATTTTAGCACTGATAAAGATACATTTTATCTGCGTTTTTTGCACCGATAAAGATCCGTTTAATGAGTGCTTACTATTCTTATACTAATAAAACCACTCTTTATTTTCACTTTTTTGAAAGTGCTCATAAAATCTTTCTCGGTCTTTTAAATATAACATTATCAAGTCCTCCTCGGTCACGTCATTCAGTCTCTCGCGATACTGAATCATTGTCGCCGCTCTTCATCAATTTTATTGATGAATCGATCCTCTCAAAATCTAGGGTATGTGATTATTTTTACTCCTCTTTAATCATGATCCTTGAATATTTTATCACTGATATATTTTTTAACACTTGAAGATCCACCATATCTCGTCACATGAAAAAACCGAACGAACCTCCACTAACTGACCCCTCTAAAAACACTTGAAACCCGACATCGGCATGATATTCATTTACCCGAACATGATGCCTTCACTCTTTGAGGTACCCCAAGATAGTTTTAAAATATCCATCAAAGTCTCAACTTGACTTTCTATGTGATTCCACGGCCGAATCCTCAATCTACTAGAACTATCGTCGCACTCTCATGCCCACATTGCATCCACTCCACTATTTACGAGTTGTTTGAGTTGACTACCATTATCGACAATACACAAATAAGAGTTTTCATATTGTTTGTCAGTTTTTTGGTTTATGTTTCTTGTGATGATTATGATCAGTACACATTGGGATGAACGAATTGAATTGATGACATTTTTTCATGTAAATTCTAATTTTGTTCATAGTTTTTAAGTGTTCATGATTGTCGATAATGCGCATAGTGGTTCCCATTATCTTCTCGGTGGTCAATGGGTTGATGCATCTGATTTAGTGATCATCAGTATAATTTATCAATAATTTTTTTTATATGTATGCAAATAATTTATGTGTAAATATTTTAAAATTTTTATATAAATAATTTTGATAGTTTTTTAAATTTCAAGGTTTAAAAATTAATTTTTACTAATGATTATGTATAAATGTAATCTATATATTTTAAAATAAATAAATATATATATTATTTAAATGATTTTAATGAATATGTGAAATCACATTTATTTAAACATTTTTTAAAATTTTTAAATTTTTATTAATATATTGGTCTTAGTTTAAATTTTATTTAATTTTGTAGTCTTGAAGTTTTAATGATATATTAAAATCAAGGTATGTGATCACTTATGATTTGTTTGTACCTCTCAAACAACTTTGTTTGTTTTTAATTTTCCCAAATGGTTTGAATAGAACATGTGAAAGTGATCTTGTTTTCCCCCAATCCGCCTCATTGATTCTCTTCCCAATCTTCATTGCCTCAATCAATTTTTGGTTCACCCTCTCCCTCATATTCATGTTAATTTCACTCATTCATCATTATTTCTCACTCTAGTTGCATGGAGCTCCTATATGTACACCACAAAAAATCTTCCCACTTTTCATGTAAGATGGTGACTAAAAAAGATAAGTATTTAGAATTTTTTGTGTACATATGGTAATCAGTTCCATGTTTCAATATTCCTCCTACTCTCACAGATTAAAATCAAACAATTCTTCCCATTTTCTTCCAAGTATCCCTCCTACACCCATTGTATAAAACCCCAATTCCTTTTTAAAACATTCCATTACCTTGTGTATTTTATTTTTAGTGACCATTATAGTATCATCAATCAATATTGTATTCTTTTCAAGAAACCAAAATAAAATAAAATATGGTTTCATTGTGGAATCAATTTCGTTTTGATATAGGTGGGAGTAGATTGCAGGATTCATTAATAAAGGGGGTATTCTTATTTATTTATTTTTTATTTTTTATTTATTTTATTAATTTTTTAATATCATTATCAATATTCTATGAATTAATTTTATATTAATATGTTATTCATTATTATGTTTGGTGGAATTATATTTTTTAATTCACATAATTTTAATTTTCACTGAAATAGAATATGCATATTTTGTATAGAAAATATTATTCTTTTTAACATAAAACACATGTTTTATCTTTAGTTTTGAATTTATTATTGATTATTTATATGTTGTGTATTTATTATATTCTATCTTATTAAATCATAATATATGTTTCACGAGTCTAGACATATGTTTTGTGGGAAATGTTTTTATAAAAGCAACACTTTAGGAAAACCTTATATCCTTTATTAATCCATAACATTTGTTCTTTACATGTGATTTGTATTGAATTTTTAATATACTTTAATATATTTATAAAATATATTTATTAATAGTATATTTTTGATACATAACATGATTTTTGGAGCCAATGAACTATTTTTTAAATTATATAAAATCTTTTTGCTCTATATTCTGATAGAATATTTTCTCAATATACAATTTTTTGTTCTATAAATTTTTTTTTGTATCTTAAAAAATTATATTACATATATTATATTATTATATATTAATAAATTTACATATTCTATATATTATGATAATCTATTTTGCGCTTTGTGTCCTTTATTTTTAATTAATATTTTAATAAGGTTACATATATGAAAAAAGGCTTTTGATAAAAATTTAAACTCTAATGCTTTAAATTTTTATTTTTCATAATCATTAATTAATATAGTGTTGAATTTGAATTATACAAGTTGATTTTTATTCTCATTGGTATATATTTTTTTATTTTTTCCTCTTACCTATGAGAACTAACCCTACATTACTTAAATTTTCTCATTTCAAAATAATTCAATTATGAGTGATTTTTCTACATTTAGGTTTTTTTTCAAAGAATTTTTTGAAATATTTATTTAAATTTCATGAAATTATTTCAATTAAATTACAAAGACCCTATTTTGGGACTCACTTTTTTATTGTTCTGATTAAATAATCCCTTCAACTAATATTAGTATCATCATTTAGCTCCCACGTGCTATTAAAAAAACCTTATCAGTTGATTAAGTATGTCATTTATCCTAAATTCAAAATACAACCTTGTACTAATTCTTTTTATCTAATCATAAATTTATTATTAGTGATGTGAATTCTTCTTTTGTGATTAATTTTATTAATGGAAAAATTCTTAATTATAAGTAAGTGGGTTGGTTGTAGTGACGTGGGACAATTTTCTTTATTTTATTTTTTCTTATGTCATTTGATTGTTAATTCATCAATTTATTAAGTCTCAATGTCATGGACTATTGGAATCAAGATTCATGGGTCAAAGTTGATTACATTGTTGAATCAATAAGAGTTATAATGGGGTTGGATCTTTAAAATTTTCTTGATTAGGTTAAATAATTAGTTATTTGAGAATATTTTTCTATTCTTATTAATGATTGGGAATCTTCAAACTCTATAAATTCACTTTTTTAGGAAGACTCGTCATCGTGAATAAAAAAACTAAAATTATTGTATATTTTAGGACACTATGAATGGATATTGGTTATAAAATTATTAAATAAAATATTTTGTAAACATAAATAGTCTCATTATAAAGAATAAATATTAATCAAACTGCTTCATTATATGGAAAGTATATTGTGAAACAAATTGAGAGAGAAAATTTCAAATCAGACTAGTTGTAATTATTGTATATAAATAGTTATCAAGAATTGATATAGATAGTTAATTTTCAAGATTTGTATTAAAGTTAATATGTTAATCACCTCTATGTGAGGTTATGATAGGGGAGATATCTCTCTAGGGACTTGAATTAATGTAAGATATAGTAAATTTGGTTCAATTAATAATGAAAATATTAATGATAACCCAAATTAGTAAAATCATAACCATTAATAAACCCATTCATGTCTTTAAAATCATAAATATTAATAATCTTACCTTACACTAATATTTTAATCATAAGATGAACTTTTTCTATGAAATAATTTTTATGATTTATTTATTTTTTTAAATATAAATATTACAAAATCAAACAAGATGGATATGAATCGAAAATGGATGGATTCCAATCATATGAAAAAAGATTATGTGGATGAGGTGTAAGAGTACAACAAGTTCAAAAAATATCATGCATATGACCATTCTCAAATCATTTGTCTGTGTTTACACTATTGTTTTTCAAGAATAATTAGTGCATTGGATTTGGAAGAACAATTAATCTATAAAAAAATACATCAAAGTTATAAAGGTTGGACTAAACATAAGGAATGATGAATATAGCTAGTGACTGGGATAAGACTGTGTTTTATGGATAATCTAATATGATTACAAGTATGGATAGTTATGAATACCATATCAAGGATTTGATTACATGTTTGAACGGTGATGATATCATATTAAGGAAATGATAAAGATAGTTAAAGATGAAATTTTTGATTGACCAAAATTTTTTGAGACTTTAAAGACTTGGGAAAAGATGCCATTGTATGCTGGTTGTACTAAATATGCAGTTTTTCAATCATAATGAAGCTGTATAATTTAAATGTTGGAAATAGATGGAGTGACTCTTGTTTTATTGGAATAATATTTCTCTCGAATGATATGCTCCTATAATATAATGAGCACCCTTATCGAACATATGAAGCTAAAATAATGTTATGTTCAATGGGTATGATCTTGGAAAGAATAAAAGTTTATCCAAATGACTATATAATATTTCAAAAAGATAAAAAAAATCCCTTAAAATTTCCTAAATTGTGATGACTTTTGATACATGAAAGATGAATCGAGTCCTATGAAATTTTTATTGTACATTCCAACCATTCCAAGGTTTATGTGCCTATATGGAAGTGGGGAGACTGAAAGACAATTCACGCAGTGGTTAGATATAAGAAATAAATATGGGAAACTTTTTCACCTTATAGAATATTTTCATTGGAAGTGAATTGATCATGATTATCCTAAATTTAAAAATGAGCAGATAAACCTTATTTTTGCGCTATCTACAGATAAAGTAAATTCTTTTAGTTTTCAAAGAAGCACTCACAATAAATGGTTGGTTATGTTGGTAAATTATAACTTTCCATTGTGGATATTCATGAACTAAAAATACATAATGTTATCTCTACTTATATTAGGAACAAAAAATCCAGGTAATGATATTGATGTTTATTTGGCTCTATTGATGAAATATTTGAAATTATTGTGGGATTCAGGTTCGAAGTTATATAATTCTTATAGAAATCAAAATTTTATAGTGAGACCACTTTCTATAGGATGATAAATGAATTTACTACTTATGTAAATTTGTCAAGATGTATCATTAAAGGAACTCAAGGGTGTACCATTTGTGAACAAATCACATAGTCATTAGTTTGAAACATTCATCAAAGGAAATGTTTCTAGGACATCATATATTTCTACCCTGGCAACATAAGTACCTATCTTGGATGAAATCATTCGATTAGTGTTCCGAAGAAGGTAAAACATTGTCTCAACTAACAAGTGATCAAATTTTTGATAAATTAAAAGATATGGAAACTCATTTTGGTAAACCTTTTTTGATAAACTTACAAAAACTAGTTGGAAAA
Organism: Viscum album; assembly: GCA_963277665.1. Classification (NCBI taxonomy): domain Eukaryota; kingdom Viridiplantae; phylum Streptophyta; class Magnoliopsida; order Santalales; family Viscaceae; genus Viscum; species Viscum album. The sequence goes on along the minus strand of OY728145.1, from coordinate 438,734,825 downwards.
AGTGATGGGTTTTTTTAACTAGCATACTAGAATTGTTGATACATCAAAAAATTTCTTAATGTCATTCTTGTTTAAAAAAAAGTATGTGATAATTTCATTGGCATGTTACTAAGTGCACCCATAAAAATCTATGGAATTAAGGATAGGTGGGACATGATTGATATGGTAATATGGTAAGATATGGCAACAATAAAGAATGAAATTGAACTTTTATTCCTCCATTTTCATGTACTCTTTCTAGGAAATTGATATATCAGTTTTGAAACTTCTTGAATGATGTAAAGGTTCTATATGGGTATTCATCAAATATCAATAATATTGTGTGAGTGGATGATTTAAAGTTAACGGTTCATAAATCACATGACTATCATGTTTTTATGTAAGATCTAATACTTATATCTTTACATTGAATTTGGACTAATGATTTCCATTATACATTAATAAAGCTCCATTTCATTTTCTAATCTATATGTAGCAAAGTTATAGACCCAGTGAAATTTCCAAAAATAGAAAATTAAATTGTTGTTATATTATGTTAATTGGAGATTTTATTCACACTAAAATTATTTTATATGATGGTTCACCTAATGTTTCACTTGGTAAGATAGATTATACTATGTTCTATTGTACCTTATAGATAGATATACCCCATTGAATGGTATTTGAAGATTTTGAAAGGTTATGTTCAAAATAAAATTAAGACAAAAAATTGTATTGCAGAGTGATGTTTTGTTGAGGATGGCATTGAATTCTTTTCTGACTAATTATTCGATGTGGAAGGCATGGGTCTACCGAAATCTCGTCACACAATGCAGCTAGGTAAAGTAATTTCTATAATAAATGTTGTCACAATTCCTATTATCGATCAGGAGTAGCAACACCTATAAATGTTTCATAAAATTTTAGATGCTTCTCCATATATTGAAACCCACACAGTAATTCTTAGTCATTTAAATCCATCTAGGGCTAAAATTTGGGTATCAAATACACACAATCAAATGTTTATAAGTTGTTTTCGAGACCATATTTTTAAGGAGTCAACAAAAAATATTGATTCAATTTCAGAATGACTTCAATGGCTAGATAAAGGATCAAGTGTGTACGTATTATCTTATAATTTCTTGTAATTAATGGTTATAAAATTTATAGAAATTAACATGATGAACGCAGTACCATAAAAAACAATGGAGTTACATTTGTGGATAAAGGGATGAATGTATCTGGTACTAAGGATAGAAATCTAATTCATTCAAATATTTCATACATTGGAATCATCAAAAAAATAAGGGAGTTTGATTATACACCTTTCCATGTTGTGATTTTTCAATGAAAGTGGGTTAATAACAGGAGTGTTGATCTACTATGTAAATTATGAATGAATACTATTCATAATTTTTGCAGGAGTATATATCAATACTATTTGAAGTGAAAACCCTGTAAACAAAAATCGGAAATCATTAGTCCTCACATTTCTTCTACACAAGAATTATCATTGGAACCAATGAAATATGAAGGAATAGTTGACAAACTGGCCACAATGTTTGAAAGAAAACATAATGAAGAAAGACTCTTCTTAATACCCATGATGTGGGGGTAAAACTCTATAATTTAATAATATCAAATATATTTTCATTAATTTAATTAATTATTACATTCTATTTTTAGGTATCAGTGGTTACTCATTATGGTAAAACTAGATACTCCAAAAAATTAGTTTTTGGATTCAATGCATGGATACCCAAAAAACCGACCAAACGTGTTGATGTTTATTAATTTTTAGTACACTACATGAAATATTTCCCAACTAAAAATCATGTTAAAAATATTTCATATTATGTTTTAATGAAAATTATATTAGTATAGGGTGGTGTTTAAATATCATCAAAATCATGGCATGAGGATATTCCATGAGAATAAGGAGCCTATTGACCTCTATAAGTATATACATATTAGGGTATATATAATAATATTTCATTGTAAAAACATATATCAAAACAAATTAAATATTTTTATAAATATTTTTTTAGTTTTTGAAACAAACTAATGATATTGATTCTGGTTATTATGTTTGAAAATTTATGAAAGATATCATATATCATCAACAAACTAGGATCCCCAAAGAGTTATTTTCAAATATAAACACAATTTCATATAAAATATGTATTAATAGTTTGTTAATTTATATTGTTCCCATACTACTATGACTATTGAATGTCATCATATTCACAAGAATAAATATATATTTTTTTATAAATGAATCAGAATCATACCTAGTATCATAATGTATACAGGCATCATGAAGAGGCGGCTTCCTAGTGCTTGTTTAGTTAATTTCCTCATCATTTTATCTCAATATTTTTTAGTTTATTTCATTATAATTTTTATTTTATACTTTTGAAAAACAATATATAAGTCATTTATGACATGTAGGAATAAACCACATCTCAATCAGATATAAGGTGTTTCTGGTGTGACTCAAAGTGTGTGTTTTGAATATAAAATTGATATTTTAGTTGAAAACACATGTCACTTACTCAAAACATAGAAAATTAATTATGATTGTTTTCATAATTTATTAAAATTATCTATAAGTCATTTTTTATTTGTAGGAATCATCCTCACCACAATCTGATACACGGTGTTCTCAGTATGTCTCAAAGTTACCATTATTAGTTTAAATTTGACAATTTAGTTAAAAATGTGTTTCACTTTCAAGAAATTGAGAAAACATGCTCATATTTTTTTGATAATTTAGGAAAAAGTATTATAAGTCATTTTTTATGTATAGGAATAATTATCATATTAAACTGACAGAATATATGATCGTTATGCCTCAAATTGTGTGTTTTTAGTTTAAATTGACATTTTAGAAAAAAATATGTGTGGCATACTGAAACCTAAGAAAACACATTAGGATTGTTTTAATACTTTAGTAAAATGTTCCTTAAATAATTTTTGACATTTTGGAATCAACAAAAGATCAATCCAATGCATTATGTGACTGGTCTAACTCTAAGTGTGTTTTCAATTTAAAATGACATTTTAGTAAAAACCACAAGTGACAAACTCAAAACCAAGAAAATGAATTAATATTATTTTGATACTTTAAAAAATAGTCCATAAGTCATTTATAACATTTAGGAACTAACCACACCTCAATATAACGCATGGTTCAACCATTATGGCTCTAAGTGTATCTTTTAATTTAAAATTGACATTTTAGTAAAAAAGTCAAGTAACATACTTAAACCCAAGAATATGAATTTATATTATTTTGATGGTTTATGAAAATGATCTATAAGTAATTTTTGATGTGTAGGAATCATTCAAACCTCAATCTGATACATGTTATGCCCGTTATGATGCAAAGTGTCTGTTATCAGTTTAAAATTGACATTTTAGTTCAAAATGTGTGTCACTCACTGAAAATCAATAAAACGCACTTGGATTTGATAATTTAGAAAATACAATTTATATTTCATTTATGACATGTATGAATTGGTCTCACATCAATCTAATATCAATGTGAGTAATATGACACAAAGTGCGTGTTTTCAGTTTAAAATGATATTTCAGTAAAAAACAAGTGACGTACTCAAAATCAAGAAAACTCATTCGGATTATTTTGATACTTTGGGAAAATGATTCATAATTAATTTGTGACATGTAGGAATTATTATCACATCAATATGACACAAGCTTTGACTGGAATGACTCCAAGTGTGTCTTTTAATTTTAAATTGAAACTTTAGTAAAAAAAGACAAGTGGCATACTCAAAAATGAAAAAACACATTTTTATTTGTCCGATACTTTAAGAAAATGATCCATAATCCTTTTTTCAAATTAAGGAATCATATAAACCTAAATATGATACATATAATCCTCAGTATGACTCAAATCATTTGTTATTAAATTAGAATTGACATTTTAGTTTATAAAATGTGTCACTCCCTGAAAATTGAGAAAACACACTCATATTATCTTGATAATTTTAGAAAAAAAAAATCAAAGGTCATTTTTTATTCGTAAGAATAAGTCTCATGTTAAACTGACACATGATGTGACCGACATCACTCAAATTTCATGTTATCCATTTAAACTGACATTTTCATAAAAATAAAGTGACATATTCAATACTGAGAAAACACATTCTGATTTATTTTATACATTAATTAAATGATTCATAAGTAATTTGAGATATTTATGAATCATCCTCACCTCACTCTAATGCTCGGTGTGGTTGGTATGACTCCAAGTGTGTCTTTTTATTTAAAATTATCATTTTGGTATAAAAGACAAGTTACATACTCATAATTGATAAAATGTATTTGGATTGCTATAATACTTAAGGAAAATATTCCATAATCCATTTATGATTTTTATGAATCATCCTTACCTAAATCAAATACAAAATATTCTTGGTATGAATCAAATTTTATGTTATTAGTTTAAAATTGACATTTTAATTCAATACATGTGTCACTTGATGAATACTGAGAAAACACACTCAGATTCTCATGATAATTTAGTATAATGATTCTTAATTCATTTGTGATGTATAGGAATTATTATCATTTAAAACCAACAAACAATATAATTGGTATGACTCCAAGTGTTTGTTTTCAGTGTAAAATGACATTATAGTAAAAAAATGACATACTCAAAACCAAGGAAATAAATTCTTTGTTTTTTTTACTTTAGTAAAATAGTACATAAGTCATTTGTGACATGTATAAATAATTTGAAAACCAATCTGATTCATAGTGTGACTGGTATGACTCAGAGTATATATTTTCATTTTAAATTGACATTTTAGTAAAAACCACTAGTGACATACTCAAACCTGATAAAATTCATTTGGATTGTTTTGATAATTTTTAACAATGATCCATAAGTCATTTGAAACATGTAGTAATTATCCATACCTTAATCTGATGCACAGTGTGAATGGTATGACTTTAAGTGTTTCTTTTTATTTAAAATTGACATTTTAGTAAAAAAGACAAGTGACATACTCAAAACCAATAAAATGCAATTGGATTGTTTTGATACTTTAAGAAAACTATCAATAAGTAATTTGTAAAATTTAGGAATCTGTAAAATCTAAATCTAATACCCAATGTTCTTGGTATGACTCAAAGTGTCTGTTATGAGTTTATATTTTATATGTTAGTTCAAAACAGGTGTCACTCACTAAAAATTGGGAAAACATGATCGGATTGTCTTGATAATTTAGTAAAATGATTCATAAGTCATTTTCAATGTATAGGAAATAGTATAATTTCAAACAGACACATGATGAGACATGTACAATTCAAACTACATGTTGTGAGTTTAAAATGACATTTTAGTAAAAGAAATTCACATATTCAAAATTGGGAGAACACATTTGGATTATTTTTATAATTTAGTAAACTGTTACATAAGTCATTTGTGATGTGTGGGAATTATTTTCACCTCAATTTGACACAGAAGGTAAATGGTATGACTCCAATAATTTCTTTTTATTGAAAATTGACATTTTAGTAAATATGAAAATTGGCATACTCAAAAATGATAAAACACATTTGAATTGTTTTTATAGTTTAGGTAAATGATCCATAAGTCATTTGTGACTTGTAGAAATTAGCCACACCTTAATCTGATACACAGTGTTTCTGTAGGATCCCGTTTTTTCTAGGTACGTCCCTATTTGAGTTTTTCGTTTGAGCCTTGGTGGTTGAGTCTTATTTAGAGATGGAAATAAATTGTTGGGGAAAATAACCTAATGTTTAGGTATGTATTATTGTTTAAATTAATGGATTCTAGGTACAAATGAGTTGAGTGTTTCATGGGTTCTTGGTATGTTGATAATACTTAAAGGAGTTTCAGGCTGTTTAAATGGAAAATGGGTTTAAAACCCATCTATAGAACATTTACATGTTGTGTAACCAGATTACATATTGTGTACTTTTTTTGTTGTTCTAATTAAATAAATCTAAGGTGATGGGTTTTTCAACATATCCCATTAAAAATATTTACATGACGTGTAACAACATTACATTCTATGTAATTACATGACATATATTTTTAAACATGTTGTGTGGCTAAATATCATTCTAATTTGTTACAGATATTCTCCTCTCAACCTAGGTAAACCCTCCATGTGATTTTTGAGTTCCAAATTCCAATTTGGATGTCTCGTTTTTGTGAGAAATCCACATTAATCCTTTTCAGTTAGGTTCTTCCCTTTTCTCCTTTCTTTTTCCAACCATTGTAGTGAAATCCTTTGACCGTGCGAATTATTGTTTTTGATCTTCATCAGTTTTGATCTAGAATTATCTTAATTATCATTTTTACCTTCTTCCTTGTGGGAGTTTATAGTTAGAATCATTGTTGGATTTCCAGTTAAAGGTAGGGTGTCTAAATATTAACCCTATGGTTTGATAATTTCCAAGTTTATGCAATATTATGATTGCACCAACATTACATGAACCCAAACCAATTATGTAATGAATGAGATTATTACTTGAATTCTATTGGTTTCAATTGGATTCTAACCTAGCTTATGGTTACCCATGGGGTAAGGGAACTATGAATATAACTGAATTGTCTAATGGATTAAAGTGTGTCTATAATGGAATGTGACCTTGGGTGATTACTTGATATAGAATCCCTAAGTTGTGAATTATTTCTTCTGATAAAACTACTAATAAATTATTATTTAAATTGAAAGTGGTATATGAAATATCATTGGTAATTCATATAACAAAACATTTATATTTTTGATGTGATATTATGATATCCATGTTGTATTACAGGACCTGTGTTCCATGCTAAAATGATTGTATATCGGGCTTGGCCCTCAAACATGGACACTTATATTCTATAATGATGATATTGAGTAGGATCGGCCCAGTCCCATGTTATAATTCTTATAGAGATCGGGCTATGAACAATCCCATGTTTTAAAGATTAAAGGGATTTTCCTTAGATTTTGTAGTGATTATAGGGATTTGACTCGGATTATTGTGACTATACCATGGTTATATGGTTATTGTTGGCATGGTCATAAGAGATACTTGGATATATTCTGGAATGGCACCAAAGCATGTTATTTTTCAATGGTTATATGGTTATGGTTGGAATAGTCATAAGACATGCTCAGAGATATTTTGGAATGGTGTCGAATGGGTTATTTTACCATGGTAAAATGGTTTGTGTTGGCATGGTCATAAGACAAGCTCAAACGTATCCCAGCATAGAGCTGAAGCATGTGGTTGTTGTGTTTTATTAATTATTTAATTATTTAATACACTTTTTTATCACATTATTGTACACACTTCTTATAAGACTAGTTTGTTTAGACTCGATGGTGTCAACCTATTGATTTATACTCATGTCTTATTTGGGTCATCGTTTGGTAATCAAGTAGATTACATGGATGCGGGTTTGAAAGAGGCGAAAGGACCATACTATTGATTGTTTTCTTACTGGATGGGATGGAGTTTGGAGGTGCAACTGACATGGGGCATAGGACTGGGGACTTTTGAGTCTTTATTTGAGTTTTCTAGTATTTTACTTGTATTATTTCTATCATGACATTTAGTTCCATTCCAACACATCATTACGTTATTCCTTTATTATTTATTGGATTATTTAGTTGGATTTTATTGTTTTCTTCTGCTATGACTATACATTGAGTTATTTCATTTATATGGTTTATTTTGTACTATTATGGAACTTCATAACAGAGGGTATAGTCTCATCACTATACATTTCACACCCCCACTACTAGTCGGGAGCCTCTAACGTACATGGAGATAAGCTTGAGGTGCCATAACCAACCCTTTTTGGCCATGTGAGGGAGTGTTGGATCGAAGGACGTTACAAAGTTGTATTAGAGGATAAGGTCCTATTTTCTTATACTTTACTATTTGGGAAATGTATAAAGGAGAATATGATGTTTCAGGACATGGTAATGAGCTTGTGCATTAGAGTATCAACCCATGTATTGGGGAAAATCCAAGCACCCTGGGATGGTTTGTTGTTTGTATTGATTTCTTGTTATATTTGATGTTATTTCACCTTGTGGGATTCAAATATTATGTGATTTTATTGTTTTATGATGTAGCTATATCTTGAGATTTTTAATAATGGCCTAGTATAGCGTGAGATGAGAATTCATGCATCATAATATGCACATGGGGATATATTGAAATGCATTGTTCATTATAGGGTCATATCTATTCTTGCATATGATATATTCTTACTTGTTGAACTGTTATATGAGATATCGGTTTCACTGGATAAATTAAATGATTTGGCATGTCATGCTAAAACACTTTTAAACCATGATTTGAGAGTCCAAGAGTCATTGGTTCTTTTTTGTAGTCACCTATTGAGGTTGACCTTGTTTCTAGCTAGTTTTATAAGGTGTGTGTTTTCCTTTTATATAAAATTCATACCCGACATCTTCAAATTGAGGGTCATGAGAGTGGAAATCAGCATAATATTAACATAGAAGAACCAAATATTTCTTTAGTTTTTAAGGATCAAATGGATGTTCATCTTCACGATAGCTTCATGAGGGTTGTGCCATCCAAGGAAATGGAGACTATTCATACCATTTCTTTGATGCCTAAGCTAACAAAATAGTTTCATCTATAGCATCTTCCAATGTTTACTGGGTAAGGGGTACCCCTAGAAGCTAATTTCTAGATTGGGTCTATCTATAAAATATTTAATCATCTTGATACACTAATGGATAGAAGGGTGGATCTTGCAGTATATATGCTTCTTGGAGCTACCAACCATTGGTGGGGTATTCTTGAGGAAGCTAGAGAGAAAGATGATTTATCTTGGAAGGAAATTTATATGATGTTTCTAATCTATTTCTATATCGATACATTGAGGGGTGAGAAATATCATGAGTTCATTCATCTAAATGTAGGAGTACATGTCCATGTTGGATTTTACTGTACATTTCACTAACCTACAACTCTTTTCACCATCTATGGCAGTTGATGATATCTCTAGGGTGAGATGTTTTTAAGAGGGTCTTCACTATGAGATCAGGTCATGGGAAATGTTTTTTCACTTGAGAAGCTTTGAGGAAATTATGAACTAGGAACTCATCATAGAAGGGATTCTAAGAGAGGCCATGACCAGTGACTAGGTTGTTTAAATAGGGTGGTCTGGGTGTTCTTATTTGAGTGGAATGAAGATGCAAAAAAATTTCTACCAAGGTAGTAGTTGGATGAGTAGTCAAGGAAGTAGAGATTCATCTGAAGACCATGTTTCATTCTAGTGCTATCAGTGTGGAAAGTTTCTCCAAAATCACCCATTGTGTCCTCAAACTCATATTCAAGTATCACATTTGTGGTAAACTGGGTCACGTTCAGAGGTGTTTTGTAAAATTTTCATTGAAAACCATTGGAAGTGGATCAGGACAGGCACCAGAGTCAGGAAGGGTCTCATCTACCCCTCAACTAGCTATTAGCATGAGTTCTACTGGTCGTTCAGGATAAGGTAGTGGATGTGGTATCCCAGTGAATGAACAATAGTACCAAGAAAGGGAAATAGCTCTGGGTGGTTATACTGGAACCTAGGGTAGAGGGATAATTCAATTACATGTTAGACAGACTACTTCGACTATCATGGATACAAGACCGCCTCCCATCAGAGGTATGATTCTTGTATCATCTATCTTAAATTGTGATTTGTTTAAAATAGAAGCATCCTATTATTTTCAAACTTCTCTTTTTTCAAACGGTTTGGGCTTGTATGTGGAAATATTAGATGGTTCTTTCACTATTGATGCAATGTTGGTAGTGTGGTTAGAGAATATCAAATGTTGCAAGGTGTGCTCTCTAGATATTGGGGGATACTGTTTCTTTTCTGAACTGTTCATGATGTAAATGATAATATTAGATTTTATACTTGGTATGGATTTTTTAGTTCCATATCTATCCCATATCAATTGTTATCATAGGATATTTACCTTTTTATCACCATAAGGTGGCATTTATTTTCACTAAGGAGAGTAGGATCTTCAAGTTGGTCATGCAAGACCAATTCAGGGTAGATTGGATCATATCACAACTTAGATAGCCAATCTTTCTTTAGATAATAGTGGAATATATCAGGATTCTTTTCCTCTTGTGGTAGGAAATTTTTAGGATATTTTCCTTGAATAGTTATATGGCTTACCATCTGAGCAAGAGATCAAGTACACAATTGAGTTGGTGTCGGGAGAATAGCCAATTTATATCTTACCTTATATAATGGCACCAGTAGAGCTTCGAGACTTGAAATTTTAGTTTTAAGATATCAAAAAAAAGGATTCATGTGGACTAGTATATCTACTTTGGGTTCTCTAGTTCTCTTTGTCAAGAAGGATGATGGGTCTTCATGCTTATGTGTGGATTGTCAGAGGTTGAACTCGATGACGGTCAAGAATCGGTATCCTCATCCATGCGTTGATGATGTTTTAGATCAGTTGAGATGTTCTAAGATCTTATATAAGATTGGTTTAAGATTGGGTTACCACCTATTAAGGGAGAGACCATCATACATAACCAAGAATTATTTTAAGATCAGATATAGATTTTATGAATTCAAAGTGATTTTATTTGTTTTGACTAACTCATCAGTGATATTCATGGCCTTGATGAATATGATCATTCAACCTTTTCCAGAACAGTTCATGGTTCTTTTTTTTTCGATGATATATTAGTTTACTCTCTATCAATATACGATCATTCCATACATCTTGACATCATTCTAAGTACATTGAGAGTGAATTGGATTTATGCTAAGATAAAAAATTGAGTTTCTATATTAATAAAGTGTACTTCTTGGTTCATGTTATTTTAGAGGCTGGATTGTTAGCAGACTGAGAGAAATTCACAGTTGTGGTATATTGGGAAAATCCTAAGAACATATTTTGGATTCAAAGATTTCTGCTTTTATTAGGTAATTACCAAGTCTCTATCCAGGATGTCTCCCATTTGGAAGCACCAATATCCAGGTTGACCAAGAAAGGGGTGAAGTTTGTTTGGTTAGATGATTATGAGATATATTTTCAAGATATGAAAGGTAGGATGACCTTAGAACCTATCCTCACTTTACCTATGTCAGTTAAATCATATACCATGTACTTTGATGCAACCAGAGTTGGACTCAGATTAGTTCTAATGTAGGAGGATTGAGTGGTTTTTTATGGCTCCATGTAGCTGAGACCTCATGAGAGGAATTACCCTACTCACTATTTGAAGTTATTAGTAGTGGTACATGCCTTGGGATTTTGGTGACATTATCTCATGGTGAGAGTTTTGTGGTATACACAGAACACAAGAGCCTTAGGTACATATTTTCTCAGTGATACCTGAACATTTGGAAGAGGAGGTGCGTTGCGTATCTACAGTCTTTCAATTTTGAATTAGCCTATACACCGAAAAAGTGAAACATTGTTGTTGATGCTTTGAGATGAAACGCATAGACAGAGGTAGTGCGAGAGTTTTGTGATGAGTGGTGGATAATATCCATTTTTTCATAAATGCATTGATATATTCAAGAGTCTTAGGGATGGGTATATCTGACTTCGACATCTATTATACCCGTGGTTTTTTACCAAATTAATACCATGTAGTTGTATGTTTCAGAGGGATTAGTTCTGAGAGACAAATTATATGTTGGGGAGACACCATCAAGATGGTCTCTAGATAGTGGAAATTCTTTTCTTTTCTTTGGCTGAGTATGAGTTTCTATGGGATTATGCAAGGAGCTAATGGGGGATTTTCATGCTTCTATATGGGTGGTGCATCCTATTTTAACAAAGTTGTATCATGATCTACATATATAATACTGGTGGTTAGGAATGAAGAAGCATGTGACAAGCTTTATGGATAGATTCTTCACTTGTTAGAAAGTGAAATTTGATCATCAGAGTCTAAAATAGATTTTTCATCCTTTTCCCATTCCTGAGTGGAAATGGTATGACATAGCAGTGGATTTTGTGATAGGATTGTAGGTTTTGAGCATAGCGGAAGCGTGTGATGGGTGGTTACCAACATTGATTTTATCATTATAGATGATCAGTCCAAGATCTAAAAGATGATAAATGACAAAATCTACAGAATTGAATCAAAGAAAACAGACAAGGTAAATCACACCAGAACCATTGGGAGGATCATCACATATTATTTATAATTAATTAAATTAAATAAAGAGTTAGCTTTAAGGAATTATTTCTTTATTCATGAATCCAATGACATATATGTAGTCCACCATCATTGTATCATAGAAACTAAGTGTATCTTTCCTTAAAGGTGATCCGCGTGTGTTCCATGAATCTCCAGATGTCGTAAAAGGAATATATGGGTGCTAGCATGGAAGATCATTATGCTTGTATCATCTACCTTTGATCTCTTTGAGAACCACTTTAAAATCATTCTCCTTGATCTGGTGTAAGAGTATTGCTCTCTATTCTTGGGAGCGTTCTTAGAGAAGGGATCTCTCTAGGATTGAGATGATTCTCCAAATCTGTTTTCCACAACAAAGACCAATGAATTGGTTTAAAGAGAAAATAACTAAACTGGGTTTATATATCTCTAGAGTTAAAATAAAATAATTGCACAAGTGATCTTAATTATTTATTTAATCCTAGTGAAACCCCATGTCAAATAAAAATAATAATTTCATTATTTCTCGACATGTTCTTAACTTGTGAATTATAATTAAATATTTTTTGATAAAATAATATTAAATATTTATTATTTCTCAATGGATCTAAAAACTCGTTACTCTATTCCTCTATAATATTTATCATACCTTGAATAATGACTATTTTTTATTAAATAAATATCAATGTATTATTCACCAATAAATAAATAAATATTTCATTTACTAAATAGAAAATAAATATTTATATGTGGTCAATAATACCTGAATAATTATTAAACCATTTAAAAGAATAATATTTATTCAACCTATTAAATAATAAATAACAATATATACTATTTAACTCAGATTCTAGATACACTTGGTTTGTGACCCTTTGGGCCTCTTTCTTAGTGGCATTAGTTGAAGTAGCCTAAATTCCAAGGTTAGCATATAGAAACATTTAAAGGAATATATAGAGAAAGAATTTATTTCCATAATGACATGTCACCTCATACAGATGGTAATTGTGTAATATAATCCATTTATCATGATAACTCTTATTAAACAGGTTGCATGCTAGTGCCATCAACCTATGTGCTTGTTTTTTCTTTCTTCGACTTCCTAAAAATGAACATACCTATATAAAACCATAGAAAAGGATTTATTTAGGATATATCATTTCTATTAGTGGGCCTAAGATATAAACTTATGTTAATAAACATAAGGAAAAATCCTTTATCACGTTATTTATTAATTCAATATTACTCATGATGCACCCAACATATCCTACTTCACCACGATCATCTGTCATAACAGTTTTCATCAATATATCTAAGTGCATGACTCATAATACTCATTAATAATAATATTAACATATAGGTACCAATACACATGTCCTCAAATAGTAATATCCAATGACATATATAAATTTAGATTTCCTACTGGTGAGTCTCGTTCTCATAATATCGAACAAGTTATTACCAAGGCGATACACCATGAGAAGGTGCATCAAATTCCTATGAGTATCCACCCCTGATAGACTATGTCATTTGTGTCCCTAAAATGATATCCTACATCTATAGAACATATTTTCAATAATAGTGTCTTAGCACTTCTGGGTTCTCATCATAGTGGGGAACTACTATGACCTTTTAGTGCCAAAGCTACTCTTAGAACATTATCAAATACAATGTCATGCAGAAGAACAATCATGATGTGATAAGTAGTTTATTAATATTCAAAACATGAATACAATTTATCATAAAGTACATATAATTTGGTTATAGGGCACTTACTCCAACAAGGATTACCCAGGACAACCTATAATAATGACACTGCATGGGTTGTTATGGATCGACTGACGATGGTAGACCACTTCTTACCTATTGGGGAAACCTTTATAGTTGATGATCCAGGATTTATTTACATATTCTAGGTGGTTGGGTTTCATGGTAATCTGAGGTGTATTTTTTCATAAAGATATCACCATTTCACATCGTGTTTCTGGAAGGGTTTTTCGAAGAATCTGGGATCATGGGTTCTTTTAAGAACAATATATAATCCACATATTGATGGTCAATCTGAGATAACAATTCATGTTCTTGAGGATAAAATATGAGCCTATGTTTTGGATTTTGGTGGTTCATGGGTTTAACATATGGTACTCATGGAATTTTTATATAATAATAGCTCCTAGTCATCAATCCAAATAGAGCCTTTTGAGGCTTTGTATGGAAGTTCATGACATTCACCTCTTTGTTGGTTGTAGGTAGTTGGGTCAGCACTTTTTGGGCCTACTCTCATGCTGGAGACATCTGAGCAGGTTCAACTGATCAGACATAAGTTGGTTACCATAGATACTAGGCCGAAATCATATGCTGAACTTCGAATATGTCCTATGGAATTAGATGTTTGTCATCATGTTTTCCTTTAGTTGTCTCCTATGTTGGGGAAATTCCATATCAAGAAATAGGGAATGTTGGCTCCCATATTTTTCAAGTCATTTGAGATAGCGGAAAGGGGCAGTCCAGTGGCGTATGTTTTATCCCTTCCATAGTGCAATAATTATATGCATTATGTGTTGGAAAATTCATAGTTATGGAGATATAATCCATACTCTTAACATGTGATAGACGTAAAAGACATTTAGCTTTGTGAGGATTCATCCTTTTAGGAGAAAAATATGCGATTTGTGGATTTTAGTAAGAAATATCTTCGGGGTAGGACGATACAGTTGGTTCGATTGTAGTGGAAGCATGTGATAATTCAATAGGAGATCAGGGACAGGGGGTCTGATGTGAAAATAGAGTGGCTATATTTGTTTGGTGAGGCCTCAAAGTGATGCTTAGAGTAGCTCAAGAGTGAGCTGTTATAAGGTGGGGAGGTTGTAAGATCCCATCTTTTTTCAAGTACATCCCTCTTTGAGTTTTTTATTTGAGCATTGGTGGTTGAGTCTTGTTCAACAACGGAGATCCTTTGTTAGGTAAAATTACCTAAAGTTCAAGGATGTGTTCTTGTTTGAATAAAATTATTCAAAGTATAAATGAGTTGAGTGTTCCATGAGTTCTTGGTATGTTGAGAATCTTTGAAGGATGTTCGGGTTGTTTAAAGATAAAATGGGTTGAAAATCCATTTACAGAACATTTACATGGCATGTAAATGTATTACTTGTCATGTACTTGTTCTAGTTATTTAATAAAATAAATTTTAAGTGACGGGGTTTTCGATGTATCCCATTAAAAAGTTGTACATGATGTGTAGCCACATTACACATTATGTAATTCAATGACCTTTTATTTTAAACATGTTGTGTGGATGAATTTTATTCTAATTCACTACAAATATTATCCTCTTGACCTAGAAAAACCCTATATGTGATTTCGGAGTTCCAACTTCCATTTCGAATGTCTAGTTTGTGTGATAAATCCCATGTAAGGATTTTCGGTTATCTTCTTCCCTTATCTCCTTTCTTATTCTAACTGTTACAATGAAATTCTTTGACAGTGTGCATTTTTGTTTTTGATCTTTATTAGTTTTGATCTATGTTTCTCTTAGAGATCATCCACACTTTCTTCCTCATGGGTTTTTTCTATTTGAAGCATTGTTAGATCGTCAGTTAAAGGTAGGGGTCAAAATCTTAACCCTATGGTTTTATAATTACCACGTTTATGCAATATTGTGATTGCACCAACCACTACTAAAAATGGTTTTTATTAGCGCTAAAAATGGGCTTTAACAGTGCTACAAAAGCGTTGTAAAGCTCATCGCTGATAAAGGGAGGTCCCCTTTATCAATGCTAAAAAGGCAATGATAAAGTTAGTCTTTATCAGTGCTAAAAAGGAACTGATAAAGGGCCTCTTTATCAATGATAAAAAAGTGCTGATAAAGGTATCGTTTATCAGCGCTTCTTTAGCACTGATATAGGGTTCCTTTATCAGCATTTATTTAGTGCTGATAAAGTCACCCTTTATCAGCACTAAAAAACTCTGATAAATTCCCTACCTGGAGTAACATAAAATTATGCAGCAGCACACCCAAACAAGACCTTCAAAAAATAATCATATCAACAATTATACCCATACAAAATTAACACATAATTCATAAGGTAATTATAGAAAGAATACACATACAAAAAGTATACCCATACAACAATTATACTCATACACCATTAACTCATAATTGATAAGTTAATTAAATACATAAAGAATAAAATTCAGAATTCAGGGGTTTGGGGGATATTCAGGGGTTTGAGGTGGCTATCCAAGGGGGGTAGGGGTGTCCAGGGGGTGGGGGTGTCCAGGGGGATGGGGGTGTCCAGGGGGGCTGTCCATGGTGGTGTCCAAGGGGGTGGTGTGGTGTCCAGGGGGTTGGGAGGCTTTCTAGGGTGTGGGGGTGTCCAGGGGCGGGGGTGTCCAGGGGGTGGGGTGGTGTCTAGGGATGTGGGGAAGTACAAGAGGTTGGGGTTGTCCAAGGGGGGTGGGGTGGTGTCTAGGGGGTGGGGTGGCTGTCCATGGGGGTGGGGGTGTCCAGGGGGTGGGGTGTCCAGGGGGTGGGGTGGTGTCTAGGAGGGGTGGGGACGTCCCAGGGGTGGGGGTCATCTAGGGGGTTGGGGGAGTCTACGGGGTGGAGGATGGGTGTCCAGGGGGTGGGGGCTTTCCAGGGGGTGGGGGTGTCCCGAAGGTGGGGGTGTCCAGGGGTGGGGGTGTCCAGGGGGTGGGGCGGTGTCCTAAGGGGGTGGGGGTAGTGTCCAGGTGGTGGGGCGGTGTCCAGGGGGGTGGGGGAGGTCCAAGAGGATGGGGGTTGTCCAATGTGGGTGGGGTGGTGTCCAGGGGGTAGGGTTTCTATCCATGGGGGTGGGGGTGTCCAGGGGGTGGGGCATCCAGGTGGTGGGGTGGTGTCTAGGAGGGGTGGGGGCGTCCAAGGTGTGGGGGTTGTCCAGGGGGTTGGGGGTGTCCAAGGGGTGGGGGTCTGTCCAAGGTGGTGGGGGGGGGGATATCCAGGGGTGGAGTGGTGTACAGGGGGTTGGGGGGGCTTTACATGGGGTGGGGTGTCTAGGGGGTGGGGGTGTCCTGGGGGTGGGGGTGTCCAGGGGGTGGGGGTGTTCAGGGGGTGGGATGGTGTCTAGGAGGGTGGGGGTCGTCCAAGGGGTGGGGGCATCCAGGGGTGGGGGTGTCTATGGGGGTGGGGGGCTATCCTGGGTGGTGGGGGTTGTCTATGGGGGTGTCCAGGGGGGTGGGGGTGTCCAGGGGGTGGGGTGGTGTCTAGGGGGGTGGGATGGTGTCTCGGGGGTGAGGGTCTGTAATGGTTTTAATGGAATGAATTTCATGGATTTTAAGATCATTGATATTTTTAAAATGGTTTTGGAATAGTTTTTATTTCAATAGTATGTGTTTCTTTGAGAAAAAATGAATTCTTTTGGTTTGTATGGTAGAAAGTTGTATTTTCGTACGTCAGTTGTTGTTTTCGCTTAAAATTCTCTCCATTTTAAACAAAAGAGAGGCACTTTGAGTGATACTAACCACATTGTGCCTCGTATTGAGGTGGGTTTGACTCTTAGACGTCAAAAATGACCCATGGATTGTTATCCTAAAGTTTCAACACAATCCTAATGTGTTTGGTCAGTTTTCCGTACGTTAGTTGTTGTTTTCACTTCAAATTTTGTCCATTTTAAACAAAAGAGAGACACTTTTAGTGATACCGGCCACACTATGCCTCATATTGAGGTGAGGTTGACTTTTACACGTCACACATGACCCATGGATAATTATTCTAATGTATCAACACAATAGGAATGTGTTTGGTTGGTTTTCTGTATGTCAGTTGTTGTTTTCACTTAAAATTTTGTCCATTTTAGACAAAAGAGAGGCACTTTGAGTGATATCAGCCACACCGTGACTCGGATTGATGTGGGGTTGACTCATACGCATCAAAAATGACCCATGGATCATTCTCCTAAAGTATCAACACATTCTGAATGCATTTGTTTTGTTTTTTGTACATCAGTTGTTGTTTTCACTTAAAATTTTGTCCATTTTAAACAAAAGAGAGACACTTTGAATGATACCGGCCACACCATGCCTTGGATTGAGGTGGGGTTGACTCGTACATGTCAAAAATGACCCATGTATCTTTCTCCTAAGTTATCAATACAATCCTAAAGCATTTTGTTGGTTTTCCGTATGTCAGTTGTTGTTTTCACTTAAAATTCTGTCCATTTTAAACAAAAGAGAGACACTTTGAGTGATACCGGATACACCATGCCTCGTATTGAGTTTGGGTTGACTCTTACACGTTACACATGACCCATGTATCTTTATAATAAAGTATCAACACAATACGAATGCGTTTGGTTGGTTTTCCATATGTCAGTTGTTGTTTTTACATAAAATTTTGTCCATTTTAAAAAAAAAGAGAGACACTTTGAGTGATATCGGCCACAACATGCCTCAGAGTGAGGTAGGTTTTACTATTACACATCAAAAATGACCCATGGATCATTATCATAAAGTATCAACACACTCTGAATGCGTTTAGTTGGTTTTTCGTATGTCAGTTGTTGTTTTCACTTAAAATTATGTCCATTTTAAACAAAAGAGAGACACTTTGAGTGATATCAGCCACACCATGCCTCAGATTGAGGAAGGGTTGACTCATACACATTACACATGATACATGTATTGTTCTCCTAAATTATCAACACAATCCAAATGCATTGGTCAATTTTCTGTATGTCAGTTGTTGTTTTCACTTAAAATTCTGTCCATTTTAAACAAAAGAGAGACACTTTGAGTGATACCGGCCACATCGTGCCTCTAATTAAGGTGGGGTTGACTCATAAACATCACAAATGACCCATTTATTATTCTATTAAAGTATCAACACAATCCTAATGCGTTTGGTTGGTTTTCCATATGTTAGTTGTTGTTTACACTAAAAAATATGTCCATTTTAAACAAAAGAGAGACACTTTGAGTGATACCGGACACATTGTGCCTCATATTGAGTCGACGTTGACTCTTACACATCAAAAATTATCCATGGATATTTATTTTAATGTATCAACACAATCTTAATGCGTTTTTCAGTTTTTCGTACGTCAGTTGTTTTTTTAACTTAAAATTCTATCCATTTTAAACAAAAGAGAGACACTTTGATTGATATCGGCCACATCATGCACCGGATTGGGACGGGGTTGACTCATACACATCAAAAAAGACACATGGATCGTTCTCCTAAATTATCAACACAATCCGAATTCGTTTGGTCCGATATGAAGGTATTTTGTATATTTTACTGTTTTTCTATCTTAATCCCAAAGAAAAGTGGTTCATCATTCATGCATGTTGCTGGTGCATTTCATCTGTTAAAATAGAAAAATGACTCATTGGAGAAATGTTTTTTTATTTATAATAATTACAATTTTCCTATGAACATTTACATACAATAATTTTTCTTCTTTTGATCTCCTTAACCCCTCTCAAAAATGGACGCCAATTGTACACGTCCCTAAGTCAGATCTTCCTGCTATTTGTGTACAATATTCCATCATGTATGCGGCCCACTTGTTTCTAAACAAATATATATCTTCATGTGAATATGAGGATTTTTGATATTCATATTAGTACTGTGAAATATATAAATAAATAATTAATAATGAATTTAAATGAAATAGTAGTTGTTTTTGAAAATACCTCTTTAGGGATGCTAGTTTGTTGATGGAAAACGATCTCTCTCATAAATTTACAAACATAATAACTGAAATCGTTATCGTTTATTTGTTTTGGACACTACAAAAACTTTGATCATTAGGAGAATAAGTAACTTGTTTTGATATGTGTTTGGATGGTGAAATTTTATTATATATACACTGATACCGGTCCAGACATAGTATTTTCTCGCCTCCTTATGTTTAGCCCCTATCTTCATTCCTTGTTTTAGATGATATTGATACACCACCCTATCATAATAGAATCCTCAATAAAAGGTAATATAAATTACATAACTTGATGTTTAGACCTAAACGTAGGATGTAGTGTCTTACATATTCACAATCTCCAACATGTGTGGTCAGTTTTTTGGATATCCTTTCATTGAATCTAGAAAATAAATCTTTGTAGTATCCAAGTTCACCACTATTAGCATCCAATGTTTCCTAAAAACAAAAAACGGAATAAGTAATAAAAGAAGTGAAAATATAATTAATATGCATTAATCATAGATTTTTACCCCTGCATGGTTGGTATTAGGAATATTCTGTCATCCGTAATCTTTCTTTCAAATGTTTTAAGAAAGCCTTTCACTATTTCATCATTTTTTGATGCCACCAATCTCGTTAGTTGTGTTGATGTGATATGAGGACTAAGGAGTCCGAATTTTTGCTCATGGGAAAATACCTTCAACTGTTTTTCATATATACGCCTACCAATAATATAAAATTCATTTAGTCATAATTATCACAATATATCAGCTTTTAGAAAATCAATTCATTAAAACATACCTCATATATAAATTTACAACTGTGACGCCTAACCAACTGTATTCAAGGATCTCATTTACATTTTCAGCAGCAACAAAATCTTGAATTTCTTCTATGTATATATTCTTTTCAAAAACAACTATATGACTGCTACCATTTTTTAGCTTCGTATCCACATGAGTCTTCAATGCTAGTAAATGTGGATAGAGAATAGGTGGTGTTATTGTGCTTTCAGTATCTCTTTGGTATCGGTTGTTCGATCCTTTAGATGCTTTTAACCCCACATTTCTTGTCAACCCCTTCCCTTTCTCTTTCTATAATAACATTTATTCTTTCAAAAAAAATTCATTAATTGTTAAAGGTTGATCTTGAAAAAAATATAAATAAATACCTCTTTGTCCACATGTACTTTTACAAGTTGTGATGACCATGAAATGAATGTCCCAATAGCCTTTTTTACCATATGAATATCATCTTCATTAATTGTAATAGGTATCTCTACATTTGGCTCATGAGCTACAATAATCGTCACTTTCAGATGATATTTTGGAAGTGGTCTATTGTGCATCTTATCCTCTAGGATGTTGAACACCGTAGCCCTTGCTACAAGGTGACAGTTGGGTGTTGGCAGATATAAATCACATTCATTATCACCCTGTAGATGATTAGTATAGGAAAAGTATTTGTGTTTGTCTAATTCACATTTCATGGGAAGAATAATTATAATATTGATTACCATAACTAAGACAGATCTTTGATGGGAATGGCTCGACTCAACGTTGGTTGGGGGTGGGGCAGGATCTTCACACACTAGTTGTTCTTGAGTTGTGTCTTCTCCTTGCTTCCCACCCATAAAAGTTGCTAGAAACTCTCCCTGCCATTGAAATTGTTATTCAAGAGTTTATAGTCTTTCTTAGATTCGTTTCATTTCTTCATCTCTATCATCAGTTTGTTTTTTTCTCAAAATATACTTAGGGTGTCACCCCAAACCTCGTACCACTGACACGACCGTATTGTTCTGGCCGCTTCAAAGCCATCAATAATAGGTCTGTATCTACTAAAGGAGTAGATGATTCCTATGATTGTCATATATAGGAAAATAAGTAATTATTATTATGTCATAGAAATTTAAAACAAAACTTTTTATCATTTCATACATACTCATATTTCCCACACTTTTTGTGTGTTTTCATCTACTAGTTTCCCTTCCTTATTCACACGTGCCTCCTTCCATAGTACATGACATGGGATGGAAGTGCCTTTGGCTTTAGACTCATCAATCTACATATAAATATAGAAAGATAATTATGATGTTGTTTCTTGGCCCCTAACAATATTACTGTAAATTTAAAATACATACCATTTTATTTTCTAGTGAATTGTACCTCATCCTTGCTTTATTATAGGGGTATGTTGGTTTTGATGCATGTTCCTTATTTACAGTACTGAGTTGTTGTTTTATAAATGAAATATTGACAATCAAAGTGATGAATACATGTATCCTCAAACAATGTATTATCAGCCACAATGTACCTAAAACTTCTCATCCCCACGGTGGCCAATAAATGTATCCCATGCTTCTTGGGATATCAGGTGAGCGTAAAAAAGGGGTGGGTGCGGGTTTATTTTACCATTGGAATATTTCTGGTGAAATTTTTTTAGAATAGTGTGAAAACCTCGATGAATCCTTCCTGCAAGCCTTAGTACATAATTCTTGTGTGAATAATCTATTATAAATGTACTCTACAATATATTGATAAGAGTAAGACATTGTTTCATTATTTTATTTTCTAGTAAAATTAAAAAATAATATCATAATGTTACCTAAATTTCTTTCTAGATCACAACCTTCAGCCCAGACACAACATGGTGCCATGAATCAATGTCAATCGGCACGTGTTTCCGAGTAACAATTCCAATGTAACTACTAAACATAGCCTTGTTGGGATTCACATATTGGCCTTGTACATTCTATCCTACATCAAATTTGATGCCTTTGCTTTTCGCCTTAAGAACTTTGGCTAACACCATAAAACTACGACGCACCTGTGTTTTCTATAATGTCAGTCATTCATCCCCGGACATTTCATCGATATCAACATCATCAATTTTTTCATTTGAAATGGTAGAAATTCCATGTGCTGATGGTTTTTGAACCTCAACACTAGGAGCAACAACAGGTTCAGAAACTTGTTGTTGTTCTGCACCGTGAAGCAGCAGCTGCTGCTGCTGCTGGTTGAGAGACTTGTTCAGCCTCGAGGTTAGGAGCACCAGAACATATAGAAGTCATTATCTGCCAAAGTGGTTGAACAGTAAATTTAGATTACTTAACCTAGGTTTATCTAAAATTACTATGGAATATCATAGGTTTTGTTACCCAAATTAACATAAGAAATAGAAAATTAAGGTTAGTGAACATAAATTCTATCATGAACATCTAAAGGATATGCAATAAATCTCCCTCACCTTCCTTAAACTCGTACCTAGAACTACACTCGAAGCCTCTATGAGATCCTATTGCTTGGAACACACCATTTTCATTTCACACTAGTTCACTAAAAATAGGGATTTCTATGACACCTTACCATATAAAAAGGGCCTCAAACACACAATTAAAAGGACCCCATCTGCAACACCTATATAATAACCACTTTAGGAGTCACTGACTTGCCCTCATGTTTCTGGATAGCCTCTCAAGAACACATCTCGATGGGGGAATTTTTCATCTTCCTTGCAAGTCCAAATTCAAACCAAACATCACTAACATGGGGCTCTACCAATACCTACCATATACCTAGAAAATAATTGAAAAAAATTAGAAAAAATAGTTTTGTGTACCTATTTCTAGTAGTACTACAAGAAAATTATAACGAACAAAGATCGTACCTCCAAACACTCATGGAGCCTCCTGGTAAAAAGACTCCAGTGACTACAACAATCCAAGATTCTAACCACTAACTTCCTAATGTAGGAGTGGTCTACCTAGGGGTAGTATTAGTAGAATCAAACCAAAGTTCCATCCACCTCATGTTGCTCCCCGATCTCCTCCATCACTTTAGTGCTGTACAGACCTCCTTTCTCCAGTTCCTTCCACTTCATAGGATATTTGTTGACTACCTCTCTGACGTTAGCATTAATGTTAAGAAAATGCAATGTGATATGTCTATACCCATCACAATCATATTAAATTCATTGGATTAATGGGATATCCTTGAGGTACCTATGAATGACAGTTCCACCTGAGATGTGACTTACATCACACACCTACTGTGGGTGGGTGCTGCTAACCCTACATCCCCGAAGATCACTACCTTAAAAGATTATGATATGAACTAAAACCATATGAATAATTGTAGAACACTAATATAGCCATCAAAATCATAGTATTACATGTTTAATTCCCCCATACCACTAGAGGTTGTTCTATGAATTGAACAACATAAATTAATGGATTTAATAAAAAGATATAAAATACAATCCAACCAAAAATGGAAAATAATGTATGGCCTACATAGAAGGAGGGGACAGATGTTAATTCGCCATTTTTATACACCTCAGTCTGTGTATCCCAAACTAATCTCTACCTTATCCTAGTCCACCAAGGACTCTATGAAATTTTCCATCGTCTGTATAAGACATGACATGTATGGGAATATCCCTTGTAAGGATGAGTATTACAATACACAATAGGACACCCCAAAAACATCTTATATAATCATCAAGAGTATTCATGTCACTAAACACAGGTATTCCAAACAAGATATGAGACATAATGATAACCAAGGATATCCCAAAAATACTCTTAAAATAATCTGAGTCAAAAAATGTCTCAACCACTTCTAGTTGTAGATCCACCTAGGGTTTCAAGGTAACACTACTCCAAGAGGAAATGCTACCCAAGCTATAATTCCAATGACGACACTCGTCATAGTGGTCACACTCATCCGATCTAGCCAAGAATAATCAAATAGGAAAATGAGAGTCTTCAATCGAGATATACACTCCATTAGACTAATACCCCCATCATAAATATCATCTCATGATATAAATATAGGGGGTCAATGCCCAAGGCTTGATTGGGGATACTAGAGTCTACTACAATGATCCTCCAAGATAGGGGATATACACTTGTGTAAGTGTTGTTAATGACAATTCAACAAACCCAATATAGGGAAAACACATTGGAAATAAGGTTTTCTTCAGGCCTCTCAGAGGGATACAAGCTCCAGGTCACTATGTGACCTGTGGTCCATTGCTCAGGATCATATTCAAAAATAACACCCATAAAAGTGAACTGAGACCACTCACTATAGAATAAATATATTTAAAACTGAGAGGGTTCATCCGAGATACACACTCCACCGGACTAATACTCCATCTGAAATATCAGATCTCTATAAAAAGAGAGGGGGTTAATTCCTAAGGCTTTTGGGGGGACAATATACCCTACTTGAAACATCCTCCAATATAAGAGATCAATGCCCATGTAAGTGTTGGTGATTCCAATTCTCAAAAACTAATATAGGGAAAACATGAATGAAATGAGGATCACTCTGGGTCCCTTGAATTGATACATGTTCTAAGTCGCTGAGGGGTATGAGTTCCAATGAACGGGACTTAATTCCATAATAACCCTCATATAAGTGGACTAAGACTACTCAATCATGAATAATGGAACTCACCAACACTAACCCGATCATTAAAAAGATATAGAGGGGCCAACATCCTTGGACGAGGTCATGAAGCTGCATCAAGCCCTCATAGGAATGGACCAAGGAAACACAATCCACCAATACTAGTCCATGGAAGCTCAAAAATCTCACAAAAAACTGAAATAAAAGGAAATAGAGATCAAAACTATCCTAAAAGGAGGACATGATGTGTCCGTAGGGGTATACGGTGTGTCTAAAAAAGACTTGTACTTCCCATGTCTTGTTTTCACATGGAGTGATCTGTGATTCCTACTATGGAATGTGCAATGACCATTCAATAATTATGAATTGAATCATTGGCCAAATGAGAATTAAAATAATGAACACATGTAGATCAGGGGGAGAAATTAACAAAAATAAACCTAAAAGGAGAATTGGGAGACTTACCTAGAGTAGATCGCACCCACGATGGAGTGAGATAAGAAGCGTCGAGCGGTCAGGGAGCCTTATACACTACGTTAGGAGGGGAAGGTGTGACTGCCAGAGGGGTAGGTGCACGGGAGGAGCTGCCAACCATTGAGAAATGTAGGAGTAGGGTTCGTGGTGAGTAGGGTCCAGCAGGGAGGAGGAGAAATAGGGTTCGTGAGGAGGAGGATCTATGGAAGGGGTTTGAGTGGGAGGATAAGGAGTAGATCTAGCAGTGGAGTAGGGATTGTGGAGGAGGTCCAGCAAAAAGTAGATTTTGGGGGAGGGGAGTTGTTGTAGGGGTACAGTACCATGAGAGATTGAGGTCGCGATAAACAGAGGATATTGTACACCCGATTTTATAAAATATGGTACTATGGTTTTATCAGAGCTAAAAAAGTTTTGATAAAGGATTCATTTATCAGCGCTACAAAAGTGTTGATAAAGGGCTTCTTTATCAACGCTTTTTTAGCACGGATAAAGCGTACCCTTTATCAGCACTAAAATTTTATCACTTATAAAGGGTTCCTTTATCAGCACCTTTTTAGTGCTGATAAAGGGATTCTTTATCAGTTCTAGAAGAGCACTGATAAATGGATCCTTTATTAATGCTTTTAATTAGCGCTAATAAATGTTTACCTTTATAAGCGCTTTTTTCTTAGCATTGATAAAAGGTGGAACTTCCCTTTCCTGTTTTTGTAGTAGTGAACATAACACGTACCCAAACCAATTAAGTAATGAATGAGATTATTCATTGAAGTCCTTTGGTTTCAATTGGTTCTAACCTAAATTATGGTTACCCATGGGGTGAGAGAACCATTAATATGATTGAATTAAAAAATGGCTTAAAGTGTGTTTAGAATGACATGTGACCTTAGGAGATTTCTTGATATAAAATCTCTATGTTGTGACTTATTTCTTTTTATATAACTATTAATAAATTGTGATTTAAATTTAAAGTGGTATATGAAAGATAAATAGTAATTCACATAATTAACCATTTATATTTTTGATGTGATATTGTGATATCCATGTCATATGACAGGACTTGTGTTCCATGATAAAATGCTTATATATCATGCTCAGCCCTATAACATACACACTTATATGTTGTAATGCTGATATTGAGTGGGCTTGGTTGAGTCCCATGTTTTAATGCTCATAGAGAGTGTGTTATTCTCAGTCTCATGTTGTAATGCTTATAGGGCTTTGACCTGGTTTTTATAATGCTTATAGGCCTTTGACCCAGATTATTGTGACTATGCGATGGTTATATGGTTGTGGTTAGAATGGTCTTAAAAAATGCTCAGTGATATTATATCATGGCACTGAAGCGGGTTATTTTTCCATGGTTATATGGTTGTGGTTGGCATGGTCATAAGATAATCTTACATATATTCTGACACAGCACTGAAGAAGGTTATTTAACCATGGTTATATGGTTTTGGTTGGTATGGTCATAATACATGATTATATATATTCTAGTATGGAGCTAAAGTAGATGGTTGTTTTATTTTATTAATTGTTGAATTAATTAATACACTTTTTATCACTTTATTGTATATACTTGTTATCTGATAGGTTTGTTTAGACATTGTGTTGTCAACCTACTGAGTTATACTCACACCCTATTCGGGCCACCATTTGGTACCCGGGAAGATTATGTGGATGTAGATTTAGAAAAGGGAAAATGAATTTGTTGTTGATTTTTTTCTAGTTGGATGGGCTCGAGTTTGGTGGTGTAAATAACGTGGGTTTCAAGACTGGGGATTTTTGAGTCTTCATTTGATTCTAATAGTATTTTACTTGTATTATTTTATGAATGAAATTTAGTAACATTCCAACATGTCATTACATTATTCTTTTATTATTTATTAGATTGTTCAGTTATATTTTATTGTTGTCTTTTGTTATGTAAATACATTGATTTCTTTCATTTATATGTTTTATTTTCTACTTCTATGACACTTCATACTAGGGGGTATAATCTTCCCACTATACATTCCACACCCCCACTGGTAGTAGATAGCCTCTAGCATATAGGGAGGAACGTTTAAGGTCTCATAATCAACCATTTTTTCCCATGAGGAAGTGTCAGATCGGGGGATGTTACAGTTCCTGGTATGATCCAAAGTGTTTGTTATCTTTTTAAAATTCACAGTTATGTTTAAAATGAGTGTTACTCACTAAAAACTGAGAAAACATGCTCAGATTGTTGTGATAATATATAAAAATGATTCCTAATTAATTGGTGACATGTAGCAATCAATGTCACATCAAACCGACACATGATGTGACTGGTATAACTCAAAGTGTGTGTTTTTATTTTAACTACACATTTTAGTACAAAAAATTAACAAGATCAAAACTAAGAAAATGAATTTATATTTTGATGATACTTTAGAGGAATGATTCATAAGTCATTTTTGATGTGTAGGAATCATCCTCACCTTAATATGATGCAAGGTGTGATCAGTATTACTCAAATTGTGTGGTTTTAGTTTAAAATTAAAATTTTATTAATGTATTATTTCATATTTATGTTTAATTTATTTCTATATAGTATTGACATAAGAATTTTTTTTATTATATAGATGGATTATTTTTCTTGAGTTTGGGTCATTTTTTTGGAAACTGATACCATGATCAGGGTTTTATGAGAGGGAGTCGGGTGCCAAAGACAATGAAACCATTAATATTTTTAAATTTTTGTGATAAATTGAACTTACTAATGTATTTGGGTAAAACATTGTTTCAAAATGTCTACAATAGTGTAAATTTCTCACATTTGTGATGTAATGTTTATTTTAATTAAATTATGAATTTTCTATATCCTATATTTTCTCGTATTTGCCTATATTTTTTTCTGCAATGTGTTGTATTTTTAATAGTACACTACAGTTGTATACCCTTTACCAATGTAAAATTAATGCTAATAAAAGGGATCCCCTTTTAATTTTGATTAGATCAGCAACTCTTTTTAGAACTTATATTGGATTTTTTTAGTATTGTTAAAAGGATTCTTGTAGTAGTGTATAATTCTTTTTAATTTTCTTTTATTCTAACATTTATCATCATTATATTCCAGTTGATGACATGAAGTTGTCAGTTATGTGTATAATTAATTTAGATATGGTAGAGGTTGTATGAAGTGGATGTGGTTATATGGGGGTATTGATTATGAGTTTATGATGGGCGTTGAACATATTTTATCTATATATATGATTAGTGAGCTTATGGTTTATTCATGGTTGTGTATATATGATTGTGGATGTATGACTGTGTTTATTGTGTATTTAGGATTGATTTTATCATATGAATGAGTTCATTGTATGAATATTAGTTTTTTAAAAATAGTATTTGAGAACAATTATATAACACGTTTAGTAGTAGTTTCTGAAAATCGTCACTAAACCACATCAAAGCTGTTTTTTTACAGCGGTTCAGTTAAATTCGGTTATTTTTACACCATGAAAAATAAATTACCGCTAACTAAATTAGTAACTGTTATTTTTATCTCCCTCAATTTATTTTTTTAAGAAATAATTTTCACTAGATGAATAAAAAATCATTGCTAAAAACACAGAAATGGAACATATAAAAAGTATTACTAAACTATAAAAACTACTGATAAATTATTTCTAACCATGAAATATTCAGGGGTTTGAATAACCCCCACTAATCAAAATAGTTCTATTTTAAATGGATACTATTAGTAAAAAAACTGATTCTAAGACCATATTTTTTTTGTTCTTAGAGATTACCAAGTGTTGACTTTATGAGATGAAGTCTCATTCGTATACGAGTACTCGCATCCAATAGGAAACATACCATCTGTCTCGTCATAAAGTGTTACCTGACTATAGAATAATATTTAAAAATATCATCATTGCATTTCAAGGTTTTCATCTTAGCAGAGAAATGATATGGTATTTTCAATGTGATAGATACTTTAAGATATTATTACATTAAAGACACATAGAATAATGAATTTCCAGTAATAATATATTTTATTTATTTTCACCTCTTCAAATATAAATTAAATCTAAATTACAAACATTTGGTTCAAGAACAACAACTCCAGTAAACCTTTGTCTCCACTATGTTACATTCCAAGATTAAAAAACAATTATTGTGAGACTTCATGACAAGTTATACACTAGATTTCAACTGATGTGTTTCCATAATATGACCTTCAATGATTGGTTTATCCCAAATGAAAACTAAGAGACGACCCAAAACCGGTGGTCTCTCTATTGAAATGTGACCACGGGGTGGTGCTCTGACATCTAGTACCACAAACCACATCTGATCAAGCCTCTGTCAGAAGGTGATGGAGGGTGGATATGGCAATAGCGGTGTGAGGAGGAATCTGTTTCGACCACATAGTGGCATGAATAGAAGTATATAAAGTGAGGAGGTGCACATTTTAGGTAGTTTTTACTTTAAATTCGTGCACAGTCCTCTAAAATTTTAAATTTATAAACCATTAAAATCTTATTAATTGTAAAAAATTATATATTTATGAAAATTATTTATTAAATCTAATTTTATTAGAAAAAAAAATTTATACACTTCGTAGAATGAAGATATGTCCACGTGTCGCTTTAAATTTCACCATTTCCCCAATCCCTCGTCGGTGGGTGACATCAAGAAGGCGGCCTTAAATTTATTTTTTAAAAATATTTATAAATGATCAAAAGTTTTTTTTAGTAATGTTTTTAAATGAATTTAAACTTTTATCTTTTCTTAACAGGTTTTCTTTATATATTTTTTTGAAAAAAGAATTATGGAAATAAAACTAGGTTAAATCTATTTAAGAAAAGATAAGTCCAAAAGTCATTAATATGCGTAATGACTATATCCTGGATTGATTCCATGTCAAATACATCACCACAAAAAACATATTTTGTATTTTATTATGAAAAATGGGTTGTGGACGAAAACTCATTTCACCTAACGAAAGATAAAAATGCATTTTGAATTATAACACATTTCAACTCACCCACTATAAAATCCACCCACACTCTATTCATTTGAATTTTTCCAATCACTCTCTATGTTTAACCCAGTTTTCCTCCCTTATGTGTGACTCTTTTAGTGGTCTTAAAAAATTAGAAGATTTGTTAACCATCATTTAAATGTATTTTTTTTCTAATGTATTTAAATGTTATTTATTTATTTAGGTGGTTTGTTTTTAGTTGCAATTATTTTATTTACTTAGTAGTTTGGTTAATTGGATATAATTTGTAAAAAACAGTTAATATTAGTATCTAAATTATTATTATTTAATTATGAATATTTAGTAATTAATTTATAATTAGTCTTAGTAATATATTTATTTTTATGAAATGATTATTATTTCGTATAACTTAATCATTTTTAAATATTAGTTAAATAATCATTAACTAATCAATAATGAATGACGTAATCATTATGAACTTAAAATTAACTAACAAATAAGTAATAAGTAATTACCTAGTAATTAGTAAATAATATTAATTAGATAATTAATATTTATTAGGGAAATAATGATTAACTATTAAATAACCAATAATTAACTATTAAATAACTAATAATTAACAAATTATTAATTAATGATTAACTAATGATTAACATAAGATTAAATATTGATTAAATAATGAATAACTAAGGCCAAAATAATGATTTATTATTGATTTACTAATAATGAACTAATGATTAAGTAATGATAAACTAGTAATTAACTAATAAATAGCTAATAATTATCTATTAATTAAGTATAAATTAACTAGTTAATACATATTAAATATCAAATGATTAAATAAATTTTAACCAAGGCTAAAGTAATGATTAAGTATTGATTAACTAATGATTAACATAGGAGTAAATAATGATTAGATAATGAATAACATATGATTAAATTAGGATTAACTTAGATTTAAATAATTATTAACTAATTATTAACTAATGATTAACAAATTATTAACTAATAATTAATTAATGATTAACTAAAAATTAACTATGAACATACAACTTAATAAATATTAATTAAATATGATTAAAAAAATGATGAACTAATTATTAATGAGTGATTAATGAATGATTAAATAATGATTAACTTAGGATTAAATAATGCTTAACTAATGATTAATTAATGATTAACTAATGATTAACTAAGGATTAAGTATTGATTTACCAATAATCACTTAATGATTAACTATTAATCAACTATTAATTAACTATAAACTAGCTACTTAATAACTATTAATTAATTAATTATTAATAAATTATAAAATAATGATTAAAGAGAGATTAAAAGATAATTAATGAATGACCACTACAATAAATCGTAGTATTAGCAACTATCAAAAGTGGTGGAAAAGGTCTTTAGTGGCAACCATCTAATCGCTTTTGGTGATCGTGATTGGCCCATCACTATAGGTAGTCCCCAAATGAATGCATTTTCCATCATTGGGAAGACCATTAGAAATCGACAAAAGTAGTCACAATATATAAATATATAGCAAACACTATAGGAAATCACAAATTCTCTCTGAAATTAAAATCATTAGCGATCACCTATGGCGGTCACCAACGTGGTGATTTTTTTAATGTTTACAATTTTCCATCATGTAAATAACAATAAAATGTAATTTGAAAATGGATGGATAAAAGTTTGATAAGTATGAATGACATATACAACAAAAAATGTGATTTTAAATGAATAAGACATTGTAGGTGTTGTTTATAGGATCAATGAAAATTCAAATGTACTTGGAAAGAAAATGTACCTCAAAACTCCTACTACCACGAGGGTAAGGCTGGCCAACTCAAGAGTGATCGGCAGCACCCTCTTATGCATGAGTTTATCCTGTGCTGCCTGGGATTCCTTTTTCGCCGACTAAGGAAAACCGCATCCCAACATTGTAGATAAACCACAACCTTTTTGCCTAATACAGTCAATCTGAGTATGAATTGTTGATGTCCAGTCATACCCAAACTAATTTTGTAAGGCCTCAATGCTGACACCAAGAGGTTCCAACTGAAATTCTCACCTTAAGGGTCAGATTTGTTCTATATACCCTCTTTTGGTTGTTTTTCCTTTGTTGTGGATTTCGGGGATGTAAATCCCTAAGGTGGGGAGAATGTAATGTCCTGAAAATTCCGTATAATTTTTTTTTAAATTATATGGAATTATTTTGAGACTGAAAAATCTGTCGGCACACGATTCCAAGGCCCGGAGTGCCCGGAATGATCTGTCAATGTTTGGTTAAGTTTTAATTAGCGTGCGTAAGCATTTTTCCTGAAAAAGTGGAATAACTCTTAAACGGTAACTTAGATCAGAAATCCTAGGGCACCGTTGCATTCAGGATGGCAGGTTTATCTTAGGCGTGACTTAAGTTTAGTCGGCACGGGCCTCCTGTGAGAAAACCCAAAAATAGAATAATCGTGAATAAAATAATTAAATAAATTATTTTATTTTTCAAATGCTTATAACTGAAAAACGGTAGCTCGGATTGAAAATCCGAGACCACCTATGAACTCGTGAGGGTATGATTTATTTAAGAAGATTCTAACTTTGGTCGGCACGGGCCACCAGGGAAAGATAGTTTTTGGCTGTAAATAAAATAATTAAGTGACAATTATTTTATTGTAAAATACATAACTTTTAAACGGTAACTCGGATCGGAAATCCGAGAGAACCATTGGGTTCGTTGGGTCATTTTTTCACTTGGGAAGAGCCTAACCTTGACTAGCGTGGGTCAAGGGTGATTGTTAATAATTTTCCAAAAACAATTTTGAGTACGTTCAGTAAATGTGTGAGCAATATTTTGTAACTTTTGAACCAGTACATGGAATTGAAATCTGAGGACACTGCTGAACTCACAACGCCAATATTCTCTTAAGGATACCTTCACCTTGACTGCAGTAGGTCGAGAGTGGAAGATAGTTTTTCATATTTTCATGGGACAGTTAAAAAAATAATAAAATCAATCAATCAACTTTTATTTTATTTATTTAAAACCACCCATTTGAATTCTGGTGGAGGGTACCACCCGAACATGAACTCATCTCTTAATGTGAGATAACTCTTGAAATTCCCCCAATTAATGAATCCAACATTAATTGATTAATTAATTAAGTAAGCTTAAAGAAGAGGGGTTCCTCACCTCTCGTGGGGGGTTGGGGGAAAGTTGTTGGCAAATCAATTTGGTGGAGAACTCTCGAAGGAAGATCTTTCTCCAAAGAATAATATCCTCCAATGAAGAATGGCCTCCGAACGAGGAATGAGGAACCAATGTTGGAGAAGCACCGACGCATCAACTTCCTCCTCATGCTACCTCCGAACGATTGAGGTAGGGGTGTATTTTGAAGTATGATAAATATCTATTTGTTGATTCCCTATATTCTTGATTATTAATGATGATGGCCAAAAAAAACACAGCCATCGATCCGCACATATATCATGATCTTTTTATTTCGTTCTTCACACGTTCTTTGTGCGTTCTTCAACGCCTAATATTTATTGTCACTGGAAACATTGAGTTTTACTGAGCGTGATACATGGACGTGAATCCCTCGACACAAGGATCGTAAATATGCTATCATTTAATTTTCCAGGCTTCAAATGAAGCTACAATGGCTCGTAGAAGGAGGCGTCCAAATATTTATTGGCGCTGGAAATGCAATATTCTGTTGATCACGACATATGGATATAGAGCCCTCGACCCGAGGATCTTGAATATGCGATCATTTTATTTTTTAGGTTTATAATGAAGATGAAATGGGTCGGGGAAGGGGCAACGTGATGGTGCGATTCCAGGGAGTCTTCAGGGTGCAGCTCTTGAGCGGTGCGGCGTCCAGGCAGATAGCACAGTTTTTCCGATGCACATATAGGGTGGTGCGAGCAGCACATATAGGGTGGTGCGAGAAGGGTCGTGTTCATTGCAGTTAAAGTGTGATCGATGGCTAGGAGTTGTGAGTTTAAATTGTTGAGTGTGTTTAGCAGGGCTTAAAGCTGGAATGAAATTGTGAAAGATGTTAATTGAAGAGATAAAGTGTTGACAAAAGATAAGTTAAAGATTTAAAGTAATTAAAGATGAAATCCATTGAATAAGGGGATGCGCACCAAATTGGAGAGGTGTGGGTTTGTGCGTGGAATGTGAGAATTGATGTAAATGAATTGTAAATAATAATAATAATATAATAATGATATTATTATTTTTATTTGTAAAACTATATTTCATCTGTAACTTATCTGTGCAACCTTGGTTTCATGAACTGTCAGTGGCAGTGTGACCCTAACTTCGAGACCGAAATTATGAGTCCAATATCGGATGTCCTTTTTGAGTTTTTTGGATCGGGTACCCGAAATGCTCAAATAATATTAATATATTATTATAATTAAATCTTCGACTCTCCATAACTCCTACGTGTGACGTCTGATTTACTTATAGTCTGTGGCGATGTGATCCTGTCATTAAGATGGACGATTTAAGTCTAATTTTGAATATTAAAATTTGGTTCATGGATCGGGTTCACGAAACACCCAATAATATTATTATTCTTATTGTGGGATCTTGTATTCAACATATATCCCTCATACGGTGATGATGTACTAATGATGTACTAGGATCCTGTGTTGGTCTGACGATGTACTGGCGATGTACTAGGATCCTGTGTGGGTTTGATGATGTACTGACGATGTACTAGGATCCTCTGTGGGTCTGACAATATTTTGACGATGTACTAGGATCTTGTGTGGCTCTGATGATGTACTGATGTTGTACTAGGTTCCAGTGTGGGTCTAACGATGTACTAACATTGAACTAGGATCATGTGTGGGTCTGACGGTGTACTAGGATCCTGTGTGGGTCTGACGATGTACTATAAATCCTGTGTAGGACAACACCGAGCGATCTTGTGTGGGTTAGCACCTAGGGATTCTATGTGGGTTAGCACAGAGTGATCCTGTGTGCGTCATCACTGATCGATCCTATGTGGGTCAGTACCTAGAGATCCTATGTGGGTCAGCACCTAGAGATCCTATGTGGGTCAGCACCTAGCGATCCTATCTGGGTCAACACCGAACGATCCTGTGTGGGTCAGCAGTAGAGCCTCTTGATAGAATAAGATGATCTAACATTACGGCTAAACATTTGTACTTTTGTACTGAAGTTATACCTAGTGTGAGCTGAGTTCGTACATGAGTGGTACTTTCCTTCATGGTAATACCTTGGCGGTATTCTTCTTTGTGGTGTACCTGTGTGGTACTTACCTTTGTGGTATTCCTACCTTTGTGGAACAGTTGATCTTTGGGAGGAGACTCAATAATCACACTTATGCTGACAGTGTTATCTGACCCTTGAGGTGAGATTTTCGGTTGGAACCTCTTGGTGGCAGTGTCGAGTCCTTACGACGTTAGTTTGGGTATGAATGGACATCCACATTTCATACTCCGATTGACTGTATTAGGAAAAAAATCGTGGTTTATCTACAACATTTGGATGAGGTTTTCCTTAGTCAGGGAAAAAGGAAACCCAGGAAGCACATGATAAACTCTTGCATAGGAGGGTACGGCTGATCACTCATGAGTCGGATAGCCTCACCCTTGTGGCAGCAGAAGTTTTGAGTTTTCAGTTCCCAACATGAGTGTCTAGAGTTCCTCCTGGACTATGACTTTGAGATAGTCTATACTCCTAGGAAGGGGAACATGGTAGCAGACGCACTCAGTAAGAGGTATAGCCTGCAGCTGCTGAGTGAGGCGATAGTGCAGCTGGGCGCTTTGCAGATATCCTTCATGGATCGAGATGGAGCAGCTTTTCTTCAGTCTCTTACAGTCACTCCCCCGCTTCTTCAGCGATTCAGGGAGGTACAACGTGGGGACACCGACTTCGAGGCTCGACGTGCTCAGATATCCTCAGGGCAGGCACCTGGTGGATTTTTTGAAGGTGGGGAGCAAGTTGTCCTCTTCAGAGGACATACCATGGTACAAGTAGCGTTATAGAAGGAGGTTTTGATGGAAATCTATACGTCCCCTCTGGCAGTACATCCTGGTGTGGTAAAGATGTACCAGGACCTTCAGCGTCGGTACTAGTGGCCAGGGATGAGGAAAGTAGTGCAGATTTTGTATCATGATGCCTCTCTAGTTAGCAAGTGAAAACTGCTCAGAGACAGAAGAAGTCTTATGCCTACAGGAGGAGGGAGATCATGTCTTCCTATGGGTCTCACCTTGAAATGGTTTGCAGATATTTGGCCAAGGGGGAAAGTTATCACTGAGGAATATCGGTCCTTTTCTGATCCTTCAAAGGGTAGGTGAGGTGGCATACTGCTTATCTCTTCCACCGTAGTTAGAGAGGGTGTGTGAAATCTTCCACGTATCTCAACTAAGGGGATATGTGCACGACCCATCTCACATGATCGACCACGTCAAGATGGACTTAGACGATGGAGCGTCATTTACAAAGGTTCCAGTAGATATTGAGGATCGACAGGAGAGAGTCCTTCATGGGCGATCGTTACCTTTGGTGTGTGTACATTGGCAGTACAGAAATCTCCAGGAGAGCACATGGGAGTGGGAGACTCAGATTCATGCTCAGTACCCAATTTTGGTTGTTTTGCCTTTGTTGTGGATTTTGGGGATGTAGAGCCCTAAGTTGGGGAGAATTTCATGTCCCAAAAATTCCATATAATTTTTTTTAATTATATGGAATTATTTCGAGACAGTGAAATATGACGGCGCGCTATTCCGAGGTCCGGAGTGCCCAGAATGATCCGTCGAAATTTGGTTGAGTTTTAATTAGCGTGCGTAATCAGTTTTCCTGAAAAAGTAAAATAACTCTTAAATGGTAACTCGAATCAGAAATCTGAGGGCACCGTTGCATTCAGGATGGCGGGTTTACCCTAGGTGCGACTTAAGTTTAGTCAGCGCATGCCTCCTATGAGAAAACCCAAAAATGGCATAACCATAAATAAAATAATTAAATAAATTATTTTATTTTTCAAATGCTTATAACTCACAAACGGTAGCTCGAATTGAAAATATGAGACCACCACTAAACTTGTGAGGGAATGCTTTATTTAAGTAGATACTAACTTTGGCCAGTGTGGGACACTAGTGAAAGTTATTTTTTGGCCGTAAATAAAATAATTAAGTGACAATTATTTTATTGTAAAATCCTTAACTTTTAAATGGTAACTCAGATTGAAAATATGAGAGTACCGTTGGGTACGTTGGGGAATGTTTCAATTAGGCATAGCCTAAACTCGACCAGAGCAGGTCAAGGGTGACTATTATAATGTTTCTAAACTTTTTTTCAGGTACGTTATGTTAACACGCGAGCGGCGTTATATAACTTTTGAACTGGTTCTCATAATTGAAATATGAGGGCACCATTGAACTCACAATGCCAATATTCACTTAATCAGACCTTCACCTTGACCGTAGTGGGTCGAGGGTAGAAGTTAGTTTTTTGGATTTTCGTGGGAGAAGAAAAAAAATAAAAAAAATAACTTTTTATTTATTTTATTTGAAACCGCCATTTTTAATGCTTGGTGGTGGGGACCACCCAAACTCCCAATTAATGTGGGGGAAACCCTTGGTATTCCCCTAGTTAATGTGACAACCTCAATTTAATTAATGATCCAACTTAACTTGTTAAATTAATAATCTTAATTTAATAAGTTGGCACCTCTTTTTCTTGAGTTTGGGGAAAGCGTTGACAAAGGGGGAATTGGGGAGAGCTTTTGGAGGATCATCTTCTCCAATGAAGAACACTCTCCAACAAAGTGCATCCTCCAGAATCGGAGAATGAGGACGACGCTTGAGCCCGGATCGGAAACATCTTACGGGAGCAATGAATGCTGACGTCACCATCTCATCGACTTCTTCTTCTTCCTCACGCCACCTCCAACGGACAATCGAGGTAGGGGTTTTTAAGCATGTTGAATTTTATTCTATTGTTCTTAATGTCCTAAATTCATGATGACGATGGCCAAACGAACATGACCATCATCCCGCATATAAACCATGCTCTTCTTTCTTTTTATTCTTCACATGTTCTTTGTGCGTTTTTCAATGCCTAATATTTATTGGCGCTGGAAACATAGAGTTTTGCTGAGCGCGATATATGGACGTGAATCCCTCGATGCAAGGATTTCAAATATGCGATCATTTAATTTTTCAGGCTTGGAAAGAAGTTGCAATGGCTCGCGGAAGAAGGTGGCCAAATATTTATTGGCACTAGAAATGCAATATTTTGTTAAGCGCGACATATGGAAGTGGAGCCCTCGACCTGAGGATCGCGAATATGCGATCATTTTATTTTTAGGGTTTAGAACGAAGATGCAGTGGGATGCGGAAGGGGAAAAGTGGAGGTGCAATTCTGGCGGTGGGGTGAGTCGGTCAGCGACTGTCCGACTAGTAGAATGATGCAGTAGAGCGGGGTGGTCTGGTGCGGCTCGTACTGGCAGCACAGCAGCCAGGCGGACTGCGGGGTGCAATTTTACTGGTTCGAGTAGAGAGAGGTGAAAAACATGGAAGGGAAAAAAGAATTGATTGGAGAGAGGTAGAGTTAGAAAAGAGATAAATTAAAAATACAAAGCAATTAAGGAAGAATCGTTGAAATAGGGGGAGGCGCTACCCACTTGGAAAAGGGTGCGTGAATCTCAATTGATATTAGTTATAATGGAAAATGTAAAATAATAATAATATAAATAATGTTATTATTATTTTGGGTTGTCAAAACCATTTTTCATCCATAAATTATCCATGAGACCTCGGTTTCACAAACCGTCAATGGCAGTGTGACCCTGACTTTGAGACGGAAACTATGAGTCCAATATCGAATTCATTTTTTAGGTTTTTGGATCAAGTACTTGAAATGATCAAATAATAATAATATATTATTATTATTAAATCTTCGACCCTCCATAACTCCAGCATGCGACGTCTGATTGACTTACCATCTGTAGCGACGTGATCCTGTCATTAAGATTGTTGATTTAAGTCTAATGTTGAATATTAAATTTTGGTTTGTGTCCCAGGTTCACGAAACACCCAATAATATTATTATTATTATTATGGGATCTTTTATTTGACATATCTCTTTCATACGGTGTCGAAATGACGAACTGTCTGTGGCACTAGAAACCTTGGATCGAGACGGTTCTTTTGGTATATCCCACTTAAGTTTTGGATAAATTTGGTGTATGTCTGGGTTGTATAGAGCATGAATCCAACCGGTCCCTTGGGACTAAAAGGACAATAACTTAAAGACCGGACGTCCGATTGACGCACCGTCTATTGCATTGATACCCCTTTTACATGATGTTACTTTGGGATAATTCGTCATGGGACTTCGTGGAAGTTGGAGTATTGACCATTGGATTGAGGAGCAGATCCTCCCAGAATCAAGCGAGCTTAGTGCGGGAACCCTGTAACTGGATATAACATGAGAAAATTGATCTTGTGTGGGTCTGATGATGTAATAGGATCCTGTGTGGGTCTGACGATGTACTATGATTCTATGTGGGTTAGACAATGTACTATAATCATGTGTGGGTCTGACAATGTTCTAGGATCTTGTGTGGTTTTAAAGATGTACTATGATCCTATGTGGGTCTGACGATGTACTAGGATCTTGTGGGGGTCTGACGATGTACTATGATCCAGTGTGGGTCTATAATTTGGGATCCTTCATGATTCTTCCTCTTATCAGAGTAAGATGATTCAGTAGTTTCATCTAATAATCTCTACTACTGTACCTAAGATATACCTGGTGTGATCTGAGTCTTTACCTTTGTGGTATTCTTTTGTGTGGTGTACCTGTGTGGTACTTACCTTCGTAGTGATACCTTTGTGTTATTCTTCTATGTGGTGAACCTATGTGTTACTTACCTTCATGGTGATACCTTCGTGGTATTCTTATGTGTGGTGTACCAGTGTGGTACTTACCTTCGTGGTAATCTTTCCTTCATGGAACAGTTGTACTTTGGCTAAGGATTTGGGCCTTGTGTTTCTTCATGAATGATATGGGTAGTATTTGAT
The DNA here is from genome assembly GCA_963277665.1 of Viscum album. NCBI lineage: Eukaryota > Viridiplantae > Streptophyta > Magnoliopsida > Santalales > Viscaceae > Viscum > Viscum album. The sequence continues at coordinate 438,694,056 of OY728145.1, read as the reverse complement.
AACTTAGGTATATGTATGTGCATATACCTAAGTAGGATTGTCACTGGTTTACATGCTTTGTGGTTTATCCTTTGTGGATTTTTTGAGGCCTTGAGGGTCTCGGGGTCCCTACTGAGTATCGTTATACTCACCCCTGCACGGGCTTCGCCCGCACCTTGTTGTGTTTGGTGCAGACGATGGACAACATTAATCAAGGTTGAGGGTACCAGGACTGGATGGTGCTCGGAGTTGGACCATATTGTGTGTCTGTACGGAGAGGAGACGGGCGGACGTGGAGTGATGAGGAGGCAATATGTACCTACCCTTCAAGTAGGAACCCCGGAGGATAACCTGGTAGTTATCTTTCTCTTTCTTTAGTTGTATTGTATTTTCTGTTGTACTTGTACCTTTACTTTTGGGATTGTATTCTGAATTACATTTACAATTATCCAAAAATCATTTAAAACATTAATGTTTCATCCTTTGACGCCTATGATCCCATCTAAAAAATGTCTACCCATGGTATTAGTTGCCTAAAAATTCATTTCAACCGGATAAAAAGACTCCTCCTATATAAGAAAACAAATATTATGTTAGTAATACTATAAAGAAATAAATTAAACATTAATATGAATGAATACATTAATCAAATATCAATATTTAATAAAAAAGTCACATTTAGAGTTATATCGATCATACCATGTGTCGAATTGATGTGGGGTTGATTCCTACACATCAAAAATGACTCATGGATAATTTTCCTAAAGTATCAAAATAATCCAAATGTGTTTGGTCTATTTTCAGTATGACGGTTGTGTTTTTTACAAAAATTTCATTTCAAATTCGAAACACACATTTTGAGTCATACCGGTCTCATCTTGCATCAATTTGATATGAGACTACTTAATACATCTCATAAAGTAAATATGAATCTATATCCGAAATTTTCAAGACAATCAATGGGTGTTTTCATGGTTTTTAGTGAGTGATAATTTTTGAACTAAAATGTCGATTTTAAACTAATAACAGAAAATTTTAGTCATACCGGTTAAACTATGAATCATATTGAAGTTTGGTTTATTCCTACACATCAAAAATGACTCATAGATCATTTTCCTAAAGTGTCAAAATAATTTAAATTCGTTTTCTCCATTTTCAGTCTGTTACTTATTCTTTTTTACATAAATTAATGTCAATTTTAAACAAAAAGACACACTTGGAGTCCTAACTATCACACCATGTGTCTTATTGAGGTTTTTTTTACTCCTACATGTCACAAATGACTCGTGGATCATTTTTATAATGTATCAGAACAATCCAACTGAGTTTGGTTGGTTTTCAATATGATGGTTGTGTTTTTTTACTAAAATTTCATTTCAAACTGGAAACATGCATTTTGAGTCATACCGATCACATCATGAGTCATTTTGATGTGAGACTACATCATACACGCAAAAAGTACTTATTGACGGATTTCTTAAATTATCAATATAATCAGAGCATGTTTTCTAGGTCTTTAGTGAGTAACACTTTTTGAACTAAAATTTCAGTTTTAAACTGACAACAGACACTTTTAGTCACATCGATCACACCATGTATTAGATTTATATGGTTTTGATTCCTACACATCAAAAATGACTCATTGATCTTTTTCCAAAATTAATAAAATAATATGAATGTGTTTTCTCTTTTTTTTAGTTTTTCAATTTTTCTTTTTACTAAAATTAATGTCCACTTTAAATAAAAGGACACACTTGGGATCATACTAGTCACATTATGTATTGTATTGAGGTACGGTTGACTTCCACACATCAAAAATTACTCATGGATTATTTTCCTAATGTATAAAATTAATCCAAATGTGTTTGGTTAGTTTTTAGTATGCCAGTTGTGTTTTTTTACTAAAATGTCATTTCAAACTAAAAACATGTATTTTGAGTCATATCGGTCACAACATTCATCAGTTTGACATGAGACTACTTCATACATGTTACAAATGACTTATAAATCAATTTCCTAAATTATCAAGACTACATGACATTGTTTTCTCAGTTTTCAGTGAGTGATACTTTTAGAACTAAAATGTCAATTTTAGACTAATAATAAACACTTTTAGTAATACCAATCGCACCATGGGTTGAATAGAGGGTTTTTTGGTCCTTACATATCAAAAATGACTCATAGATTATTTTACTAAAGTATTAAAAAAATTCTAATGTGTTTTCTCATTTTTTTAGTATGTCACTTGTTCTTTTTACTAAAATTAATGTTAATTTTAAATAAGAAATATGCACTTTGAGTCATACTAGTCACACTGGGCATTTTATTGAGGTGAGGTTGACTCCTACATGACAAAAATGACTCATGGATCATCTTCCTAAAGTATAAAAACAATCTGAATGTGTTTTATGGGTTTTCATTATATCAATTGTGTTTTGTTACTAAATTTTCATTTCAAATTGGAAACATGAATTTTGAGTCCTATTGGTCACATCATTCATCGGTTTGACATTAAACTACTTCATACACAATACAAAGGAATTATGAATCGTTGTCCAAAATTATTAAGACAATTAGATAATATTTTATTGGTTTTTATTGAGTGACACATTTTGAACTAAAACAACATTTTTAAACTGATAATGGACACTTTTAGTCATACCGGTCACACAGTTCATCATATTGAGATGTGATTAATTCATACACATTAAAAATAACTCATGTATCATTTTCCAAAAGTATAAAAACAATTTGAATGTGTTTGATCAGTTTTTTGTATTTCAGTTGTTCTTTTTACTAAAATTAATTTCAATTTTCCATAAAAAGAGACACTATGAGTTATACCGGTCACACCTTAAATCATATTGAGGCTCAGTTGATTCATACACATCATAAATGACTTATAGATATTTTTCCTAAAGTATTAAAATAATATGAATGTGTTTTCTCAATTTTCAGTATGCTAGTTGTTCTTTTTACTAAAATTAATGTCAAATTTAAATAAAAAAGAGATATTTTGAGACATACTGGGCACATCATGTATCAGATTAAATTGTTTCTAATTCCTACATGTCAAAAATTACTTGAGTACCATTTACTAAAAGTATCAAAAAATCGGAATCGGTTTTCCTAGTTTTGTGTATGTCTTTTTTCATTTTTTCTAAAATTTATGTCAATTTTGTTTTAAAAAAAGAAACACTTGGAGTCATACCTATCACACTATGTGTCAGATTGAGGTTCTTTTGGAATCTACATGTCCCAAAGTCTCGAAAGAAACATTAACTTCTAATTTTATCATGATTTCCATAGTCTTTCTTTATCAAAACTCTCAATAATGTTTATTGACTCGATGTTCTTAGCAGAAAACCCATTCTTGTTGTTGAATGAAATGAGAGTGGAGGAAGATCATGTGCCCATTATATCATGAGAAGTCACCAAAATGATCACATGAGCTTCCTCTACATTTCTACATTTTAATGATAATGGCTTTTATTTCAAATAACATCGACTCTATATAGCGTTGGAAACTCAAAAAAGTGAAGAAATGGAAAGCGTAAAGATCTGAGAAAAAACTAAATAAGTGTTAGAAAAAATGATAATAAAATTAACTTATAAATTGTAGATAAAATGTAGAAAATTTTAAATAAAAATAATAACTTTGATTATGTTAATACAGTAGATAACATATAATATTATGAGGATAACATAGTATATTAAAAAACTTTACCTTCTCATTGAAATCTGAGTTGAAACCTCGAAGTCGTATCTCTCATAGGCAAGAGAATCTTCGAACAAACCACCCTAACACAAATAAAGGAATACACCTATATAAGAAAAAAATTCTTATGTGAGTAATACTAAAAATAAGTAAAATAAATATAACTATGAAACAATCCACTACTTCTCGGGAAGTCGCGTCTTCATGCTATGTGTGTACGTTCTTCCATCAGTTATGTTTCCAATTAGTTTCTAAGAAAATCTATATTGTATTGTAAATATGAGTATTTTAAATATTCATGGTAATACTAGAAAAATATAAATACACAAAGGATTACAAAAATATTTTAAATGAAATAGTAATTATCCTTGAAAATATCTCTTCAGGGATGTTAATTCGTTGATGGAATATGATCTCTCTCATAAATTTACAAACATAATAACCAAAATATTTTCCTTTTGTTTATTTCAAGAACTGTAGAAGAATTGAGGAGAATAATTAATTTTCTTATATGTGTTTGGATAGTGAAATATTATTATATATTCCCTGAAACTTGTCCAGTCATAGTACTTGTCATGTTCCTCAGGTTTAGTCCCTAGCCTCATTCCTTATTTTTCACGATATCAATGCACCACCCTATCATAATAGAATTCAAATTAAAACATAATCTAAATTATATAACTTTATTTTTAGATCCAAAATTCTAGATGCAGTGTATTAAAAATTGATAAATGTCGTCATGTGTGGTTGGTTTGTTGGATATCCATGCATTGAATCCAGAAAATAAATATTTAGAGTAACCAAATTGGTCACAATAAGCATCCAATGTTTCCTAAAACACAAAAAGGAATAAGTAATGAAGGAAAAGAAAATATATTTGATATGGTTAAATTTTATTGTTTTACCCTTGTATCATTAGTATTAAGAATATTTTTTTATCCATAAGTTTTCTTTCAAATGGTTTTATTAGTCCTATAACTATTTCATCCTCTTTTTTGGAATCTAATTTTTGGTTTTTCTGTAGAGGAGATGTGATGACTAACAAGTATAAATTTTTTCATGGGGAAATCCCATCAATTGTTTTTTATATATACACCTTCCAAAAATATGAAATGTATTTAGTCATAATTAACATAGTATATTATCTTTTCAAAAATCAAATCATAAAAACATACCTCGTGTATACATTTATAACTAAGATGCCAACCAATCATTGTTGAGGATTTCACTTACATTCTCAACACCAAGGAAGTCTTGAACTTCCTCTCTATACATATTTTCTTCAAATTCAACTATGTGAGTATGACATTTTTTTAACTTTTTATTCACATTAACCTTCAATGATAGTAAATTAAAAAATAGAACGGGTGGGGTAAAGTTGATTTAGTAGATATTTTCAATCGGTTGGTCGATCCTTTTGATGAATTTGAGATAGTCATTCATTTCACCTCCTTCCCTTTGTCCTTCTATAATATCATTCATCAGTTTAGACCTTTTTTCTTTAATTGTTAAAGGTTTAGCTTTAAAAATAAATGGGAAATGAATATCTCCTTGTCGACGTATTTTTTTACATGATGTGAAAACCATGCAATGAATGTTCCAATAGCTTGTTTGACCTTATAAATATCTTCTCGTTATTGGTAATATGTATATTAGCACTACAATCATGGTCTATGATAATACACACTCTCACATGACCTGTTGGAAGTGGTCTATTATGTATTCTATCTTATTTGATATTGAACATCGTACCCCTCGCTACAAGGCGATGGGTGGGTATTGAAAGATATAAATCACAATCATTGTCGCCTTGTATAATATCATTACAGAAAATGTATTAGTGTATATTTGATTCAAATTTCATAGAAACAATTATTAGAACATTGATTACCTCAGCCAAGACATCTCTTTGAGGAGAATGGCTCACCTCAAAGCTAGTGGGGGTGGGGGGGATCTTCAGGAAATGGTTGTTCTTGAGTTGTTTCTTCTTTGTGCTTCCCCCCATTAAAGTTTTTATCATATCTCTCTACCATTGGAATTATTCTTCAAGTGTAGATAGTGTTTCTCTCATATGTTTCATTTCATCTCCTTCATCGCACTCTTTTTTTCTCAAAATATGTTTGGGGTGTCACCCCAAAACCCGCACCTCTAACCTGGCCATAATTTTCTGGCCACTTCAAGGCTACTGATAGTATGTGTTCATCTGATATAGATGTTGTTGATTCGTGTGACTATGTCAGATATAAAATATAGGAAAATAAGTAATCATTGTTATGTAATAGTGATTTAAATCAAAACAAAGTTTTATTAGGTCATACTTATACATGGTTCCCACATTTTCTATGTATTTTCATATATTAGTGTCCCTTATTTATTTACACATGTCTCCTTTAATATCACCTGGGATATAATGGAAGTGGCTTTGGATTTGGAGTCATCAATTTGCATATAAACATAGGAACAAAATTATATTGTTCTTTTATGTCACATAAAAGTATTATGGTATATTTAAAAAATGTACTAATTTTTTCCCAAGTGAATTGTACCCCATTCTTTATTTATGGTAGGAGAATGTGAGTTTTTTTACCCATTCCATATTTCAGTTGTTGTTTCATAAATAAAAAATTGTCAATTAATGTGATGAATCCATGCATCATTAAATAATGAATTTCTAGCCACAATGTACCTGAAAATACATATTCGTACAATGACCAGTAAATGTATCCCACACCTCTTGGGTTATCTGGTGTGTTTAGATAAGTGGTCGGTGTGGGTTTATTTTCCCTTTGGAAACATAAAGATAATGTCTTGTTAGAATTGTGTTAAAGCCTTAGTGAATCCTTCCTGCAAGCATTAATATATATTTATTTTGTGGTTTATCTACTATAAATTCACTCTACAAGGGATGATAAAAAGTAAGTCAATGTTTAATTATTATTTTTTTATCAAAAGAACGAAATGATATCATAATTTTACCATAATCTATTCCCAAATTATTATCTTAAGCATGGCCACAACATGGTGCCACAAATCTAAATCAATCAGTATGTGTTTCAGAGTGATGATTTTAATGTAAATATTGAACATGACTTTGTTGGAGTTAATATGTTGGCCCCGTGCATTCCATTATACCTCGTATTTAATGCCTTTGATTTTCACATTAATGATTTTTTCTAACACTATCAAACTACAACACTCTTGTTTTTTCTGCATCGTCAGTCCTTCATCGCCTACCATTTAATCAAATTCAACATAATCAATATGTTTCTATAGAGTGGTAGCATCGGTATATGCAGATGGTCATTGTACCTCTGCACTGGGAGTATCAAAATGTTGAGAAACCCATTTTTCCTCAGGATTGGTAGCACCAGCATGTGTAGAAGGTCATTGTTCTTCTTCACTACGAATAACAACATGTTCAAATACCTATTGTTCCTCTTGATTGGGAGCACGATCACATACAGAAGTCATTATCTACAGAGGTTTTCTAACATTTAATTTAGAGACCTAAATGCGGAATTTAATGGATAATAACATGAGGTAACATGATGTATATTATAAAAAATATATATAACCTAATTATTGAACTCCCTTTTTTTAAAGGCTAAAGGGATTTGACCCCACTATCAACTATCCAAACCCCTTCATTATGGTCTCCTCTAAAATAATAAACTCCATCTATATTGGGACCACTATGAAATGATTACAAGGTACTAATGAAAAGGACATCCTCATTTGAATTATCATCTGACCCTTTAGTATTTTTGGTCTATAAAATAATAATTGAACACTTTTTTTTGCAGGATCTGGAACATAAAATACGTGTACTACGTGTGATGCCATTATAAGTAGTTCATCTTTGTACCCTTCTAGACTGAAATCAACTTGCATGAATCCCAATACATCTATTTTAACATAACTCTTATTTTCAACACACTTTAATTGAAAAATCAACACTTTAAATGTTGTATAATCCAACTCCCATATTTCTTTGATGATTCCAAAGTATGAAATATTCGTGTAAATTGGATTTCATTCCATAGTTCCAAAAACATGCACTGCTTCATCCACAAGTGTATCTCCATAATTTTTCATTATATTGTCTTCATCATGTTCATTTTTATATAACATAACCATTATAAGATAATACATAAACACTTGGTCCTCCATCTAGCAATCGAAGTCATTCTGAAATTGAATCCATGTTTTCATCTAAATCTATAAAAATATGGTCCTAAAACCATTCTATAAAGTGTTGATTATGTGTATTTGATATCCATCTTTCTTTCCTTGATGGATTCAAATACCTAAGAATTTCTTTGTGGTTCTCAATATATGGGGAAACCTCCAAATTGTTATGAAAAACATAAAGGTTGGCCTGTAGGTCGCCCAATGTGAGAGGATTTCAGTAGACTAATTATTTCCACACCAAATAGGTATTTAGTACATAATTCAACAGCTTCCTCAATAATATATCGCTTCTCTATACAACCCCCTGGACGACTTCAATTTTTTACATACTCTTTCAAAATATTCATATAACATTCAATGGGGTACATCTATCTATATTGTATCGGACCACATAGTCAAATCTCTCTCACCAAGTTAACCATCAAATGAACTATCATATAAAATAATTTTAGAGGGAATAACATTTCCAATTCATATAATATAATGGAAATTTCTCATTCAATAGTCGGTAATTTCACTGGGTCTATAACTTTGCTACATTTATCTTTGAAGAATAAATAGAGCATGGTTAATGTATGAAAAACATTCTTGAGAAAAAAACAATGTAAAGTTATAGGAATTAGATCTTGCATCGAATCATGGAAGTCATGTGATTTCAGACCCTTTAACTTTAAATCGGCCATTGAAACAATGTTATTGATATTCAATGAATACCCCTTAGGAACCTACACATCATTCAAGAAGTTGAAAAACTAATATATCTTCTTTCTGAAAAGAGTGTAAGCAGTTGGAGGAATAAAATTCAGTTTTCACCCTTCTCTAGTGCCAACTATTCTCAAATTCTCATTTCACCCATGTCCTACCTAGCCTTAATGTCATCCTTTATTTCACCAGGTGCATTTAGAAATGTGCCAATGACACTATCACATTCATTTTTTTCAGTATACATAACATCAAGAAAATCTCTCATGTATAGAAATTTATAATATGGTAATTCAACAAAAACTGATCTCTTTTTTCAACCGGTTTTTATATGTTTTTCAAAAATAGTTTACCAAAATTAGTTTCCACCTCTTTTACATTCTCAAACAGCTGATCACATATTAGTGGAGAAAATATTGTACATTCTTATGAACTTCTATCGAATGATGTCATCCAAGATCAGTAATTATTTCATCAGGGAATAAATCTAAGATGTCCTAAAACACATTTTTTAATGAATGTTCCAACCTAATAAATTATGTACCTTGTTTACAAACAGGAAACCCTTGAGTTTATTTAATTCTATATCCTAAAAAATTTCCATAAAAATAAAGTCATTTATCATCTTATACAACATGGCTCTCAACGTGAAATATTCATTTCTATAAGCATCATAAAACATAACACATGAATCCCATAATAATTTCAAATCTTCGATCAATGGAGCCAAATAAACATCAATATCATTAAAATATTTTTTTGGTCTTGATATAAGCATAAATAACTGGAATTATTGTTATTTCATGCATAAACATGGTGGAAAGTTATTATTTACCAACATAATCAGCCATTTACTGTGAGTACTGCTTTTAAAACCAAATGGATTCACTCCATCTATAGATTACTCGATATGAAGGTTTCTCAGCTCATTTACAAATTCAAGATACTCATGATCAATTCTCTTCCCTTTAGGAGAGTTGGCTGAGTGGCATAGTTTCCCATATTTATTTCTTTTATCTGTGTGCCGCGTCATTTTCCCTATAGTCTCCCCACTTCTATATAGGCACCTAAACCTTGGAATGATAGGAAAGTATCATATAACTTTCATAGGACTATATAATTCATTCTTGTATCGAGAAGAGCTAAACTTTGGGAATTTTTTATGTGATTTGTGGTCCTTGAGATATATTATACAATCAATTGATTAGGTGTGTATTCCTTCAAAGATCATACCCATCGAACATATCATTCTCTTGGCTTCATATGTTTGGCTCGGGAGCTCATTATCTTCTGGGATCATTTCATTAAAGAGAGAAAGTTGTTCTGTAAAAGTGGTATCACTCAATATATTTCCTATTTTCAAATTATATAGATTCATCTCAGCAAACAATGTTGTATATTTAGTGCTACCTGTAGAAAATGGCGTCTTTTCACAACTCTTTAACTTCCCAAAAAAATTTGGGCAATCACAAAGTTCTTCTTTAAATTTCCTTATCATCTCAATACGATCTTTATAATCTTTTGCATCTGTAATCACATCCTCGATATGGTCTTATTCATTGTCCATACTTATAATCATATCATATGATCCATAAAATGTAGTGTTGCCCCAGCAACTAGCTAAATTTTCTTTTTCCTCATGTTTGTTCCAACATTCATAACTTTGATCTATTCTGTGACAGATCAAGTGTTCTTCTAACTCCTCTAGACTAATTAGCCTTTAATAAAAATAGTGTAAATATAGAAAAAGGATTTTATAGGGTTCATAGGCATGATCTTTTGCAAACTTTATGAACTCTTTCACTCTATCTCCATACTCTTTTTCCAAACGATTAGAATCCATCCATTATTTATTCATATCCATCTAGTTTTATTAGGTGATATTAATATTTAAAAAAATAAATACACAAAAGATGTTCGACTAGGGTCATCATCCAATAATATATCCCTCTTAGAAGATCCAAAGGAAGTGAAACAAGAAAGAACAAACCTAAAACTATAATACTAAAACAACATTTTCCAATATTTTTAACACTTTAAAATCACCCAAAATCTTGGTTTGAAATCCAATTAACACAAGAATAATTTTTAAAACATAAAGTTATTTATTAAAACTGATTTTAAAAACAAAATCATTCATTTAAAAAATCCATTTGCGCATTTTCTCAAACACTTATCATCGAATATCATTTCCTAACAAGGGATAAAACTACTTGGAAAAAAACATTTATCCATCAAAATAAATCATATAGGAATAAGTATAATAAGTAAAAACTTTCAAAACAACAATCATTTGAAGATAAAAAAAATATGAAGGATAAAGAAAAATAAAGGGAACGTGGTATATAAGAATGCTAGAAAAAATATGCTAATGTAGCAAGGACTGAGAAGGGCATATCAAATCTAACCAAAGTATATCTGAAAATAAACCATAATCCCTTTGTAAAGAGGATGATCCATAGAATGGATTAAGAGTAATAAAAAAAGTAAATATAAATGTTTAAGAAATAGTACGTAAAAAAATTTTTCTCAAAATATAGTAGGATTAATACAATAACAATTAATCACTTTTTCACCAAAAGCTCAAATCTTCATAAAAATATTCAAAGAATTGCAATTTAATTACAAAATAACAAATATTCAATAATTCTCTATAAAAACACATTTTGAAATAAAAACTCTTCTTAAATATCAAAAGAGATGTGTCTAATAAATATAAAATTAAGGCTAGACCACCCAAGTATCGTTATTTGAAAAAAATATTTAAAAATTTAAATTTTTTATCATAAAGCGCATTAAAAATTTCTTTCCAATACATAAACACAAAATTTTAAACCAATATCATTAAAAATAAATTTGTTTCATAGAAACCATAGAGAAAGAAAGTTCTTGGAAACTACTTAGAGTGAAATTTAAATGAATACTTTAAAACGTAAAAATAGTATTTTTTTTATGGTAAACAACACCCTTACCTTAAGTCCCATAGAATAATTGAATATTTTTTATGGATCACATTTAAAAAATAACCCTATAAACTCTTTCCCATTATTTAAATCCAAAGGATGGGTATATAGGTTATGAGAGATGGAATCTGGGTATAATTTAGATAAAAAAACTATATTCTAGATACTTGGAAAATGGTGGGGGGAAGTGATCCTTTATACCCAATCATAATGGAATTTCATTAAAAAAATTGTTAAGTATATAATTGCTAAATGAAAAATTGATCATAAAATAGAAATGTATAGAGATAATTTCATGTATCTCTTGTCTACTTATGTCATAATATTTGATAAAATTTTATTTATAATGACTTCAATAAAATATATCTTCTCACTGTTATTCTTATCTCACACTGCTCTGCACTACTTCATATAAACCTTATCTTAAAATCTCTAAATATCAAGATACCAGCATTCATTTATAGACTCGACCACCCCATATCCTTTTCACATCTGGCCCTTGTAACTCAAGTTCTCCAACTAAACCAATCTAGAATCCTTTTATACCTACCATAAGTCAAACTCTATTTAACCAACTATAAATAATAATTATCTTGGATAAATCAAGTAATTTATATGATTCTAGATTCAAACAAACTAAACCCAATTGGCACCTCATTTACATCCATAGTTTTCTGATTTGAAGACTAGATCCTATACATATAGCCACTATAGATCCAAGTCGACCTCTCTATGAATTAATCGGGTCTAGAATAGAACACACCCATCTTCCAAACCACCTGATCAGTGGAACTAGCTATGAGAATACCTAGCACTAGAATATTTTAGTATCCCACATGTTATATTGTGTAAATACTTCATCAAAGAGTAGAACCCAGCCAAAAATCTGAACTTTCCAAATACACAAACCTAAATCTATAACTACCAAGAACAGTTGACTATGAACCACATTGTTGTTTTGTTCTACATCGAGAAGTAGATTCAATGTACACATGCAGTGCCACACCAAGTACCCTCCAGATCATGATCCTATAGCTTTAGCATAGTGTAACTAATATTGTTAAGTAAAAAATTTATCTTATAAATTTTCCATTCCTTTATGTTTTGAAAATCACAAACACTTTTTCCTTAAATATTATTTTATTTCTCTAAGGAATTTATTTTCTTAAACCTTTACATACTTTTCTATGTTATGCTTAATTTGAATTATCTTTGCTTAATCATTTTTTTCTTAAGACTTAATTACCTTAAAAATAATAAAATCCATATCAAAACCTCAGAAACTTATAGTTTCTTAGAATCTATGTCTCACTATTTTTAGATTATAATTAAATCTATTTTCAGACTTTGTTGAATTTTTATTTTTGACTATGAGCTTTACAGAAATAAGACTCTGAATTCTTTGAAATTTGAACGCTAAATTCTTAGAAAATCAGACTCTGAATTCTCATAAATTCTGACTTTAAATTCTCTGAAATTCAGACTCCAAATTCCCAGAAATTCTGACTCCAAATTCTCAAAAATTATGACCATGTTTCCTTATAAAATCAGACCCCCTTTCTTCATAAAATCATACCTTGTTTCCTCAAAAAATCAAACTCAATTTCCTCATAAAATCAGACTCCATTTCCTCAGAAAATATGAATCTGTTTCCTTACATATTTAGACTCTGTTTCCCACTACATTTAGAATCTGATTATTCATACTTGTTAAAGTTACTTTTCTTTCTTAAAGATACTGTTCCAAATTTATTGGATTCTAGTTTAATTAAGTTTCTTAAACTTAAGAATGTTTTTTCTTACATGTTATAATTCCTTACACATGATTATGTTATAATTAAATGCTGAATTACAATCTGTTTCTAACTAACCATTGTCTGAATGACACGTATACAGGTACGTCTGAAATATGAGGAAAAATATGACTATTAGAGGAATAGATGACTATTAGTATTTTTTACTATAAATACCCCAACCATTTGAATATTTTGACCCACATTGGATATACATTGAGAAGTGTTCGATGTGATAATTTCTAAATATAGAAACTATCATGCTTTGTGAAAATGTTGTGAACAACTTTTTCAAGCTATGAAAAACTTGTTCAACCTGCTTAGTGCGACTCCAATTGGATGATTAATCATGGACTTCTGGGGATAGGAAGACAAAGGTGTCGACCACCTTAATGTTTGAGGGATTACAGGGATAACAAGATAGATTCTGATACTCTTATCAAGGTCCAATCCTGATGTGGCTAAGACATAATTTTTTGAATGTATAAATGAAGGGATCCTTATCCAAGGTTGTTGGAAACCCTTCTATGTGGGATAAAATATTTCCTACACTTGTTTACTTGTATTTGTTACAAACTTTTTAAATTCCATAGTATTTTGTTAAAGAAAGGAAGTATAACTTTCTTATACCTTCTTATTCTTATATACTCTAATATAATAAGACTTTATATGCTTTAAAGTAGAATATTTATCTGATATAAACGTATCTAAGTTTCTTTAAGATAAACTTTTTTATGCTTAGGTTCTTTATAATTGGACTCGGTCCCTTCTAATTATCCCTATGTTTAAGAACTAAAGAGGTTTTGTGAACACACATTGTTTAACTTTGTTAAACATATATTTTCCTAAGTTTAAAAATGAAAGTTTTTAAAATTAAAATTCACCCTCCCCCTCTTTTAATTTAGAATCTACATCAAAATTTTGATCCTACAATTAGTATCAGAGCAGGTCTCTGAAATACTTATACTTGCATATAATTTTTATTGCTCAATTTTTTTTCTTAATTTTACATGTTTATGTTTTTTAATATTTTTTTATATATTTTTTTATAAACTTTTAATACTAACCTGTTTTGTGTAAAAGATATTTTTATTTTCTTATAAAATGGTGGGAATGAATGTCAGTTCTATAGAAAAATTAAATCCTACAAGACCACCAATCTCTTATGGTAATGACTATGAGTACTAGAGAGATAGGATGAAGACTTTCATTATCAATACTAGTGTAGATAACTTTTTTAGGCTTACTGGGGACTAAAATATTCCTAAAAAACAAATCAAAACTTTCACAAATCGTAAAAAATAAGAATATCAACTAAACTACAAGGTATGAAATACACTTTTATTTTCCATGAATAGGAATATCTATAGTAAAATATCTTCTTTTGAAGCTTCCAAAAGTATCTAGAAGAAACTTGAAGTTACGCACTTTGGAACTTCAAAAGTGATAGTTACTAGAAGAGCAATGTTAAGAGCTGAATATAATGGATTTTTATTTCCTTATGGAGAATATGTTTGCAATTTACAACAATGATTTATGAATACCATAAACAGTATTCAATATATGGGAGAGAAAGGTCTTGATGATGGAGTTATTGTGGACAGGATAATTGATATTATTCCCAATGAGTGGGAACCTAAACAGACATCTATTGAGAAAAAATAGGAAATTATCTAACATTACTCTTGATGAGTTATTTTGAACACTTATTCAGAATAAAACAAGAATAAATATAGATATGTAATTTAATAAGAAGAATAATGGTAATGGAATCATTTCTTTCACTACTACATCTAAATCCAAGACTCTAAAATGGGTAACTAGATCTAAAGCTAAGAAAGTTGTTGTTATATCTGAATCAAGTGAAAGTGATCAGTCTGAGAATAAACATTCCAATCTTTCTCGAAGGATGAAAAAGATTGTGGGAAAGAAAGATTTTCAATATAGATATCAGAAGAAATACATAAAGGGAAATAAATATTCATAAGTAACTTGTTATGAATGAAAACGTGCTAAACATATCAGACCTGGTTGTCTTATGCTCAAGAGAAAAGATAGAATGGATAGGCATTCTAAAATGAATAGAAATAAGTACTACAAATCTAAGGCTACGAAAGTCCTGGAGGAAAATGAAACATGGAGTGTCAGTAGTGGTGACTCATCATATGAATCTTTCGAATATGAATCTTCTGGTTAGAAGAATATTGGTATTATATATAGATTACCTACTGAAAATAATTTTCTTATGGATAAGTTATGTAATATTGAATCTTTAACCAATATTTATTTAGATGCTAATTTTCCTAAGGAAGAATATTATGAGTCTTAGGATGAAGAATCTTCCTCATCAGAATATAACACCTTAACTTCATTTAAAGATGTTTCTAGATTTTCTAAATTACTTGAGAATGAATATTGTATGATTAAAAAGAAGATTGAGAAAGAAAATTCTAGAATTTCTATTTTAATAAAATAAGTATTAGATCTTTCTAATGTTCTTGATCAGAAAACTCTTGATTTTGAAAATATTTCCAAAAACCTTAAGGAAGTTAATTCTGAGAAGGATAAACTTTCTAAGGATCTTGAAAGTGTTATTTATAAAAAAATTATTTTAGAGAATAACTCAAACTATAAGACTAATTACTATGAGTATAAGAATTTTTTCATCAGAATAAAATCTAAAATTTTCTCATTAAAAAAACTATTATCAAATTTTACTTTTGGAAATAAATAATTTGATAAAATGTATTCATAACTACTTCCTCTTATGAATAGTTCTGGATTTGGTTATACTCATTAAAAACCTATTTTTAGTCCTAACTATTTTTCCCCAAAGTGTGCCTTTTTACACTAAGTGTCAATGTGGTGGATATTGGGATAAATTTTTTTCTTTAAATAAAACCCAATCCTTATTTTTTCATAGATCTTACTTTTCTAAGAAAATATGGATACCTAAGATTTTACTTTCTAAAAAATCCAGATCCAAGAAAGTTTAGATTCCGAAAGTCTAACTTTTTTATTTTTAGGAAAATAAAGGATGTTCCATCAACAGTACATAGTACATGGATAGTGGATGTTCTTGGCACATGACTAGTAACAAAAACTTCTTTGAAAATATTATCAAGATTAAATGAGTTTAAGTAACTTTCGAAGGTAATTCTTAGAGAGAAATTGTTGGTATATGTAACATTATTCTTCTTGGAAAAGCTCTAATCTCAAATGCTTTATTTGTTAAAGGTCTTAAGAAAAACCATATAATCATAAACCAATTATGTGATGAAGGTTACCTTGTGAATTTTAAGAATGATAAATTTCTAGTACACAATTCCAGGGAAGAGTTTCTTCTCTCTTCCAATAAGCATTGGAATGTTTATACACTAAACATAGAAGACCATAGGAGCCAATATTTACCTTTCCTTAGTGAAATATAATATCACTCTTGGTTATGGAATAGAAGACTAGGATATTGTAACCTTAGAAACTTATGCAAACTCTCATAGAAAAGTCTTGTTAAGGATCTACCAGATCTTAGATTTGATTCTTCAAAAGTTTTTTATCCTTGTCAATAGGGAAAGAAACATAATTCAATCTTTAAATTAATAAGTTAAGTATCAAATTTTGATGCATTACAGTTAGTGCATGTGGATCTTTTTGGTCCAATACAAACTGGAAGTATTTGATGCAAATACTATGTATTTGTTTTAGTCAATGATTACACTAGATTTACAAGGTTATATTTTCTAGAAAATAAATATGAAGAATTTTATTATTTTAAATAATTTTTAGACAAAGTTAAAAATGATAAAAACCTTCCATTGATAACTATTCATAGTGACCATGGAGAAGAATTTGAAAATTCATATTTTGAAACCTTTTGTAGTAAAAAATTCATTACTCATAACTTCTCAACTCAAAGAACTCCTCAATAAAATAGTGTTGTCGAAATAAGAAATATAATTCTTTAAGATATAATGAGAACCATGTTGGTTAAATATTTAATTGCTAAACATTTCTGGGATGAAGATGTAAGTTCTGCTTGTTATTCTATAAATAAATTTTTAATCAGACCTTTTCTTAATAAAACACCTTATGAATTGCGGACTGGTCGAAAACCTAATGTTTCATAATTCAGTTTTTTTGGATGAAAAATATTCATCTCGAATACTAAAGATAAATTACATAAATTCTCACCCAAATCCTATGAATTAATTATCTTAGGTTACTCCACTACTTCTAAGGCTTATAGATTTCTTAACAAAAATTCTAGTACTGTTGAATAAACAGTGCATGTAAATTTTGATGAAACATATCCTTTTATTTTTAATCAACCCCAACCTACATCTTCGAATGTGTTTTCAAAAACTGATTATCAACCTTTGATGGAAGATTCTTCTAATAAGGAAAATTCTAAAGAAAATGTTTCAGAAATATTTACCCTAGAAGATTTTCTACCTTATGTTGATGAACTGGTATTACAAAACCCAAATCAAATGTTTCTTAAGAATCATCCCAATGATAGTATCATTGGTGATGTAAATCAACATGTAATGACTAGAAGTTATTTATGAAATGAAGTATAACATCTAGAATTTATCTCCCAATTAGAACCTAAAATCACAAATGAATCTTTAAGTAATGATTATTAGACTAAATCTATGCAAGATAAACTAAATGAATTTGAAAAGAAAAAAGTCTGGACCTTGGTTGAAAGACCTAAAGAAACTTCTGTAATTGAAGTAAAATGGGTCTTTAGAAATAAATGTGATGAAAATGGAATCGTTGTAAGAAATAAAGAAAGTTTAGTTGCTAAAGGAAATAATCAATAAGAAGGAATAGACTATGAAGAAACCTAGTCTCCAGTATCTAGACTTGAATCTATTCATATTCTACTAGCCTTTGGAGAATTATTTAATTTCAAACTTTTTCAAATGGATGTGAGGTGTGATTTCCTTAATAGATATATTCAAGAGGAATAATATGTTGAACAATATCCTAGTTTTGAAGACACAAAACATCCTGAACATGTTTTCAAACATAAAAAAGCATTATATGGACTTAAACAAGCCCCGAGAGCATGATATGATAGGCTTACAATAATTTTGTTAGAAAATAATTATGTTAAGGGAACTGTGTATCCAACTCTTTTTATAAATAAATATAAGAAAAATATATGATTGTTCAAATTTATTTTGATGACATTATATTCGTATCAACTCAGAAATCCTTAACTGATTCATTTTTGAATCTCATGAAATCTTTGTTTGAAATGGGTATGATGGGTGAGTTAACATTTTTCCTTGGTTTAAAAATTTCTCCAAAACTAGAAGGAACTTATATATCTCAATAAAAGCATATTAAATATCTTCTTAAGAAGTATGGATATGAAAAAAAATAAAAGTATAAGTACTTCAATCGGTACCTTAAATTCTCTTGATCTTGATAAAGCTGGGAAACCAGTAGATCAAACATCTTTCAAATGTATGATAGGATGTTTATTATACATAACATCTAGTCATCCAGACTTAATGTTTTCAATATGCTTATGTTCAAGATATCAATCTAATCCAAAGGAATATCATTTGAAATCAATGAAAATAAGTTTTCGCTATTTAAAAGGAACCATGGATTTAGGAATTCTCTACTCTTATAGAAATGATTTTGTTTTAAAAATATTTTTGAATGATGATTTTGGTGGATTTAGAATGGATAGTAAATGTACATTTGGAAATTTTTATTTATTAAGTGATTCATTAGTTTCTTGTTCATGAAATAAGCAACACTCAGTAGCACTTTCTACTACTGAAGCTGAATATGTAGCAGTTAGAAGTAGTTGTGCTCAAGTGTTGTGGATGCAACACACACTCACAAACAATGTCAATAGTTTTACCAAAACAAAGATAATGTGTGACAATACTAGTGACATTTCCCTAATAAAAAACCATGCACATCACTTTCGTGCAAAGCACATAGATATTAGGCATCACTTTCTTAGGTATCACACGTTGAAAGCAGATATCAATCTTCAATTTACCAGAATGCAAGACCAACTTTCTGATATTTTTACAAAATATTTTCCCTCCAATAGAGTTAAATACATTAAACAAAAGTTATGAATGATAACCATAACATAATATTCCATATTAAATTTCTATTTAAACCTATCTCATTACATTAAGTTACTCCTTTTCATATGGTGGGGTACATATGTTTACTCTTATATTTCCTTATTTTTTCAGAACCTATATATTTTTTCTAAATAAAGTAATTGGAATTTATTTTTTTTCTATTTAATAAAATTTTCAAAAGATAAATTTTTTTCATTTCCCTAATAAAAATATTTGATATCTAATTTTTATAAGAAGAACCTTATCAATATTAACAATTATTAATGAGAAATCTGGAAGACATGTTTCCTTACTTAAATAGTCATAATCTCATTTTTTTACTTGTTGGTATTTCTATCTTGTTTTAAGAAAACCTTATCAGATTCACTTTCCTTAAATCTGTTTTTTCCTTAAAACCTGAAAAGATCCGAATCTATAAACTTTATTCAATAAAAATCTCAACAATTAGTCAGATCAATATAACCTCAACCATTAGATCTATCTGGGAATTCGAACTATTGTTGCGAAGCCTATTTAAATAGACCCTAAGTTCATGTCTTACATCGGTTCTCTCAAGACTTCTGCACCAAATCTCTCTCTATAAAAGTGTTCTCTTCCATTTTCCTTGTTTCCTTACTTTCCACATGTCTCTTAAAGCTTATCCTCAGACTCTGATGTAGTCTCAATTGAGAAAGGAACCCAAGGACTAGCTTATGTTCAAGGAAAGATGATTAGATCATAATTTCTTTTCTAAGTAAAATTGTTTGATTTTAAAGATTATCAAGTTGAATGGATGGGAAACTATTTTTGCTTCCAAGGAAAGGAATCTAGACCCGGTCTACCCAAACCTTGTAATGGAATGTTATGATTATGTTCATTTTTATTAACAATGAGGCAAAGAGATGTTCAAATTCAGAAGCTATGGAAGGTTGTATTATTTATCTTTTAACAAGGCTGCAAGTATCCCAGACATTTCATATTAATATGAGGCAATCATCTGCTCACATTATTTTCCTAATAAGGAAGGCTCATTCAAGAGAGTAAAGGATATAGAATGTCTTGGGCTCAAGAATGTCAAGAAACCCAATATTTCCCATCTTTCAGCAAATCATAGGCTGATATTTCTTTGGATGCAAGGTTTCTTCAGTCCAAGGAAGGGTGATAAATATTCACTTAAGATATGTGATATCTTTATTCTAAATTTCTTAGTGAATGTAAGGAAGATAAATTTGGTAAGATATATCCTTTTGAAAATCCGTAATAATAAGAATGGAATTATCAAGTCTCATATTTTGATGTATCCAGTGATCATTTCAAAGGTCATAGTCTTATGTTTAAATTCATTCAAAATCTCCTCTTCTTATAAGGACAAGATATTTAAGATTACATTGCTTAGTGATGATATATTGAGAAGCATGAAAATTGGTTTCAATGCTATATTATGAGAGTTTTTAGATCTTCCTGATAAGGGTGATCAGTTTAAACCTAAGGAAGGTTAAATTGTTGATTCTTACAATAAAAGAAAAGATAAGGAACTGAAAGCTCAGTTTCCTAATCCTATTTCGGAACCTTAATCAAAACCCCCTAAACTGAAGAAGAAGAAAATAAGTTTTCTAGTGAAGTAGTTTCCAAGTGGAGAGAGTAGAAGAAGATGAGAAAAGAAGGTGATCCTATCTTTTGGGATTGACCCTATATAAGCTAAGGACTTGAATATTCTAGGTGCTGAAAATCTTAAAAAATAAGCAATGGAGAAAAGTAGAAAGAAAATGAATCATATTGTCAGATTGTTTAATCATTGTTAAAATTTGTTGAAAAATCCTCAGAAAAGATTCAGGTACCGGAAGCCATTTTAAAGGATGTTTCACTTCCAGATCAAACTATTGAAGAAGAAATTCGATAAGAAAAAGAACAAGAAGAAAGTGAAGACTTAATCATAATTTTATAGGAGTATCATGAATAGAAGAGTCCTTCCAATAAAATATCAATAAGAACTTCCCAAGCTTCATCCACCAAAATAGCTTTATATAAGCAAAAGGAAAAATAAAAAGAAGAGGAAGTTAACAAAATTCATTCCTTTGAAGAGAGTGAGGAATATAATGACATTGTTCGGGAAGATGAAGAGGAAGTTAATGTTGAAGAACAAGATCGTGAGGTAGCCAGTGTTGTTTAAAAGGTTATTGCTAAAAGAAAGTTAGTTATTATTGATACACCTCACAAATACATAGCTATATCATCTAAATCAATGTTTATTGAAGAGGTGAAAGATACTCCTCCATGGAAAGAAGCTTTAGGTTCTGAATCGTCATCGGCCTTAGGATAGGACTATGTAGTGAAATCTTTGAAGAAGATTGTTGATTCAATACTTTTTCCCAAACATTGAATCTCGGTGTTAACTTATTCAGTTGTTAGTAAACATGAAGACAAATTCTATAAATTTGTTGATATAAAAGTTAATCAAGCTAAAAATAGATTTCAAAACCTTCATGATCAACTATAAAGCTCATATAAATTCTTGAAAGAAGATTACAACTTGATCAAAGTCAATAGTTGATGATCTTAATCTTTTTGATGATCATATAGATTCAGTCAAAGATGCTTTCAACAAGTCAGAGGAGAAGTTCATGAATTTTTCTAAAAGGATAAATCAAGAGAAAGCTTCCTAAATACAATAGGATAAAGATATCTATGGAAAGATTAACTCCATTTCTATTTCTCAAAAGAGATAAACGAATCCCCCATATCAGTTAGTAAATAATGTCAAATCGCAAGAATAAGTTATCAAGTCACAAGAATAAAGGATACAAACTCTTGAGAAGAAGAACCTAGAATAAGAAGTGTTAATCAAGAAGTACCAAGAGGATCATAAGGAGATAAAGAAAATGAATTCCATACTTAAGATGCTTATTCCAGAGAAGAATAAGGATGATTGATTAACTTAAAAACTCCAATCTTGTGTTGTAAAAAATCTTTTTGTTAATGAAATATATGTGTTATACTTTGTTTTGTATGTTTCTTTTATAATATTTTAGGTACCAAATTATTTTCCCTTCCATTCAAATTTGAAAATCACAAAGGGGTAGAAAATTTTAAAAAGGATATCATATTAAGGGGGAGTTTACCTAAAATAAAAAATTTCTTAAGAAAGGGGGTGCTTAATCTTATAGAAAACATTATTAAGAAAAGGAAAGTTATTTTGAATCCAATTTATTATGCCAAAAAATATGATCCTTAAGGTGAAGAAACCTAAGGGGGAGTTAGTCATATTCACTAAGCCAAAAATATATGGGAGATAAGTTTTTATTTAATGTTTTCAAAACATAATACTCTTTTTTGAAAAGTGGTTTATGCATTCCAAAAAGGGGGAGATAGTTTAATCAAAAAACTATCTTATGAATTTTACAGTCCTTTATGTTTTGAAAATAACAAATACTTTTTCCTTAATGATTATTTTATTTCTCTAATGAAATGTATTTTCTTTAACCTTAACATACTTTTATATGTTATGCTTAATGTTCCTTATCAAAGCTTAACCATTTTTTTCTTAAGATCAAATTACCTTAAGAATAATAGAATCCTTATCAAAAACTCAGAAAATTTTAGTTTATTAGAATCTGAGACTTACTATTTTTAGACTTTGATTCTATTTATTTTCAGACTTTGTTGCATTGGGATTTTTGACTTTGAGTTTCACAGAAATTAGACTCTGAATTCTTAGAAATTATGACTCCGAATTCTCAGAAATTCAGACTCCAAATTCTTAGAAATTCAGACTATGAATTCTAAGAAATTTGCACTCATAATTCTCAGTAATTCTGACTCCGAATTCTCAGAAATTATGACTCCAAATTCTCAGAAATTCTAACTTTGTTTCCTCATAAAATCAGACTCTATTTCTTCATAAAATTAGACTCTATTTCCTAAGAATATCAGACTCTCTTTCCTCATAAAATCAGACTCTATTCCCTCAGAAAATCAGACTCTGTTTCTATACATATTTAGACTCTGTTTCCCATTATATTTAGAATATAATTATTCATACTTGTTAAAGTTACTTTTTGTTCATAAATATATTGTTCCAACTTTATCGGATTCTAGTTTACTTAAGAATGTTTTTTTTCTTACATGTTATAATTCCTTACACATGATTATGTTACAATGAAATGACGTCGTATAATCAGTTTATTACTAAATGTTCGTTGAGTGACACGTATACAGGTCCTTCTAAAATGCAAGGAAAAATAGGACCATTGGAGGAAGAGATAACTGTTAGGATTTTTTCATATAAATACCCCCTCAATTTGAAGATTTTAACACACATTGGATATACGTTGAGAAGTGCTGGATTTACTGATTTCTAGAGAGAGAAACTCTCATGCTTTGTGAGAATATTGTGAACAACTTGTTCATCCTGCTTAGTGCAACTCTAATAGGTTGATCATTCAAGGAATTCTGGGGATAGGAAGACAGAGGTTCATACTACCTTAATGTTTGAGGGATTTTGGGAATAACAAGTTAGATTCTGATACTCTTATCAAGGGATTACCCCGGTGTGGGTAAGACAGGCTTTCTTGAAAGTATAAATCAAAGGACATTTATCCAAGGTTTTTTGATACCCTTCTCTTTGGGATAAAAGATTTTCTAGACATGTTTACTTGTCTTCATTAAAATATTTTTAAATTCCACTTTATTTTGTAAAAGAAAGGAAGTATAACTTTCTTATACTTTCTTATTCTTGTATACTCTGATATAATAAGATTCTATACGCTTTAAGGTGGAAACATTATCTAAGATAAACTTTTTTAATTTTAGGTTCTTTATATTTGGACTTGGGCCCTTCCAATAACCCCTCTATTTAATAACCAAATAGGTTTTTCGAACACACATTTTTTATCTTTGTTAAACATAGAATTTCTTGAGGTTAAAAATGAAAGTTTTTAAAATTACAATTCACCCCCCCCCCCTCTTGTAATTGAGAATATACATATATATTTCAATCCTACAACTATCAAATATATCCCTTTAATTTTTCAATTGAATTAAGAACCAAAATCTATACACACTTTTATAAACTGGCATTTTAGTGTTACTCTAGAAACATAAAGGCCTGATCCACCAGCCCATGTCAACTAGGCCCATCAACTAACCCTATATAATTTTAGCCTTTATTAACTATCTAAAAACATCAATATTTCTTCTCATCATGTCCATCATCACTAAGACCAGCACCAGATCATGCCTATAAATATTCACGAACTTGTAACTGCCTGAAATCATCTTTTCTAAGAAGTGCACTACCATGTACTAATTATCCCTACAAAAAGTTGTAGTTCTCTACCTTGCACAATTTAGGCTAGAAAAAGAATCTCTCTTTCCATACTAATATATCCATCTCTCTTTCTTATGTATAGGACCATCATAGTAGACCCGATTCCATCTTATCAAAAGCACTCAACATTCAAAACCTCACTAAATTAGATATTTACCCCAATATATAGACCAATCTTCCATTTCATGATAGAGAAACCCTAAAATCTTCAATGTGTCGCCTTTTATTAATTCTAGGTAGCAGCATAGGTCCTCACAACCCTTGGTTAGATAACCCTTTTGGAGTTTCATGTAGGATTCTAGATGAAAGTCCTCAAGGAATGTTTCCATTCCAGCATTGCAATACTACAAGTCGAATGAATAAACCAAAAGTATGTCGCAACCCATTAGAAAAAAATATTTTCATTCTTGTTGATTCCCCATAAAATAAGCACAAAATAACACCATTTTTTTTCAATAAAATAACCATATTCATCATATTTAAAACAAAATTCAGTGAGATAAGAATAATTTAGAAATAGAGGAAGCGGTGGAACCAACTATTGAAAATTTTCGAGGCTAAATCTAGAAGGAAAATCACATAGAAGAATTTATCAAAGACATGGAATACATAAGAAAAGTTGATCCTACTAACAATATGTTGAAACATAGTAAAGATAAAAACCTTACATGATACATAATGATTATCCATCATTAAAGGATCTTACCTTTCAAGGAACGATGAAGGAGAAGCAGGAGGAGCGTGGCGAGGCTGCGAGAGAAGGCAGTGAGGCAGGAAGAGACGACCGTGAGGCAAGTATAGACGATGGCGAGGTATTGAGAGATGACACTAAGGTAGTGAGAGACTGTGTCGAGGTAGGGAGAGATGGCGATGGAGGTGGGTTCTCCGCAGATGAGGGGTTCACAACAGGGGTAGGGTTCACAGAGGAGGTGGGGTTCAGCGACAGAGGAGGGGTTCAGCGGCGAAGGTGTGGTTCACGGCAACGGTAGAGGAGGGATTCACAATGGTAAAGGGATTCATGGGGGCGCAGGAGGGGTCAACGGTGGTAGGGGTTGGCTTCTACGAGATCTTGAGATGTGCGAGATAAGAATCTAACTGTCATTGTTCATTTATAAAGATGGGAAAAGCTTTAATCAGTACTACTAAAAAGCACTGATAAAAGTATGTTTTATCATCACTAAAATAGAAAGTGTTGATAAAACCTACCTTTATCAATGCTTTTTTAGCACTCATAAAGATATGCCTTTATTAGCCCTAAAAATTTGTTGATAACTGGTGCTTTTATCAGCACTAAATTTATAGCGCTGATAAAAATAACTTTTATCAGTGTTTTTTACTTTTAAAAAAGGCGTTTGTTTATCAGTGCTAAAAAAGCACTAATAAATATATAATTTTAATAAATTATATATTTATAAAATTATATATATAATAAATACATATTTATTATAAAATTATAATAACTATATTTAATATACTTTTAATTTTATAATTATATATAATTAATATATTTATTAAATTTCATAATTATTTTAATATATCGTTATTTATTTATAATTATAATTACATATATTTGTATTCATTTATAAATATTTGTATGTATTTATAAATATATTTATTCAATTATATATTTTTATAACATTATAAGTATAATAAATATATTTATTATAATTTTATAATTATATATATGTATAATTAATATATTTATTAACTTCTAAAATTATTTAAATATATTTATATTTATTTATAATTATAATTATATATATATATATGTATTTATTTATAAATATTTTTATATATTTATTTAATTACATTTATTTATAAAATTATAAGTATAATAAATATATTTTTTATAATTTTATAATTATTTAAATGTATATTTATTTATAATTATCTGTATAAATAAATATATATTTATGAGGATGGTGGGTCTTACTGAGAGCTTCTCCCTCTAAGCTCCAATGGCGCCTAGGGTTTTCCCTGTTTTGATTCTATCGATCTCGTTTGGGTTTCTGATCTTGTACTGTGGTTGTTCACATCGGTTTCCCCGGCCGCCATCGATTTCTTTGCCCTCTGGTCGTCACCTCCTCAGTTAACCCAGGGCCGCCATTTCGTTTGAGTTCATTTGAAATCGAGTTTCTTGATTTCGTTCGGATGATCTTGCAAGATCTATCCACTATCGCCTCGTAGATTCAGCTATATCCAGCGGGCGTTGTGGTTGTAGATCTGACTGACATTGCTCACAGATCCAGCTATCTCCAACCAAAGTCTCGAGGCTGATTCCAACCTATGTCGCCACCTCCCCTTTTTTTGTGTGTGCTGCTATTGCACGCCCTCGATTCGGTCGCATGGAAGATTCTTTGGATCCTGGGCATTTTAATTCCCATTGGAATGTTGCGGGTTTCCCTAAATTTGTTCGCTCCCCTGCTGTCTTGTGTCTGGATACTTGCAGTGTGCCTGATCTGTGTGTGGATGGCCATGTTAGTGGTTTCTCCCTCTATAAAGATGTTGTTGCTGGTATGATTTTCGCAAAGGGAAATTTTCACATGACAAAGTTGATCCAGATGTAATTTTTGAATGGCTACAACTTGGTAGTCATTCTATAATTGGTCGTATTATTATACCAAAGGGTGATAATCCATGGATTGTGAGTGATCTTGTAGCCAGGATGACGGAAGTCTGGGGATTCAGCAATTGGAAGTTCATCTCTCTAGGCAGAGGCTTCCTTCACATTCTATTTACCTCGGAGGATCTCAAAATGAAGGCGTGGGGATTTTTGATCAGTCTCCCTCAAACCAGGCATCATGCACATTCATGAGCAGGATCCAAACTTTAATCCCATTGAGGTAAGAAACTCTTCTGTGCAAGTGTGGCTTAAGGTGTTTAGCCTAAATTGGATCTTTTTGCATCCAAATATCCTTTATGATATTGTGTTATCTATTTGAGTACCCATTAAGTTGGACAAAGAGACTGAAACAGTCAGATTTGGGATCTAAGCTCACTTCCCTGTAGAGGTAGACCTATTTTCTACTTTGGTTGACACCGTATTCCTTTCTACGGATAATGATGAGCTTACTCTGAAAATTGAATATGAGAAGATGTTGTGATTTTGTATGGATTGCAGGGTGATTGGCCATGAGTACTCAATCTTCAAAAGAAACCTTGTTTGTAATCGTTGTTCTGTGCGCGGACATGATGAGTATACATGGAATAAGAGGTTTGGTAATTCCATTCATACTGTGAATGAGGGGCATAAGTTGCAGCTTAATTCAATTGGGAGAGAGGAGGGGCAGGTGCGTGCTTCACCCCTCGCTGGAGAGGACAGAAGAGTTATTGATGATTCATCGGGCTTGGTTTTACCACAACAGAGGGTGTTTGAGTGACAATCCTCTGGTAAGGTACAACCTCCTTCCTTTGATATGCCGTAAGTATGTGTGAAGGCAGCAGATAATGGGCATTCTCCAATGTCTTCAAAGAGAACCTGGGTAGAGATTGCGGTGATGCAGCAGAAAAATACTGAATCGGAGTTTTCAAACTACATTCAACAGGAGGTTGACAGAGAGCATCTACAGGAACATGCCCTAAACTCCTCTAGAAAAGGAAAATTCAGGATGACAATGGTATCCTCTGGTCATGACTTGAAGGCAACAACAGGTAATGCTTGTCTTTCCCGTTCTGATAAATCTATTCATGGAAGCTCATCCAAGGAGTATAGGAACTCGCCTACATCTAATCTTGTGGATGATGATGGTTTTCAGTTGGTTTTTTATAAGAAGCCCAGTTCTGTTTTTTGGACAGACTCCTGACATGGAGCACCAAGTGCAGATGGATCCCTCTCCAGTAGGGGAGCCTTCCAATCTGGATAAGATGTAGGTTTTGGGACAGCATGAAGGATCGTAGGAAAATCTGCAGGATATGCCAAGCCTTCCTTTGTAGTAACTTCCTTAGAAGATCTAGCAACGGGGGAGGCACCCACAAGGTCGCAGCTAGGGAAGTGGGCGTGCAGCAGGGGATTTAATAATCTCAAACCAAGGATCCTTCGATTTCAGAACTGGGACCTCTGGTTTGACCCTTCTCAATCCAAGAATACTATTGTACAATCCTGGATCTATATCAAAGGGTTGAATTGGGTTGTTTTGCATCCCAATTTTTTTTCTGGGATATAGCCATGGTTGGTGGCACTCCAATTAAGATTGATAAGGATACTGGGTCAGTCAGGTACGGTCATTTATCCCACCTACTGGTCAAATTTGATCTCTCTTTTCCTCTTGTTGAGACTGTTTACTTAATTTTTGTTGACATTAAATTTTAACTTGAGATAGAGTTTGAATATGTTCCTGACTTTTGCCTCAATTGTTCATCCATTGGACATATTAAGGATAATTGTCATCGAGGGATGAAATTCTCTAATTGATTGTAAATATAAAATTCCTTCTGTTGGTAAGAATGATGCCTTTGTTTGTGTGAAAGATGATAATCGGCCTTCAAATTCTAAGGTTTTTGTGGTGAATGGCTCTGGAAAAGGGGGCGCAGCCTCTTTTGTTGAGGTTGTGGCTGGGAAATCTGGACACTCTCCTCCTAAATGTCAAGTTGATGGAAGTGTGGGTGTACCACCTGTTTCTACAGCAGTTTCCCTTGTGTATAACGTTCCAATTTTACACCAAGGGGAAGGCTTTCCTCTCGAAATGGGGTTATGTGTCCAATGATGAACCCTTCAATGATGCTGAGATAAACCGTGTGACTCTATTTGAGGATCAGTTCCTCTCGAAAGGGATGTTGAGCTCAGTTTTTACACATGTTACTATTGATGTGGATAATACTGTAACTTATTTGGCGGTTGGTTCCGTTGTGACCACTATTAATGATTCTAAGAGAACTAGAAATGTGCAGCTACCTACTCATGATGATTTTGAACCCATTGTGGGTACTCCTATGGATGAGAATTTCCATTCTACTACACGGGTCAATGCGGATAGTAGGAATTCCACTGGGATTCCTCATCCTGCATGTCCTGCTTCATTGGAAGTTAGTGCTTCTGCTGGGCACTTGGAGGCTGCAATGCTTGGTAAAAAATCTAGGCAGGCTGATAGTTTTCTTTTGCCTACTCATGCAGGTTCTCAACCTATTTTGAGTTCTATTATGGCTGACAAGGTTCATGATGTTACACATGCTAAAGCTTCTTTAAAATCCAACTTCTTTTCCATGCTGGAGTTTATTAATTCTCTAGATTTGGATGAACTCTACAATGAGAGCTGCAACCAAAAAGGTACTAAATCCTTCATATCTTCTATTGCTAATTCTTCTACTTCGGCTCTGTTGATTGGGAAATCCTCAAGTGCCAACTTGACAGCCAAGAGGGACAGTGTTGATGATAATGCTCCTATAAAAGATGCCCAAGCTAGTGATCATGCTGTGGAAGAGGATTCTGATGATCAAGGTACTGACTGGCAGACCCTGAAGTAGTGGAGGGGAAGACATCCAAGAGGACACGGGGGATGTCATGGGAGGGGTAGAGATAGAGGTTGAATGTTTATCTTCTCTTTAATTGGTGGTGTGTTTTGACACATTGATCTTGTCTCTCTTTTGCTCGCTCGTATAACTCTTTTTATTATAATAATTTTCTGTGGCCATGTATTCCATTGCCTGCACTGTCAGAGTATAATTATAATTATAAATATTTGTATTTATTTATAATTTTTTTATATATTTAATAATAAATATTTATTTATTTATAGTTATAATTTTAAATATATATATATTCATTTATTTAAATAATTGTAAAATTATAACAAATATATTTTTTATATTTATAATTTTATAAATATATATAACTTGTATATTTTTTATAATTTTATAATTATTTAAATATATCTATATTTATTTAGAATTATAATTATAGATATTTTTATTTATTTATAAATATTTGTATATATTTATAAATATAATTATTTAATTATTTATATTTATAACTTTATAAGTTTAATAAATATGTTTATTAAAATTTTATAATTATTTACGCATATATATTTATAATTATAAGTATAAATAAATATTTTTATATAATTATAAATATAAATATATTTATTTATTTATTTATAAAATTTTAATTGATGTGTATATTGTAATTTTATATATTTTTTTTAAATATATATAGTAAAAAGGTTCTGGAGATAGGCAAACCCGCTCATAAAAAAAAATATTAGAAATGTAAAGACAGCATTGGAAATAGAATGGATGTGGTCAAACAAAGACATGCCCTCATCCAAAAAAAGAGGAAATAGAATGGATGTGGTCAAACAAAGACATGCCCTCATCCAAAAAAAGAAGCCAAAAAAGCAAGAGCAGGTCCATAATCACGATTAGAGTCCTCGTCGTCATCAGTAGTTTCCCACTCTGACTGTGAGTTCTTTTGATTAGAAAGCGCAGAATACTCATCCCTAATCTTTTTCTGCTCTAGAGTGAGCCGTGAGCCCTTTGGATGAAGGTCTAGTAGAAACATTGTCACGTCCTCGTCCACCAGCCCAATCATCATAGTTATTCCCTTGACCACAATTTTTTGGTTGACGACCTCATTGCCAATTTTAGCTTGTTGTCAAGCCCCTCCCGACTCTCCCGTCTCCAAATTAGAAATGTCTTTCTCCAAGAGGATCTTTTGAGACCCTTCATCCCTCTACTTGGGTGGCTTTCCCACAAAAGAAGTGTCATGACTTCCCATCTTCTCTTTAGATTTAACAGGAGATCCGATCATCTTCTCGCCTTGCTGATCAACAGGTGCATTAGCATCAACAGATTGAGGATTGAAAGAGCGCTGTCGTGGGCGCCCTCAAATGATTAGTGTGATTTTGGGGTACTTAGGTGCAGCAGAGTGGCTGACCAAGATCGTCTCTCAAAGGAGGAAGTGAATTAAAACAACTTTTCAGAGGTATTCTAGAAACAAAATAAAAGGGAATAAAAACACTACTTGAAAGTATGGGGGTGGTTGTTTATAGTTTATAAATCTAGAAGAAGTTTGCTGGAAGAAGATTGCATTTTTTTTTTGTTTTTAATTTTGAAATGAAGTTTCGATTAGAATGACACAACAAGAAGATGTTTTTTTTAGAAATCTATTTAAAAGACGTAATCGATCTAACTCTACCTCTTCACTTTATTATTAATCATTATCATTTAAATTAACATTCACTTAATTATGATCCCTTAATTTGTTAAATCCTGAACCCTACGAGAATTAACTTTACCACGAAGATGATGTGAATTTAACCCTAGGCTAACTTCGGAACATGCAATCGCAGCACCCTGCTTTGATTGATGTTCTAAGATTAGCTTATGGTCAGTGGTAAATTAAGACACATATCCATTCTGGAAATGAGGATGAATTGTGTTTAGGGATTATATTTGAACTCTACAAATTTATCCCGTGTGGTCTTGTATTACCGACTAAGATCGCGCTCTCACAATTTACACAAAATCCCGACCTCACGTGTTTTTGTGTTAATTGTTCAATTGCTTGCTTAGTTTCTTACAATTTAAAAACACAATTCATGAATCATATTAAGTGAATTACAGTAGCTCATTGATTCAAAATAATTAAATGAAGAGGTTAGAAGATAGATCGATTACTAAAAGACTACTCTTCCATGGGTGGCGTAATCATCGTAGAAGCGTTTTGCATGTGCAAAGGTTTAAAATGGGTATAACCCAATAATGCTTCTACTCAAGAATTCCAGCCCAATTAGGAATATTAAGAGAAGAAGAAATTTAAACAAAACAGAAGAAAAGAGAAGAAATAAAAGAAAAACAAAGAAGTTTATTACATAAACAAAATCATTACAACATGAAGGAGAAGAAGAAGGCTTCGTCGAAGGGATCCTTGCTTCAAGAGCTACCCTTATTGAAATGGTTGGAGAATTGGAGTGGATCAACTTCTCCTCTGCCCTCAACTTCCCAATGCACGTCCCAACCCTTCCAAATGAGAAAAAACTCCAATTTATAGAGGGGAGGGGAGGAGAGGTTACAAGTGGTTTCAAGTGTGAATGTGGAAATTCGGCCAAATATTTTATGCCAACTTGCACCACCCATTTGACCACCAAAACGCGTGAATTGGCCGGCCTTCCAGAAGGATCAAATGTGCGGATATGTGTCTTCTATCTCCTCTCCAAATTTGGGCTCAATACAGGTCCATATGAAGGAGTTATGGCCGAAATACAGAAGCTTCTCCATTCTGGTGAGCCCAGCCCAACTTTGACTTCATGGCCCAATTTCAACAACCAAATGGACTCTTTAGCTCTAGTGTCCTGAATAAAAGTTGTAGATAATTAAGTTAGGAACACTGTTACAAAATTTCAAATTCAAATAATAAATATAAAAATATTTATATTCGAAATACTACAGTGAACTATAAAGGGTAAAACTGGAATTTTCATCAAATATTCAAATGAATGATCTAATCCCAAATATTTTATAAATAAACATATTTAACACAATGTGAGGAAATTATATCATTTATTATCAATAAAATATTCAATAAAATAGTGTTTTATCAACTCCCCCACACTTACCCTTTTGCACACCTGGGCAAAATCTCATATCAAGTAAACATCAATATCAAATCAAAACCAATTTTAAAACACATATCCTTAAGATCAATCAATTTCACACCAAGAATGAAAAGATATCATGCCTCATAAAAAACCTTATTTCAAGTTCTCCATTTATATCATTCAATATATTTCCACTTCATTTATCTGCCCATGCACAAAACACTTACCTCGCTTGAATTTTCTCTCATCACTCAAATATCAATTTTTTTTTACAATGTCTTTCTCATCCAAACTCATACAAGGGTCACCATAGGTTTGATAGATTCCTACATCACTACCTGATGTGATTCAAGGACATATGTTTATCATGAGGACTTTTCAGGGTTGTTCTGTGGCTTTCGGTTGGTAGGATTAAGATGTGAAAAACTCTGAGGCTGAATGAGGAGGGCTCGACTCTTTTGAAGCAAAATTGCATTAATCTAATTTTCACTTAAATATGGTCTTCTCATCAATCCCCATAGTATCAATTCAGCTCCATCATCATGAAAAGTCATGAAAGGTTTACACCATTCATCATTTCAGCATAAAAAAATTTCAATCTTCTCAAACATGATTTTCTTGAAAGCTCCAGATGGGCACATCTTTCCTTGTCATGAAAGCTCCAGAAAAGGCACAACTTTCAATATAATGAATTTCTTTAGCAGCAAACACATCTCTTCAGAATTTAATTTTCCACCCAAAGTATCACATAATGTGGTGGCACAACACAAGACAGCTTCCCCCACACTTAAGCTCAACTAGATTATGCAATTTCACTTCAAGAGTTGGTTGGATAGGGAAAATTGGCTTGTAATGTGGCTTAACCTAACAGGTTGTGCATGGCTTCTAAGGGCTACAAGGATTAAATATTCAAGGTAGGCCATTATAAAAAAGGATTCTTTGAAATAGGGGCTTTAATACCAAACAAATGCCTCAATCATTTAAACATATGTACCTCAAACCCTCAAGTTTTGACAGGAATAGATCAAATTCTGGTTAAATCAAGCATGGTTTGGTTCTCTCAAGAAGTGAGGTGAATGTAAAGAATATGAAAATAATGGTTTAGAAGCCTCACAGGAAAGTGATTTCAAATATAAAGACAGTGAGATTGGCATGTGATTCAAAATTTAGCGTACTTTTCATGAAATTACTAAATATTTGAACTTGAAACAAAGTCATTTCAGCATTCATTTAAGCTTAGTTTCAAGGGGTAAATTGTTTCACTTATTGATATGGATTTAAAAATGGTGATGATAATCATTTCAGCTCAAAAGTTTCAAAAACACACAGAAAATTGTAAAATAAACACACAAAATTTGAAAAACACACAATTTTTTTTTTGGTTTTTTTTGAAT
Organism: Viscum album; assembly: GCA_963277665.1. NCBI lineage: Eukaryota > Viridiplantae > Streptophyta > Magnoliopsida > Santalales > Viscaceae > Viscum > Viscum album. The sequence continues at coordinate 438,659,353 of OY728145.1, read as the reverse complement.
AGGAAAGCAATTGAAATTACTAAACTAAAAGGTTCCCTCCCCCACACTTAAAATATTGCATTGTCCTCAATGTTAACCTATGAGATGATATATGCACATGAAATGCAGAATTTTTAAATAGGACAAATAATATAAAAGTGAAAGGGTTAGGAACAGCCTGATGTGCTCAAGTGATGATGGGGTCATGCAGTGTGATAAAATCCACTGCATCAGTAGGAAGTCCCTCAATGTATCTCTTCAAACGTTTCCCATTGACTGTAAAGTTCCTTCCAGTGTCCTCTTTTGTGATCTCCACTGCACCATAAGGAAAAACATTAGTCACAACATAAGGACCTAACCATCTGGAACGCAACTTACCAGGCATCAGCTTCAGTCGTGAACTGTAGAGAAGGACTTTCTCTCCAACATGAAACTCCCTTTGTTGGATCATTTTGTCATGAGCTGCTTTTGATCTTTCCTTGTAGAGCCTTGAGTTCTCATATGATGACAGTCGAATCTCCTCAAGCTCTTGAATTTGCAACTTCCTTTGAATTCCAGCTTGGGCCAAATCCATGTTGCATTTCTTTATAGCCCAATATGCCCGATGCTCGACTTCCACGGGGAGATGACACGCTTTCCCAAAAACAATCCGAAATGGGGACATACCAATGGGGGTCTTGTATGCTGTCCTATAAGCCCACAATGCATCATCCAAGCGCTTGCTCCAATCCTTCCTATTTGGCTGCACGGTTTTCTCCAAGATTTGTTTCAACTCACGATTTGAAACCTCAGCCTGGCCATTTGTTTGGGGGTGGTATGGTGTTGATGTTTTGTGTGTCACCCCATACTTTTGAAGGAGGGAAGCAAAATTCCTATTGCAAAAGTGTGTCCCTTGGTCACTGATGATGGCCTTTGGTACTCCAAACCTGCAAAAAATCTGTGCTTTGACAAAGTCCACAACAACATGAGAATCGTCAGTCCTGGTGGCCTTGGCCTCCACCCATTTACTCACATAATCAACAACAACCAAAATATACAAAAATCCAAATGAACTAGGAAAAGGACCCATAAAGTCGATGCCCCATACATAAAAAATCTCACAAAATAGTATGAGTTGTTGGGGCATCTCATGTCTCCTAGAAATGTTCCCAGTGTGTTGGCAACGAGAGCATGACTTACAAAACAAATGGGCATCATGGAACAAGCTATGCCAATATAATCTAGAGTCTAAAACCTTCCTATCTGTCCGTTGGGGTCCAAAGTGTCCACCACAAGCAAGTGTATGACAGAAATGCAAAACAGACTCAAACTCATGATCGGGAACACACCTCCTAATGACTTGGTCACTACACATGCGCCAGAGGTACGGATCATCCCACACATAATACCTAGACTCATTTTAATTTTTGGACTTGATGCTTCTTCAAATTTACTTGGATTTCAGAGCCAACAATGTAATTTACTAAATCAGCATACCAAGGATGCTTACCTGAGATGGTATAGAGATGCTCATCGGGGAAAGTGTCCTGAAGTGGTACCTGGTCCAAGGTGTCACCCTCTAGTGTGTGAGTAAGCCTACTCATGTGGTCTGCCACCAAATTCTCTGACCCCTTCTTGTCCTTTATCTCAAGGTCAAACTCTTGAAGAAGGAGCATCTAACGGATAAGTCGTGGCTTTGCATCTGGCTTCTTTAGGAGGTACCTCAAAGATGCATGGTCAGAAAAAACAACTACTTTAGAGCCCAATAAATATGAACAGAATTTATCTAAAGCAAATATGACAGCAAGAAACTCCTTTTCTGTGGTAGTGTAGTTTGATTGGGCTGAATCTAGTGTCCTCGATGCATAAGCGATCACATGCGAACGTCCTTCCACCCTCTGAGATAAGACAGCTCCAACCGTGAAGTTGGAGGCGTCACACATAAGCTCAAAAGGAATCTCCCACCGTGGGGGCTGTATGATAGGTGGAGTGGTCAGACGTTGTTTTATCTCATCAAATGAATTCCTGCAAGAAACATCAAACACAAAATCAGAATCCTTTTGAAGTAATCTTGACATAGGAAGAGCAATCTTACTAAAATATTTGATGAAGCGCCGATAAAATCCTGCATGTCCTAGGAAAGATCTAACATCACGCACACATGAAGGATATGGTAAGGATGAAATAATGTCTATCTTAGATCTATCAACCTCTATCCCATGTTTTGACACCACACGCCCTAAGACAATGCCATGCTCTACCATAAAATGACACTTTTCAAAGTTCAGGACCAGATTCTTCTCAATACAACGATTCAACACCTTTCCCAAACTCTTTAGACATTCATCAAATGAGGATCCATACACTGTAAAATCATCCATAAATACCTCCATGCAGGTCTCAATAAAATCAGAAAAAATACTCACCATACATCTCTGGAAGGTACCTGGGGCGTTGCAAAGTCCAAATGGAATCCTCCGGTAGGCAAATGTGCCAAAGGGACAGGTGAATATAGTCTTCTCCTGATCCTCTGGAGCTATAGGAACCTGAAAATATCCAGAAAATCCATCCAAGAAACAATAGTGTGTTTTCCCAGCTAGTCTCTCGAGCATTTGATCAATAAATGGGAGGGGGAAATGGTCCTTGCGAGTGGTCTGATTTAGTTTCCTATAATCAATACACACACGCCAACTGTTTTGCACCCTCATTGGAACTAAATCATCTTTCTCATTTTTAACAACAGTAAAACCAGTTTTCTTAGGCACAACCTGAATTGGACTTACCCACTGTGAATCTGAAATGGGAAATATTATACCTGCCTCGAGCAATTTCTCAACTTCCTTTTTAACAACTTCCAGGAGGGTGGGATTGAGTCTCCTTTGTGGTTGTCTCACCGGTTTAGCCCCATCCTCCAAGAGAATCCTATGCATGCAAATGGAGGGGCTAATACCTGATATGTCAGCCAAGGTCCACCCAATCGCCTTGATGTTCTCCCTCAAAATATTCAAAATCTTTTCTTCATGTTCAAAAGGGAGATTGTTAGCAATGATAACAGGTAATCTCTCACCACTCAACAAGTATGAGTATTTCAGATTTGGTGGTAATGGCTTGAGTTCTAATGAAGGAGGGTGTAGTATGGATGGAGACATTGAAGGAACTGAAATATGTGCATAAAGAGCATCAGTATCAGAATAGACATCATCAAAATCATAGAATAAAGCATCAAATCCATCAGCATACTCAACAGCCATTTCATAATCAGAGTGAACATGATCAAAATCAGAATATGAATCCACATCAAAATCAAATCCAAGATAGGATTGTGTATCAGAAACATGTGCGGAAGTGCTCTTAGACATCAAACTCAAACCAATACTCATAATCTCCCTAAGCATAGGACAATCAAATTCTATGGAGTTTTTATTTGGTGGTTCAAAATGGGAGATAACAAAAGAAGAATGGTCCTCTGAGGGGTACTTCATGGAATCCATAACATTAAATATCACAACTTCATCTCCAAACTCCATGGAAAGTGTACCCTCATTGACATTTATGATAGTTTTTGCAGTTTTGAGGAAGGGTCTACCTAAGATAATGAGGGCATGAGAACTTACCTGATCATCCTCCATGTTAAGAACATAGAAATCCGCTGGAAAGATCATGTCTCTTACCCGGACGAGTACATCCTCAAGGACTCCCGCTGGATATGCCGTAGCTCTATTCGCCAATTGCACCACTACTCTTGTTGGCTTCAACTCACCAACCTGCAAGGAAGAGAATATAGAGTGAGAAATCACATTTATGGAAGCTCCCAAATCACAAAGAGCATCAGAGAAGTGCAACTCCCCTATGGTACATGGGATGGTGAATGTCCCAGGATCCTTGCACTTTGTTGGCATTGCTAGAGTTGGTGTAATGAGTGCCGATACATTCCTTCCAAGGTTGATCCTCTCATTCCCCTTGAGCCCTCTTCGATTAGTGCAGAGTTCTTTTAAGAATTTGGCATACCTTGGGATTTGCTTAATGGCTTCAAGTAGAGGAATGTTGATCTCCACACGCTTGAATGTGTCCAAAACCTCCTTTTGCATTGCTTCTTCATCCATCTTCTTGGTTTGAACAACCCTGTTTGGAAAAGGAAGGGGTTTAGGAGGAACATCATCAATATTTTTCTTACCTTTATCTTTCTCCTTGGATTGCTCATCAGTTGGTTTGGAATGCGGCTTCTCTGGAGTTGAGGTGAATCCCGGTGGAATGGTAGGTACAGATGTATCGTTCATTTGCTTCCCACTTCTCAATGTGATGGAACTAACATTCCCCTTTGGATTTGGAGTGGGTTGGGAAGGTAGATTTCCGGAATTCTTACTTACAAGTTCATGGAGGGCGGTGGCAATCTGGCTCATTTGAGTCTTCAACTCCCTCAGCTCCGAACTTTGACTCTTCAGCTCATTCTGTTGATTAAGAACAATTTGCTTCAAAAGATCATCAGTATTAGAATCTGCCTTTGGTGGAGGATTCCCTTGTTGCTGACTTGCTGATGCTTGGGCTTCAAATCTTCTTTGGGGTTGTTGGAAACCCTACTGGTAAGGCGGAGGCTGCTGGAAGTTTGGTTGAAAAGGGGGCCTTTGTTGTTGTCCAGAGCCATACCTCATGTCCGGTTGATCTTTCCACCCTTGGTTGTATGTTGGAGCAAATGAATCAAACTTATTTTGGGGATATGGTTGTTGTTGCTGCTGAAATGGTCTCCCTGGGAATAATGCTGCACAATCTTCTGTCTCTTGTAGTTGTGGGAAACAGTCAGTTGGGTGGCTTGTCTCAGTGCAAATGCCACATGGCCTCGAAGGAGTGGGTTGGGATGTCTTTTGAGCCAATGCAATCTGCCTCACCATAGTTGTCAATTCTTCTAACTTAGTATCAATCAAATGGCTTTCAAGAGAAGAAGGACTTACTTGATGTACTCCTCGAACATGTGGTGTACCTCTATCACCGAATTGTTGAGAGTTTTGGGCCATCTTGTCGATCAACGCACGTGCAGCTACTGGTGTCTTGTCCACCAATTCTCCTCCAGCCGCAGCATCTACCATGCTTCTCTCCATAGGTGTGAGTCCTTCATAGAAGTACTGGATGAGTAATTTCTCACTGATTTGGTGATGTGGGCAGCTTGCACACAACTTCTTGAATCTCTCCCAGTACTCATACATTGACTCCCCTTGGGATTGCTTGATCCCCGATATCTACTTTCGAATGGATGTGGTCCTTGATACTGGAAAAAATCTTTGCAAGAAAAGACGTTTCAAATCATTCCAACATGTTACATCTTCAGGTTGCAAATAATACATCCAATCTTTTGCAGCTCCATCAAGTGAGAATGAGAATGCTCTTAATTTGATTTGATCTTCAGAAACATTTCTTGGTTTTAATGTTGAGAAAACCACATTAAATTCTTTAAGGTGTTTGTTGGGATCCTTACCAGAGAGGCCATGAAACTTTGGAAGTAAGTGAATTAACCCCGATTTTAGTTCAAAGTCCGATTCGAGATTTAGGTATGCAATACAATTTGGTTGATAGTTAATATCAGGTGCATCCAATTATCGAATGGTTCTATTAAGTTCATTTCTATTATTTCCAGCCATTGGTTCCTCTTTTATGTTTGAATTTGAATTGCTTCCAATTTCAATGTTTCCAAAAGAGAGGAATTCACCAACTGGTTGAATATTGAAACTTCCCGTAGATTGAGAATGTCTGATTCGTGCCCTAAGGCTACGTTCAATCTCAGGGTCAAGATCTAAGTGATCTTCGGGATTAGTTCGTGTCATAGATTAAATAAAAATGAAAAGAAAGAAAGTGGACCATAGTAAAATAAAAAATGAGAAGTTTGAGTTGATGGTCCAAAAAGAAGTAGAAGAAAATAAAAGAAGAAGAAGAAAAATCAGATTGGGTAAAGAAGGAAGAAATAAGAGAGGAAGAGAATAAAATGTAAAATAAAATTAATACCTCTAATTGGTTGAAATAATTACTTGCCTCCCCGGAAATGGCACCAATTTGAAAGAGCGCTGTCGTGGGCGCCCTCAAATGATTAGTGTGATTTTGGGGTACTTAGGTGCAGCAGAGTGGCTGGCCAAGGTCGTCTCTCAAAGGAGGAAGTGAATTAAAACAACTTTTCAGAGGTATTCTAGAAACAAAATAAAAGGGAATAAAAACACTACTTGAAAGTATGGGGGTGGTTGTTTATAGTTTATAAATCTAGAAGAAGTTTGCTGGAAGAAGATTGCATTTTTTTTGTTTTTAATTTTGAAATGAAGTTTCGATTAGAATGACACAACAAGAAGATGTTTTTTTATAAATCTATTTAAAAGATGTAATCGATCTAACTCTACCTCTTCACTTTATTATTAATCATTATCATTTAAATTAACATTCACTTAATTATGATCCCTTAATTTGTTAAATCCTGAACCCTACGAGAATTAACTTTACCACGAAGATGATGTGAATTTAACCCTAGGCTAACTTCGGAACATGCAATCGCAGCACCCTGCTTTGATTGATGTTCTAAGATTAGCTTATGGTCAGTGGTAAATTAAGGCAAATATCCATTCTGGAAATGAGGATGAATTGTGTTTAGGGATTATATTTGAACTCTACAAATTTATCCCGTGTGGTCTTGTATTACCGATTAAGATCGCGCTCTCACAATTTACACAAAATCCCGACCTCGCGTGTTTTTGTGTTAATTGTTCAATTGCTTGCTTAGATTCTTACAATTTAAAGACACAATTCATGGATCATATTAAGTGAATTACATTAGCTCATTGATTCAAAATAATTAAATGAAGAGGTTAGAAGATAGATCGATTACTAAAAGACTACTCTTCCATGGGTGGCGTAATCATCGTAGAAGCGTTTTGCATGTGCAAAGGTTTAAAATGGGTATAACCCAATAACGCTTCTACTCAAGAATTCCAGCCCAATTAGGAATATTAAGAGAAGAAGAAATTTAAACAAAACAGAAGAAAAGAGAAGAAATAAAAGAAAAACAAAGAAGTTTATTACATAAACAAAATCATTACAACATGAAGGAGAAGAAGAAGGCTTCGTCGAAGGGATCCTTGCTTCAAGAGCTACCCTTATTGAAATGGTTGGAGAATTGGAGTGGATCCACTTCTCCTCTTCCCTCAATTTCCCAATGCACGTCCCAACCCTTCCAAATGAGAAAAAACTCCAATTTATAGAGGGGAGGGGAGGAGAGGTTACAAGTGGTTTCAAGTGTGAATGTGGAAATTCGTCCAAATATTTTATTCCAACTTGAACCGCCCATTTGACCACCAAAACGCGTGAAGTGGCCGGCCTTCAAGAAGGATCAAATGTGCGGATATGTGTCTTCTATCTCCTCTCCAAATTTGGGCTTAATACAGGCCCATATGAAGGAGTTATGGCCGAAATACAGAAGCTTCTCCATTCTGGTGAGCCCAGCCCAACTTTGACTTCATGGCCCAATTTCAACAACCAAATGGACTCTTTAGCTCTAGTGTCCTGAATAAAAGTTGTAGATAATTAAGTTAGGAACACTGTTACAAAATTTCAAATTCAAATAATAAATATAAAAATATTTATATTCGAAATACTACAGTGAACTATAAAGGGTAAAACTGGAATTTTCATCAAATATTCAAATGAATGATCTAATCCCAAATATTTTATAAATAAACATATTTAACACAATGTGAGGAAATTATATCATTTATTATCAATAAAATATTCAATAAAATAGCGTTTTATCAAAGATCCATTGCTTCCATAGATCCACCACCAACTTCTTGTTGTATCCCCATAGGTGTACAAGCATAGCCTATTGAAGAAATCACAACAGGCTTTCACACATCCTTTAATCCTTTCATAAGTTTTTTAAGCGGGGCAGATTCTATTATCCCCTGCATCAAGCTTTCCTGTCCAGAATCGTGGGTAGTGTCTATATATATATATAGTTATAATTATAAATATAAATAAATATATTTAAAAAGTATATATATATATAATTATAAATATAATAAATATATTTATTATTTAGATATATTTATTGTAATTTAATAAATATTTATGAGAACATAGTAGATTAATGGGTAGAACATGAATGAATCATATACCTAGTAAAGTATAAATCATAAAAAACGAGTCATCACATATATGAACAACATGAATAATAATAATGGTGTAATGTATAAATGAACAATTGTGAAGAATACATAACATATGCACGTCAATTATACTCACACATCATTATATTTATTGACCAAATTCATTGGAACATATATTTATTTATTTATAATTATATATATATATATATTTTTTAAAAGTATTTATATATAATTATAAATGTATAATTTTAAATATAATAAATATATTTATTATTTAATTAAATTTATTAAAATATTATAATTATTTAAATGTATATTTATATAATTATAATCTTATAAATACTTTTTAAAAAATATTATATATTTATTTGATTTATTAAAAAATATATATTAATTATAAACATCTGTTTTTTATTATATATATAAAAATAAACATTATTATTCAATATTAATATAAAACTTTTGTTTAAATTAATAATATTTTTTTATTAAAAACCTTTATCAGTGATAATAATAGCACTGATAAATGGTACAGCTTTATCGGTGAATGTTCTAGCACTGATAAAGGGTGGATTTATCAGTGCTTTTAGCTTGTATTGATAAAAGCCCCCCCTTTTATCAATGTTTTTTCATATCACTAATAAAGGTGGGAACTACCCTTACGTCGATCTATGGTAGTGAGAAATGGCCAGTTTAGTACAAGAGGGTTATACGGGATGGAATGTGCTTCCTCCAACATGCCACCAACATGGCTGATGAAATTTAATGTGCCCTTCATAAAACCTTCAAGATCCCTTCTTCTTTGGAAAATATAGAAAAACAGGTTGCGTAACCATGACCAGTTGAAGAAGGATGTGAAACTACATGTTTCAACATGCCACTTAAGCTTGAGGGTTGAAGAGAGCATGCAACACATATTCATGGGATGCAGATTTGTTTAAAAGTTATGGAAATATGTTGGCAGCCTGTTTGACAATAAGATTTGTACATGCAAGCACCTAGAAAATCCCATGGATGACATCAACAAGACCAGTCTGAGTGGGAAGGTACACAAACTATTGTTAACAGTTATTTCCTCAATTTTTTCATTATATAGGCAGTAAGAAATGACTTTATTTTTGACAACCAATCACATGCCTTCCATGAGGGAGTCATCACATTGCACTGAGAGGTCCGTGCTGCATCAAGTGTGAAGGTTGAATAAATGAACAACAATACCAATTCCCTTAACATTTTTAGACTGTTGGGCATTTAGGACAGGGCTATGAGACAACTGGTACTGAAATATGTGCGCTAGATTCCTCCAATTACCTCATGGATGAAAGTCAATGTTGATGATGCAACCTCTTTGATGTCGGGCCCGTCAGGGTTTGCAGGTGTTTTTCACACACATCACCATTCAATTAAAGGCTCTTTCCAACATTACATCGGTATTGGTGTGGTGTATGAGGCTGGATTATGGGTGATAATTTATGCCACCAATCATGCTATTTTTCATAATTAGAACTCCATATGGGTTGAATCTGACCCAGAACTTGCTATCAAAGATTTGAAATAGAGAACCAGGGATGTTTCTTAGAGACTCCTCCCACATTGGATTGAATGTATTAATCATGTAAAGCACATCAAACTAATTTTATCAAATATCTACAAAGAACATAATCAAGTGGTGGATGCATTTCCAAAGAAAGTAATCATACAGATGAGCAATGATGTGGTCCTTTAGGACCCAGGATTCTTGAGCATCCTTAGTGGATGTGGAAATGAGGGGTGTAACAAACTCTCTTCTTTGTAAAACTCATTATAACGCCTAAATTAGTTCTTTTACCTTTCTTTAATAAATTTGAGGGCTAGGCTCGCCTGGACCCTAGATCTTCTGAGTAATAAAAATGTAACAAGGGTCATTGAATTTATCAAAATTGTAAAAGTTATTTTATTATAGGACATTTATACGTTATGTTAGATGATAAGAATATAGAATACATAATAAATAAGGAATATTGCACATATTTTGGAATCCTAGCATCAAATTAAAGAAACTCTTATGAATTTATGTCAAATAGATAATAGAAACATGTTATATAATAAACATTTCATATATATTTGAATCATAGTGTAGAGATATGGGACTTGGAGAGGGTAAAAATTCATTGATTGGATGCATCATTTGGAAAATAGATGATAAAGACTAGAAATTTGATGAGTTATAGATAAGTTTAATGATAATTTGACGCTATAGGGTAAATAGTCCATAGTTTTCCTAGGATTTTTTTTATAAATTCTATCAAAGAAAACATGTACACAAGATATAGAAAATTTTCAAAAGTTATTATTGAGGTTTATTTGTGTATACTATTAACTTACATTTTTTTCTATCTATTGTAGATGAAGACATTGAGTAACCATTGACATGGAGAAAAAACACCCTTCAAATTAGCCTATTATATTTTCAATAAATTATCATTTCTTGAATTATATTTGGGTATAATTTTTTAGATGGTAATGTTGAATTGAACGATAAACCAATTTTTAAACTGGATGAGTTATCTAATAAATTCAAACTAATTTATAATGATGATGAAGAATGTGAAATGAATAGTGTTCATGGTGAGATGGATGGATAAAACGAAAATCCTTCATGACTCTTAAATAGCATATTTATGATTTTTCACACTAAAGAGCATAGTAGTGGGAATATCTAAAAATTTACTTCCAAGAATAATATATTTTCATAATCACAACCTTACTTGAACAAGATTCTTTCTATTGGATCGTATTTCCCTATCTTGTATATCCTATAGATGTAGGATAGTATTTGATGGGATAATTTATATGTGATGGGAGAAAGGATTTGGATTCCCAATAATTTTATATGGATAAAACTACATGACTGATGATCAAAGTGATTTTTATGAAAATATTTATTTAATTTGAGAAGGATACTTTAACTATTCAAGTGGCCACATAGGTAAGAAATCATATAGACATATTAATGTTGTACACTTGAAAAGAACTAAAAATTTTAAATTTAAGGATACATGGGTTGATATCAAGGTTCCTTATAATGATACCAAAGAAAATGATTGTATAATCAAGAAGACAGAATCCAATAAAAATGTGTGGTTGTGATTAATTTAGGGAACCTTCAAGTGTTGTAATGAATGAAAAACTAAATGAGTTTTATTAGAGAAGGATTCTACACAAGATGAATTGAGCACTATGGAGACTAAGAGAGTTATCAATATGGTCCATAGGGGCCTCATCATTGAAGGATGATGTTGAACCATAACTCAAATTAGTTAAATCTTATAAACATGGTAGTTTTATATAGTTTTATCACTATAATTTGAATAGGTTTCATCACAGAATGTTTTCGATAGCAAATTTGATGGAATTCCAAATAAAGGACAAAAAAGAGATATTTTCATATCATGGTTTCCTAAAAAAATACTATAGTTCATAATATAACTACAGATACTGAGTGTGGTGTGTGTGTGGATTGTGGTGTGAAAATTTTCCTATAATAGTTTTATAATAGGATTCTACAAAAGATAAACTGACTAGTTTTTGTACTGATTTCATCACTACAGTCCAAAGGTTCCCCATCATTGAAGGTTAATGAAGAACTATAACCTGAAGGGGGTTTTTATTAATTAAGGATTATATATATAATAAACTTTTAGTGTAGTATAACAAATTTAGGTCTCTATAATTTAGAAGTTTTTCATCAGTGAAGGGTGATCCTATAATTGTTTTTCAAGCCAGTTACTTGATAGGAAGAAGAAACATTTCATGTGATGGATGTGTCTAAAAAGTGTAGTTGCTAATGAAATCATAAATATTTTTAATGGAGATATTTTTGAGTGAGGTATATGATAAATTGGATTAATTTTCCTTCCATTCTTTCAGCTCTTAACGAATATTATAAAAAAATACATAAAAAATTGTGTGTAAATACTAAATAAAAAAGGTAAATGATGAATAAAAGTTGAATAGAATTGAAAATGTTAATCATAAAATTTATCATGGTTTATGAGTTACTATAAATATTTTAATGAAAATGTAGAATAAATGTGTTCCTGATGAATTAACAGAGTTGAATCTATTAAAAAAATACCCTATGGAATGGTTCTTATTTTTTAACAATGGTTCGATAATGATTAATGGTTATGATAAACAAATAATTCTATGAATGTAATATATATAACATAATATGAAGAACATGATTGATGTGGTAAAAATAAATTACACTAATAAGTATCATAGGTTTTAGGTGTTCTCATGATGATGGGTGAATTATTATTGCAGCACAGTCTTTAGAGGAACCTAATATAAATAAAAGGGATAAATGAAAATAATTAATATTTAAATACATTCATAAACCAATTTTTACTTAATTTAATACATACAGCTGGGTTGTACACTCTAAAAAAACTCCTAATAAATCTTATCATTACAATATAAATGATTTAAAGGTTGTGTGACAAAGATAATGAAATAAATAAAATTATTTAGAAGGGAAAAAGTAAAAAAAAACTTGCCATGTTTTAGTTGATAGTGGAAATCATTGGGAATTTTGTGATCTATCATTAGTTGACGACATTGTATTCATTTCGACATGGTGTGGTTTCTCAATGTTTGAATGTAAAGACCTTGATATGGTGCTTACACTTTTCATTTAATACAATTGAAGTAAATGAATAAAGGTAAAATGTATATATTTATAGTATATCATGAAATGTATTTGAAAAATATGTATGACCATCATATTTATTCTTTATCCTTTTTAATTTTCTTTGTAATATCACTTCCATAGAAGTGGGTTGGTTTGTGGTATCCATGTATGACATATTTGTAATTAAAGTATAATAAGTGGTATAACGCAATCATGATATTCAAAATTGTTAGAAAAAAAATGTAATTATAAAAATGAAAGAAATATAAGTAATTGAAAATATAAATAAATAAATAATATCTCAAAAGTTGTAAAATGCATGATTGATATCATTAAATGAGAAAAATTAATGGTCTTATATCTAAAAGATAATTATTTGTAAAAATTATTGGAAAAATGTGGAATTTGTCTTAAATTTTCATAACAGGTGAGGCCAATTCTAGGGAGTATGAAAAATGCACGCATGGATGAATCATGAACTTCTTGTAGTATTATAAGCGGTATAATGAAATATATAAATATAACCTAATGATGAAATAAATATCAAATAAAGAAAATTTAATAGGTTATAGAAGATTATTTTTCATGGAAGTCAATAAAGTGGGATTTTTAAAATACAAATCAAAATAGGTATTAACCAGAATTTTAAAAAATATGACAGAAATTATAAATGTATTAGGATATCATTATTTCATCAAGTATATATATATATAGTTAATCTAATAAAATACAAAAAAAATTAATCAATAACCCTTATGAACTCTATTTATTTAATAAATTGAATATTGAATGAACCGCATCCATTTTTTCAAAAAAAACTAGATTTCAATATAGTAGAATAAGTGTATACCTAATCAGTAAAATGTAGTGAATATATATTGAGAACAATATTAGGTATACAAATTTCATAAAACACATACAACGAACAATATACAAAACCAAAATTTTATTACTATAAACAACAATGACATTCAAATGTTTTCAAAATTTTATTACTATGTTGATTGTAATGACTGTAAATGGATAAAATGGAGAGAAAAAAATAATAATATGTTTGAATTTGGTTTTGAAGTACCAACACCATTGTAATGAAAGTTTACAACATATGACTTGCTACCCCAAATATTTATTCACCGTGTTTTTTAATGACACAAAAAATGTGATTGTATAGAATTATGCATGATTTCAAAAACATGATCAACTAAAAACAAATTTTAATTTAGAATGGAGAGAAGGTGACCACATAAAAGGACCTCCTTAAAGGATTTTTCTTAACTATCATGAAATCGAATAACCTATGTTGTGTGATTAAATTTAAATTTAAATTTTTACATAAGGATAAAAAATTATAACACACCAAAATATATAACAACCTATTGATTCATGGAAACTAAAATATAAATTCACATTCTCATCAGTATCCTATAAACTAATAGTGGCATTAGTAACAATAGCCTAAATCATTTTTTCAATCCTACACTTTTTCTCCATAATAATAGTTGATCTGTTAGATAGATCTTATAAGTCTCTATTTTTTAAAATGAAAAAATAGAATAGAAGTAACATTTATCCTATTAAAAAAAAACAATTGATGTGTAATGATTTGGAAGTAGATTCATATATTTCTATCCAAATTTTAAACAGTACATTAAGTGGTTAATTTTGGAAATTCTACATTCTAAATTCAAACACAAAGGACAAATTTTTATAAATTTTATCCAAATTGAACTAGAATATAGATCTATTATTTTGAACTATTTAATAAAGAAATCTCCATTTATACTATAATATAAATAATATGTATATCTAAAACTTATCATTTGTTCTAAACACTATTGGTGGCATCTAATTTTGAAGTGAAAAAATATTTTAGATCAAATATTTTTTACCTTTTGAAAAGTAGGAAAAGATATACATAACTTTAACCAAATAATTCTTACATGATTCTAAAAAAGATGATGGATAATTCTTTAAGCCTAATGGATCCTCTAAAAAATATGCACATATAACTCAAAATTGAAAAACAAAACATTATATAATGTGTTGATGTCAACTAAAAATAATGAAATACCACTTAATTTTAAGATAGGATCATTATAATTAACATACATTGGAATGGAACAAGTATCCAACAAGATATCTAAATAGAGATATGAAAAGATATAGACATGATGTAAAAATATATATAACCAATTACCACATAAATAAAATTATTTCAGGAAGTATAAGAGAAATTAGACAAGATAAATAAATATAATAAATCTTTTAAGTACAATACAAATTTTCACCTCAATGCATTCTTGAATATAAATAAATACTTTCAAATAAAATGGAACATGAGTGAAAATTTTTTTAGGTAGTTTTCTTCCAATCAAAAGATACAATCAAATTTTAAAAATTAAAGATGATATCATATTACCTGAACATAGATAATTTTTTAATATGTTACCTTGAATCTCACATCATATTTTAGAAAAAAAAATAGACAACTAACATCTTTGGTAACACAAATTATAATAAAATTCAAAGCGAGATAATGGGATTGGAAATATCATTCTACCACATAAATCTAGAGTATTTTATTTCAAACCTATACCTATGATTCCAAACACCATGTTATTTACATTTTGTTTTCAATTATCATTGAGTAAAATAAAAAATATCCATGATCATAAAATCACAATACAAATGAATAGGAAAAATAAAAGTATATTTAATTACTCACAAAAATCATATATGAAAAACAATAATAGTATTTCGCCAATCCAAAAATTAAGTGGATGAGATTGAATAGAATACCTAATTCTTCAGTAGACTCATTTTGATGATCCATGTGTCCCTTTACCATAATAATTTACTACCCTCGTAGAGAAATCAAATATTTATAGACAAATTATTCATGAAGAAATAAAAAATGAAGGGATTCAAAAAGAAATTAATTTCTTCAAGAGGTAACGGAAGATGTGCACAATCATGTATAAAAAATGGTTAGAGGTTTTAAATGAAATGTAGGATCAGATCCTAGAATACATGCATATACCTAGATACAAAATGAAATTAGGGTTTACCCTATACGAATCCATAACCGAGTGATTGATCTAGAGGTGGAGTCAGTTGTGAAAGCCTCACCCTAAGGGGATGATGATGATTAAAGGTGGAAGTCGTGTTGGGGGTGACGGTAGAGAGGGAAAGAAGTTGCGCTAGAAGGGGTGAATCCATCAAGTAAGGGAGAGGATGTATGGATGGATGGCAGTGGTGGTGGATCTAACACCGAGTGCATGAGGGGGAGTAGAGACGACTCTGAAGTGGGTGTGGTGAGGCTAAGGCAAGGGGGTGTGATCCCAGGGTGGGGGGGGATAGGGGTATTTTTTGGTGTTGCGACCGCCATTGGAGGTATCCCGCTTCAATAAGTAAAAATCCCAATTTTGTAGTAGTGGACTATGGAATGATTAACATAGGATTAACTAATGATTAACAGATGATGAACTAATGATTAACTAATGATTAATAAGTGACTGATAAATTATTAATGAATAATTAAGGAATGAATATTTTAAGATTAAGTAATGCTTATTAATGATTAAGTAATGATAAATTAATGATTAACTAAGGATTAACTAATGATTAACTGATTATTAACCAATGATTAACTAGTAATTAATTAAATATTAACTATTAATTAACTATAAACTAACTAATTAAAAACTATTAATTAACGAATGATTAATGAATGATCAACTAATGATTAATTAGTGATTAATGAATGATTTAGGTATAATTTACTTAGGAATAACTATTATGTAACTAATGATTATGTAATGATTTACTAATGATTAACTGATGATTAATTAATAATTAACCAACAATCACTGAATGATTAACTATTCATCAAATATTAATTAACTATTGATTAAGTATAAACTAACAACTTAATAACTATTAATTAATGAATGGTTAACAAATGATAAACTACTTATTAATGAGCGATTAAAGAATAATTAATGAATTAATAAGGAATGATTCACTTATGATTAAATAATTATTAACTAATGATGAAAAAATGATTAAATAAGGATTAACGAGTGATTAATGAATGATTGATAAATAATTAAGGAATGATTAACTTAGGATTAAGTAATGATTAAGTAATGATTAATTAATGATTAACTAACGATTAAATACTAATGAACTAATGATAAAATAATGATTGTCCAATAATTAATTAATGATTAACTATCAATTAACTATTAATTAACTAAAAAATAACTACTTAAAAACTGTTAATTAAAAAATAATTAATAAATGATTAACCACTGATTAAAAAATGGTAAAATAATGATTAATGAATGATTACAAAATGATTAACTTAGGATTAAATAATGTTTAATTAATGACTAATTAATGAATAATTAATTATTAACTAAGTATTAACTTTAGATTAAATAATAATTAGATATTTATTAACTTAGGATTACCTTAGGATTAAAGAGTCCTAACTGCATGACAAATAGGTCTAATTGTACACCTAATTTGGAAATACTGAGGGATTTTTATTAGATGATTCACATTATCTTTAATTATTAAATTTAGATTCCTATAGGAATATTAAATTTTGGACTATAAACATTATAACAACATTAAGGATATAATAAACCATTATAAAATTTCAGTAAAGTAAAGATCACATGGTTATTCGGGCAATGAAATCCTTATTTGGATACTATAAGTGGATGTGGCTTTAGCACATTTTTAACTAGGGGTAATAACTATGAAATTAGTTCATTGGGAAATGAATTGATCGTCACTTGATGCTCGACAACGATACCTTGTTGCATGCCTTCTTTGACACTCTCGGGAGACATGCCTTAGATGATTCACACTCTCTTTATAAAATAAAAAACATACCTTTAGGAAAATTTAAATTTTGTCTATGAAACATTAGTGACATCATTAATTATATAACAAAAAAATCTAAAATTTTGGTAAGGTAAATATTGTGTAGTTATTTGAGCAATGATATATCTTTCTAGATCCTACAAGTGGGTGTAGATTTGGCATAGTTATACCTAGGGGAAATAACCCCAAAAGGGAATATTAAGCATTAACTCGATCGTCGCATGGTGTATGAAAAATAGGCCTTAATGCGCACTTTGTATAACACTCCAAATGGATATGATTTGGATGATTGACATTCACTTTATAAACTACTAAACATCTAATTATATTATTTTACCATGAAAAAAATTTAAATAATTATTACACGGTCAAAACTACATGACTATTACTCATTTTCAATATTATTTACACTATTAGGATCTTTATCAGAAACCATTTTTCACATAGACAATCATGTTTTCCTATGTCTACTGATATAAGGAATTTATTCAAACCGACCAAGGAGTTTCATATATTACACAACCAATAAAAATGGTTTTGATAAATGATTTTGTTACACTAAGAGAATTATGGGAAAGAATTAATGGTCGGTTAAATCTGAGACCTGATCAAAAGACCCAGTCTATTAGATATATACATTTTTAATTATATGATTTTTTATAACATCTATCTTTTCCATTGGATGATGATGACGAATAGGTAAAACCAAAAACTTTATTTAACCATTGGTTTCATAATGATTTGATTGAGTTATGTGGAGGTTTCTATTATCCAAAAACAATGTATATTATATGAAAACATAGGAATAAAAGATTTTTTGAAGAAGTTCCATCCCAATAAAATGTGACTCTTTTTCATTATGTGGAAGAAGACAACCAAAATGATCACCCATATTTGTTGTAAGATAATTTTGATGATGAGGTGGTGTCTAACAATGAAACAAATGGAGACAATAGTGATAAAAAGGTGGAAGCTACATCATTTAGGGAGAAGGTTTCTATAAACGTAGTATTTGTACATTATCCTCAATGAATAATAAATCATCCAATACTCTTCACATCTTGGTCGAAAGATGTGACAAATTTTCTTGAATTTGACTGGAATATTTTTGCACATAAAAATGGGTTTCCTGGAGTTGTAGAGGATATGTTTGATCAAATGGAGAGAGAGAAATTATACATTGGAATATATTTTCCAAAAATCAATCCATGAAAAAATATACTAAAAATATTTTATATTGAGAGTCACTATATATATTTAGTTCAGAAGTCAAACCAGTCAAAATAAATTATATTATGAAAAAAATACGGTAATGATTATAGATTTCACTTGAGGGTGATTCCTGACATTTCTCTGAGAGGGTGTATAATTTATAAGATTTAGTCACCTCATACTTGTGTGCATCATAACCTCACATAATATCATGCATCATTGGATGCTAAATTTGATTCATCAATTATTTTCAATATAACCAGGATCTTCCAATATGTCCCTATATCCCATGTGTGGTAGAGTATACAAAAAAATTTTGGTTGAAATATTGCCTATGGAAAGTCATGGATGGAAAAATAAAAGACAACTATCAAGGTGTATAGTGATTGGGATGACTTATATTAGTTTTTTTTTCAGAATTTCAATCCATATTAACACAAAACAACCAACTTGTCTTCCACCTCGATATAAAAGAACATATATCTCAAGTTAACTTACTCGATCCATCTCATGTCAAATTTCATCAATTGTTCTATGCATTAATTATATGTTTTTCTATGTTTCATTTTTTAAATAGTTTATATAAGTTGACATAATGTTTTTATATGGAAAGTACATGTGATTATTATTGATTTGGGTGACCTAATATGGAAATTGTACACCTCTATAACTTTTATTTTCAACTGTTGAGAAGGAAAACTATGAATCATGGAGTTGGTTTTTTGTATGTATTAACATCCATTTTACCCATATTTGGGGTGTATGTTTGATATTTAATCATTAACATGAAATCAATGACATGATTATTATAGATTCTATTATGTTGATATCCCTAAATTCACATCATTGATATTACATTTGACACATTTCCAACAATACGTGAAAGATATTTCATGATGAAACTATGAATAAGTATATCAAAAATCTTAATATAAAATCCCTTTCTTATTTTTTTATTATGTCAATATAATGGTAAAATTAATTTATGTGTAATATGATCACTTTTTTGTAGCATATGAGATGAATTGGTGAATATTTTAGTAGTTATTGGAAGGAATTATTAGGGATAATCAAGGAGTGTGTGAATACATTATGTTAAATCAAAAATATAAATGAACATTGGAATATAAAGGGGTGAAGAGATACAAGAACATTACCAAAAATAATGTGGAGTGAATTAATGGAGTCTTAAAGGGGCTTTGAAAGTTACCTATAATTGACATAGTTCAAGATAAATTTTATTATTGTGTTAATTAAATCATAAAAAGAGGAAGATAGAATGATGATGAATTCTAGTACGGGCTATGGTATGGATGAAACTTTCAATGAGATATTGACAAGAATATTGATTAATCTTAAACTTATCAGGTATGACTTTTCAACTGAGAAGAAATTCAATTTCAAGTGAAATAATTTCCTAACCCCATCATAGGTAGGATTAATCGAGTGCTAGTGGTATTACTAGATGCGAGGAATTTTCAATGTGAAAAATTCCAAGAATTTCAAATTTCATTCACACATTCCATTATGGAATGTGTGTCACAACCCAACCCACCAGGCCCCACTTGGATTGTGATAATTCTAGTGTGACAATCCCAAGCTCACCTCCTATAGGCTGGAGTCTAGAAACTAGCATTGAGTAGGCATATCCCATACATGGGAGGCATTATCCTAAGTAACAGTATGCACACACACACACATTTGTTCCCAAACATTTTTTATGGTAAAACAAAAATCAATAATACCAATGCACACATACATATAAATCCCACCATCAAATACCCACAAAGTATAGAAAGAAAAATGTTTCAAAATACAAGCCCATCAAAACTGGAAATAAAGTCCAGCCCACTCAGAAGGAGGGGACTGCTATCAAATGGAACACTAGTAAGAACCTTAATATTTAAATCCAAAAACTATTAACTACCTTCTCCTTGTCATCCTATGACCCCATAGAATGTTTTATCATCTGCATAAGACGTGACATGTGTGGGTAGATTCCATGCAAGGGTGAGTATAACAATACCTAGCAGGACACCCCAAAATCACTAACATAAAGTATCAAGTCTATCCATCTCATCAATACATAGTCCTCTAAGTTTGATTTCAAAAATTTTATTTAGATCTGATGAGAATAATTTTGTAGAATTGATGTGAGGACTAATGAGTCCAAATTTATGTTCATAGTGTTTTCCATTCAAATAGTATTTATATATATGCCTGAAAATTTTATGAATATTATTTAGTCATAATTAACATATTAGATCAATTATTGGAAATAAATCATGAAAACACACCTCATGTATACATTTACAATAGATACACCAATATATTCATGCTTGAGGATTTCATTTACATTCTCAAGACAAATATAATCTGTAATGGAATCTTCGTACATTTATTCTATAAAATCAATTGTGGTCGTATCACCACTTGATAACATTGTATCCACATGAACTTTTAATGTTAATAAATATGAAATTTGAAATGGTGGTGTAAAGGTACTTTGTGATGATATTTTATATTGGTTGGTTGATCCTCTGAATCACTAATACAAATTTTGGTTTATACACCTATATCCCCCCACCC
Source organism: Viscum album (assembly GCA_963277665.1). Taxonomy (NCBI): domain Eukaryota; kingdom Viridiplantae; phylum Streptophyta; class Magnoliopsida; order Santalales; family Viscaceae; genus Viscum; species Viscum album. The sequence continues at coordinate 438,637,891 of OY728145.1, read as the reverse complement.
ATATGAAACCTACCCCCCTCATACCTTCACCTATACGCACCGAGCCACAGATGCCACTCCTACTTCACACAACCTCACCTATCATGTCATCGTCATCACACCTAGAGCCATCTTCACCGTTTTTCCTCCTTCACTATCCCCACTCCCCATCACTTCCCTCCCCCTCATGTTCCCTAACCTCACCACACCCAGAACAAACACCGCCATTACTCTCAGAGCCGCCACTCTCTCTAATTCTTCCCTCAACACCCCCACTCACTAACCCTCAACACACCCCATTTTGGGGCTTCCACAACCGCCCTAATTACCTCCTTTACCTCTCCCTAACCCTCATCATACCCTTACCAAAGTGTCTCTACCACCACCTTTGATCTTGTTACCATTGTTTCCCCCTCTCTTCCATTTCCCTCAATTTGGCTAATGTCACTCCATCAACTCACCGTCATCCTGAATTCATCATGTTATTAGAGGTAAAACCTATGATTCCTGATTCTTTTGAAACACCACATAATTTAGGGGTTTTGTTTTGATAATAATCATATATCATCTCTAACCGAATAGAGGAAACCTATTTGGGGGTTATAATTCAACGAGACCAAGAACAAAAATTAAAAGTTTATTATGATAAATTGTTTATAAAAAAACTTATATCCATTGTAAATAATATTTTTAAGGATATTTTATAGTGAATGAAGAAAAATGGGTCATGAATACTTCTAGTAGAATTGATATTTTTTATGGAATTTAATTTTTTCACTATAATTTTTGACTCACATGCATGCTCTATGGTGCATCCAAATTTTTTTGTCATAACAAAATATTAAATCATTTAAAAAAGAAATTGATTCCAATCGAATATTGTTTTCTCAAAATTTTTTAAGGATTATGATGTGTAACTGCGGTGACAACTAATTGTGAAATTCAATATCCATCACAATTTTTGTCACAACAAGGGGAATGTGCTATTTGATAAGTTAAAAATGACAGAAAATACATATTATAGATAAAATATAATTTTTAAATACCCATTGAAAATATGATCTTCTAAATAATATGCCATACTAAATAGTTGAGTTAAAAAATAAATATTAAATTAAATTATAGAAGTAGCGATATATATGAAACCATCAATAATATACATTATAAAAAAACATATTATAAAATATCTAACTTGATCCTTCCCATAAAATTCCATTTATCTTCTTTCAAAATATTTATAAATTCTTTTAAATGTGTAAGGAGTTTGGGATCTAGATATATATTTCACTTACCATCAAGGTATTTTTTCTAATACTTAATTTAGGTTGTTTATTTCAAATATTTTTATCTAATTATGAAATAATATTTTTGTTATTAAATTATTTAATTAAATATTTATTTTTATAATATAATTTATGTCAAAGTTATATTTTTTAGAAATTTAATGTAAAAAAGTTCTATTAAACAAATTTAATTTTTATATAATCATTAATATAAATATAAATATTAATTTATTTATTTCTTTGATATTTGATACATAATTTCCTGATCATTATAATTAAATATTCAACAATCGTTTCACACTAACATTTCAATGATAGCCAAATAACATAATTTTATGTAGTCCAGAGTTTTGTTAATTAAATTTATAAAATTATCATTGGTTATATATTAATATATATGTCTAGTTTTTTTTCTTCAATTTTTATGTTTTCTTGTCATCCATTAATTTATAAGTGACTCTATATAAAATATTTAGTCATACAAAAAAGAATAATATAAAAAATAAAAGATATAACTAATTTAATGTAACTTAAAATGTTATGATTGCATCATTTTTGAATTGTTTTATGTTTGGGATGAGTATGAGTTTAATTCTACATGAAATTTGTTTTTCTTTATTTTAAATATATTTTTTGTTTTTAAATTTTTAAAATTAATGCAATATGAAGTCTTATGTGAATACTGATATGAATATGGATAAGAGTTGGACTGATATTCCAAAAATAATGTATATAGAATATTTTGAGAGCATTATGTTGTTTATTTATTTCACTGAAGTATTTTAAAGTGACAATATTAGATTTTTGTATAGAAAATGTGAAAAAAGATATCAATTCACACGAGATAACATGAGGGAACACCTGTTCTTTAATGGGTTTCCAAAAATTTATAAGAGATATACACATCATGGGGAAGAATATATTTGTTTTCATCATATTAAAATAGTTTAGATGGATTTTGATGCATAGATGACTAATATGATGCATGAAATTCTTATTAAAATGGTATGTTGTTTGACACATGAAGGAATTAACATTCAAAAAATGTATAGAGATGAGATTAATTTGTGCTCAGGTATAGATCGTGATTCATTGATGTTTTATGAAATACTTGATGACTTTGAATCTGTGACCAGACACATCATTTGGCATGTTGTTGGTGTTATTGAAAAAAATACTTCCTATTGATGCTAATATTCCCAGTAATATTACCATGATAATAAGTTAATAGAGAACTTGGGTTTCACATATGTGACCATAGGTTCATGTGAAAAAAAATGTATGTTATTTAGAAAGGAAACTGTTTGGATATTTGTGTGTTCTGTGAATCTTCCAGGTGGAAAGATAATGAGGAAATAAGAATCATCAATTTCAGACTGTGAAAGAGGGGAAACCGATTAATTTAAAGAAAATTCATTACTTTCCACTAAATTTAGGGTTGAAAAGATCATTTATTTCATCTAATGTTTCTAAATTAATGAGATGACATGTGGAAAAAATAAGGAAAGTGATATTCTAACCTACTCAGAAGACTCTCTTGCATGGAAGGATTTTGATCTGTGACCCCATGAATTTTCTAAAGATAGTCCTAATATCTGATTGGGTTTAGAATTATATGGTTTCAATCCATTCCGGTCTATGGTTTCTGCAACTCATAGAACATGGACCATGTTGTTGGTTCTGTATAGTCTTCCTTCCCATCTTTGTATGAAATGATAATTTTTATTACTATCCACACTTATTAATGGACCTAGACGTTCAGAGGATAAGATTAATGTTTACCTTCATCCATTGATTGATAATTTTAATGAATTTTTCAGTGATGGTGTGATAACTTATGAAAGTGAAATGAATGAAATGTTCAAACTTCAAGCTACTTTATTATAGACAATCAATGACTTCCTATCTTATGAAAATTTATCAGGTTGGAGTAAGAAAGGGTAATTTTATTACCCTTTCTACGATAAAATTAAAAAATTTATCATGGATTAAACGTTGTAAGAAATAGATATACATGGGTTATAGATGCTTTATTCCCCCTCGACATAGGTTTAGAACGGACATAGTAGTGTTTAGTGGTTCTAGAGAATTCAACCCATCACCCAAGATCATGGTAGGAGTAGAAATATTATCACATATTGACGAAGAAAACATACACATGGTATATGAATTTAAATATTTGGCGGGTCATCCATTTCCTAATATTTTTGGTGCGGGTTGACAGGGCAGTCATATTTGGTAGAAGAAAAGTATTTTTTTAATCTCCCTTACTGGAAAACTAACACGCTGAGGCATAATCTGGATGTCATTCCCATTGGAAAAAATGTTTGTGATAATATATTATTGACCATTTTAGGTGTCTGTGGAAAATCAGAGGACCATTTCAATGCACAATATGAATTACAATTAATGGGTGTGAGGAAACAATTTCATTTATAGTTGGGTGAGGGAAACAAGGCACACATGCCTTCTACACAATATATAATGAGTAAAAAATAGAAAGAGACATTTATTTCCATTTTGAAAATACTAAAGGGTTCTGATGGTTACTCTTCTAGTATTTCCAATTGTGTGAATGCGACAAGTATGACATTATAAGGATTGAAAAGTCATGACAATCACATATTACTTAAATAGTTTATTCTAATCATAATTCAGTATTATTCATCGCCTAATATTTTTTAATCATTAATTGAGATGAGTAATTTTTTATATATATTTATTTAATAAATAAATTAATGAGTGATTTAAATTTTTTTAGGGAAAGAGTTTTACTTATACTTTTTCACGTAGAGAAACTATTTCCACCCCCATTTTTCAAAGTTATGTTTCACTTGATAGTGTGCTGAACCGATGAAGTAACTGGTCCAGTGAAATTTAAGTATATGTATATTATTGAGTAGTATCTAAATACATTAAAATGATTCGTACATATCAGATCTCATTTGAAGGCATCAATATCCAATGGTTGTTTTATAGATGAGTGTACAATTTTTTGTGTACAATAACTTAAGTATGTTAAAGAAAAATTAAATAATCCCTCTCAGATTCATGATGGTCCTATTAGAGAAGGAACTATATTTGATATGAAAAACATAGAGTGGGTAAAATCTCATAGATATATCTTTTTCAATGCTATATCAGTTTCACCATTGATTCATTAAGTTTATTTTCACTTTAATTTCTTAACTTTTACACTTTTTTGTTTTAATATATAATTATATCATTTAAACATGGACTTATTATTTCTAGGAAACACATTAATGATATAAAAGAATAGATGTCTCATGAGAGTGATTATCAAATCCAATATCCCTATTAGAAATCATTTCGTGATTGGTTTGATGATTTTATATGTATAAATGGATTTTTATTTTGATTGAAGTGTAGTACTAATTTATTTCTAAAATGTTTTTTGTTGAATTATGTGAAATATATTGGTCCATATCCTATGGGAGTTAGGTGACCCTAAACTAACAGAATAATTTAACCGGCTATATGGGAGTCCATCTATAACTGCACGTCATTACAAAGCTTTAGATACTAATAGATTTTTGGTTCACATTAAAGATGTCGATGACAAATGAGCAACGCAAAATAATGGAATTGGTTGTCAATCTATCGATTGTGGTTATTACTATGGTCAATTTAAAGACATCATTGAACTTTTATTTTTTTCACAAGTTGAAATACATATTGTTATGGTGTAAGTGGGATGATCCAATCCTTGGAAGTAAATTTTATCGATATCAGTTTACATTGGTGAACTTAAATATTATGTTATATAGAGATGAACTAGTTAGTAATAAACCTTTAATTTTGACATCACAAGAAGCACAAATTTTCTCCATTACCTTGTCATATAATCTGAATTAGCAAGTTGATGTGAAAATTTCAAGGTGAAGAGTGTTTTGAATTGAATGAGATAAACCTTGGACTGTTTCCTTTATTGCACATCAGCTGTATCAACACACAATAGTTCAATGTGAAGAAGATATTCATTGCATTAGAGAGACTGTTAAAGGATAAATGGTTGATTTTCATGTTTAATGAAAGGTATGATTGTTTTCCCACTCTTTGGTTTAAAACCTTTTATTAATTATTTAACTTTCTAAGAAATTTTTAACTTCTTTTGTATTTATTGTCTCAATCTTGGATATATACATTCATAAAAAATGAAATGAATTAGTGTAAAAATAATTGAAGGATTTTTTTCATAAAAATATAAAAAAAATTCCTATAATATTTATATAATAAAACATAGAAAATCATCAAATATATTTTAACTAGGATCATAAAATAATAACAAAAACATGTTAACTATTTCCCCCCACTATTGAGAACTACTTCACTTCAAGTAATTTATTACAATGAAATGTTTCACTAAGCACCAATTTCATCAAATTTACAAGGATTGGGTCATAAAATATTAAATGGAAATAATTATTTGAATCCTAACGTTAATATAACAATGCATTTTCAATTTCTTCTCATTCAAACTTCTCACACTACTACCCAATTTTCCATAATCAATGATTCATCACTACACAACTAATCAGATATATTAATTTTCATATTAGACATCAGAGTTTAGTATTCCCCATCCTTAACATGTCCTTTAATAATAAGGAACACTTTCAACATGCATATTTATATTTTTATTAATATACATACTATGCTAAAAATTATTCATGTAATGAGAAAATTAAAATCATGAACTAAATCATTCCAAACAAAAAACATATCTTAAGGTTAATTATAGTAACTAGGGCATGGAATCTATAAATGATAACCATATATGAGATTTATCTTAACACTTATTAATGGTTTTAATTGTTTACACACACACAAACATGGCCATGATTTCTCAATAAACATAATTTTATGTTCCAAAATGATGATTTTAATCCCATTAAAATGACTTTATCTAATTGGATGTCTAGAATGAATCATTGAAGTGATACTCAAGAACAAAACCTAAGTAAATTCTAGTTTAGTTAATTAATCTAGTTAATTTATGCAAAATTTTGATTCAGTTAAATTATATTCAACTAAATTTAATCCTCATGGGATGAAAATAGGAAACTCAATGATTTTCATTTGAGATTGTCTCTTTGAGTTTGATGGACAAGGTTCTCTCAAATATTTTATTCATACACAAAACACATTACATGTACTCCCTCTATAATTATTTTTATTATATATTAAATATAAACACTTAATGTGTGATGTATTGAATTATTAAAAAATGAATAAATGTATTAGGAAGGTGAGATATAATTGTTGGTATAATACACTAATTTCTTTGAGGTCCTTCCATGCGATGTGTGTGTTTCATCAATTTTCATTTGTTTTATTTTTTAGTGATCTTAATTTATAATCAATTTAATACACTTAGTAGGATAAATGATCATTTTATTAATAAAAATAAGTAAAATAATAAATTAAAAGTCAAATGATTGGTTTTACAATTGAGGGTTCTTGTTTTAAGATTTTCAGCCTGAATTATTTGTCTATATGTTCATCCATAGTCCATGGGTACTTATAACTTCATTAGTGGGAATCCAACTGGCTCTTCAACAAATTATTTTCCTTATACTAGCATTCCATCCAAATTAATCCCACGTTTTTTGAGATTTTTTCTTATAATATCTCCTCAATTATGTATTTTTTTCACTTATTTTTTATGATTTCAACATCAATATATTCTTTTGATAGAAAATCCATGAGGAATTTGGTATCTTATACATAAATTTTGTCCTGTATTATAATGCCTACCATAATATATTCTTCTATTTTTCATTCCTTTTTGAGATCTTGAAAAAAACACGTCTTCTTTATATCTTCTCCTATTTGAAATTTAAATTTCCAATTTCACATATGAAATAGAGATTTTCCTATAAGAATGATGTTACCTCATTAGTTTATTTTTATTTCTCCTTTTTTGAAAGGTACTGGATGTCCATAATATTATAGAACATCATTAATAAATGTTATATATTAATTTTCCTTTTTCCTTAACTTCATGACTAGTTATCTTTAATAACTTCACTTCCATAGAATGATGTATCATTTCTTAAATTGCAGTATATCTTATTTCTCATTCATTAACTCACTGTTTAAATTTTTTGGACCTTATTACTCCTTATCACAACTATTTCATATAGTAATTTCCATAACACACTACATTAGATTAAATTTATCACTAATTATCATTCTTCCATTATCCCTAACACTATTTTTTTCTAGTTATATTCTCTAATCAGCTATTAAATTTTAGGATACATGCATGGGAATTTTGAGAAAATTGGTCAATATAATTATCTATTTAAGAAAGCTTTCCTTGAGTACACTAGATTTGGGTTTGAGTTGTTTAAATGAATACTTACATTATTTATTTATTCCATAATAATTTAGACTGAATTTTATAAAAAACGCTCCAAAATCATTATACTTTTTTTCTTATATAGAATTAATGGATGTCTGTTTTACATGAATCCCATTTTATAATACACTTTTATATCATTATTGGTATTTCCCTTGAAATCCAGAAATTATATCTTGATTAAAGTTTCCTTGCTACCTCCAAGATGAGTCATAATGATCCCTATAAACAAAATTATATATAGTAAATGATGTATAACTTATCTTAGTATATTTCTCATAAATACCCATGTATTTCAGATATTTAACTCAATAATATAAAGGTGATTCTAGAATATTAATTTTTTTGTAATGATTTAAACTATGACCAAAGATACCATAGTAACAACACCACTCTTTCTTCCCTTATTTCATTAAAATATATCTTTGAAACTATTTTTAAGCCCTCCTATCCCTATATATAGTGCCAATTTTTTCTTAATTTATTCATATAATTTTAAACTAAACAACTTTTATAAGTGTATAAGGTATTAGTAGAACAATTACTAGTATGTACCATACCATCTCTATGAGGATAGGATATTGATAAGATCATTGATTTACTTTTGTACAAATAATGAAAAATGAGAATGAATCATGCTATTTTTGGGAATCATGATAATAATGTAAATGTTTTTGGTATGTTTTATTAATTATGTGTGTGAAAATGAGTTAGAAAAAGGGGGGAAATTAGTTTTGATTTCATAATATATTAGTAGTGTAATGCTGGTAATAGTTTACCTTATGATTCATATCAAATGTATTTCTAATAAATTGTTTTACCAACATCTTGAATTTTTTGAATTTCTACATTATAATATACAATGAATTACTCATATGGTCATGAGTCCCTATAATTTGTGACTATTCCTTATAGAAAGTGGTTTATTCATTTTTTGGGACTATTTTTTCACTAGAGTCCCTAAAATTCCATTCAAAAAATGTTTTAATCATAACTATTTTACTAGTTTTAGCCTTAAACTCTCTCTCCATCACCCTCACCTTAAAATCTATTAACTAGTATTAAATAAATTATATTTTCAAGAACAAGATCCTCAATAATATATTTCCAAATTTCAATTAATATGAAACAATCAATGAATTAAATCCCATTTACTCCCACAACAATTCCAAGTCCAGAATACTAACAAAATATATAAATAGAGTAAAAAAATTATTCTATATCATGAAACTCAACCCATTATTATTCTATAGTCTAAAACTCCTCCTCAAAATAGATGGATAGATGAAGTGGGATTAATGAACAATGAATAAAAAATACACGGATGAAATAATAATGAATAAAAATGGGTTAGATAGAATAAATCACCCTTAGGTTAATGGAATCCAGACCTAAAGTATCTTCTTTATATTTATCAACCTTCTAATATGGATCCTTTAACACCTCATGTTTTTTAAATATAAAATTATGTTTGATAGCATATGATATATGAAACACCAAACCAAAAAAATAATGATTATTTAAATTTGATTGCAATAGTATAACCCTTAAATTTTAAGTTATAAATATGATTAAATACATTATGAAATATATATACATGTCCTACTCAACATAAATTTACTGATAAATTCTTAGTAAATAGTCACTAAATTTTAATAAATGTCATTTTATTCTTTAAAAATGTGTTTTCTCAAAAATGATTTTTTTTATTTTTATAAGAAAATATTATAATTAATTTATATAACATTTAGAAAATTTACTTGATAAAATTAACATCAGTTTTTAAACCATCAGATGAAAATTAACATTGGGTGAATTTTTTGAATTCTTCAGAAAATATTTATTTTTCAGTGAATAGTGAAAAAATATTGATTTTTTTGCAAAACTATCATTTCATTTGATAAATTAAGTAATTTAAAGTTTTATTATTATTTTAAATTTATTTGAAATAAAATCATGTATCATTTAGTTATATTTAAACCAATTTATTACATTTAAATCATCTTTATACCAAATTTTAGTATAAGTTTATTTTTTGGTTTGAAAACGCATTTTTCTAAAAACTATTTTAAAATGCATAAAATTTCTCTATTTTAATTAATTAAAATTTACCCATAACGGGGAGTTATTTAAATTAAATGTATGGATCATATATCTATCATTATGAATTGAAATTAATATAATTAATATTACTAGTTAATGAGTTAAATTAAAATATCTTTTTTCTTCAAAAATGCATTTATTAGAAAAATATAATTTCCATCATGCTTGTGAATTTTATTTTAAATTAATTTCTTAAAAATATGTGAATTTATTTTAATAAAATGGATTCCATATTTGGAATAAGAAAAATTAATATTAGTTACAAAGTTCAACTTAATTTTTTGGGCACTATGAATAATAATCGTAGTAAATATTTCTTACCATAGTAAAAATAAAATTAGTTAATTAATGGTAAAAATAATATAAAAAGGAATAGAAACAAAGAAAACCTAAAATTATTAATTTTTTTATTTTTATTTAAATATAATAATGATTATATTTTTTGTTTTTTCTTTATAAATAATTAAGATATATTTTGGATAAAAAATATATTTTAATATGATAAAACACAAATTATATTTTTGTCTAATAAGTAATTTTAATTGAGAAATTACTCTTTTATGAACTCATGAATTTTAAAAGAAATTATATTTAAATAAAAAAAGAGTATTAAATGATTTTTATCAAATTTAAAATATAATATAATTTTTATGAATCCAAATGTAATTATTATAAGGGTTTGAAAACTCTAATTGACAAAAAAACTCATCATCTCTCAACAAATGTCAATTATTGTTCTAAAAGTGAATATTAAATAATTTAGATAATTTTTATTCTAAAATAAATATTATTTTTGGAATCATTGCATCAAAATTATCCAATAGTGAATTTTTCATAATTTTCTGAGATAGTCAAATTTTCGGGTAAAAATTAAATATGATATAAATGTACGGTGTGTATTATGACATCATAATGAACCAAAATATATATTAAATTATATAAATGTTATAAATGAAAATATATATATTTCCCCTTAAAAATAATTTTATTTTTAAGTTATTTAATTAATTTTATAAATCCTTTATGAATTCTCCAAAACCTATATTACATGTTAAGGTTTGAAAATAATTTCATTATAAACATGAGTCAATTCCACATCACCAAGTGTAATATTTTATTGATTTTCTACCTTGAAATTATAAAATAATTTAAACCACTTCTATTTGACAGAAACATTCTCTAAAACCATGGGAAGGTTTTTGGTTTTGATTATTTTAATATATAGAGTCTAAGACCTAAGTTTGGGAAATAATAAGTACTCCCCTCTATTTTTCTATATAAAACCCCCCAATACCCCATTCTTCTTCACTAAAAAACATTGGATCAAATCTTTAATCTTATATCTCCTCTCTAGAGTCCTACAAGGTTCCTCCAATCTCTAAATAATCTCCTCCGAAGCTTTTGAAATCACCTCCTCAAGGTAAGGGACCTCTGTCCCTTCTTTTCCATTCAAGCACCTTCTTTGTATTTAGCCTTTTGAATCTCAATTGGTTATGTTATAATGAAATTATAAATATCTCTTTACTATAAAATTGATGTTCTTATAATGATATATCATTTATTGAAACTTTTTATAGCCTTTACCTAAGCTTTTTCTATGCAAAAATTTATTAAGGGGATTCTCTCTCTTCTTTTCCATTCAAACACCTTCTTTATATTTATCATTTTGAATATCAATTGGTTATATTTTATTTAATTAATAAATGTATTTTTTTTACAATTAATTTTTTTATAATTATATATCATTTATTCTTTCTCATTATAACCTTTACCTAAGTCGTTACTATGCTAAAATCTAACGAGGAACCTTTCTCTCTTTTTTCCATTCAATAACCTTCTTTGTATTTAACCTTTTGAATGTAAACAATTTATTTTGTAATGAATTTATAAATGTACCTTTACTATCAAATTTATTTTCTTATAATTATGTATCATTTATTCCCTCTTTTTATAACATTTTTATAATCCATTACTATGCCAAAATTTAGTAAGGGACCTCACTCTCTCTTCTTTTCCATTCAAGCACATTCTTTGTAATTATCCTTTTGAATCTTGGTTGGTTTTGTTTTCATTAATTTATAAATATCACTATTCATTCCATTTAATTTCCAAAAAATGATATATTATTTATCTCCTCTCATTATATAATTTACCTATGTTGTTACTATGCTGAAATTTTGTAAGGGGTCCTCTATTTCTCTTCTTTATTCAGAACCTTATTTATATAATGCATTTTGTGATATAATTACTAATTTTGGATATGCCTTTGCAGATCCATCTTACTTCCCTTTTTATATCCAAATAATGAGAGACCCATTTCACTTTTATTAAACTATTTTATGAATCTTTAAATACTTCCGTTATGATGTCGAAATTTCAATACACTTTTTCATGCCAAATGATTGCACCCTGAATATCCACCCCCATTTACACTCAATGTTATTCACATTAATATACCTATAATTGATTGATTGGTTAATTATATGTATGTAACCCACAACCCTTCATTGGGGGGATAAAATTGATTAAATACTTCCTTATGTTGTGTAATCTGTGTGGCACACTTATGTATGTACATGATATGAAAGTAATGGGTGCAACTGGAATTATATAGAGATCCAATGAAAAGGGTAATGTTTTAGTCTCATGTGATGTCAAGTATAGGATTAGGGAGTGAACCTAATCTATTATTGGAATTTTTCCACCATGTTATTATGTCTTGGCAGTTATCCTTGGCCTATTTTTTATGTCACATTTAATGTTGTTTCCATATTCCCATGTTACCTTTATGTTATCATTCTATATCATGCCTCTTTGTTCATATTTTTTATTCTCACCCCTTTTATTTCCCATTTAAATTATTATTATATAACATGTAATATATTATTTATGTTATACTTTTTTTATTCCATTACCGGTCTTTATATCTCACCATTTTCTTATGTATTTCCTCAGGTTATCCCATGTAGTAATAAGAACGATAGAATATTATAAGCATATTAATAAAGTTTTCAATAGTTCCAATATAGCCCATGTTTGAAGTTGGTATGTAATGTACCTACTTACCCAAATACACTATATTTATCAATATTTCAGGTTGTATTATGTGTATTATTATGTAATAAATCATGAATTAATTTTTAATAAAGAAAAGGGTTGTCCCAGTTGGTATCGGATTAAAGTTTATTTATTTTTGGGATTAAGATTAGGAAACTCTAGAAAAATCCTTAGGGATAATACTAAATAAAAGAAAATATCCCTAAATTTTGTTAAATTATATAGTTGGTGGATTCAAATAAAACACATTCCTTCATAAATACTACAATTGGATGTGGCTTTGGCATAAATGCACATAAGTGTAACAACCCTAAAACACTATATTAAGATAGAATCGATCAGGAATTAGTGCACAACAACAGGCCTTCATGCACACCTAGTTTGACACTCTTGGGGGATAAGATTTGGTAAATTCACAAGATCAATACGAAACATTATTATGGGGAAAAATTCCATTGAGATTTTATGTTAGGGAATAGATCATGGATAACATAGATAGAATCCCCAAAATTCATAAGTTAAGTAATATATGTCATTTATGAGTTATTAATTTAATTTTAATGGTTCACCGTTTATGTTTTCAATAGTTTAGAAGTGCTCATAACTAATTTTTTCCTTTATTATAGTCAATGGATGGAAATAGGTGACACCATATGAACAACCAATGTGAGGGTCAATGTGATTACTACCCAAATGATATGCCTAATGTGATAGGGGATCAATTAATACATCTCTTGATTATATGAAACCAACTATCAAAAATCACAGTTAACAACTAGCATATAGTTTAATTTCCAAATACATCAAAGAAGAGGAGGATATATCAAGGTTGTTTATCTGATAAAGGTGATAAAAAAAGATTAATTGATTTATTGTTTATAAAAAATGTGTAAAGAGGAACCAAGAGAAGTGTCATAAAATAACTTGAAGGTGTTTTAAGTGTGAAAAAATAGCTCATAAATAACATAGTTTCCATAACAATGATTAATGTGATGTAAGGGAATAAATTACATCTTACAACACCTTTTTTTGTTCAATGTCTTATGTGTGGAGAATATGGGAATTATCTAAGTCAATTCCTAAATCCAAGGGTTAAATCCTAGACTAAGTAAGGACATATTCCATGGAAATCATTGAAGTGTAAGGATAAAAGTGTATTTGGTATTGGTATTTTATAATTATGTTGTAGAATTAGTATATTAATGACATTATAGATATAAGAATCAGGAAACATCTAAGTATTCTTCCACAATGGTTTTTCTTTAAGAATTTGAAACATATGTTGAATATTACCGATAACCTATAAAAGTGATTTAGTGATAAGGTTATATTTTGGAAAAAAAATGACTAAGGGATTGATAACCCTTAATATGTGTTTGATGATGGGATAAACCTAACATGTCATGGGGTGATGTGTAAAAAGATAATATTATATTTAAAATCATTTATACCACTTTTGATGATTTATGTGATAAAAGATTAACATGATTAAGGATAATTTTTGAAGCATATTATATGATCATTTTTTTTTATTTTGAGGTGATTAATAATATTTCAGGATATTTTTTTATTGGGTAGAGGTATATATACCAATTAGGTTTAATATAAATAATTATTGGAGAAAAATACTATTATGTTTTTGGAGGTGTATGTTGAAGGGTGTGAGACAACCTTTTAAGTTAAAACATTCTTTAATTTTGAGGTTATTAGAGTTATTTGGGACATAAGATTATTTATTTAAGGAATTATCTATGTTAAACCTCTGGGATTTTTTTTTGAATTTTAGAGATTAATATATTATGGTTTATTTATTTTTAGTGTTATCTTAATTTATATTAACCATTTTGGATTTTTAAAGGATATGAGTAATAACATGTTATTATTTGGTGGATTATGTGATCTATTTGAATCTTATTTTAGTGATTTAGTCATAAAAAAATTCCATCTTGAATATCCATCATTTGAAGAAAAGATGAAATTATAGTAGAAATTGATTAAATATTGAAATTATACTTGTCAAGAAATTATATTTCCATATTTTCATATTCTATAGGGTAAATTAATTCTTTAATTATATGAAAATAATCTTGAAACAAAAATTTTGTCATATTATGATCATTTTCAATGAATTTATGGTCTTTTTCCCATTTTGGATTTATGGTTTAGTGGTCATTGACTTTATCCTGAACATGTTCTCTATCACTCTATTATTTATGGGGAATTAGTTTTTTTAATGTATATATTTTCACTTTCCAATAATGTTCTCCTACTTGGAAACCTAGTTATGTGGTTACCTTCAAATTTCCCTTTCTTTCATTTCAAATATATGTTTTACTAACCCTTTTTATGATGTGGGTTTTCGGTAAAGAAATTTTTCAAGTGCCAAAACATTGGTTACCAAGATTAAGTTCAAATTATGAAGGAATGATTTATTAAAGGGTGAAAATGTAACTCTGTGAGTTTTCAAAAGGGAAATTTATATTTGATAGCATATGCAATATGCAACACCAAACCCAAACAAATATTGATTATTTAAATATGATCATTATAATATAACCCTTAAATTTGAGGGTATAAAAAGGATTTACTAATTTATAATATATATATATATATATGTCCCACTCAACATAAATATACTGATAAATTCTTAGTAATAATCAATGAATTTTTACTAATGTTGTTTTATTCTTCAAAAATGTCTTTTCGTCAAAAATGATTTTTATTTATTTTTTGAGAAAATATAATAATTAATTTATATAAAAATAGAGAATCTATTTGATAAAATTAAAATAATTTTTTAAATCATCATGTCAAAGTTAACTTAGGGAGAAATATTTTTTATTTTTCGTAAAATTATTATTTTTCAGCGAATAATGAAAAATGTTGAATTCTTTATAAAATTATCATTTATTTTGATAAATTAAGTGATTTAAAAGTTACATTATTATTTTTATTTTACTTTAATGTAACATATGTATTATTTAGTTATATTTTATCTTATTAATTACATTTAAATCACATTTATACCAAATTTTAGTATAAGTTTATTTTTAGGCTTGAAACCAAATTTTTCTGAAAAATATTTTAAAATGAATAATGTTTATACATTTTAATTAATTAAAAATAACCCATAATGGATAATTATTTAAATTAAATGTGTTAATAAAATATCTATCATTATGAATTTAAATTTATATAACTAATACTACTAGTTATATAGTTAAAGTAAAATAACATTTTCCTTGAAAAATGCATTTTACGAAAAAAACACTTTCCATCATGCTTTTGGGTTTTATTTTAAATTAAATTATTCAAACTATGTGAATTTATTTTGATAAATATTATTCCATACTTTTAATAATCATAATTAGTATTAGGTAATAACTTCTACTTATTTTTTTTGATAATATGAATTGTAACCGTAGTAAATATTTTTTACCACGGTAAAAGAAAAATGGGTTAATTATGTACAAAAATAATTTAACAATGAATTGAAAAAAAGTAAGCTTGATAGTGTGAAAATATATTTTTTCATTTAAATATAATAATTATTATATTTTTTTGTCTCTTTATATATAATTAAGAAACGATTTTCTTAAAAATGTGATTTTGATACGATAAAGAACAAATTGTATTTTTATGTAATAAGAAATTTCAATTAAGAAATTAATTTTTGATGAATTAATGAATTTTAAAAATACATTATATTTTGATAAAATATTAATATTAAATAATTTTTATTAAATTTAAATTATAATATAATTTTTATGAATTCAAATGTAATTGTTATAAGGGTTTGAAAACTATTATTATCAAAAAAACACAACATTTCTCAATAAATGTTGATTATTGTTTTAAAAGTGAAAATTAAAAAAAGATAATTATTTGGATAAAATAAGTATTATTTTTGGAATCATCACATCAAAATTATACAATGGTGTATTTTTCATAATTTCCTAAGATAATCAAATTTTCAGGTAAAAATTAAATACGGTATAAATATACTGCATGTATTATGACATCATAATGACCCAAAAGTGATTTAATAAATGCTATAAAATGTATACACAACTAAATATATGTTTTAACTTTAAAATAATGCGATTTTTAGGTTATTTTATAAAATTTTTATGCCTTTATGAATCCTCCAAAACCTATATTATATTTTAAGCTTTTAAAATCATTTCATATTAAACATGACTCACTTCAACATCACCAAGTGTGATATTTTATTAAGTTAATACCTTTTAATTATAAATTAATTAAAACCACTCTTATTTGGGATAAAACATGGAAAAAAACATTAGAAGGTTTGTGGTTTAGATTATTTTATTATATATAATCCAAAATCTAAGTTTGGGAAATAATAAAGAACTACCCTCTATTTTCTTATATAAACCCACCAAATCCCCCACTACACTTTACAAAAAAATATTTTATTGCTTACTTAATATACTATACCCTATATATATTCATCCCAAGGTTCTCACATGCTCTCAAGAATCTCCTCCCAAGATTTTGGATTCACCATCTCAAGGTAAGGGACCTCTCTCTCTTCTTTTCCATTCAAGCACCTTCACTATATTTATCCATTTGAATATAAATTTTTTAAGTTTTAATGCCTTTATTAATGTCCCTTTAATGTCAAAATTATTTTATTATCATGATATATCATTTATTACCTCTTTTTATAACCTTTACCTAAGTCGTTATTATACCAAAATTTAGTAGGAACCTCTCTCTCTCTTCTTTTCCATGCAAGAACCTTATTTGAATTTAGATTTTTTAATCTCAATTAGTTATGTTTTAATTTATTTATAATTTCTCCTTTTATGTCCAATTTATGTTATTATAATGATAAATCATTTATTCCTTCTTGTTATAACCTATACTTAAGTCGTTGCTATGATGAAATTTAATAAGGGACCTTTCTCTCTCTTCTTTTCCATTCAACCACCTTATTTGTATTTTCCCTTTGAATCATAATTATTTATGTTGAGATAGATTTTTAAATTTATTTTTATAGTAAAATTTATGTTCTCATAATTATATATCATTTATTCCCTCTCATTATAACCTTTACCTAAGTCGTTACTATGCCAAAATTTAATAAGGGCCCTCTCTCTCTCTCTCTTCTTTTACATTCAAGAACCTTATTTTAAATTAGAATTTTCAATATCAATTGGATATATTTTCAATAATATATAAATATCCATCTACTATAAAATTTATTTCCGAACAATTAAATATAATTTATCCCCTCTCATTATAGGATTTACCTAAGTCATTACCATGTCGAAATTTAGTAAGGCATCATCTCTTTCTCTATTTTATTCAAACACCTTATTTATGTAATACATTTTGTTATATAATTAATAATGTTTTTATATGCCTTTACATATCCCTATTACTACCCTTTTGAAATCCAAATGATTATATATCCCTTTTCCACTCATTAAACAATTATACGAATCTTTAAGAACTACCATTATGTTATCTAAATTTCACTATGATTTTTCATGCGAAACGATTGCGTTGTGAATATTCACCCCCATTTACACTCATGGGTATTAAAATACATGTACCTACCATTAATTTATTATGTACTTCCATTTATTTTGCCCAAATTAATTGATCATGGGGTTAAAATTGATGAAGGGCATCATTATGTTGTTTGATCTGTATGAAACACTTATGTATGTACATAGTATGAAAGTGATGGGTGCTCCCAAAATTATATAGTGGTCCAATGCATTGGGTAATTTTTTAGTCTCCATATACACCATTAATGGGATTAGGGAGTCAACTTAATCCATTTTGGTACATTTTCCACCATGTTATGAGGACTTGGCGGTTATCCTTGACTTATGTTTGTGTTGTCATGTTTAATGTTGTTTCCACATTCTCATGTTGCCTTTATGTTATCATGTTATATCTTTCCTTATTGTTCATATTTATGATTATAAACTCATATATGTCTCATTGAAATACCTATTTTATAAAATTTATTACTTTCTTCCATCCGCGCGCCCCGCGCTCCCCGCGGCGCCGCCGCCGTCCGCGCCCCCCGCGCTCCCCGCGGCGCCGCCGCCGTCCGCGCCCCCCGCGCTCCCCGCGGCGCCGCCGCCGTCCGTGCCCCCCGCGCTCCCCGCGGCGCCGCCGCCGTCCGCGCCCCCCGCGGCGCCGCCGCCGTCCGCGCCCCCCGCGGCGCCGCCGCCGTCCGCGCGCCCCGCGCACCCCGCGGCGCCGCCGCCGTCCGCGCCCCCCGCGGCGCCGCCGCCGTCCGCGCGCCCGGCGCTCCCCGCGGCCCCGCCGCCGTCCGCGCGCCCGGCGCTCCCCGCGGCCCCGCCGCCGTCCGCGCGCCCGGCGCTCCCCGCGGCCCCGCCGCCGTCCGCGCGCCCGGCGCTCCCCGCGGCCCCGCCGCCGTCCGCGCGCCCGGCGCTTCCCGCGGCCCCCGCAGCCGTCCGCGCGCCCGGCGCTCCTTGCGGCCCCGCCGCCGTCCCCGCGCCCGGCGCTCCCCGCGGCTCCGCCACCGTCCGCGCCCCCCGCGCTCCCCACGGCTCCGCTGCCGTCGGCGCCCCCCGCGTTCCCCGTGCTCCCCGCGGCTCCGACACCGTCCGCGCCCCCCGCGCTCCCCGCGGCTCCGCCGCCGTCCGCGCCCCCCGCGCTCCCCGCGGCTCCGCCGCCGTCCGCGCCCCCGCGCTCCCCGCGGCGCTGCCGTCGCCGCCCGCGCGCCCCGCGCTCCCCGCGGCGCTGCCGCCGCCGCCCGCGCGCCCCGCGCTCCCCGCGGCGCCGCCGTCCGCGCGCCCCGCCCTCCCCGCGGCGCCGCCGGCCGCGCGCTCCCCGCGGCGCCGCCAGCCGCGCGCCCCGCCCTCCCCGCGGCGCCGCCGTCCGCGCGCCCCACGCTCCCCGCGGCGCCGCCGTCCGCGCGCCCCACGCTCCCCGCGGCGCCGCCGTCCGCGCGCCCCGCCCTCCCCGCGGCGCCGCCGCCCGCGCGCCCCGCGCTCCCCGCGGCGCCGCCGGCCGCGCGCCCCGCGCACCCCGCGGCGCCGCCGCCCGCGCGCCCCGCCCTCCCCGCGGCGCCGCCGCCCGCGCGCCCCGCGCACCCCCGCGGCGCCGCCGCCCGCGCGCCCCGCGCCCCCCGCGGCGTTGCCGTCCGCGCGCCCCGCGCCCCCCGCGGTGCCGCCGGCCGCGCGCCCCGCGCTCCCCGCGGCGCCGCCGGCCGCGCGCCCCGCGCTCCCCGCGGCGCCGCCTCCTTCGCGCCCCGCATTCCCCGCGCGCCCCGCGGCGCCGCCGCCCGCACACCCCGCGGCGCCGCCGCCCGCGCGCCCCGCGCCCCCCGCGGCGCCGCCGCCC
The DNA here is from genome assembly GCA_963277665.1 of Viscum album. Taxonomy (NCBI): domain Eukaryota; kingdom Viridiplantae; phylum Streptophyta; class Magnoliopsida; order Santalales; family Viscaceae; genus Viscum; species Viscum album. The sequence continues at coordinate 438,617,728 of OY728145.1, read as the reverse complement.
GCGCGCCCCGCGCCCCCCTCGGCGCCGCCGTCCGCGCGCCCCGCGCCCCCCGCGGCGCCGCCGTCCGCGCGCCCCGCGCCCCCCGCGCGCCCCGCGCCCCCCGCGGCGCCGCCATCCGCGCGCCCCGCGCTCCCGTCCGCGCGCCCGGCGCCCCCCGCAGCGCCGCCGTCCACGCGCCCCGCGCCCCATGCGGCGCCGCCGTCCGCGCGCCCCGCACCCTTCGCGGCGCCGCCGTCCGCGCGCCCCGCGGCCCCCGCGGCGCCGCCGTCCACGCGCCCCGCGCTCCCGTCCGCGCGCCCCGGTGCAGTTGATGTAGAGAGTCTGAGGTATCTTATAGTGGTGGACTTGTACGCGGATGTCTTCCCTGATTATGTTTCAGGTCTACCATCTCGCAGAGAGGTATACTTTTACATTGAATTGCAGGGGAAGGGAATCATTCGGCCCAATTTTTCTCCCTGGGCAGCCCCGATTCTGTTCGCCAAGAAGGCAGATGGGAGATTGAGGCTTTGTGTTGACTACCGGTGCCTGAACCAGGTGATCTTGAAGAACAAGTACCCACTCTCGAGGATTGACGACCTTTTTGATCAGATGAAGGGAGCACGGTGGTTCTTGAAGATAGACCTTAGATCAGGCTATCACCATCTCATAGTTCGAGGCAAGGCTGTGCAGAAGACAACTTTCATATGTCGGTACAGTCACTACGAGTTCTTGGATATGCCATTCGACGTAACCAATGCTCCAGAAGTGTTCATGGGACTCATGAATAGGATATTTTGCCATATCTCGATCGCTTTGTTGTATTCTTCATCGATGACATTCTGATCTACTCGGCTTCTGAGGAGGAACATGCCTATCACTTGCGGGTAGTACTGGACACACACTGAGAGCACCAGCTTTATGGTAATCTATCGAAGTTCCAGTTCTGGATCTGAGAGGTTCACTTTTTGGGTCATGTCATCTCGGAGGCTGGAGCTGCAGTGGATCTAGTGAAGATTGAGGCGGTACTTGCTTGGTATCCACCCAGGAGCGTGACGAAGGTACAAAGTTTTCTGGGTTTGGCTGGCTACTACCGGAGATTTGTGCCAGATTTCTCCAGAGTTGCAGTACCACTTTCATCCTTGATGAAGAAGGGGTAACCCTTTGTATGGTCAGAGAGATTCTAATAGAGCCTTTAGGATTTGAGGCAGAGGTTGATTAGTGCCCCCATCTTGAGGCTTCCAGAGGAAGGCGTAGGGTACGCAGTCTACTACAACACATCAGGGACCAGACTTGGATGTGTCCTGATCCAGGAGCGAGCGGTGATCACATATGGCTATCATCAGCTAAGATAGCATCAGCAGAACTACTCTACCCATGACCTAGAGTTAGAAGTAGTGGTCTTCGTCTTGAAGATGTGGCAACACTATCTAATGGGTGAGCATTTTACCATTTACTATGATCACAGGAGTCTCAAGTATATCTTCTCCCAAAAGGACCTGAACCTAAGACAACGACGATGGCTTGAGTTCCTCCAGGACTATGACATTGAGATAGTATATACTCCTGGGAAGGGGAACGTTGTTTAAAATGCACTCAGTAGGAGATCTGGTATACAGCTGCTAGGCGAGGAGATAGAGCAACTGGCCGCTTTGCAGATATCCTTTGTGGATCGGGATGGAGCATCTTTTCTGTAGTCTCTTACAGTCACTCCCCCACTTCTTCAGTGAGTCAGAGAGGCACAACATGGGGACACTGACTGCGAGACACAATGTGATCAGATATCCAAAGGGAAGGCACCTGATTAATTTTCTAAAGGTGGGGAGCACATAATCCTCTTTAGAGGACGTACCATGGTACCAGTTTCACTTCAAGTGGAAGTATTGAGGGAGTTCCACACATCCCCTCTAGCGGTACATCCAAGAATGGCGAATATGTACTAGGATCTCCAACGACAGTACTGGTGACTAGGAATGAAGAAATCAATTGCAGAGTTTGTCTCTCAATGACTCACTTGTCAGCAAGTGAAGGTAGAGCATCAGGTACCATCAGGCTTGGTTCGGCCTTTAGTGGTTCCAGAGAGGATGTGGGATGAGATATCCATGGACTTCATGATAGGACTTCCACGTACATCGAGGGGAAATGACTCGATTTGGGTGATCATCGACCGACTCACCAAGTTGGACCACCTCCTACCAATTAGAGAGAAGTGTTCAGTAAAGAGCGGATGCCTCTATGTGTAGGAGATAGTGTAGCTACATGGAGTACCTTCGACGATTGTCTCCGATCATGACACACGTTTTACTTCCCAGCTATGGAAGGGGTTGGAGGAGGCTTTCAGGACGCAACTTTGTTTGAGCATCGCCTTCCATCCTCAGACGGATGGCCTGACTGATCAGACTATTCAGACCCTCGAGGACATGCTACGTGCTTGTGTCCTCGACTTTGGTCACAGCTGGGAGGATCACTTACCTTTGGTGGAGTTTTCATACAACAATAGCTATCACTCCACCATAGGGATGGAACCTTTTGAGGCATTGTACGAGCGACCTTGAAGATCACCTTTGTGTTGGATTGACACAGGGGAGTCAGCACTCGTCGGACCATAGATGATACAGGATACCACAAAGAAGGTGCATATCATCCAGGAGCAGATGAAGACTGCAGAGAGTAGGCAGAATTCGTATGCCGACAGGAGACGGAGACCTCTGGACTTCGAGGACGGAGACCACATCTTTCTACGGGTCTCACCTCAACGAGGATTGCAGAGATTTGGCCAAGGTGACAAGTTATCTCTGAGATTCATCAGATCTTTTCAGGTCCTCAGTAGAGTTGGCGAGATGGAATACCGCTTAGATCTTCCACCTCATTTTCACCGGGTGCACGACGTCTTCCACGTATCCTAGCTGAGGAGATACGTGCACGACCCTTCTCACATCATCGACCATGGCGAGATGGATGTCGACGATGGGGAAAATTTTACAGAGGTTACAGTAGAGATTGAGGATCTATAGGAGTGGGTCTTTCGTGGATGTTTGATACCTCTGGTGTGTGTTTTCTGGTAGCACAGGAACCTCCAGGAGAGCACATGGGAGTGGGAGGCTCAAATGCGTGCTCAGTACCCCCACTTTTTTCCTAGTTTTAGTTGCGGATTATGGGTACATAAATCCCTAATGTGGGGAGAATGTAAAGACCCATAATTTCCATGTATTTTTTTTTAAAAATATATGGTAATTTTACGAGTCCGCAAAAATTGGTGGCGCGTGATTCCGAGGCCCGGTGTTTCCGGAATCAATTTTTGAAGTTTTGTTTGGGTATGTTGAGTGAAATTTCATGAAGGTTTTTTATAACTTTTTAACCGGTGCTCGGAATTGAAATCTGAGGACACCGTTGAACTCGTAGCACCGATATTCTCTTAATAATACTTTCACCTCGATGGCAGTTGGTTGAGGGTGAAAGTTAGTTTTTGGGTTTTTCATGGAAATAATAAAATAAAATAAACGCATGTTTTATTTTATTTTATCTATTATAACCACGCATGTGGAAGTTGGAGGTGGGGACCACCACACCTTAACCTCTCATGAGAGGTTATATTGGTGGGGCCCACCCGAACCTAACCTCCCATGAGAGGATACGGTGTGGGGACCATCCGGGACTAAACCCCCCATTTAATTGAGGAAAACCTATCAACTCCATCATAAATGAGTGAGAGTATCTTGACCTTCCTTAACTTAATGGTGCTACCACCCCCTCTTTTAATGTTATCAACCCTCCCCTTTTAATTAATTGAGCCATCTCATTTAATTAAATGCTACAATTTGAATTTTTAACCCATCAAACTAAATAATAGATAATCTATTATTTGGAGGGGCTATCTATTTATTTGTTGGAAGAAGGTTGGAAAAGGAGGATTAGAGCTCTTGGGAGAAAACTCTCCAACGAATAATGCTTCCTCCATGAAGAATGATCCTCCGACGAATAACATAGACCTCAACTTCAACTTCCTTTCTCGGAGCTTCCTTCAATGTAGGACGTGTTCATCTACAACGAACTGACGTCTACCTTCTTGCACCGACGCCAACCAACTTCGAACAAGGTAGGGATTTTATTTTAAATATGGTATTATTACCTTGATTCTTCCCTTCTAAAACAAATATTCGTTGTGGATGTTTTCCTTGCGGGATGGGAATAATTTGTTGTAGTAAGGGCTTGATGTTCTTCATTCTTACCTTCTGTTGAGCCGCTTTCTATCAATATAAACACGGAGGGTGTGGGCAAAACTAACACGGCCTAACCCCTCCGTCGATCTCCTTTGGCATTCTTCGCGATGGAGAAGGATGGAATCCTACGTGGAGGAGCACAAGAATGGGGGTCGGCACCTCCGCCGATAGCGAAAAAGGAAATAGCGCACGGCACCGCTCCGCGACACCGCCTCCCCGTTGTGCCCTCGTGGCAGCCCCGACCAAGCCACCCGCGGCCTCCGCACGCCCCGCGCATCCCGTAGCTCCGCCATCCGCACGCCCCACGCCGCCGCTAGATGAACCGGCCCACCGAACTCCCAAACCACCCCCAGTTGAGCCGGCCTCCGCCGGCCCGTTGAGGCGCCCCGGCCACGCTGGCCTCTGCGCGCCCTCACCGCACCCCAGCCAAGTCGGCCTCCGCATGCCCCTCGCGGTGCCCCGGCCGAATCAGCCTACACCCTCGCGTCGCCATCCGGGCTGAGTCATGCCCTTGCGAAAACCTCTGGGCCGAACCTCCCTTGTGATGACCCATGATCGGTCTGCGCCCTCACGACCGGTCCATGCCCTCATGGCCCTCTACGACCCCTTGTGGCCAGCTGGGCTGGGCCCTGCGGGCTGGGCCGAACTTAATGGGCTAGCCCACCCAACAGGCCGGGCCAGACCCAATGGGTCAGTCTGGGTCGACCTAGACCGGGTTGGCCCAGACTGGGTCAGGCCGGTTAGGTCTGACTGGGTCGGACCAGACTCGATCCCACTACGACCCTTTACTTTCCTTTGGCCATATCTTTGGCACCAGACGTCCGTTTGACGAACCGTCAGTGGTGCTGGTAATATTGGAACATGATGGTCCCTTTGAGTATATCCCACTAGAGTTTGGGGTATAGTTGAGATACAGTTATGTTGGATCGTGCACAAATCCAACCGGGCCCATGGGACTAAAAGGCTAATAATTCATAGACCGGGCATCCGATTGACGCGCCGTCTATTGAATTGATAGCCCTATGACGTGGCGGACCATTGAGATAATTCTTTGTGGGACTTCATAATAGTTTGAGTATCGACCAGTATCTCGTGGAGTGGATCCTTCCAGTGATGAGCGAGCTGAGTGCGGAGACCTAGTAGCTTGCTGAGACCTGACGACTGCAGACTATTTGACTCGGAGAGACTCTACTAGCCCAGTGGGTAGCGCTTGGTTGCGGTGGCAGACCCATGGTGGAGGAGCACGATCTGTGTGACGCGGAAGACCCACGGTACTCGACAAGAGGAGTACCTCTGGAGGATATGAGGGGGAGCGCCTGGGATTGGTGGAAGACCCGCGATGGGGAGCACCTGGTTGTGGCAGCAGACCCATGGTACTCAATAGGAGGAGTACCTCAGCAGTCCAAGGTTAGTGGGAAGCACACTTGGTGTCGCTGAAGGCCCACTGTACTCGACAGAGGAGGAGTTCTCCAACAGCCGTGGTTTCGTTAATGTGAATAAAAATCCTAGATGAGCTGAGTCAGTACTTTTGTGTTTTCCTCATGATTGAGATGGATCACTTGATAACTTAGGTATATGTATGGGCATATACCTAAGTTAGGTTATCTTTTGATTTCATACTTTGTGGTTTATATTTGTTGGATTTTGTGAGAACTTGAGGGTCTAGGGGTCCCTACTGAGTATCGTTATACTCACCCCTACATGAGCTATTCCTGCACCTTGTTGTGTTGGTTGCAGATAACAGACAACACTGACTGAGGCTGAGAGTACCAGGACTGGACGGTAACTTACGACGAGTCGGTACATGTCAGATACTGACAGACGTGGAATGAGGAGGCTATCCATACCTACCCTTCATATAGGAATCCCATAGGATGAACCAAAAATTATTTTTCCTTTCTTCAGTTGTACTTGTATTTCCAGTTCCCTGTACTTTACAGTTGGGCTTGTATTTCCAGCCCCTTTTACTTTTCAGCACTCTTTTGTTATACAGTTTGCTTAGTGTTTTGTATCTATTTGTGTGCTCTTTTGTGTGTGTTTACAAGATATAAAGGCAACGCCTTCCCAGTTTTAGGGATTTACGCCTTTGGTGCTAGTCGCCAGGCTCTGGCCTATGGAATTCGGGCTTGGGGTAGTCACAACACGGGCCCTGGAGGACGGGTCGTGATAGAAAATCATGTGTGTATGGATCAAAACTGACCAAACAAGCTCTGATTGACATGAAATCTTAGAAAAATGATTTTTAAGTCATTTAAAATCTGTAGGAATCATTGACACATGGATCAAATACTTGAATTTCTTAGTATTATCAAAAGAGGTGTTTGTCCCTTGGATTTGGAGTTAAGTAATAAAACATGTAAAAGTGGTCAATATTGAGAAAACACGCATGGGTTAACATGAAATCACGTGATAATGATTAAAAATCTATTTTTGATCTGTAGGAATCAATGTCACACCCATAAATTTTTTTGTTTCCTGATATAATGTAAAACAATTGATAAAAATGTCTAATGTTTTTAAAATGACATATCTCTCGTTTGGGAGTCAAAAATGAGAAAACGACTTATGATTGCTATGAAAATCTAGGAGAATATTCCTCCAATAATATATGGTCTATTGGAATCAATCATTCACTAATTTGATTCCTACATTAGTCATTACAATTAAAAGTTCATTTTCATATTAATTATCATTTTGTAATAATGGGAAAACAACATGTGTAGTGTTGAAAACCAACCAAACGAGCTCCAATTGAAATGAAATCTTGGGAAAAAAACCTTTAAGATATTTAAAATATATAGTAATCTTCAAAATATGGAGTAGATACCTGAATTGATCAGTATGATCAAAAGTGACATTTATCCCTCAGATTAAGAGTTTACGTGAAAAATAATGTAAAAGGGGACAATATTAAGAAAATGGATTAATATTGACATGAAATAATGGGAAAATGAACATAAAGTTGTTTTTGATCTGTAGGAATCAACACCGTATCCATCGGATTCTTAGGTCGCTCGATATGATGGAAAAAATGGATAATTTTTTCTTGTGTTATTAAAATGAAACATCTTCGGTCAAGGAGTCAAAAATGAGAAAATGAATTCTGATTAATGTGAAAAACTAGGATAACATTCCTTGAATCATATGTGATCTATTTGAATCAACTTCATAAAAATCTGATGCCCAGATAGGGTGATACAATTAAACGTTCATTTTAACATTTATTATTATTTTTGTAATAATGGGAAAATCATGTGTGTAGGAGTGAAAAATGACCAAATGAGCTCTTATTGAAGTTAGATTATTATAAAATGATCTTTAATTAATTTAATTTTTTTTATGAATCATCAGCTTGTGGATCATATACTTAAATTTCTTGGTATGATCAAAATTTATTTTTGTCCCTCAGATTTAGATTTTAGTGACGAATCATGTAAAAGGGGACAATACCAAGAAAAAAACACTTAGATTTACATGAAATAACTGGAGAACAATCACCGACACATTTTTTATCTATAGGAATCAATGCAAAATCCATTTAATGATCATGTCTCCCGATATGATGTAAAATAACAAGTAACACGGTCTAGTGTTATTAAGATTACATATCTCCCATCAAGGCGTAAAAAATAAGAAAAATACTTATGATTTATGTTAAAATAGTGTGTAACATTCTTCAAATTATATGTGATATATTAGAATCAATCATGCATCAATCTGATGCCTGAATTGATCGGTATGTGTTAAACTTGATTTTCATATTTTAATAGTCATAGTTTAACTAATAAATAGTGAAATTAGATATTTCAAATTATATTGGCCACATTTCTATATTTATGATTCTTTCTCTACGTAATAATGTACAAAGCGTTTTTGATTATTATATATATATACTAACTAAATCATTTTCATTAATGTTAAATATATTAATTTTTATTTTTATTTTTAATTAATTTTTCTATATTATAATTAAGTTGATGGATACAAATGATTGGAAGGATCTGCTACTGTTTGGAATGCGGGATTTGTCAGGATCATTGTATTGTATTTTATTTTTTTTGTTATGTGGTGGGTTTTTTTGTTTTAGTTATGTGGAATATGTAAAAAATGTGAAATTTAAAAAAAAATCTACAGGCCAGCGACTACCTTATGTGGTAACTAATTCTTTTATTTTTTACAGCATTAGTGATGTCCTATAGTGGTCACTATATTGTTTGATGTTGTGGATGCCTATGGAGGTCTCTAATCCTCTTCCCATCAACCACCAACATGGTCGCCTAGGAGACCCCTATAACGACGGCTAATGGCGGTCAATATTTCCATTTAGAGACAAACCAAATTCGACCGCCAAAATTTTTCAGATGGCAGTCACTAAAGGTGATATTTTTCACAGTATATTTTTTTGATTCTAACTTTCATTTCACCCCTTTCCTATTTCCATCTGTAAAAAAATAATTGGATCAGGAATTTTTCATTATTTGTTAAAAGTTTTGCATAAAAAATAAATTGAAAATAAATACCTCCTTACTGATATGTTTTTTTACAAGATCTAAATACCATGCTACGAAAGCTTCAATAGCTTGCTCGACCATATGAATATCTGCATCATCAAGTGGAATAGGTAGCTCAATGATCGGCTCATGATCTATATGAATCCCTAGTTGAACATGACATATAAAAAGTTGTTTGTTGTGTAGAATATCTCCTTGGATATTGTATATAGTACCCCTCATAATAAAGAAATGGGTGGGTGTTTATAGATATAAATCACAACCATTTTCACCATATAGAATATTAGTACATGAAAGGATCAGTGTCTTCCTGGTTCACATTTCACAAAAAAAATTATAAAGGTCAATTGGTACTTTGTGATATTAAACCTCATCAACTACAAAACATTCAATAGATTTTTCCTAAAAATATTGAAACAAAATAACTTTCAAGTGAGGGTGAAAATTAAGTACTCTTTAAAATTGAGGTTGATAACCAAGAAGATAATAAAGATGAAGATACTTGAATGTATAAATTGGTAATGAAACTATATTAAAATTTCTCATTTATAAGTGTTTCATACATATACACACACACATATATATATATTTTCCTTTTCTATAAAAATATTTTACTTGTTCTTTTTTTATACATTGAATATATTCTGAACCATTTGAATTGTAGGAATACCCTGAACAAGAAATTTCAAGATCCTAGTCAACCAACATCTCATAGCACACCACCACTATAGTCAACTTTAGTGGATCTGAGTGGTTCTGCTATACTAGATTAATTTATCAAGAAAGTAACTACCCTATTTTTTTTAGTAGCACACCGTTCAATGAACCTCTGGTGATAAAGCAGTTTCTCACCCATCCATCACAGGGATATTTGTGAGTTACCATTAATGGTATGTATGTAATTATTCAAAAAAAGTATATTTTTTACCTTTTTAACGAATTTATCAAAAAGATAAAGTTAACAATAGAAGATATATAAATATGGACACATCATATGTATGAGTCCCGAAATACATAAAAATTATTATTCTATTTGATGAGTTCAATGTGCTTACTGGTGATGTTGTTAGAATCTATGGAAAAATTCTTAGGAAGCTTGCTTGTGAGATGGTGAGCTATAGTGACCCGACCTTTTCTTACATTACTATTACATCATTTCAAAGATAAACAACATAATAGTATTACACATGGAGGATCCAGAGGTTTAGTGTCTTGGGAAAACTAGGACTACACATAACAAGTACAACATCAAGCATAAAAATTCATTTAATCTCTTCTTCTATAGCTTCTTAGTAGCACTTTTCCTCTCCTTAGTACATGTATCCACCGGAGGATATACATAAAAAGGGGTGAGATAAAATCCCAGTAAGAGGATAGATATGAACAATATAGCATGGGGTGATCATATTCATGACATAAGAAGAAGATCTCGAACATGAGAGGAGCATAAACAACAAACTTGAAATGTGGCAAAGCATAAAAATGAAACATCATGTCTTAGTGGTTAACTACCACACATACTTGTGAACAAAGCTAGCATCATTTTCACACATCATTTCACATTTACTCATGAGATTCATCACTTTACCCAATGCATTGGAGCGCTATATAATTCCGGGCGCACCCGTCACATTTAAACATTCATATTGCGCTATATAATTCCGGGCGCACCCGTCACATCATAACATTATCATTATCATGATTTACACATAGAAAACATATCAAACATGTACATAAATAACCCATGTAAAGGAATGGGTTTCATCTCATAATAACACATTCATAAGCTTTGGGTTCCCAAAAGAAAGAGGGAACAACATACTTGATATAAGAACCATCAACCTTGAATGGGAGGTAAAATGTGAGATCTTGAAAGAAGAGTTCTTTTGGAAAACATTTTGATGGACATAAAAACCAGTGAAAAACATATATATCCCAGAAAATTAAATTAAATTATGAACAAATGATCTTTGAGGAGTAACCATATCAAAAATGGAGTGAAAGAGGGAGAACCCGAAGGAAGAAAAATGGGTTCGAGATTTCCCCTTACCTTATACTCGAATACCTCCTTCTCTTTAATGTATTGTATAATGACATTATATTCATTAATTATAAATTTCATAACCTTTTATACATTAATAGGGTTCATTCTGGTTTCATTATTTCATATTATGTTCCTTTGGATGACTTATAGAGTTTAAAAACATTGATCGGGGATGTTCGTTTTCATGGTTTTCTTGAGCGGTCCACTTGTATTCTTAATTTGATGTTTGGGTAGATCATGGGTAAACATACCGAACTGATATTACATGTAATTAATGATATTACAGAAGCTTGAATGATTTTATAATGAGTTATATTAGATCCATGTGGCCGAATCATTAGATAAGAATTAAATGAAGATTATTTGGGCTAATTTGAGCGGTTTTTGGATCACAACCAACTCATTTTAACTTTTCACTTAGTAGTATGGCCATAGGTTATTTCCAGAACTTAAAATAGATCATAATACATATAAAATATTCTGGTTCAACCATAAAAATGGTTTCATGACCAGATTGAAGGTATAAATGGAAGAAGAGAGCATGTTGTTTTTGAAGGTGATAAATTATCACCACATGAACAACGTTCTCTTTAATAAAATAAAAGGAAGGGGGAAAGGGTGTGGGGTGATATAATACAACATTAGAATCATAATATTACAGTATATATATAATAATGTATTTACAGAACAATTTGGATGAATATAGATAGAGAGATATCAAGAAAGGAACTTGAACTTGAAAGGAAATTAAAGGAGAAGAGAGAGAGAAATTACCTTTAGAATCCTCCTCTTAAGAACCTTCTTAAGGGCCTATGCTTGGTCTTTTGATGAGACCAGGAGCTCTTGGATGTGGGGAAGGGGCTAGGAGAGATGATTTGGTAGAGCTTAGACAATTCTTGAAGCTTGAGAGGTGTGGTTTGGCAAGAGGAGGGGGAGGGCTTATTTATACATGAGGAGGGAGGTGTTTTTGGCATAAAATATTAAATAAAATAATATATCATAAGTTAGACTTGTAATAGTATTTTTTTGACATCCTAAATCATATATTAATATAATAAAATTCGTTTTAGGCTTTAACGCTTCTTTATAATCCGAATTCATTACTTTATTAACAGGAAAGTGAAAGAAAGAGAAAAAGACACTTTAAGAAATCACCTTTTTGACTTTAGGCTTTGGAAAGTTCTTTTTATGTTTGAGAATTGAATTTATTGTATTTCAAGGAAAAATTTATGAAATTTAATATTTTTTAGCCGAAATTAAAGTTCTATAATGTTTATGTCATCATTACATCATTAATGATGCAATTTAGTGTACACCGATTATGCGAAAAAATGTATTTTTTACTATTCACCTGAAAATTGAAGTATTTCAGAATAATCCCAAAAATTTACCCCTATCATTTTTCGACGTGTAGAATCCAAAAATTATGTCCATTTTTCAGAAATAATTTTCTAAGTATTATTAATTTAATATTTAAATAAAATCATAATTTACATAAAAAACAGTTTTTAAGATTAAAACCGATTTTATAGTTCTTTCAAAAATTACGTAGGGTCTTATAGAATTATCTAAAAACTATTATACATTGATTCAATACTATATGAATACATTCCAGGGGAATAAATATTCTTTTAAATTAATTAATTAATTATAATTAATTATTTATGACTTATAAAATACAAAAAAAACGTTTACTAAGGTCAAATTATCACTTCCTATGATGTCTAAATTTTATTTTATTATTCATAGGTAATGTTATTCATAAGGGTCATATAACAATTCATAAGGGTAGGTTACTATTCATAAGGGTAGGTTACTATTCACCAAAAAATTATTTTTGTTTCATTAGACACTAAAAACTATCTTGAGCACAACCGTGTATGCCGGATTTTTAAAATTCCAAACATAGGGGTGACAAAATTATGTTTAAAGGTCACTTATCACTTAGTAGTTCATTATTTTGTGTTTTTATGACATAGATATAAGAAGGGAATTTTCCATTGAAAAACATTGGGTCGTTACATTCTTCCCCCCTTAAGAAATTTCGCCCCCGAAATTTCACTTTACACAAATAGGTGAGGGTACTTCTCCTTCATTACCTATCCTGGTTCCCACCATTTTCTAAAATAGAAAAGGTTCGAACAAAAAATAAGTAAACAAGTCATGAATAACTTATCATTTTAAAAAATTATACCAAAACCATAACATATGGGATCCCTAGGTAAATATCCTTGTGTGCATATTTGTACTTAGTCTCATGCTAGAGGTTTTCTTTAGAGTTCACTAATCCTAATTCCCAAATTAACTAAACCTTTCCTCTGATACCAACTATAGCGAACCGACCTTTTCTTACATTACTATTACATCATTTCAAAGATAAACAACATAATAGTATTACACATGGAGGATCCAGAGGTTTAGTGTCTTGGGAAAACTAGGACTACACATAACAAGTACAACATCAAGCATAAAAATTCATTTAATCTCTTCTTCTATAGCTTCTTAGTAGCACTTGTACTCTCCTTAGTACATGTAGCCACCTGAGGATATACATAAAAAGGGGTGAGCTAAAAGCCCAGTAAGAGGATAGATATGAACAATATAGCATGGGGTGAGCATATTCATGACATAGGAAGAAGATCTCGAACATGAGAGGAGCATAAACAATAAACTTGAAATGTGGCAAAGCATAAAAATGAAACATCATGTCTTAGTGGTTAAATACCACACATACTTGTGAACAAAGCTAGCATCATGTTCACGCATCATTTCACATTTACTCATGATATTCATCACTTTACCCAATGCATTGGAGCGCTATATAATTCCGGGCGCACCCGTCATATTTAAACATTCATATTGCGCTATATAATTCTGGGCGCACCCATCACATCATAACATTATCATTATCATGCTTGCCACATAGAAAACATATCAAACATGTACATAAATAACCCATGTAAAGGAATGGGTTTCATCTCATAATAACACATTCATAAGCTTTGGGTTCCCAAAATAAAGAGGGAACAACATACTTGATATAGGAACCATCAACCTTGAATGAGAGGTAAAATGTGAGATCTTGAAAGAAGAGTTCTTTTGGAAAACATTTAGATGGACATAAAAACCAGTGACAAACATGTATATCCCAGAAAGTAAAGGAAATGATGAAAAAATGATCTTTGAGGAGTAACCATATCAAAAATGGAGTGAAAGAGGGAGAACTCGAAGGAAGAAAAATGGGTTCGAGATTTCCCCTTACCTTGTACTTGAATGCCTCTTTCTCTTTAATGTCCTATATAATGACATTATATTCATTAATTAGAAATTTCATAACCTTTTATACATTAATAGGGTTCATTCTGGTTTCATTATTTCATATTATGTTCCTTTGGATGACTTATAGAGTTTAAAAACATTGATCGGGGATGTTCGTTTTCATGGTTTTCTTGAGCGGTCCACTTGTATTCTTAATTTGATGTTTGGGTAGATCATGGGTAAACATCCAGAAATAATATTACATGTAATTAATGATATTACATAAGCTTTAATGATTTTATAATGAGTTATATTAGATCCATGTGGCTGAATCATTAGATAAGAATTAAATGAAGATTATTTGGGCTAATTTGAGCGGTTTTTGGATCACACCCAACTCATTTTAACTTTTCACTTATTAGTATGGCCATAGGTTATTTACAGAACTTAAAATAGATCATAATACATATAAAATATTCTGGTTCAACCATAAAAATGGTTTCATGACCAGATTGAAGGTATAAATGGAAGAAGAGAGCATGTTGTTTTTGAAGGTGATAAATTATTACCACATGAACAACGTTCTCTTTAATAAAATAAAAGGAAGGGGGAAAGGGTGTGGGGTGATATAATATAACATTAGAATCATAATATTACAGTATATATATAATACTGGATTTACAGAACAATTTGTATGAATATAGATAGAGAGAGATCAAGAAAGGAACTTGAACTTGAAAGGAAATTAAAGGAGAAGAGAGAGAGAAATTACCTTTAGAATCCTCCTCTTAAGAACCTCCTTAAGGGCTTATGCTTGGTCTTTTGATGAGACCAGGATCTATTGGACGTGGGGAAGGGGCTAGGAGAGATGATTTGGCAGAGCTTAGACAATGCTTGAAGCTTGAGAGGTGTGGTTTGGCAAGAGGAGGGGGATGACTTATTTATACATGAGGAGGGAGGTGTTTTTGGCATAAAATATTAAATAAAATAATATATCATAAGTTAGACTTGTAATAGTAGTTTTTTGACATCATAAATCATATATTAATAAAATAAAATTCATTTTAGGCTTTAACCCTTCTTTATAATCCAAATTCATTACTTTATTAACAGGAAAGTGAAAGAAAGAGAAAAAGACACTTTAAGAAATCACCTTTTTGACTTTAGGATTTGGAAAGTTCTTTTTAGGTTTCAGAATTGAATTTATTGTATTTCAAGGAAAAATTTATGAAATTTAATATGTTTTGGCGGAAACTAAATTTCTAGAATGTTTATGTCATCATTACATCATTAATGATGCAATTTAGTGTACACCGATTATGCGAAAAACTGTATTTTTTACTATTCACCCGAAAATTGAAGTATTTCAGAATAAACCCAAAAATTTACCCCTACCATTTTTTGACATGTAGAATCCAAAAATGATTTCCATTTTTCAGAAATAATTTTCTAAGTATTATTAATTTAATATTTAAATAAAATCCTAATTTACATAAAAAAACAGTTTTTAAGATTAAAACCGATTTTATAGTTCTTTCAAAAATTACGTAGGGTCTTATAGAATTATCTAAAAACTATTAGACATTGATTCAATACTATATGAATAAATTCCAGGGGAATAAATATTCTTTTAAATTAATTAATTAATTATAATTAATTATTTATGACTTATAAAATACAAAGAAAACATTTACTAAGGTCAAATTATCACTTCCTATGATGTCTAAATTTTATTTTATTATTCATAGCTAATGTTATTCATAAGGGTCATATAACTATTCATAAGGGTAGGTTACTATTCATAAGGGTAGGTTACTATTCACCAAAAAATTATTTTTGTTTCATTAGACACCAAAAACTATCTTGAGCACAACCGTGTATGCCGGATTTTTAAAATTCCAAACATAGGGGTGACAAAATTATGTTTAACGGTCACTTATCACTTAGTAGTTCATTATTTTGTGTTTTTATGACATAGATATAAGAATGGAATTTTCCATTGAAAAACTTTGGGTCGTTACATTCTTCCCCCCTTAAGAAATTTCACCCCCGAAATTTCACTTTACACAAATAGGTGAGGGTACTTCTCCTTCATTACCTATCCTGGTTCCCAGCATTTTCTAAAATAGAAAAGGTTCGAACAAAACATAAGTAAACAAGTCATGAATAACTTATCCTTTTAAACAATTATACCAAAAACATAACATATGGGATCCCTAGGTAAATATCCTTGTGTGCATATTTGTACTTAGTCTCATGCTAGAGGTTTTCTTTAGGGTTCACTAATCCTAATTCCCAAATTAACTAAACCTTTCCTCTGATACCAACTATAGCGACCCGACCTTTTCTTACATTACTATTACATGATTTCAAAGATAAAAAACATAACAGTATTACACATGGAGTATCCAGAGGTTTAGTGTCTTGGGAAAACTAGGACTACACATAACAAGTACAACATCAAGCATAAAAATTCATTTAATCTCTTCTTCTATAGCTTCTTAGTAGCACTTGTCCTCTCCTTAGTACATGTAGCCACCTGAGGATATACATCAAAAGGGGTGAGCTAAAAGCCCAGTAAGAGGATAGATATGAACAATATATCATGGGGTGAGCATATTCATGACATAGGAAGAAGATCTCGAACATGAGAGGAGCATAAACAATAAACTTGAAATGTGGCAAAGCATAAAAATGAAACATCATGTCTTAGTGGTTAACTACCACACATACTTGTGAAAAAAGCTAGCATCATGTTCACGCATCATTTCAAATTTACTCATGAGATTCATCACTTTACCCAATGCATTGGAGCGCTATATAATTCCGGGCGCACCCGTCACATTTAAACATTCATATTGCGCTATATAATTCCGGGCGCACCCGTCACATCATAACATTATCATTATCATGCTTTCCACATAGAAAACATATCAAACATGTACATAAATAACCCATGGAAAGTAATGGGTTTCATCTCATAATAAAACATTCATAAGCTTTGGGTTCCCAAAAGAAAGAGGGAACAACATACTTGATATAAGAACCATCAACCTTGAATGAGAGGTAAAATGTGAGATCTTGAAAGAAGAGTTATTTTGGAAAACATTTTGATGGACATAAAAACAAGTGAAAAACATTTATATCCCAGAAAAGTAAAGGAAATTATGAACAAATGATCTTTGAGGAGTAACCATATCAAAAATGGAGTGAAAGAGGGAGAACCTGAAGGAAGAAAAATGGGTTCGAGATTTCCCCTTACCTTGTACTCGAATGCCTCCTTCTCTTTAATGTCCTGTATAATGACATTATATTCATTAATTAGAAATTTCAGAACCTTTTATACATTAATAGGGTTCATTCTGGTTTCATTATTTCATATTATGTTCCTTTGGATGACTTATAGAGTTTAAAAACATTGATCGGGGATGTTCGTTTTCATGGTTTTCTTGAGCGGTCCACTTGTATTCTTAATTTGATGTTTGGGTAGATCATGGGTAAACATACAGAACTGATATTACATGTAATTAATGATATTACAGAAGCTTGAATGATTTTATAAGGAGTTATATTAGATCCATTTGGCCGAATCATTAGATAAGAATTAAATGAAGATTATTTGGGCTAATTTGAGCGGTTTTTGGATCACAACCAACTCATTTTAACTTTTCACTTAGTAGTATGGCCATAGGTTATTTACAGAACTTAAAATAGATCATAATACATATAAAATATTCTGGTTCAACCATAAAAATGGTTTCATGACCATATTGAAGGTATAAATGGAAGAAGAGAGCATGTTGTTTTTGAAGGTGATAAATTATCACCACATGAACAACGTTCTCTTTAATAAAATAAAAGGAAGGGGGAAAGGGTGTGGGGTGATATAATATAACATTAGAATCATAATATTACAGTATATATATAATACTGTATTTATAGAACAATTTGGATGAATATAGATAGAGAGAGATCAAGAAAGGAACTTGAACTTGAAAGGAAATTAAAGGAGAAGAGAGAGAGAAATTACCTTTAGAATCCTCCTCTTAAGAACCTCCTTAAGGGCCTATGCTTGGTCTTTTGATGAGACCAGGAGCTCTTGGACGTGGGGAAGGGGCTAGGAGAGATGATTGGGTAGATATTAGACAATTCTTGAAGCTTGAGAGGTGTGGTTTGGCAAGAGGAGGGGGAGGGCTTATTTATACATGAGGAGGGAGGTGTTTTTGGCATAAAATATTAAATAAAATAATATATCATAAGTTAGACTTGTAATAGTAGTTTTTTGAAATACTAAATCATATATTAATATAATAAAATTCGTTTTAGGCTTTAACTCTTCTTTATAATCCGAATTCATTACTTTATTAACAGGAAAGTGAAAGAAAGAGAAAAAGACACTTTAAGAAATAACCTTTTTGACTTTAGGCTTTGGAAAGTTATTTTTAGGTTTGAGAATTGAATTTATTGTATTTCAAGGAACAATTTATGAAATTTAATATGTTTTGGACGAAACTAAAGTTCTAGAATTTTTATGTCATCATTACATCATTAATGATGCAATTTAGTGTACACCGATTATGCGAAAAACTGTATTTTTTACTATTCACCCGAAAATTGAAGTATTTAAGAATAAACCCAAAAATTTAACCCTACCATTTTTCGACGTGTAGATTCCAAAAATGATTTCCATTTTTCAGAAATAATTTTATAATTATTATTAATTTAATATTTAAATAAAATCATAATTTACATAAAAAAACAGTTTTTAAGATTAAAACCGATTTTATAGTTCTTTCAAAAATTACGTAGGGTCTTATAGAATTATCTAAAAACTATTAGAAATTGATTCAATACTATATGAATACATTCCAGGGGAATAAATATTCTTTTAAATTAGTTAATTAATTATAATTAATTATTTATGACTTATAAAATACAAAAAAACATTTACTAAGGTCAAATTATCACTTCCTATGATTTCTAAATTTTATTTTATTATTCATAGGTAATGTTATTCATAAGGGTCATATTACTATTCATAAGGGTAGGTTACTATTCATAAGGGTACGTTACTATTCACCAAAAAATTATTTTTGTTTCATTAGACACCAAAAACTATCTTGAGCACAACCGTGTATGCCGGATTTTTAAAATTCCAAACTTAGGGGTGACAAAATTATGTTTAAAGGCCACTTATCACTTAGTAGTTCATTATTTTGTGGTTTTATGACATAGATATAAGAAGGTAATTTTCCATTGAAAAACTTTGGGTCATTACATGAGCCTTCCCATTAATTATAAAGATTAGATACATATTCACATAACATGGAAAATGACGTAATATCCAAATATTTTAAAAGTAAAAACTATGTTTGATAGTTTACAAGATACGCAAGACCAAGCTTAAACAAACAACTAAATACTATTATTTAATGTGAGCATTATAACCAAACCGTTAAATTCTCAGGAATGAATAGTATGAATTGAATTATATAATATATATAATGTTCATACTCATTTCTAATGTATTAATTCATTGTAAATAATTAATATATTTTTAGTAAAGTGATTTAATTCATCAAAAATATATTTTCTCCAAAAAATGGGCTTTATTTCTTTTTATGTACAATTAATATAATAAATTTATGGAACTTTTAGAAAATTAATTTCATAAAATTAACTTAATTTCTAAAATAATTATATTAAAATTTTCCTATAGTGAAATTTTGATAATTTTTTGAAGAGTATGATTTTTCAATGAACAGTAAAAAAATACCGATTTTTATTGAAAACTATATTTTATTTAATGTATTTAAAAGTAATTTTTTTTATTATCATTAAAATATAATTAGTTCCATTTTATTTAAAACAATCCAATTTTGGTTTTTAAAATTTATTTTATACTTGAATTTAGTATAAAAGCATTTTAAATTTAAAAATAGAATTTTTCTGAAACTATTTTTTGTTGTGTTTTTTCCAGGTTTATTTTAATTAAATTCTGAAAATCTTGTGATTTAAATTTTGAAAGTTGTATGTTACATTTAGATTCATAGTTTAATTTTTTTTAAATAGGTCCCTTTTATTTTTTGTCAGTGTGAATAGTAACCTTAGTAAAATTTTGTTATCATGGTAAAGGGTAAATTAGGGGATTTAGTTTAAAAATAAAAAGATAAGGACTATAAAATGGCCCTAAAACTTACCCAATTTTTATTTGATGAATTTAATTAGATCCTTACTGCATAGAGATATAAATTTATTTGTTTAATGAACACTTTCCCATGAAAATGACTTATATAATATTTAAATCAAAGAAATTCACAAAATGTCACTTTCATTGTCTTAAATACCACTTATGTGTCCACATAGGGACAAAATTAGGTAATTAATTAATATAAAGGATTATATTGAGATTATTATTTTTTCAATGATATTAATTTATTTTTATTTTTTATATTTAAAATAATTACATTTAATGCTTGTCCAACACTGATGCAGTGCTTGTGCAAGCAGATGAAAAATCAATTTTTTTTAATTAAAATGAGAAGAACCATTAAAATACCAAAAAACATGAATAAATCTGATTTTTAGAGTATATATTTACCACCATCATCCAAGGGTCTAATTAATGACCATTTGGAGCTACTTGAATATAATTATGACCTTTATAGTTTTTAATTTAATGAAAAGTATAACATGTCACACTCTTATTTTTAAAAAGAATAATATTTTTAATATGGACTTAAAAGAGAAGATATTATTAACTATAAATATTATTTAGAAATATAAAATATTTTTCTACATCATGGTTAATTATTTTTAGTTATTATAGATTAAATAATTACCTTAAATAATTACATAATGAGGATGTAGTAATTATTCAACTAATGGAAAAATCAAATAAATGATATTAAAAATATTAAATTAAAAATAATTTTAATTAATTAACATTTCTTATGAATTTTATAAGTTAAAATGAAGTATTAGGTGTGTATTAAATGATATTTTTAAATTATATTACTTATTTGATTTTCTTAAAGTCAATGTAACGAATAGTGTCAAAATTAAAACTAATGATATTTTATGAAAATAATATTTTATTAAATTATTTTAAAATCACAAAAATATTTAAAAAATAAAAATTGATTATTATAAGTTCTAATTTTTTATAAATTTAATATTTATGGAAAATTAACACATATAAGTAAAAATTATAATGTTTTAGTACTAAACAATTAGTTATAATAGTTAAAATTAAAATCGGTTAACTAAGGGTTAATGAAAACGATATGGTTTAAAATAACCCAAAAACTTGTCTAAAATATATTATTTTATGATATTAAAAACTTATATTATCTTATCTTCGAATTAATTTCCTTTTATAAGTATTTTTATTGAGATTTAATTTATTATAAATTGTTATTTTGATAAATTCCAAAATTACCCCTCACCTCAATTATAAAAAGGCACCACCTCCCTTACATATTCAAGTCACATTGAGCTTTATAGATCAACCAAAATCTAAAAAATTATCTTATCTGGTTACCTAGCCACATTATAGATGTATTTTTCTTCTTAAAATACCAAACCTAGAGCCTTCAAGGGCGATACAAAGGGGACGTTTTGAAGAAGAGGTAATCACTCTAACTGATCACATTCTTTTTCTACGCATCCTTACCTCATCTAAATATATATTTTTATCATAAAATACTAAATTAAGTATCCTAAATATATTTAAATGTTATTATTATTATTATTAAAATAGCATCATACACCCTCTTCCCCACCAAATAAGAAGTGAAAGTATCGCTCTTGCGTACATGTGGCTTACCATCTCCCTATAGCTATACAATTCATTTTTCATCATCATCTTTTATGGATGAGTATTATGATGGGTTTAATATATATATATATATGATATAATAATTAATATGTAAATTATTAATTACTATTAACCTTTATCTCATTCCATCAATCGAAAAATGTAAACAACGTTCATACGTATGTACGACATATCATCTCCATGAACGGTGTAATTCATTTTAAATTTCAAATTTATATGTATGAATATAATTTTTTATATAATTATTATATATTATTCTTATAATTTTGTTAAAATTCTTGAAATTATGGGAAAATAGATAAAAATATATGTACCGAGACTGCTGAACCAAGACTGCCGAAACAAAACAATCTTGGAAAACAAAGCAGTTATCACCTAGAATAGTTATTTCAATATAAAATATTAATAAATGTATGATAATATTTTATAAATAAATAATAAATGGTATTATAAATATATTTTTGTGGAATAAATGTATAATAAATCCATATTTATTATACATGAGGTTTCAATGTGAACAAGGAAAGTCGAGAGTTGAGGTAAGGGAGTTTTTAACTCAATTTTTGATTCGTTGGGTTAAAATACTATTTTATTGATTATGTCATTCTGAAATTATGTGTAAAATTAATATTTATTATATTATGTATTATTACACTTTTTAGGTGTATTTTAAGTGAATATACACAAACAATTTTTTTTATTAATGCTCACTTTAATGATATGATAATTGTATGGGATTTCTCTCTCACTTTTATTTTCCATGATATACTAGAAATATTCACCACCTATTTATTAAATTTGGTGTACATATTTCCAATTAATATATTTTATGAGTCTTATCCTGAATATTATTGGTATTTATATGTCCATTTTATGATCTCTCTTTCATGGGGTTTAAGATTCAAAAGATACCAAATCGGTAAGGTAAATTTGTATCAATTTTATTTCTTTGAGACACATGTTATGTTATGCACCTATATTATTTTATGATGTGTTTATAAATCACTTTGATATTTTGTATCATGAATATAATT
The DNA here is from genome assembly GCA_963277665.1 of Viscum album. Lineage (NCBI taxonomy): Eukaryota > Viridiplantae > Streptophyta > Magnoliopsida > Santalales > Viscaceae > Viscum > Viscum album. Next base: position 438,594,845 of record OY728145.1, on the reverse strand, counting down.
ATTTTAATTATATTTTATTCTTTATGTAATTTCTTTCTCTCTTTGGTCGGGAATCTGTATTCTTTCAAAATAATGCTTTATAAAAATGTTTTAAAAGAGTTTTAAATGATCTATTATGAATTTTCAAGGAAAATTATTTTAAATATGTTTAGAATGGTTTTCAAAGATTACTTTATAATTTTTCAATATAATTTTCAATGGAAAATGTTTTATAAATGTTTTATGATTTAAAAAATATTTTTTTCAAAGCAGAAAAGATATTTTATTCAAGAATTATTTATAATGATCTTTTAAAATAATTTTCCATTTAAGATAAAATTATTTTATGTTACTTATGATTTATTGGGGTTATGGTTCAAGGATTATATCCTTATTCTTTCTATGGTTATTTCATGTTTAAAATGAATTGTTTATGTTCTTGTGGAACACATATGTATGGTTTTTATTAATTGATTGGTTGGACCTATATCTCCCTCCAATGATTTTAGTAAAGATTTATATCTCATGATATATTTATGGGAAACATGTCAACAAGATTGATCCACTATGAGAAGAAGAAGAAACCTACTCCACAATGGGATTAAGGGGAAACTCAATCCACTATAAGGAAAGGACTATGACTGGGGATGGTGGTGTATCCTATCCAGTAGGTAAAACTCCCATGAAGTTCCATATCAAGTTTTTTCAATGATCATTGACTTATAGGGAAAGATATTATATTATTATATGTATGCCACAAATTACATGTATTATTACTATGATATGCACTCATGGGTTATTCTTGTTATTTCCTCATGATTCATGTCTTATGAACTTCCAATATTTATTCCTTGACTCAAGATTATGATTTTGATACATAGGGCATAATTTTCAATTCTTATGTTTATGTTATTATACCCTTATGCTCATGTTATACTTATATAATCTTTGATATCTCTTATATTTTCCGATACTAAGAATTTTAGCTCACCATTTCTTATGTTTCTATTTCCTAGGGTTATGAAGAAAATTTTTAAGTAGGATATATCTAAAAAAAGTTCTATATGTGAAGTAATTTTGGGAGATAATATATATATATATATATATATATATATTTGTACAATTTTTTTATTTTTCTGTGATATGTAAGAGTTTTTACAAATTCTCTAAAAATCTAAACAAAAAATATCCTTGGGTTTGTAAGTAATCCAATATTTCCTTGTTTTTATTTTTTAGTTTAGATGGAAAAGATTGGGTCACATTTGTAAAGTTTATGTCTTTAGCACCAGAACTGAAAGTGAAAATTCTGGGTTGTTACAGTTGGTATCAGATATAAGTTTATATAACTTTGAAGATTAGGATGTTTTCAAGATAAGTTATCTTAATAGATATAGTCAACAACATGGTTTTATAAGACCAAAATTTTAGATTCTAAGAAATACTTTTTTCGGTTTTAAGATTTTATATTTTAAATTTACTTATTACATTCTTGGAGACATTTATTTTTTTGAGGTATTTTAGGGTTATTTCATGTCTCGATGAAAAATTAAAAGTATGTGATAACCTTTGAGGTTAAAACATTTATTTAATGTTGAATATGTTAAGGTTATTTTTGAGTAATTTTATCACATTTCTGTAATTTTATAAAGATTATATTAAAATTATTTTTGAAAAAGGAAAACATATAGGATGGGTGAAAACCCGTCATGTTTGGAAAGGATGTTGGGATTGAACCCACAATCGAAGGGTGACAAGGGTGCATTGTAATGAGCCCGGTGGGCCTAAAGCCCAACAAACTTAGCCACGCCCGAGCCCATACCTCTGGAAGATAGCAGACCCCCACCCTCAGGCAGATAAAATTCCCCCACATCAGACTGGATAACAGTCCCGGTTGGCTATTAAGCATGTGGTCGCCGGTTCGAGTTGTGAGGGAGGCGAATTAAATCCTCGCTAGGAAGGGGACAGTTCCTGCCACGTGTTATCTGGGCTAGTCTGAGGTGGGGGCCTGTAATCTGCCTGAGGGTGGGGGTCTGATATCTGCCAGAGGGCTGGGCTCGGGTGTGGCTGAGTTTGGTTGGGCTTTAGGCCTGCCAGGTTCATTACATGCATCACCTACCACTAGACTACGTGAAGTCCCAGTTTGTATTTAATTTTAATTTTAGTTAAATGATATGAGGGATAAAGATTATTTACATTTTTGTAACATAATTTTTATTATATATATAACAATGGGGATTAGAAATTGATTTAGTGTTAATAAATTAATGTTATTTTAGAAGACTTTCACTATTTTAGGAACTCTTCATAATTATGTTTAATAGAACTCAATGGGATTTTATTTTGGGAATAAAGGTTAAATTATATTTTATAATAATATTTAGTTTCATTGTTTATTTATTTTGATTATGGATATTTATGAAAATGGTTAGCATATCTTGAGGATTATTAGGGAAATTACTTTTTGGTGTGATTCATTAAGAGTGAAAGATGTTATTTGTAGATAAATATTAAAATTTTTCTTAGAAGACTATATGATAAAATACTTATAATTCATGGGTTTTAATATTAGTTTAGAGTATATTTTTGGAATTGTAAGGTTATTAATTTTGGTATTACTATTGAATTTTAAAGATTAAAATAGTTTTTCATTATTTACAGGTTTAATATTTTTGGATAATTGTCTTATCTTGTACTAACCATTTTGGTTTTGATTAATGTTTCAAGATAAGATAAATAGATAGTTAATATTTGTTGTATTATATGAACTATTAAAAGTTAATTATAGTGCTTCAAGTGTGAAAAATTCTTCTTGAATACTCATCGTCTAGAGAAAAATATGAGTTTGTAGTGGAAATTGATTAAAGGATAAAACTCTAATTTTCAAGTAAGTATATTTTCATATGTTATTTGTATATATGGTAAAGTAATTTCTCAACTCTAGGTAAATAATCCTTAAATAAAAATGTTAAATAAAAACGTTTTCTGTTTACTTTTATTACTAATAAATCAATGATATTTTAACCCAACACAGATTTATGGTTTTGACATGGTTAACTTTATAATGACCATGTTCTCTATTAATCTCCATCAGAACTTGATAGTTATTTTTCTCTTCCATGTACAAGTTTTCCTATGTGGAATCATAATATTTTCTATCTCAGGTGACCTTCATACTTTCTATTGTCTATTTTCAAATAGAAGTTTTGATGACCCTTTTTCCAATGTGGGATTTCAACAAAGGCATTTTGAAAAGTCAAACCCTTAGTTATGGAGAATAAGTTCAAATTGATAGTGAGAAATTTATTTAGGGGGGTTAATATCCTAATATTTTAAAAGGAAAATATACATTTAATGATGTACAAGATACACAAAACCGAGCTTAAATAAACAACTAAAAATTATTATTTAATTATGACCATTATAACCTAACAATTAAATTGGAAGGAATGAATAGTATTAATGGTATTATGAAAAATATATAATGTTAATACACATTTATAATGTATTAATTCATTGAAAATAATTACTATATTTTTAGTAAAGTCATTTTATTCAACAAAAACATATTTTCATCAAAAAATGGTTTTTATTTCTATTTATATACAAATATTATAATAAATTTGTGGAACTTTTATAAAAATTATTCAATAAAATTAACTTCATTTCTGAAATAATTATTTCAAAATTTTCCTATATTGAAATTTTGATAACTTTCTGAACAATTTGATTTTTCAATGAATAGTAAATAAATGTCATTTTTTATTGAAAACTATTTTTCATTTAAAGTATTTAAAAGTAAAATTATGTTTTATATTATATTTAAAATATAATTAGTTCTAATTTATTTAAAATAATCCAATTTTTGTTTCTGAAATGGATTTTATACTTGTATTTAGTATAAAAACATTTTAAATTTAAATATAACATTTTTCTGAAAAACTGTTTTTTGTTGCATTTTGTAAATTTTATTTTAAATTAAATTGGAAAAATTATTTGATTTAGATTTTTAACATTTTATTACATATTTGGGTTCAAAATTTTTAAACTTGGTAAATAGTTCCCTTTTATTTTCGGTCAATATTAATAGTAACCTTAGTAAAATTTTGTTTCCACGGTAAAAGGTAAATTATGTAATTTAGCTTAAAACTAAAATAATAAGGACTATAAAATGACCCTAAAACTTACAAAAATTTTATTTAATGAACAAAATTCAACACTTAACACCTAAGGATTGATACTGATTTGTTTAATGGACACTTTTCCATGAAAATGACTTATATTATATTTTAATCAAAGAAAGTCACAAAATGTCACTTTCATTATTTTAAATAACTATTATGTGACCACATAGGAAAAATTATGTAATTAACCAATATAAAAAGTTTATATTGATCTTTATTTATTTATTTTTATGATAATAACTTATTTTTAATTTTTATATGTGAAATAATTTCCTTTAATGCCCCCAGCGCTTAGCCTGGTGGAAAAGGGATTTGTGGGGTGTCAAGGAGGTCTCGGGTTTGAGTCTCCATGGATCCCAACATGAGTGTGTTTTAATGTTTCTTTGAATCTTTTTATATCCCCTTCCCTGAACATTTGTAATAATTTCCTTTAATTCTTATGCAACACTGATGCAGTGCCTGTGTAAGTAGATGAAAAATCAATAAAATGATTTTAATTAAAATGAAAATAACCATTAAAATAACAATAAACTTTATTAAATCATATTGGTTGTGTCTATATAGACCATAATAATACAATTGTCTAATTAATGACCATTTTGGGCCACTTTAATAGTATTATGACCATTATATTATTTAATTTAATGAAAAGTCAAAAACACCACACTCTAATTTTTCATAAGTATAATATTTGTAATATGGGGTTAAAGAGAATATATTCTAGACTATAAATGTTATTTTGAAATATAAAATATTTATCTACATCATGTTAATTTATTTATAATTTTTATAGATTAAATAATTACCTTAAATAATTACCCAATGATGACTGAGTAATTATTCAATAAATTGAAAAATCAAATAAATGATATTAAAAATATTAAAATAAATATAATTTGAATTAATTAAGGAGAATAACTGATTTTATAGGTGAATATGATATATTAATGGTTTATTAAATTATTGTTTTAGAATTTTTCTTATAGTTTTGATTTTCTTAAAGTCAATGTAATGAATAGTGTTAAAATTGATACTAATGATATTTTATGAAAATGACATTTTATTAAATTATTTAAAAATTATAAGAAACTTTAGAAATACAAATCAATTATTATAAGTTCAAAAATTTCATATATTGAATATTTTGGAAAAAATTAAACTATATAAAAAAATTACAATGTTTTAATATTAAAAAATCAGTTACCATGGTTAAAATTAAAATGGGTTAACTAAGGGTAAATCAAAATGATAAGGTTTAAAATAATACCAAAATTTAACTAAAATCTATTAGTTGATGATATTAATACCCTATATTATCTTATATTTTAATTAATTTCCTTTTGAGGTATTTTTATTGAGATTTAATTTATTATAAATTAATCTTTTGTGAAATTCCAAAAATGCATCCCACCTGAATTATAAAAGGGCACCTCCTTCCTCACTTCTTTGCATAACATTGAGAATTTTATATTGACCAAAATCACCCAAATTCTCTTATCGAGTTACCTATAAACATTTTATAGGTATTGGTATTCTCAAAATACCAAACCTAGAGATTTTAGAGTAGATAGAAAGGAGACGTTATGAAGAATAGGTAACCGCTCTAACCGATCACTCTCTTTTTCAACTCTTCCTTACCTCCTCTAAATATATGGTGTTTATCATAAAATAATAACTTTAGTATCATAAATATTATGAAACTTTTTTGTTATTATTATGAAAATACTATCATAAACCCTCTTCCCCATCAAATAATAAGGGAAAGTATCACTCGTGCGTATGTATGGCTTACCATCTCCACATTGTGATACAATTAGTTTTTCATTGTCATCATTTATGGATTGGTATAATGATGGGTTTAATGAATATATATATATATATATATATATATTATATTATATAATAATTATTCATTAAAATATCAATTATTATTTACCTTTCACTAATTCCATTAATCAAAAAATGAAAATAGTGTTCATGTGTACGTATGACCTACCGTCTCCATGAACAATGTAATTCATTTTATATTTCTAATTTATATTAATGAATATAAATATGAATATAATTATTATATATCATTTTTATAAAATGATTAATATTCTAGAAATTATTCTAATAAAGATAAAAAAATATGTACTGAGACTGTCAAAACCAGACTGTCAAACCAAAACAAGCATGGAAAACAAAGCGGTTATCACCCAAAATAGTGATTTTTATAAAACAAATATCAATAAACAGATGACAAGATGTTATAAATAACTAATAAATGGTATTATAATTATATGGTTATAGAATAAATGTATAATAAATTCATATTTATTATATTGGAGGTTTCAATGTGAACAAGGACAGTCGAGACTTGAGGTAAGGGAATTTTTAACTTAATTTTTGATTTATTAGGTTAAACTATTAATTATTTGATTATGTCATTATAAAATAATGTAGGAAATTAATTTTTTATTATATTATATTGTATTTCCACTTTTTAATGTGTATTTATAGTGAATACACATAATCTATTTGTTTGATTAATGCTCACTTTAATGATCATAATTGTAAGGGATTTCCATCCCACTTTTATTTTTCATGAGATACAAGGCATGTTTGCCACATATTTCTTAAATGTAGTGTATATATTTACCATTAATGTCTTTTATGAGTCTTATCCTTAATATTATTGGTATTTACATATCCATTTGATGATTTTTATTTCATGGGGTTTGTGGTTCAAAATTTACCAAATCAGTAAGGTATTTTTGTCTCAATTTTCCTTTTTTGAGATGCATGTTATGTTATGCACCTATATTATTTTATGAGGTGTATATACTATACTTTGAATTTTTTATCATGAATCTCGTTCTTTTAATGATATTGTAAGCTTCATGTAATGTTATTCTCTCTTTGGTCGGAATTTTTTTTCCTTCAAAACAATGTTTTTTTAAAATGATTTAAAGGTGTTTTAAATGATATATTATGAATTTTCAAGGAAAAATATTTCAAAAATGTTTAATATGGTTTTAAAATAACCCTTTATATGTTTCTGAGATAATTTTAAATAAAAAAATTCTAAATTTTTTATTATTTAAAAAGGTGTTTTCAAATTGGAAATGATATTTTCCACAAGAATTATTTCTAATGATCTTTCAAAATTATTTTCCATTTAAGATAACATTATTTAATGTCACTTATACTTTACTAGGGTTATTATTCAAGGATTCTACACTTATTATTTCTATTTTTATTTTTAGGAATGATTTATGTTCTTATGGAACACATATTTATGGTTTTCATTACAAGATGAGTGGGACCTATATCTCCCTCCAATACATTGGGTAAAGATTTATATATCATGAGATAATGATGGGAAACACGATGATGGGATTGATCCACTATATGAATAAGGGGAAACCCAATACACTCTAGGAAGAAGGGGAAACCCGATCCACTATAAGGAATTGACTATGATTGTGGATAGTGGTGTGTCTCGCGCTATAGGTGCAGCCCCCATGAAGTGTTGTGTTAAATTTTGGAAATGATCCTTGACTTATAGGGAATGATATTAAATTTTTATGAGTCTTCCAAAAATTCCATGTCTTATTACTATGTTATTATTTCTTGGCTTATGCTCTTGATTTCCTCATGATTCATGTCCTATAAACTACCAAGATTTATTCCATTACTCAAGATTTTGATTTTCATATGTAGGGTATAATTCTCAATTGTTATGTTTATGTTCGTATACCCTTATGATCATGTTATGATTAAATGATATTTGATTTCTCCTATAGTAAACCATACTAAGAATCTGATCTCACCGTTTCTTATGTTTCCATTTCATTATGTTATGAATAATGTTTTTAACTAGGATATATCTAAGAATAATGCTAGATGTGAAGGAATTTTAGGAGATAATGTATATATATATAGGACCAGTTGTTTATTTTTCTATGATATGTAAGACTTTATCCTAATTATCTAAAACTCTAAACCAAAAATGTCCTTGATTATGCAAGTGATCCAATATTTACTTTTGATGTTGTAAGTTTAGATGACAAAAAATGGGTCATATTGGTAAAGTTTATGTCTTTATCACCAGAATAGGAAGTTCAGATTCTGGGTTGTTAAAAATGAGGTGTTTGAAAACCAAGTAAAGGTAATATTAATTTAATATTTATTGATATATAATTTAAAAGGCATGAATAAAATTATTAATATACTTTTAAAGTGTTATATTTTTTATTTCAAGATGTTTTTTCATTTTGATGTCCTTGACTCTATTTCACGCTAATAGACCATGAAATAATTAGGCACAAAATTCAGAGACTTTACATGGAGATTATGACATAAGTTTAATGAAACGTCTCTAATCACTCAACAAATGTATGAGAATGTACCTAAAGGCATGTATCATAAGCAACATATGATTTTCTTCGATATTAATAGAGATGCATCTCATGAGGTAATTTCATATTTTACACTATCTTAATAACATAAACACTATAAAATTATAATTTTTATTAATGTTTTGATTTTTTGTTGGAATTTTCTAAAAACATACATTGAATTATGGAGAACAATTCATTCCTTATATCGCTAGGTTACATATTTTTTTAGAAAAAGGAAAATCTTGGTTGCATTTTATCCATTATTATTTATGCTGTTTTATTATAACTAAAGGTTTTCTTATAACTTGTGTGTATTTTTTATAAAGTCTTGTGAATTAGGTAAATAGATTGGTCAATATATATGTGGATTAAAGTTCATCCAAAACCTGATAGAATGTTTTTGAATAAACATACCAGAGATGTATGAGTAAGTACTTTTCATTACTATTTATTGTTACTTCATTACTATAAAAACAAAATAATGAAAAATAAATTACTACAACAAACATACCTTGAACCCAATTAAATTGGGCAGACTATATGGATAAAATGGTGATAATTATCTCTATTGGCATCATTTGATCCATGTATCCCTAATTAATTGTGTTTAAGGCTTATTTTTTATTGTAATTTCTTTTTCATTATTTTTTTATATAGTAATGAAATAACATTAAATAGTAATGAAAAAATTATTAATTATATAATATTATAAAACTTAGATAATTTAAAAAATCATTGTTAATATTAGTGTATTAACATGTTAATATTCAATAATCCTCGGATGTGGACCCTTCAAAATCATTATCGTTTTCCCAGAACGATGTAGTTGCAATCATTTTAGGGAAGAAACATCCAGGATGTGTATAGGGTATGGGTTTTGAGCCTACTCTATCAGATGTATTTGGTATGGCGTCATCATCATTTATTATAACACCTAATGGGGGTCCAAGTGGTGTCATCGATCAAGAATCCCAAATATAAATTTCAAGTCTCAACGAAAAAGTTAAAAGAAAAAAATCTTATAGGTAAGAAAAACATTGGTGATGGTTGATAATGGAAAATTCCTTAGTTTTTATATTTCATAGGATGATGGACAATATCCCCAAGGAAATGTCCAGTCTTATAGGTTATCCTGCTAAGGTAAATTCTAAACTCAATCCATAACATGTCCAAATGACTATTTCCTTTATTAATAAGACAATATTATAAATTTTTGGGGTTTCTTCAAGAAAGATGAGATAGGGTAATGTTATATGAGTGTTATATTTTAATTACACGGGTTTAGATTGATGTGAAAACATGGTATAACTATGGTTGAATTATTTTTGATGTGTATGATCATACAACACAACCATTCGACGTACGGTGTGCTTGGAATGACCCAATAAGAAAGTTTAAAAGATATCAAAGTCTTTAAAACATTTTTTTGGGGTGAAAACCAAACAAATTATGTTGTATGGTCTTGAAATCATAGGAAAATGACAATAGATTAGTTTCCCCCCAATATCAGTTTCTTGGTTTTGACCCATGACGCATGTTTTTAATGACATTTATATCTTTTAAAACTATTTATTAATTCATTCTAAGAAAAACACATTTCATATGAATGTGTTTCCTACTCATACATGTCAAAAATATTTTAATAGTAGTTTTACCATGCTTTCACATCAATCCTATTTAATTTTTTTATGGTTTTGACCATTACACACATTTTTTAGTGTTTTTAAGAACCAACTCCACATCAATTTGAGTTGTGATTTTCCTAGGTTGCTTATAAGAAAGTTTATAGTGTTTTAAAACAATAAAAAAAGCATTCAATGGTCAAAAAAATATTAAAAGACCTAAAATTGATGTAAAATCATGGGAAAACTTCCAATGAATTATTTTTGACATGTATGAGTACAAAACATATCCATATTACATGTGTTTTACTTAGAATGACTCAATAAGAATTTTTAAAAGATATCAAAGTCTTTAAAAATGAGCGTTGGGGGGTCAAAACCAACCAAATGATGTTGGGGGGACATGAAAAAAAAAGATAATGATCATAGATTTATTTTTTAAATGTAAGAAAAATACCCACATGAAAATAAGTTCTGGTTTGCTTGGGATGCATGTAAACACATTTTTAATGTTTTAAAGCACTAAAATATGTGTTTCATTATCAAAATCATAGAAAACAACTAGAGATTAATGTGTAATCATGAGAAAGGTGTGGTTGAATAATTTTTTATTTTTAATAGTAGTCAACATGTTCATTCTTCAAGTGGTGTGCCTGGAATGACTCAATAATAAGTTTCAAAATATATCAAAGTTTTTAAAAATCTCATGTGATGGAGTCAAAACCAAACAAACAACACCATAGGGATGTAAAATCTTAGTAAAATTAATATAGATTGATTTTAAAAATGTAGGAATTGAATCCATGTGAATATGAGATATGGTTTTCCTAGGATTCCCATAAATGAATTTTTAGTGTTTTAAGACACCAAAACAAGTGTGTAACAATCAAAAACATATCAAACTAACTTAGATTGATATGTAATCATGGGAAAACCACTGTTAAATTATTTTTTAGGTGTATGAGTAGAAAATAAGACCATTTTATGTGTGTTGTGCTCTAAATGACTCAATAATTTGTTTTAAAAGATATCAAGGTTTCTAAAAACAAACATAATGTGGTGAAAACAAAACAAATGACATTAAATGGCTATTAAATCATAGGATAGATATCATAGATTTATTTTTGAAATATATTAATACACCCATTCTAATCTGAGTTTCAGTTTACCCAAGATGCCTGTAAACGAATTTTTAGTGTTTAAAAAAACTAAAATGTGTGCTTAATGTTACAATTCCTAGAAAAACAACCTTGTATTAATGTAAAACCATGGAAAAATTGTGGTTGAGTTATTTTTGATGTGTACGAGCATACACCACATCCATCCTATGTGTGGTGAATTTGGAATAACTCAATAAGAAATTTTAAAAGATATCAAAGTCTTTAAAAACATGCGTCATGGGGTTAAAACCAAAAAACAATGTTAGAGATAGATGAAATAATTATACAGTGATCATATATTTATTTTTGAAATGTAGGAACTGAATCCACATCAATCTGAGTTTTGTTTTTTCCAGGATTCCCATAAATGTGTTCTTAGTGTTTTAAAACACTTAAATGTGTGAGTAACGATCAAAACCATTGAAGAAAACATCAAATTAACATGAACTCATTGAAAAAATACCTTTATATTATTTTTTATGTTTATGAGATAACATATGTTCATTTGACATGTGATGTGCTCGGAATGACTTAATAAGTAGTTTTAAAATATATCAATGTCTTTAAAAATGTGCGTCGAGGATTCAAAACCAAACAAATGACGTGAAATGGTTGTCAATTCATACGATGTAATTAAATAACTAACTGGGGCCTTCCTAGATGGTGGATGAATGGGCCTCCATAACCTCAATCCTACCTCAATAGGACAACGGCTAGTGAAAAGCACCAAGAATGCATAACTAAAATGGGAGGCCTTTGCCTAAAGTACATGTATGACAAACCCAACCATCTCCATGCAGGCATGTAGAGGAATAATAATAAAATAAGGTACCATCTATAGTAAAAACCATGCATTTAATTGCCTCTAGGGTATAAAAAAGTGTGTGATAGTGAAATTATAAAGGTAAATGGGAAAATACACACCCACCAAGAAAATTTATCCCAATATGAAAACAATTGGAATAAAAAATAGTTCAGAGATCCTAGCTTCAGATCTCCAAGCACCAACCACCAAACACATTCTATACACCCAAGTATCCCTATGATCATATGAAATCACCATCGATATATCCATCATCAGCATAAGACATGGCACATGTGACCAAAACCCATGCAGGGGTGAGTATATACATTCCCATTAGGATGCCATGAAAACTGAAGATTGATAAATATAGGACATGATAAAAGTAGTCATATTAACCCAAAGTAAGAGGGAAATGAAACCCAAAATCATATATATATATATATATATTCTAATATAAGAAACCCAGATGAGAGAGAAAGGGTTTCTCCATCTCATATCCCAACCCAGGATGATGAGTCTGCCTACAAACCAAAGTCCCATCATTGATGCTCAATATCTTGTGTGTTTTTCAGAAGAAGTTGTGAGGATGGCCTGCACCTTTATACTACTCCAAAACTCGAGGGAGTGCAATATATTAAAGATAGAGGACCAAAGTCTTGGTATAATAGGGGTAATTCTAATCAGTTGTTAGAGGAACTCTTCCCATTTAAGGGAGTACCATCTTTATATATATGTATAGAATATGGGTCACCCATTGTTTGGTGAGATAGGGGAGTACCATCCCCATAGATAGAGGACCTACACCCATGTAGGGTAGTACCATATTTATATCAGGAATAAAAATAATAGAGGACCCACTCCCTAGTGTAATAGGGGACTACTGCCTCTATCTAAGAATATAGTATGGAGGAATCACACCCTAATGCGATATGGTAGTATTATCTCCAGGCATAGAGGACCTACACCCTTGTGCAATAGGGGAGTATCGACACTACCAGAGTATTTATTATGGAGGACTCGCACCTTGGTGTGAAAAGGGAGAATTGTCTCCATGGATAGAGGACCCACACAATGGTGTAAAAGGGGAGTGTCATCTCCATGGATAGAGGACACACACCCTGGTGAGATTGGGGAGTATCATCTCTATCTAAACTCTCTGATGATTCTGTCCAATCACTGTCATCATCAATCTTTAACTAAGAAATTTTCCCACTATGAACATCAAATAAAATATCTCAAAATACACTATGAAGGATACCATATAATTTTACATGAAAAAACTCATGATAGTCTACTCATCATACAAAATCCAAGTAAAAACAAAGGAGGTATGATAGGTAGATGTTCCTCAAAGGGGGGGGGGGTAAACAACATGTCTAGGGTCCACATGGTGTGTTTTCCAACTCCACTTCCTAGTTGTGTTATCCTCTAGAGAAATCTTGGTGGGAATTCCCCATACATGATGTGCACATGGCGTAAACGATGTGTCTCAGCCACCCAAGTCCTGCCTATGTACTCCTGGTTGTGTTCGTGTCTCAGAAGCTATGTTGTGTACCTGTTCATGCCTCTCAACCTATGTCATGTATTCATGATCGTGCCAATATAATACAGTACATGGAATGTCTGTTCATATGGGGACCTGGGCATGTATATATGGAATATGTATTGGCCACCTGGAGAGGGTCACATGGCGTGTGATATTTAACTTCAACTGAAACTGTAGACACCAAGAAAATCTGAAGAACACATTGTGTATTCTTCTACAGTACATAGTTTGTATTCACGTTTTCTGTAGAAAACCAGATCTTTCATGCGACTTCCAGATCCATAGCTTCCATCATGATCTATGACTTTTAACTATCTAAAATTTCTGGGTGAAAGCCTACAACCATCGATTTTAGGCCTCTAGTGGAAAGATATTAAAATCGAAAGATCCCCTCAAATCCTGTAATGTTGCACGTTATCCACTGATTTCCACCACTCGGTCCCATCACCTCTCTAGATACTAGATCCACTAAGTATCACTCTCATCCCATATTTTTCCTCAATCCATCATTAAACTATCAATATGCGGGTGATTCATGATAAAACAATGAATCCAAGGCTTCAGTCATGATTGAACCCACCCCAAAAAAGTCAAACTGCAACCTCATAGGCCAATGGTGAAGAATGCGATGAATGGAGAGGATAAAATCACAAGAAAAACGTAAATCCATTATTTTCCAAGAAATCATGAACAAATATTATAAACAGGGATTTACAGGGGATAAATCATGGAAAATGAAAATATAAATTTATTCAATAATTTAAATTTATCAATAAGATCATGCGAAGGGCGTGCAATAACCAATAAGAGATTAGAAGATCCAATTTATGTTCTAACAATTTCATCAAGAGAGAATAAATCACAATTGGAGATTCCAACATCAATTATGGATCGATCATTGGTGAAGAATGTGTTTTTTGGTGATGTGGAAGATCCACTGTATTCACTATTTTTTTGATCCACCTTGATTCAGACATCATTTGTCGTTTGATCATCATCTGCCAACAAAGAACGCTTTCCTCCTCTCAAGTATTTTAAGGGTTATACGATTAACCCTTATAAAAGAATCATAAGATGGTATTTATAAAAGATTTCATTAGTTCATTTAATAAAATAAACAAATAATGTATTTATTTATTTTAAATAAATGCACTCGCCAATAACTGCATCAACTGGGCATCCAATTCCAATCAACCTTAGGTCACTCCTAGGGTAATCCCCATTCTCCAGATTCAAACGTGATCATAGATTTTCTATTTGGGGCTCTATTTGTTAGATATTACATTATAAATGAAAAATTCAAGTTGTTTATATGAATATATTTAATAGTTTTAAAATATCAATTTTGGGATCACCGTGCCTTAGAATATCGCACTGTCTCAGTGCCTAGCTCTAAAAATATTTCATAATACAATTCAAAATCTTGTAAAGAAAAAATAGAGTCACTACATTATTCCATCTGTCAAATATTCTAATCCTTAAAATGAATAAACTAAACAAAAAGGTTTGGATACTGAGCCTCCATATGGATCTACCACTCCCAAGGGAATAGTCCATCCATGAAGGTTCCTCTCATGTCAATCCTCAATCTCCACTAGGTACTCCATGACAGTGGCTCCATCATCGATGTCTAGATTTACCAAATCAATAACGTGTGTTGGATCATGCATGTATCTCCTCAGTTGGAATGCATGGAAGACTTCATACACCTAATCCAATTGTTGGGGTAATGTTAGGTGGTATGCAACCACACCAAACCTATAAAGGATCTCAAATGGTGTGATAAACCTTAGGGAAAGCCTTACTCCTCTGTCGAATCTTCAAAATCCTTATCGCGGGGAGACTCTCAGGAAGACGTGGTCTCCCTTCTTGAACTCCAGAGGCCTAGGGCATCAATTTTCTTAATATTTATGTCAGCTCTAGGCCATCATCATCCTCTCATAGATCACTTGGACCATATCTATCATCAGTTGCACCGTCTCCATCCCAACAAGTTATTCCTCACTAATCTAAATACAATTGTTGATGCTCCTTTCCATCACAGAGTCCAATGAATGGAAATGGGGAATAACTTAAGCACAAAGAGGGTCACCCTTTGAAGAACATCAAAAAAATTGACGAAGGCATGGACTAGGAGCCCATTTGGAGTGAGGCGCGCAAGTGAATTGCACGCCACACAAGTCACGTGTGTGCCACCTATTGGTCGCGCATCTCAAGGTGGCCTATAAATAGCCCATATGGGCCCCCATTTCGGGGACGAATTTTCCAGAAGTCAAATTCAAGCTCCGGTCACCCAAGTCTTCAACTCAACTCTTCCAAAAACTTCTAAGGTGACTTTTTACCTATAATGGAAGACTTGAAGGAGTAGGATAAGGCCTAAGTGTTTAGAATTTATCAACACTTGCATGCCTAAGTGTCAAGACCTCCTTAAAAGTAGAAAAAATTGTGTGCCGCCCTATCCTTTCAGTCGTGCTCTGTTTCCGACGCTTTCGCCGGGGCGCGCACATCTGTCCGTCCATGGAGGAGGACGCGCTGCGCTTGTTGCCCCGCGTTCCCGCTTTCCAAAGGCGGGAGAAATTCTCTCCTTATTCAGGGACATCTTCTCCTTGATCGAAACGGGATGATGGGATGTCAGTTCTTCCTTCTGTGGATTCCTCCTCAGAACTTGTCACCTAGTCCGGGTCTCCCTCATAGATTTAATACGTTGTTCGTGAAACTCTTCCCAGTGCCATGTTTCCATCGACGCCGGTTAATTACACTTCTTCTTTCGGGACATTCCAAAGGGTCCAGTCAGGGCAGAAACCTTCAGTCGGGGGAGTATTCATGTTGAGGCATCAGTAGCGTGTCTGGATACTAGGGAACCTGGCATGTCTGTCTATTATCCCTGGTCACAGGGCTTCTCGAGGGCGTAGAAGCCCGAGGCATCCCACATCGAGCGCGGGGAATTATACTCCATAGGCACATATCTGAGGTTTTCCTCAAATTCCCGTGTTTAACACAGGGTACGCCGCGAGTTTAACGTCCAGCGGAGACGGATCAGCCCGATCAGAGCATTAGCTGGAATAGATCAGATTGAGGGATTTCCCTTGAAGGGATTCTGATACCGGGGCCAGCCCATGGGCGGCTGTGAAGAGGAGCGTATCGACATGGTCTCACCGAGATATGACGGTTAGAGCTAGGATCAGGGTGGATGATGGATGGATGAATGAAGTGGAAGGGGTAATGGCAAGGAACCATCTCAAGGGCAACAATGAAGTTGGGCTTGAGCCTTGAAGGGGCTTCCTACGTATCCCCGTGGTAGGGAATCAAAGTCCGCGTAGTTCGGGATGGTGCCGGTGAACCGACATGAGGGTGGACCTTGGTCCGATGGGCATCATCAGCGAACTGACGTGAATGGGGAGGACCAGGAGGGTCCTAGTGGTGGTGGGATTGGACCTCGTGGAGGCTTCCTACGTACCATGTCGTGACATGGATCAAAGACCACGTAGTTCACAGGGGCTTCGTCGACGAACTGACGTGAAAGTAGACCCATGGGTCCACTAGTGGTGGGATTGAACCTTGGGAAGGTTTCTTACATACCATGCCTTGACATGGATCAAAGTCCTCATAGTTCGGATGATGGAATTCGTCAGCGATCCGACCTGAAAATGGACCTTGGTCCGATGGATGTCGTCAGCGAACCAACGTAAAAGTGGACCTTGGTCCGATGCGTCAGCGAATCGACGTGAGGGTGGACCTTGGTCCGATGAGAGATGGGCTTGAACCTCAGGGAGGCTTCCTACGTACCATGCCCCAGCATGGATCAAAGACCTCGTAGTTCAAAGGGTTTCATCGGTGAACCGACGTGAAAGTAGACCCGTGGGTCCACTAGTGGTGGGCTTGAACCTTGGTAAGGTTTCCTACGTACCATGCCTTGACATGGATCAAAGTCCTCATAGTTCAAAGGATTGATGGAATACAGTTTAACGTCATGCGGGACGGTAGTGAACTCTAACGTGAATAAACAACGGGCAGTGGGTGTCGGTGAACCGACGTAAATGAGGGACCTTGGTCTGATGGGAGATGAGCTTAAACCTCTGGAAGGATTCCTACGTACCATGCCTTGACATGGATCAAAGTCCTCATAGTTCGGGTGAAAATGGGGGCTTGGCACACCGAAAAGGAGACGGTTTGGGCCAATGATTTTTGGGCTTGAACCTTAGGGAGGCTTCCTACGTACCATGCCTTGACATGGATCAAAGTCCCCGTAGTTCAAATTGTGGAATACAATTTAACGTCATGCGGGACGGGGTTTAACCGACGTGAATGAGGTCGGAACGACCGGATGGTGGGTTTGAACCTCGTAGAGGCTTCATACGTACCACGCCTTGACATGGATCAAAGTCCTCGTAGTTCGGGTTGGTCAAAACGGCTTGCCGTCGGACTGGAATTGCAGTTTAACGTCATGTTGGACGCAGGTAGAACTCGATGTGAGTTGGATGATGGGTGGGATTGAACCTCATGGAGGCTTCCTACGTACCACGCCTTGACATGGATCAAAGACCTCGTAGTTCAAATGGGTGTACAGTTTAACATCATGCTGGACGAGGGCATACAGTTTAACGTCATGCTGGATGAGGGAATACAGTTTAAAGTCATGCTGGATGAGGGAATACAGTTTAACGTCATGCTGGATGAGGGTATGCAGTTTAACGTCATGCTGGATGAGGGTATCCAGTTTAACGTCATGCTGGACGAGGGTATGCAGTTTAACGTCATGCTGGACGGGGCGTGCAGTTTAATGTCATGGTGGACGAGGGCGAAACTCGAAGTGAATGAACGACCGAGTAATGTGGCTTGAACCTCATGGAGGCTTCCTATGTACCACGCCTTGACATGGATCAAAGTCCTCGTAGTTCGCTGAAGGTGGGGGTTAGGGTCGGTGCTCACTCTAAGCCCACGTGAGTCATGCTCGTTGTGAGAAACAAGAGGTTGCAAGGACCAGACGATCACGTCGTGAAGGATGCGTCTGTGAGAAGCGAAGAGGGGCTTACGCGTTAGGCGGCCCATGGTGCTGGGACTTACTCCAGGATGGAGGCCCGGAGTGCGAAAAAACACAGCGAAAGAGGGACTCGGGACCAATGATGGGAGGTTCCTCGTTCCCTATCACGCCCTCCTCTAACCTTGGTAGTGGGGAAGTACGAAGATGCGGGGGTTCAAACATCCATTGGGGAACTAGGGTCGCCCTTCTCCTGAGAACATATGCCACTCCAATAAGAAGGATATCATCCCTTGTGGATGGGTGATTCCACTCCGGTGGAGAAGAGTGGCGTAAAAAATGTTAGAGCTGGGGGGACCCTTCGTGAGAGGCACGAGGTCGGGTCACAGTTTAACGTCATGTGTTGAGGACATGGTGCTTGGCAGTTTAACGTCCTGCAGCTCGGACGAGGTGGGTTCACTCCGCACCCCTAGGACTTACATAACCGGTACCCTCTGGTCCTTGGGGAAGGGAAGGTACCAGTAAGGCCATATTCAAGGGGGGTTGTGGAGCGAACCATCAAGGGGTCCATGTTAGCGTGGCTATGCGAAAAATCAATAGCCGTTAGCGTGCCTATACGAAGAAGCATTAGGCGAAGCAACGCTACGGGTGGTATTGTCCATGGGACTTTAAAATCACATCGTGCAAACCTGGAGGGCCGCACGGGAAGACGAATTACCAAGAAAAGGAGTGTGCTTCATGAAGCAGAGTGCCTTGGACTTAGCATGGGGCATAGGTGTGAGTGGAGGGTGCTTCGCGAAGTGGAACAATATTCACGGAGCACTGCCTCGCGAAGAAGGGATGCCTCGTGAAGAAGGGTGTTGCAAAGCAGTGTGCTTCGCGATACGTAGCGATCCTGCCTTAGCATAGGGATCACTAGTACAGCTTGGGTGTTTCACGAAGCATAAACGCTCCACGGCTGCCTGGGTTCCCTTGGGAATCCCCCTCCTTCGCGAATGCCCTTGAGCTTCGTGAAGGGCATCCCTCTCGGAAGAGGGGCTCAAAACGAGACAAAGCAAAGGCGTCTCACGAAGTAGAAGTACCTCGCGGAGCTCATGATTCTCGGGGGAAAAGGGTGCTTCGCGATTCAGGAGAGGAGAAGCCGAAAGGTCGGATTGTCCGTCCTCGGGACTCAGGGGGAGTCTAGTATTTATAGGGAAGGGGCGCCGTGAAGCAGAACTTGCGCGCCGCCTCAGGTGCTTCGCGGCGCGCTCGCAAACGTCAAAGGCGTTCGCGAAGAGTTACCGCCTCTGGAGCTTCGCGGCGGGCTCACGAACGTCAAATGCGTTCACGGAGAGTTACCGCCTCTGGAGCTTCGTGGAGGGCTCGCGAACATCAAATGCATTTGCGGAGAGTTACCGCCTCTGGAGATTCGCGAGACCACGCTGCTCGGGGTGCTTCGCGTCGGTGCTTCGCGTCAGTGCTCCGTGAGGCAGTGTGCCAGCCTTCTTTTTCATCCCTTAATTTAGTGCAATATTTTGGCACCAACAAATGCCCCCCCCCTCATACTTGGATCCACGGAGGGTGAAGGGTCGAAGTCTTAGGGAAAATCGCCAAAATTTTTGGTGATTCTCGATGCAGCTATGCGAAGGGGGCCCGCAGTGCTGACCGGGGCCACGGATCCGGACGCGCCGCGATGCTCCGCGCGGGTGAGGTGCGCCGCGATGCTCCGGGGTCACCGGCTATAAATAGGGGGGTCGACCTCTTTTGTCTTCACGCGACTTCCTTGTCTTTTTGTGCTCTCAACTTCGCGAAGCTCCACGTACTCTGCGACAGCCCTCCGCGAACCGAGCTTCGCGGCGAACCACAGGTCTCTGACTCCGCGTCCGCGCCAAGCGAACTTCTGCTTGTCGGCCTAGGCTAGACTTCGCGGCTTGGTCTCACGACCGACCTTCGCGATCCGGCTTCGCAATCCAGCTTCGCGATCCGTTCTGAAAAAAAATTCTTTTCTGAGGGCCGGAATCGAAATGGCCCATCAAGAGGCTGTATTGGGGGTGCTTGCAGATGCTGCTCGTCGGGATGAGATGGCCAACTATCCAGGCCTTGGGGAGATGGTCCGAAGCCATTC
The DNA here is from genome assembly GCA_963277665.1 of Viscum album. NCBI lineage: Eukaryota > Viridiplantae > Streptophyta > Magnoliopsida > Santalales > Viscaceae > Viscum > Viscum album. Next base: position 438,574,082 of record OY728145.1, on the reverse strand, counting down.
GGACCACACTTCTTTGACAGATCTGCTGTCGGAGGGTCAGAAGGATTATCCGCAATGCAAGAAACTGCCATTGTACAGCTTCGGGTTGAGGGATGACATCTTCATCCCTGATGCGAGTAGGGACGAACCAGCGTGCTGGTTTAGGAGCACACCATGCCAACACCAATGGTTCAGGGCGGCCGATGGTCATGCGCAGGAGGACTCCACACCCATCACCGCTGAATGTCTCTACAACCATTTGAACGATATTGACGGGAAGCCACTGCAATCGGAGACGTCCCCTCCTTTATACCGCACCATGCTGAAGGCGGCTTTGTAGGATTCGAAGAAGGGATGGTCTGATGAGTGGGACCTGCACCAGGGTGACAACTTTACTGATGACTGGGCCTGGGCCTACTGGGTAGGCGCCTCATGCGAGGAGTTTGGGGCCGAGCTGAGGAGAGTGGGGTTGTGTGAGGCGGCATGGGCCTCCCAATTCCACATTTACCAACCAAAGAAACTGATGCCAGAATTGCTGAGCAGATGGTCGTCTAGGACCAATACCTTTCACCTGCATCACAGGGAGGTAGGAATCAGCCTGTGGGATGTCCACCAGATTTCTGGGGTTCCGATCTTGGGGGACATGTATGATGAGTTCCTCCCTATCATGAGTGCGTGGGAGGATATAGAGAAAATGCCGCGACTGGCGTCAGCGCTCGTCCCTGGAGAGGACAAGGAGGCAGTGAGGGATGTCCACTTTAGGAGATGGTTCAACTGCTTCCTAAATTTCCCAAAGAATCGAGAGTTCCCTCCGAGGCATCGAACTTGTCCGAGGGCGGCCCAACGGGGCAAGGGGCACTCGTATTGGCAGGTCTTGGAGGACAACCAATGGAAGACTTGGGGTTTCAACGTCAGCACCGAACAACAGCCGATAGTCAGGATGGCGGCGTTCATTACGACTCTCATCTGTGGTTGGATCCTACCGGTGAGGGATACAATCATGGGGGTACAACCCAACTCGTTTATTATGGCGTCCATGTTGGCCATGGGGCAGCAGATCAATCTGGGGATTCCGATGCTCGCCAAACTGTACAAAATGCTGCGGCACATTAGCGAGGGCAAGAAGCTGCCAAGGATATGAGGGCCCTTCCACCTCCTGTATGGGTGGATCGCAGCGCACATCAGGGGGATTTATGAGTATCCAAACCCCATTTCGCCACCGGGATTGAACTTTCGCCCCTCCATCCTGAACGCGGTCGGGAGCTTCCTGTTCAAACTAGCCATGCCGATGGTGCTGAATCGGGTGTGGAGGGCAGATGAGTTTAATTTCCACCCCTTCCCATTATTGACGGGGATACTTACTGATGACAGGCGGGGAACGGAAGAACATCGGGCTTACCTCCTGGCCTTTTGAGGTGGAGTTTTGGTGGCACGAGTAGATCGTGATCCACTCTGTGAACCGTACACCCCGCATCGGTTTCCGAGGCAGTTCTGGTGCCTCCAGCGGCTGACCCCACAGGTCTACTAGGAGGATCGTCACGAGGAGCACCCGTGTGTGATGAGGCAATTGTGGCTCATGTTCATACGGGAAGATGGGAAGATGCGAATTGCATTGCCTCCATCCACCGCCGCTTTCGGATTGGTGAGGGAGTATGCCATTAGTTGGGAGGCTGCTTACCCAGGGGAGATGCTGAAGCAACCAACTATTCGGGTCGGTGACGGTGGGCCTCCTCTATCTCGAGGTCAGGGTCGGAGGGTGGCTAGGGACGCTCAAGGTAGCGAGGCTGCCATGGCGGCGAGACCCGCACCGGCCGAGGGTATGGCAGCAGTGGTGGATCCGGTGATTCTGGAAGAGCAGGGCCATCCGGAGGGGCATCCACCGAGGGGATTTCGTAGGATATCCATTCAGGCTCCGGGGAAGTGCCTGCGTCATATTGACATGGCAGAGGATGCCGTCTTCCCGGAATCCTGGGACATTTGGGATGTCAATCAGTAGTTCCTCAGCCCACCTGAGATATAGTCCCACCTGAATCGCCTCGGGATGGAATTACCAGGAATCGGCCCAGTCCGGGCTGGATTCATGGCGTCTCCGGTGGAGGTAGAGCAATACTTGGACGAGCTGGAGGATTACGTCCACTCCAGTGGTTTCCCTCGCCCAATGACAGACCGAGTGAGGGTACTGTTGAATCAAACGGTCCCCCCACAGTTATCGGCTGCCGATCTAAGGGAGTTCTTCCCCCTGCCGGAATAATCATAGGACTCCTCTCGGGAGGATGAGGCTGGAGGAAGGAGCCCGTTGGAGGAGGGAGAGGTCGGAGATCAAGGCTCAGATTACGACGATTTTGAAGAGGCTCTTGAGGTAGCATTCCGAACTTCTTTCCTTACGATCCATTCTTGGGTCACTATGGACTTCTCACTTATGTTTGAGCCATGAAGGAGGAACTTGTTTGCAGGCCTCGTTCTTACCCCTCGGCAGGTGATGATGCGGGACCTTCAGAACCCGCGCCTATGGCTGCATCCAGTTCCGCGTCTGGTGGGACCAAAGCACCCGAGGTGGCTCCTCTGGAAGCTCCAGACCTTCCAACAGTATATGGAGGGCCTCGCCTCGGGGTCCCGTCAGTACCAGCTCAAGAGCAGCGCCAGTAGGTCGATCTCCGTAAGTTTCCTCTACCGGTTTCCTCGTTGTCACATGTAGACTATGCCAACTAACGTTTATGCCCCTCTCTGTCGTACAGTTCTCCGACTGGCATGGGCTGCTGCGGCAAGACTAGTCGGGATGTCTGGTGGCGTCCCTCCTAGGGGCATGCCGGTGATGGTGGCAATAGTCCCCCCATCTCCTCAAGCTGCGACACACATCATCACTGGCGGGACCACCAGCAGGGTCGTGCCTGAGGTCATCGAGGTGGGCTCCGATGAAGAGAATCAACCGGTCGGTCCCAGTCCTGTAACACCTGCTTCGGCGCTAGGTGTCGTACTGGATTCAACACCAGATGTAGATCCTGCCGAGGATTTCTTGCGGGCGTATCCCGCGTACGAGCCTGCCAATCGTGCAGACTGGGACGAAACGGCCTCTGACGAGGAAGACAGTAGCATAGTTCGCCGCCGGTCGTGGAAGCTAATCACGCGCTTCATCAAGGACACCCCCCAAGCGCAATGGCTGGCCGAAATGGACAGACTTCGCTCTCGGTTGCGCAAACTGTGCGCTAGGGGAGTGGATGGCCAACGTACTCACGCCCTCATCCGAGATCTTATGGATGAGAAGATCCGGGAGCATGATCGTGGGCTCAGCGTGGGCTGGCAGCGGAGGAAGGCGACCAACATCAAGAAGGTCCAGGAGGCTGAAGGCGAGGTCCAACAGATGCAGACCCGGGCAGATGAGCTTTCATCCTCTCTTAATGCAAAATCTGAGTTGGTCTCACAGTTGAAGGCCCAGCTGGCAGAGGCAGAAGAGCATATGAGGCAGGCCTCTGGAAAGATGGCTGCCGTTAAAGCTGGCGTAGAGAGGGCCAAAGCCAAGACTGAAAAACTGCGCCCCACCGCTGCTGAGGAGGAGCGAGAGCTAAGTCAGCGGCAGCAAGACTTGGACGCCACAAGCCAACGGGTGGCGGAGCTGCAACGCTCTTTTGACGGGGTCAACCCATCCATGGGGGGAGTCGACCCCCGAGTATTGTAACAAACCAAAAACCTTTTGTTGGTACTTTCGTGCTTCAATTTTTTCTTTCTTTGTTTTTAATGCCGTAGCGCGCACGATTTCCACTGTTTGAATCGCCTTGTTACATCCCTACAATGTTTGCGGGACGTTCGGTGACAATTCCCCAAGCCCACGTGGGTCGAGCCCGATGTGAGAAACATGAGATAGTTGCCTTCTCGTCCCACCTAACATAGGAGTGGAGACCATGCTCCGGGCATCCGAGATTCAGATTACCAGTCTGGATTTCTGAAAGATGGGAGAGGCTTGACCGGAGAAGGAAGTTTCCAGGACAGCCGAATTACCGTTTCTTCAGCGTGCTCTTATGCACGAACGGTGCAATGCCAGGGGTGCTGAAATTAGTCCAAACAGATGAAAATGGGAAGTGTGAATCACGATACCCAAGATTCGGAGGACTGTGGGGATGGCGTGACAATAAAGGACAACTGTTAACCATGGTGGAGAAGCGGTATCCTTACTGTGTTAGCCTATAATGGGGACAAAAATGAGGGTCAACCGTTGACCATGTTCGAAACACGGGACCATGTCACAAATATTGTTGGTCAATCTTTCGGGACATTGACCCAAGACAGTTGGAGGACCATAGGTCAAACATCCATACTGTTAGGGGGTCCTTCCAAACATGACCAGTCTTCCGGAACGTTGGCCCAGGATGGTAGGTGAGCCGATGCGGCATGAGACCAGGCCGTTAGGGGGTCCCGTGAGACATGAAAGGGGACGAGGGTCCGAATAAGCGGAACGAAAATCATGGAATATGGAGTGATGGTTTGTCCGAACAGAATCCAACACTTAGGTAGTTACACCACCGTGGTGGGAGTACACCATATGGGCGCATTGGTTTGATCATGGATCATTCCTTCTTTCAGACAGGGCCTCTCTGGCGAGGGGGTCTGTCACTTCCCAATGGGATCTTGGGGCATCCTGAACTTGTTCAGGGAAAAATTACAGCTACATAGTTCCCCCCGAGGGGTCAGGCCAGAGGGCCGGAAATGGGGAGGAACAGGATTTTGCGATTCCTGAGGCTGGACCCTAGGTGAAATGCCTGGGTGTCTCTACGTATCCCGTGAGGATGGGAATCAAGCCATACATAGTTCTGGAAGCATAGTGCAGTCAAAGACCAACAATGGAAGGTGAAATCCTCTTTGTTAGAGGCTCTGGTGCATCCCATGATTAACATGGGGCATCCTGAGCTTGCTCAGGGTAGAACCGCAATTTAGTGTCATGCGCTAAGGACACATGGAATCCTGTAGTTTAACGTCATACGATAGGACGTGGAATAAAAGGGAAGATCCCAGGGAGCATGTGGTGCGGTAGATATGAAACCGACGTGAATGAGGACTTAGTGTCCAAATCACACCACATACCCCCGAGGGAAACTCTCTAGGTTAAGAGACCAAGAGTGAGGATTAGGCTGGGCCCGAAGCAGAGTGGTTGGGCATTCCTACGTACCCCATGAGGATGGTAATCAAGACATACGTAGTCCTTAAAGCGTAATTTAACATCGTGCGGGACGATGAGAAGCCTGGCCATGTTGGTACACATCCCTCCAAAACTACTAACCCACGTGAGTCGTGCTCGGTGTGAGAAACAAGCAGTATTGGTGGGAATTTCTAAACAAAAAGGGGAAGGTTAGGGCAAAGGGATGCTCGGAGAATACCGGCCTAGTGACACTAACACGATCATTTAGCGCACCTAGATGCGCGAAGAGAAAGAGCCGCGTATGATGGAATTACACTTGAACATGAGGAAGTGGAAACATGTGAATCACGGCGCTCGAGATTCAGATCACGATGATGGCGGCGTGAAGATGGAGGATAACTGTTGACCGTAATGGAAAACCAGCATCCATATCGTGTTAGCCTAGAATGGGGACAAACAAATGAGGGCTAACTGTTGACCATGTTCGAAACACGGGACCATGTCACAAATGTTGTCAGATATCCGTAGGGACGTTGACTCGAAATGATTGGAGGGCCCTTAGGTCCAGCATTCATGGAGAGCCCTTAAGCCTATTATCCATGTCGTCCGAGGATCCTTTTGGATGTGGAAGAGGATGAGGATCCAAATAGCAAGCTCACGAATCATGGTCATGGGATGAGGAGGATGTCCCTGTGAAAATCCCACACTTCGGGCTTTTTGTCAAAACACATCTGAATACGACAACGAGACGTATTAGATAGAGGGAGAAGATTCCTTTCCTATAGGGAGATCTTAGTTTAGGGTCATAGAATTCGGACCATTGATGGGAGGAGACATAAGAGGCACATGGTGGAGTAACTCAAACACCTGGCGTGAATGGGAATAGGGGGTGTGTACGGTGTGGTGAACAACCTGATGTGAATGAGGACGTAATCCCATATCACACCGCACGACCCCCTTGGGAGAGGTTTTAGGTCAAGGGACCAAAAGAGAAAGTTAGGCTGGGCCCGCAGGGAAGTGCTCAGGTGCTCCTATGTATCTCATAAGGATGAGAATCAAGCCACAAATAGTTCTTAAAGGTGACATGGTAAGATACCAGTTCCGGGGGGAAAAGGGGAGTGCGGCCGTGGACCTTGCACTAAAAGAAGTGGAATTTGATAAATCTTGTTTGTTCTTTAAGGTGAGTGGTTTTGTTTTGTGAAGCGACATGCCTAGAGTAGTAGGCCGTGGTGTCGCCACAAGGATCAAGCTGTGATGGGTGTTGACAAATGGCATGGCACGTGACCAATACCCAACGTGATGTCCTCTACAATTATGTCACCACAATGCAGTGCCGTTTTTCGTCGTGCGGCCAGGACGATAATGTCATAGTTTAGGGTCGTATGATAGGACCAAGCATGCATTTTATTGTCATGCAGCACAGACGTAGTAGAGACGATGCTAGGCGGGGAATGTGCGCAGTGTTATAAAACACAATTGATGGAGACATGATCCCACATCACATTGTACGCCACTCGGTGAGGGAGACCTTAGGCCGAGGGGCCTATATAGAGGTAAGAGGTGAAACAGGGGGAGAGACTGGCTCCCTAAATGGGTTGTACCCGAAGACAGGGCATCCGGGTGGTCCTACATATCCCATGAGGATGGGAATCAAGTTGAACGTAGTCCCGGATGGATCTTAGTTTATGGTCTTAGAGCTCGGACCATGGGAGCCCCGAAGGATGCCATATTGCAGCTTTGTCCCCTTGACATGCAAATGTGCACTGAGGGATAGCGCCAAAAGTGTTGAGATTCCACCTGGACATGATGGGGTAGAAAATTATGTGAATCATGCAAACAACATTCAAGGATTGAAGGGGATGGCGTGACGACAGAGGATTACTACTGACCATGTTCGCAACACATCATCCTATCGCGTTAGCTTGAAATGGGGACAAAAAAATGAGCATCGACCACTGACCATATTCGCAACATGGTATTTTATCGATTTGTTGTCCGAATCCCCCGGGGGTGTTGGCCCGTAACGGTAGGAGAGCCCTTGGGCATTGTATCCAGGCCGTTATTGGGGGTCCCTCCGGGTGTGAAAGGTAATGGAAGCCCGAATCGAGGGGAACACGAAGCTTGACAAGTGGAAGGAACTTGATCAAGTTGAATATGACACTCTTGGTCCTAGACCAGAGTACTCTTAACACATGGTTGAAGCACTGCAAGGGGTCAAGAGACTCAACTTGAGGGTAACCAAGAGATGGCGGGTTCCCGGGGGAAGGGGGCATGGTGCCCAAAACCTTGTATCATACCTACATATCCCCCTCCTGGAGAGGGATAGGCCAAGTGGACTAGGTGACCGGGAGATCATGAGATCTCTAAGAGGTGGGGCTGGGACCGAAGTCTGGACATTCAGGTGGTCCTACGTATCCCATGAGGATGGGAATCAAGCCACACGTAGTTCTGAAGGGTGCCTTTTAATTTCATGCGGGACAAGGAATAGGAGGGATAACTCTTAGAATGGGGGTGCGCATGGTGCAGCTATTGCAAACCCGACGTGGATGAGGACATAATCTCGCACTATGCCACGCGTTCCCGTAGTCGGGGTCCCGATGGCAGGACCAGAGATGCGAATTATCTGAACTCAAGTTGGACCCAAAGACAGGAGGTCTGGGCATTCCTACGTATCCCATTAGGATGGGAATCAAGCTGAACGTAGTTCTGAGAGGATCTTAGTTTATGGTCATAGAACTCGGACCATGAATGGTAACAACCTCCCAAGTTAGTGCAGACGTCAACCTGATCCCTAAGCCCACGTGAGTTAAACTCGGTGTGGGAAACAAGGGGGGGAGATCCTTATTGCAATACTTGGGGCGTCCATCAGAGGGGAGTTGGTAGAGAGCCCCGAAGGACACCTTTGACGCGGTTTGTTTCCCCAACATGCAGACGTGCATGAAGGAAAAGTACCAAGAGTTCCGAGACTCTACTTGGACATGATGAAGTGATGAAGGGTGTGAATTGTGTACCCGAAATTTTGGGCTTAATGGATTGGCGTGGAGATAGAGGAAAACTGTGAACCATGGAGGAAATGCAGCGTCCATATCGCGTTAGCCTGAGGTGGGAACAACAAACGAGCATCGACCACTGACCATATTCGCAACGCGGGATTTTATCGATTTGTTGTCCGAAACCCTCGGGGGCGTTGGCCCGTAATGGTAGGAGAGCCCTTGGACGTAGTATCCAGGTCGTTCTTGGGGGTCCCTCCGGGTGTGAAAGGTGATGGAAGCCCTGATGCAGGGATACACAAAGCCTGGAAAGCGGGTGCAGACGTGTTCGAGTAAAGCTTGACAGTCCAGGTAATAAACCAGAGTACTCTTAGGCACATTGGTGAACTGCCGAAAAGGGATTGACGAAACATCTCAGGAGGGAGAGGTACATGAAGTGGCCATTACGAGAACGACGTGAATGAGGACATAATCCCACACCACACTATATAATCCTCCCATGAAGGAAGGGTAGGCCAAGGGGCCAAGATGGGATGAAGATTCCCGAGAGATGGGGCTGGACCCAAATCCTAGACATTCAGGTGGTCCTGCGTATCCCATGAGGATGGGAATCAAGTTGAACGTAGTTATCTAAACGTAGTTTAATGTCATACAGGACGAGGGGGGGGGGATATACCCCCAAACATGGGAGGTGTACGGTATGGCGAATAAACCAACGTGAACGAGAAAATAGCCTCACGCCACACCATACACTCCCATAAGAGAAGACCTGGGCTGGGGCCCGGAAAGGCCAAGGGTCCTGATGGTTAGGCATTGGTCAGGAAGGCCTGACCTGCTTGGAGTTTAACGTCTTGCAATGAGGACGAGGGTCGAGGACCCGAGGAGGCCAAGGGGCCTGAGGCTGGGCCTCGTAAGGGAATGCATACGACATGGTATATGATCTCGACGTGAATGAGGACGTAGTACTACACCACACCGTACACCCCGAGTAAGTGGTTGGGCGGAGGGGCCCGAGAAGGTCAAGGGGCCTAAGGTCAGGCATCAGTCAGGAAGGCCTGACGGGTCTGCAGTTTAACGTCTTACATTAGGACGGGGGTCGGGGACCCGAGAAGGCCAAGGGGCCTGAGGCTGGGCCTCATAAGGGAAGGCGTACGACATGGTACATGATCCCGACGTGAATGAGGACGTAGTCCTACACCACACCGTACACCCCTATGGGGAATCGGGGCCGTGGGCCCGATCGCTGGCACCACCCGGGGGTAAGTTTGTCACTTCAGGATGGGGCAAAACGAATCACTGCACTCGATGTTTGGGACATCTCGGGGTGAACCCGAAGATCCAGGACACTGTTTACCATGTTCGAAACACAGCGTTCCTATGGTGACCTGATATGGGAGCAACAAATGAGCGTCGACCGCTGACCAAATTCACAACGCGGGACTTGTATCGACTTGTTGCTTGAAAACCCTCGGGGGCGTTGGCCCGTATCGGTAGGAGAGCCCTTGGGCGTAGTATCCAGGCCGTTCTTGGGGGTCCCATCGGGTGTGAAAATATGATGGAATCCCAATCAAGGAGTGGGTGAAGCATAGCTGTATCCATCCACGAAAGAGGCAAACATCTCCAGGGGTGATGTGCAGCCGGGTCGAGGCTTGCTCGATGTGAGTTGGGGAAAAAGTGTGCACCCTGCCATATGTCTTGACCCAAGGGGAAGATTTTGGCTTTTGGGCTGGGCCAATGGACAAAATTCCCGGGCGTTCCTACGTATCCCATTAGGATGGGAATCAAGCCATACATAGTTCTTGAAGGCCATGCAGTTTAGAGTCATGTGGTGAGGACGTGGGAGGATAGAAGAACGGGAGTGGGCACATGGTGCGACCCTTACAATCCTTGTATGAGTGGGGTTGTATGAGCGGGGCTAAAAAAGCCTACCCCATGCTACACAAAGATCCTCCGAGGAAACTATTACCAGGGGGGATAGTGGAAGAGAAAATCTTGGGGCTAGGCTCAAGACGAGGCGTCCGAGCATTCCTACATATCCCATGAAGATGGGAATCAAGCCACAAGTAGTTCTTAAGATGCAGTTTAACATCATGCAGGACGAGGAGCATCTCATTTGGGGATATGTAAGGTACGACAAGCAATCCGACGTGTATGAGGACGTAGTCCCACACCATACCGTACAATCCCGCAAGAGGGTAAGTCGGGGAAAACCAGGGGCCTGAGGCCGGACCACGGTCAGGGAGACCTGACCAGCTTGCGGTTTAACGTCTCATGGTGAAGACAGGGCCGTGGGTCCGAGGAGACCAAGGGGCCTGAGGCTGAGCCTCGGTCAGGAAGGCCTGACTGGCTTGCAGTTTAATGTCTTGCAATAAGGATGGGGGGTCGGGGGCCTGAGGAGGCCAAGGGGCCTGAGGCTGAGCCTCGGTCAGGAAGGCCTGACTAGCTTACAGTTTAACGTCTTGTAGTAAGGACGGGGGGCCGGGGGCCCAAGGAGGCCAAGGGGCCTAAGGATGAGCCTCTATCAGGAAGGACTGACTGGCTTGCAGTTTAACGTCTTGTAGTAAGGACGGGGAGAGATATTAGTTTCAAGTCATAGAGCTCGGACCATTTTTGCAGTTTATCATCTTGCAGGACGAAGATGCAGTTTAAGGTCGTGCAAGACTTTATAGTTTAAGGTTGTGTTGGACCATAACGTGCAGTTTAAGGTCATGCAGGACCATTTCATAGTTTATCGTCTTGCAGGACGAAGATGCATTTTAAGGTCGTGCAAGACCCTTTTTTCCCTAGGCAAAGTATCGCTTGAGGAACTTGGAATTGGTGGGAGGGGTTATGCGCTCTCCATCCGTGGTCACCAAGGAGTATGCTCCATTGGGGTAAACCTTATGGATGATATAAGGCCCTTCCCATTTGGGTTCTAATTTGGGTGGTTTCCTACCGAGAATCATTGGCGCTCGAAGGGCCAGTACTAGGTCACCTTGTAGGAAAGAACAGAGATGAACCTTCTTGTTGAAGGCCCTCACTATCTTATCCTGATGCCTTTCCAGATTGTGCAGGGCATGAAGCCGGTTCTCGTCCAGTGCTTCTAATTCAGCTAGACAGATTTCAGCTACCTCATCTGATGTCTAGTGATCATAGACTACAGTGCGTAACGATGGAAATTGGATCTCAATGGGTAGGACGACCTCAGCTCCATACACCAGGGAATATGGGGTCACCTGAGTAGAGTTGCGAGTCATCGTCCGGTAAGCCCAGAGGGCGTTGGGGAGCTTTTCTGGCCAACTTTTCTTGTTCTGACCAACCATATTCTGTAGAATGTTAGAGAGGGTTTTGTTGAACGCCTCGATATGTCCATTTTCCTGTGCGTGGTAGCGGGAGGTATGGTTCGATCGGATGTCATACTTGGCGTACAATTTCTTTAGTTCAGCCGCTCGAAAGTTGGTGCCGTTATCGGTGAGGACGGCGTGAGGGACCTCAAACCGGTGGATAATATTGGAGCTCACAAAGTCAACGATGGAACATGCCTTGACCTCTTTGAGTGGAATTGCCTCTGCCCACTTGGAGAAGAAATCTGTAGCAGTCAAGATGAACCTACACTGGCGGGCTGTTGCCGGTGGATACAGTCCCACTACATCAAGTCCCCATACCGAAAATGGCCAAGAGTACTTGGTGGGGTGGAGGGGCTCCGGCGGCCGATGCAGGAAGTTGGCGTGAACTTGGCACGCATGGCATCTCTTGGAATACCCAATATAATCGTGGATCATAGAGGGCCAGAAGTACCCCAACCTCCGGATTTGATGGGACAGCTTCGGTCCAGCTTGATGGGCGCCACAGGAACCGGCGTGAACCTCTTGCATAACTTGAGGTATCTCTACTCCTTGGATGCAATGGAGGAGGACACCATCAAAGCTCCGCTTATAAAGGATCTGATCAAGACTGGGGCCGCTCTAGAGGGTAAATTACAGCACGCGACATCAGATTCACTCTCGCTTGGCTCGGTCGTCCGGGAGGCGACCATTTTGGAGATACTCGACAAAAGTTGCCCTCCAATCGAGAGTGGCTTCATTCACTGTGTCTGACGAACCCAGGACCCCTGACATGGAGGGTCCGGTGGTGAGATGACCTACCCGCAGGCCATCATTGTCCTCTTGGGTGACAGGGGAAATGACTCTCCGGTGTGCAACATGTATGATCAAATCATCTTGCTCAGGTTCTGCGAGCGGCGCGGCCAAGCCAACCAAGGTGTCTGCTTGACCGTTCTGTGACCGTGGGACATGGGTAACCTCTGGTCGAGAAGAGAACTGGGCCATTAAGCGGAGGGTGTACTCCATCAACGGTGCAAGCTCCAGCTTCCTGACGACGTAGTCACCATTAACCTGTTTGATTACCACCTCGGAATCTCCCTTCACATGTAGATGGGGCACATGGATCTCAAGGGCCAACTCGAGGCTGGTGATGAGAGCCTAGTACTCTGCCTCGTTGTTCGTACAGCCTTTTGACAACATGAACGAGTATGACAGGATGACTTGCACCGAGGTAATAAAGACAATACCCAGGCCCACTCTGTTGATCTTGGGATCATTGAGCCGCCTACCAGTGGGGCTCCGGGAGGCGCCGTCGAAATGCATTTTCCAACACGGGACGACATGATAGACTGAGAGGATAATCTCATCAAGAAAATCCAGGTCTAGGGATTGATCCGTGGAGGTTGGATGGGCAGCTAAAAATTCTTCCAATGCTTGTCCCTTAATGGACTTCTGAGGTATGAACCTGATATCAAACTACTGGAGAATCACCGCCCACCGTGCTAGTCGGCCAGTCAGCATGGGGCAGTTCAGGATGTACTTCAGTGGGTCTACCCGGGAGACCAATTACACCTCATGGTGCTATAGGTAATGTCTCAACTTCTGCACGGTGAAGACGAGCGCAAGGCAGCTCTTTTTGATAGGGGAGTATCTGACCTCTGTATCGAGAAGCATGCGGCTGAGATAGTAGGGACTGTTCTCAGTACCCTCGTTATTCTTCTGGGCGAGCAGCGCACTGAGGGATCTTTCTAGGGCGGTCACGTAAAGGACCTGCGGCTTTCCGGAGACGGGTGGCATCAAGACCGGAGGTTGGAGTAGATACTGCTTGATTTCCTCGAAGGCGGTCCAACACTCAACATCCCATTCGTAAGAAGTACCCTTCTTCATGAGCCGAGAAAAGGTCTTACACTTGCTGGCCAGATTTGCAATGAATCAGCGTATATAGGCTAAGTGGCCTTGAAGGCCTCGAATTTCCTGAATGTTGCTCGGGGGAGGCATTTGGCTGATGGCCTTGATCTTCTCCGGGTCGATCTCGATACCTCGGTATCTGACAACAAAGCCCAGAAACTTCCCAGAGGTGACCCCGAAGGCACACTTCAACGGGTTCATCTTTAGGTGACGGGAATGGAGGAAACTAAACACCTTCTCAAGGTCTTTGAGATGGTCCTGGCACTGACATGATTTGAATACGCGATCATCTACATAGAATTCCACCAATGTCCCGAGAATCAGCTTGAATATGTGATGCATGGCCCTCTGATAAGTGGCACCTGCATTTTTCAAACCGAATGGCATAACCTGGTAGCAAAAGGTACCTTGGGGAGCCCTGAAGGAAGTGGAATCCTCGTCCTCGGGGGCCATCTAGATCTGGTTGTATCCGGAATACGCATCCATGAAAGAGAGAGCTTGGAACCCGGCCGTGGCGTCAATCAATAACTCCGTCACTGGGAGTGGGAAGTCATCCTTTGGGAAGTGGCGATTAAGATCGTGGAAGTCGATGCAGACTCTGATATGCCCATTCTTCTTCCTGACTGGCACAATGTTGGAAAGCCACTTGGGGTACTGGACTTCCTTAACGAAGTTGGATTTGATAAGCTTGTCAACTTCGGCCTCAACCATAGCACAATGAGAATGGTGCATTTTCCTGGGAGGCTGCATAAACCCACGATGTTTTTCCGGGAGGCCCAGACGGTGAACAACTACTTGGGGATCTAGTCCTGGCATCTCGTTGTAACTCCAGGAAAACACGTCATAGTGTTGTTTGAGGAATTCTACGTACTTCTGCCGCTCCTCGGGGGACATGGTTGCACTGATCAATGTGGGTTTCGGATCTGCCTCGCTACCAAGGTTCACATGTATTAGTTCATCAACCGTGGTAGAGACGCCTTCCTCAAAGGCGAGGGGGGGGGCATCCTCCAGGTCTTCCTCCCCACCCGTGGGGGGATTTCCCGTGACGGGAGATAATTCTGGGCTATCAAAACCTGAGAGGCAGCTGGTGCCGGCTCGGGCAGCAGTGGTCATCATATCAGGAGACTCACTTGCCATTGAGACCATAACAATGAAGGCAGTCGATCCTATCCCATCTGGCCTTCAGCCTAAGGGGCCACATTTGGTGATATCAAAGTAGTGGTGACGTGTCGGCCTGAGTCGGTGGATTCCAGCCCAGCGGAAGAGACACGTATGGCGTACCGCCGTTTTCATAAGCTTGACATTCCGGTACCGTACATGGGTAGGAGGTTCCGGGATCACCTGAGCCTGGTTGATGTAGGAGTACGAGGTGATTTTCCGCCGTTGCTTGGACATTGGAACATGCCTTCCTTGGGTACCCGAAACAAAAAAACATTGCCCCATGTCGGGGGTCGTGGCCTCCAATCGGTGGATCGGGAGGATGTATGCGTCATCCATGCTTACCCAGGGATCACTTGTGACTGGGGAGGGTTCATCCTCACTTACTAGGATTTGCTTATCCTAACTTTTGTAATAACCGGCATCCAGATAGTGGGCCTCACAAGAAGCGAAGGGAGACACATCTCTTTGGATCACGCCTACTCGACCATTGAGTGAGTATTTGAGGCACTGGTGATACGACGAAGGGACCGCTGCGTGCAGATGGAGCCATGGCCTACCCATCAATGCGTTGTAGGCGGTGTCCTGAGAGATGACCATGAATTTGGTGCTGGAAACTAAGCTACCGAACTGTGTCTTCAGGCAGATCTTGCTGACTGGGGTTTGCTCGGTCCTGTCGTACCCCTAGATTCTGAGGTCAGAGGGAGTTAAATCACCTTCAGACAGACCCAACTTTCGCAACGTCCGAGTCGGAATTAGGTTGATTCCGGAACCCGTGTCAACGAGGCAGCGGAGGACTTCCACACCATTGAAGTGGCCAGTGATGTACAACGGGTGAATGTGCCCCTCTATAGGAGGGTCCTCATCTTCACCGGAGAACGAGATAACCACCTAACATTCGGCATTCTCAATCGTCTCAGTATGGAAGGCTTCTGTAGCTGCTACCTCTGTCTCAAACTAGAGGGGGCTCCTTAGGGACTCGGAAAGTGCCTCATGCATTTCAGATGATAGGCGAAGGGCCTCAAGGATAGAAAGCCCTGCTGGAATTCCGGACAGGTGCTTTAGGATATCATACTTTCGTGCCAAATGCGAACCTCTACTTACAGGAGGTCGTTTGGAATTTGGAGGCATAGCGGGTCCTGCCAGTTGAACTGGCAATCGGCTAGTACCGGGTACATCCTGCTGCCTACTAGTTGAAGCCTGGAGAGTAGATTCCGGACTAGGATTGGACAGTGGAGGCTGGCCTGTAGCCGGTCAAGACTGACTGTGATACGAACGAAGCAGCTCTCCCTGATCTAGTAGCACAAACGATGGTGGAGGTAGAGTTGAGGGCGTTAAATTGGGTTGCGCGTGCTGAGCTCTGCGCTGAGCCTACTGTCTGGTCTCAGTAGCATGCACGTCTTGGCTGAAAGTGCCCACTGACATACCTCGATGACCGGCGCGGTTGCGATTCCGCTGACGTTGACGTCGGCTGGAAATGTTGGGGAGGTTCGCCTGGCGTTCCCCCTCGTCGGGAGTCATATAGGGCTTTACCAGCTCCACGGTGTTAACCGAAGCGTACCCTTGGATGTCGCTCGAGGATTCATCCACCACTAGGCGGATTCTGGGAGGAATCCCCATTTTAGGGGGCATATAGTCGCCGAGAGTGCGGGATGACGATGGCAACGACGGTGCACGTTTCTTCTTCTTACGTCGTCGCTGCTTGCCCTTTTGGGAAGAGGTCGACTGTGAAGATGATGCAGAGGTACCGGCTACTTCTTCTGAAGGTTCTGGCTGCTTCAGGCGTGCCCGGATGATACCATGGGCACAGACGACGGTCTTTTGAGCCATCCAGTCATCGTATTTCCGGGATCCGCGACTGGGAACCTGCTGCCACTCGCCTTCGTTGTCGCTGCCAATCTCTGATCCTGCAAATACACAAGCCACTTGTGCTGGTGCCGGGCCCAACTTTACTATGTTGTTGTTGACCTGGTCTTGAAGCCAGTATTTAAACACATAGCATTGCTTGAGGGTGTGCCCCATAATCCAATGATAAGGACAGTAGTTGGGGTGATCGGTGAGATTCGCCTCTGCCGGCCTTCTGTACTCGGGCAGGCGCACAATCCCTTGCTCTAGAGCACTTCGGAAATAGCTAGGGACCTGATTTAAGTTGAACGAATAAGTCTGGTGCCTTCATTCCGGATAGGGGGCCCTGGGGGCCTGGCCCTAACGAGGGGCCGGAGGGGCATGTCGAGGAGGCGACACCTAATTGTCTCGCCTGGGTGGCGGTGGCGCATTGCGCGGGGGAACCTGTAGGTTCTGAGGTGGTCACTACTGGGCAGGAGCCTGTGCTTGAGGTGGATGACCTCTGCAGGGCTGCGGGGATGGTGCCGCTGGCAGTAATTCCAGCTTCCTAGGGGCTTCTATTTGGGCCACCGCGGTGGGTTCAGCCCTGGCGGTCCTCCTGGCTGGGATCATAGGGGGCAACGAACGTGCCTGACTAGCCTGTTGTAGAGCTTCCTCAAGCCGCTGAGCCTTATCTGAGAAATCTCTGAACCCTCCAGGGTAGTTCTGGGAAATTAGGGAGGGTACCAGCTCCATTTTGACGTTCCCCACACACATCGTCAGTAATTGCTCCTGAGTCAGTGGCATATCGAGGGAATACGTAAGTCCCTTCCACCGGGCGATGAAATCTGAAACTCACTCATCAGGCCTTTGCTTGCACTTGAAGATGTCTGCAATGATGGTCTTCCACGTGGTGGAGCTAAACTGGTATAGGAACTACTGGCAGATGTCCTCCCAACTGGTCACCGATCCGATAGGGAGCTGGCTATACCAGACGAATGCTGGACCTTCCAATGTCTGTACGAAACAACGGAGCTTGGCGGCTTCTTGCTGAGCCGGGGTCCCCAGCATGGGGCCACACCTGGAAGAAAAATGAGCCAAGTGCTGCGGAGGGTCCCCTGTCCCGTTGAAGGGTGAGAAAGTGGGGTTCCCAAAACCCGGGGGCGCGGGCATATCATCCACCCACGCGGGATACGGCTTGCCATCCGGTGGGACAGCCACCTGCCGCGTTTCCAACGCTTCGAGGTGGGCTGTGAGTGCCGCAATAAGATCATCCAGGTGGGGGTCCCTGTCTTGACGGGGATCCCTAACCACAAGTGCGTTTCCAGGTTCTTCAACATGGTAGATGGCTTCGGCAGCTCGTGGATCAACTGGAGGAACGACCTGCTGGGCGACTGGGGGAACCCAGACTAGATTCTTCAGATTGCCCCGTCGTTCGGGGGGGTTTGGCGAGACGTATCGCACCCTCTTGCTGTGAGTTCCGACTTCTGCCCTGTCTGCGGCAGTAGCATGATCAGGGTTGCCCGAAGGCATCTCACTGGGGGGAAATTGTTCCTGCCCCTGCTGCCCCGGCCTGGGATTACCATAGTCGGGTCGCCGCTCTGCGGCGCGCTCAGTCAAGAGTTCATCAACCATCCTCTTCTGGTCAGCAAGCTGCTGGCGTAACGTGGCCTTCTCGGGATCTTCTTCCGTTTTCTGCACAGAGGCAGATGGGTCGGAGTGCTTGACAGTTCCTACGTGCTCCTTAACCTTTCCGGTATTTCGACCGAGTACCAGCAACTCGGTGGGTACGGGGAGGCCTAGCGGATTCCTCTGCTGACGGGTAACCCTCCCTGATGGGTCCAGCAGTGGCGGTACGCCCTCGGGGGGTAAGTCTCCATCAAGTAATTCAATCTCGTCTTCCTTTTCCACTATGTCAGCCATGTGGACCGCGACCCCTCTCGAGGGAATGTCCTCGATGTCGCATAGCGAATCGGGCTGCCGTCGGATAGGGTCGAAGAGGAGAGCAGCATAGTGTCCCCAACCACGGACTTGCACATGGGGGGTAGCTTCCCTGACGATTTTGCGGAGTAATTTGAAACTCTGAACGAATTTCCGTTGAAGGGTGTTCTGACGGCCTGGCGACTCGGGGTTCTGGGCCACAAGGAGTGCGGCCGAATCGATCAGGCGGCATTGCTTGCTGATTTCTTCAAAGTGCTCTTGACTTTTGGGGTACACCACCCGTTCGTAACGAAGGAGGAAGTGTGTCGCCCATAGGGTTCGAAAAAAGCACCCCACTTCGTCAGGGGTAAGGGACTCTAGTGCACGAAAATTCGGCACCGCCGTCGGCCAAAACTTCTCCGGGAAGTAATCCGCTGCAAGAATACTCCAGAAGCTCCTGGATTCAGACTTGGGGTCTGGCCCTGTATTTCCCCACTCATCAACCAGGGGCGGCTGAGGGACCAGTAGCGGTACCGAGGCAGACCTCTGGGATAGCAAACTCGGCGGCGGAGAATACGGCGAACGAGATGACTAGCCACCGAATTCTGGGCCATCCTCTGAAGAGTAAGGTGACCTAGCCACAATTCCATGATACGATGGGCTGATAGCCACAGCTTCCGGCACATGAGTCGTGGCTACCGGTGACATGTCATGTCATCGCTCTACCACTGTTGGCCCCCAAAATAGCTCTCCGTGATCTCTGGTAGAGGTAGAGGGTGCTTCTGGTGATAATGGCGGTGATTGTGCGGTCGAGACCTGCGGAATTCCCAAGATTTATTCCTCCTGGATGTACCTGCGGAGAGATATGGGAATATGGTGGACCTCATATTCCGGGAGAATGAGGCTAACACGTCTGGTTCCTGCCCCAGTCCTTGATACGGAGGAGCGGGGAGAAGGTTCCATCGCTGAGTCGCATTCCGCTTCAGAGTTGGAGAAGCGGGCGGGTTTAATCTTCACCTGGGCCTTCACATGACTCTTCTTGTGGCGGCGATGACCCGCTCTCCTGCCCCGGGGTGGCTCTTCGGGACAGGGTTGATCCCTATCATGTAGTCTCGGGGCGGCGCTGGCGCCGTGGAGGAGAGGACCCCCACTCGAGATAGACGAGGTGCGAGGGGCACCGGGGCAAATGTCGAAGGGTACATGGGGAGAACCTCCATGGATAACACCCCTGTGGGCGGAGCCTCTGTTGGAATCGGCAGGAGCATGGGGAGGACCTCCATGGTCGATGCGGGTAGAGCGAGGCTGACCTTCACTCCTCGAGTTGTTGGGGCGAGGAGGACCTTCGCCGGTTGCAGAGAGGACGTAGGGAGGGCCCCCACATTGGAGAAGGACTGGATGGGCAGTTCCTTCAGATCGGCGGTCAAGGGCAGGAGGATGGACTCCATACCCTGTATAGTGGGCGCGAGAAAGGTTTCCGCGCCGAGCATCACTGCCGCGGGGCAGGTCTTACTTTGGGATGGGGGTAGCACGGGGCATACCTCCATGACGAGCTTCAGATCAGGGAAGGCCCATGCTCTGTGGAGTAGTGGTACGGGGAGGGCCTCCATACGGGGTGACATCACCGCGGGTTAGTTCACGGCGATCACCACTCGGGCCTGCAACCCAGAGAGTCAACCCAGCCTGCCCGTGGGGTGGTTGGGGTCTCGATCCTGGTTGGGTGAAGGAGTGCCCCTGATCAGTGTATACAGGGACTCCGTGATTCATGTCGGCGGTGGCGCGGGCCACTGTAGCTGTTGACGTTGACGCATCTGGGCGAGCGTCCTCAGCCCGGGCCCGGCGCTGACATCGGGTCAGATGAGCTGGTGCGGGTGGTGTAGGGGCATGGCCTGCCTGCTCTTCCTGTGGAGCCAGATGGCGGCACTGACGCGGCCGGGCGGGAGCTCTTTCCTGGAGCCCTTGGGTCGGGACCCTGAGCGGGCTGAGCCGGACGACGCCCGCCTCATCAGCGTAAGGTGAGGAGTCGTCAAGGCGTTCCGGGGACAGGCTCCCGAAACAGTTGAACGTTGGGGTGGGGAGAAGGGGCTCCCTGCACGGCCTGTTAGGGCGGCGTTTACGGCGGGGCCTGGATGCCTCCAGGTCCAAGCGGGCCATATCCCGAGTTGGGATGACCCCTTCCTCCTTGTACCTACGCACGAGGTTGTTTATCACCCTTCGCTAGATGACCTCGGATGGGGAAAGGGGACATGGGCTCCCCATATTCCGCGATTTGGCGGCCGTCATGGCAGTAGCGGCGCCATGCGGGGTGGCTGTGGTGATGTTGCCCCTACCCCTACGTAGGCTAGCGGGCGGTGATCATGTCTCTGTAACAGCAACCTGGTTCCTGAGAAACGAAGGGATCAACTCATCAGCACTGAGAGGAAAAGGATTGACAACCAGTGCCCCATCGTCCTTCCATTATCCATGTCTGTAAGAAGGATCCATGCCAACACGATGCAGAATGGAGTGCCCCACGTTCTACTGCCCCGACTTCCGGTGAGTTTCACGACAGGCCCGCTATTTTCTTGGCAGGACCAGGCGCTGTATATCTAGATCTGGTGACACGTCAATCTACTGGTGTCTCGAACGCTACTAATCTCCACATTGAGGAGAAGAATTTCACGTCGGGTTCACCATTTCTGTTTCCGAATCTTTCACCGGGGCGCACGCATCCGTCCGTCCGCGGAGGAGGATGCGCTGTGCTTGTTGCCCCGCGTTCCCGCTTTCCAAAGGCGGGTGGAATTCGCTCCTTATTCAGGGACATCTGCCCCTTGATCGAAACGGGATGATGGGATGTTGGTTCTTCCTTCTGTGGATTCCTCCTCAGAACTTGTCACCTAGTCCGGGTCTCCCTCATAGATTTAATACGTTGTTCGTGAAACTCTTCCGAGTGCCATGTTTCCATGGATGCCAGTTAATTACACTGCTTCTGTCGGGACATTCCAAAGGGTCCGGTCAGGGTAGAAACCTTCAGTCGAGGGAGTAGTCACGTTGAGGCATCAGTAGCGTGTCTGGATACTGGGGAACCTGGCATGTCTGTCTATTATCCCTGGTCACAGGGATTCTCGAGGGCGTGGAAGCCCGAGGCATACCACATCGAGCGTGGGAAATTATACGTCATAGGCACATATCTAAGGATTTCCTTAGCTTCCCGTGTTTAACACAGGGTACGCCGCGAGTTTAACGTCCAGCGGAGACAGATCATCCCGATCAGAGCATTAGCTGGAATAGATCGGATTGAGGGATTTCCCTTGAAGGGATGCCGATACCGGGGCCAGCCCATGGGCGGCTGTGAAGAGGAGCGTATCGACATGGTCTCACTGAGATATGATGGTCCGGGCGAGGATCAGGGTGGATGATGGATGGATGGATGAATGAAGTGGAAGGGGGAATGGCAAGGAACCATCGCAAGGGAA
Organism: Viscum album; assembly: GCA_963277665.1. Lineage (NCBI taxonomy): Eukaryota > Viridiplantae > Streptophyta > Magnoliopsida > Santalales > Viscaceae > Viscum > Viscum album. The sequence continues at coordinate 438,552,421 of OY728145.1, read as the reverse complement.
ACGATGAAGTTGGGCTTGAGCCTTGAAGGGGATTCCTACGTATCCCTGTGGCAGGGAATCAAAGTCCGCGTAGTTCGGGATAGTGTTGGTGAACCGGCATGAGGGTGGACCTTGGTCCGATGGGCATCATCAGCGAACTGACATGAATGGGGCGGACTAGGAGGGTCCTAGTGGTGGTGGGCTTGGACCTCGTGGAGGCTTCCTACGTACCATGTCATGACATGGATCAAAGACCACGTAGTTCACAGGGGCTTCGTCGACGAAACGAAGTGAAAGTAGACCCGTGGGTCCACTAGTGGTGGGCTTGAACCTTGGGAAGGTTTCCTACGTACCATGCCTTGACATGGATCAAAGTCCTCGTAGTTCGGATGATGGAATTCGTCAGCGATCCGACGTGAAAATGGACCTTGGTCCGATGGATGTCATTAGCAAACCAACGTAAAAGTGGACCTTGGTCCGATGCGTCAGCGAACCGATGTGAGGGTGGACCTTGGTCTGATGAGAGATAGGCTTGAACCTTAGGAAGGCTTCCTACGTACCATGCCTCAACATGGATCAAAGACCTTATAGTTCAAAGGGTTTCATCGGTGAACCAACGTGAAAGTAGACTCATGGGTCCACTAGTGGTGGGCTTGAACCTTGGGAAGGTTTCCTACGTACCATGCCTTGAAATGGATCAAAGTCCTCGTAGTTCAAAGGATTGATGGAATACAGTTTAACGTCATGCGGGATGGTAGTGAACCTTGATGTGAATAAACGACGGGCGGTGGGTGTCGGTGAACCGACGTAAATGAGGGACCTTGGTCCGATGGGAGATGGGCTTGAACCTCTGGAAGGTTTCCTATGTACCATGCCTTGACATGGATCAAAGTCCTCATAGTTCAGGTGAAAATGGGGGCTTGGCACACCGACAAGGAGATGGTTTGGGCCAATGATTGTTGGGCTTGAACCTCGGGGAGGTTTCCTACATACCATGCCTTGACTTGGATCAAAGTCCCCATAGTTCAAATTGTGGAATACAGTTTAACGTCATGCGGGACGGGGGTGAACCGACGTGAATGAGGTCGGAACGACCGGATGGTGGGTTTGAACCTCGTAGAGGCTTCCTACGTACCACACCTTGACATGGATCAAAGTACTCATAGTTCGGGTTGGTCACAACGGCTTGCCGTCGGACTGGAATTGCAGTTTAACGTCGTGTTGGACACATGTAGAACTCGATGTGAGTTGGATGATGGGTGGGCTTGAACCTCATGGAGGCTTCCTACGTACCATGCCTTGACATGGATCAAAGACCTCATAGTTCAAATGGGTGTACCGTTTAACGTCATGCGGGACGAGGGCATACAGTTTAACGTCATGCTAGACGAGGGTATACAGTTTAACATCATACTGGACGAGGGAATATAGTTTAACGTCATGCTGGACGAGGGTATGCAGTTTAACGTCATGCTGGACGAGGGTATGCAGTTTAACGTCATGCTGGACGAGGGTATGTAGTTTAATGTCATGCTGGACGGGGCGTGCAGTTTAACGTCATGCTGGACGAGGGCGAAACTTGATGTGAATGAACGACCGAGTAATGTGGCTTGAACCTCATGGAGGCTTCCTACGTACCACGCCTTGACATGGATCAAATTCCTCGTAGTTCGCTGAAGGTGGGGGTCAGGGTCGGTGCTCACTCTAAGCCCACGTGAGTCATGCTCGGTGTGAGAAACAAGAGGTTGCAAGGACCTGATGATCACGTCGCGAAGGATGTGTCTGTGAGAAGCGAAGAGGGGCTTACGCATTAGGCGGCCCATGGTGCTGGGACTTACTCCAGGATGGAGGCCCAGAGTACGACAAAACGCAGCAAAAGAGGGACTTGGGACCAATGATGGGAGGTGCCTCGTTCCCTATCATGCCCTCCACTAACCTTGGTAGTGGGGAAGTACGGAGATGCGGGGGTGAAACCATCCATTGGGGAACTAGGGTCTCCCTTCTCCTGAGAACATACGCCACTCAAATAAGGAGGATATCATCCCTTGTGGATGGGTGATTCCACTCCGGTGGAGACGAGTGGCATAAAAAATTTTAGAGATGGGGGGACCCTTTGTGAGAGGCACGAGGTCGGGTCACAGTTTTACGTTATGTGTTGAGGACGTGGTGCTTGGCAGTTTAACATCCTGCAGCTCGGATGAGGTGGGTTCACTCCGCACCCCTAGTACTTACATAACCGATACCCTCTAGTCCTTGGGGAAGGGAAGGTACCAGTAAGGCCATAGTCAAGGGGGGTTGTGGAGCGAACCATCAAGGGGTCCACGTTAGCATGGCTATGCAAAGAAGCAATAGCCATTAGCGTGCCTATACGAAGAAGCATTAGGTGAACCAACGCTACAGGTGGTATTGTCCACGGGACTTTGAAATCACATCGTGCAAACTTGGAGGGTCGCACGGGAAGAGGAATTGCAAAGCAAAGGAGTGTGATTCATGAAGCAGAGTGCCTTGGCCTTAGCATGGGGCATAGGTGTGAGTGGAGGGTGCTTCACGAAGTGGAACAGTATTCGCGGAGCACTGCCTCGCGAAGAAGGGATGCCTCACGAAGCAGGGTGCTGCGAAGCAGTGTGCTTCACGATGCGTAGCGATCCTGCCTTAGCATAGGGATCACTAGTACAACTTGGGTGTTTCGCGAAGCATAAACGCTCCGCGGCTGCCCGGGTTCCCTTGGGAATCCCCCTCCTTCGCGAATGCCCTTGAGCTTTGCGAAGGGAATCCCTCTCGGAATAGGGGCTCAAAACGAGACAAAGCAAAGGGGTCTCGTGAAGTAGAAGTACCTCGCGGAGCTCATGATTCCCGGGGGAAAAGGGTGCTTCGCGATTCAGGAGAGGAGAAGCCGAAAGGTCGGATTGTCCGTCCTCGGGACTCAGGGGGAGTCCAGTATTTATAGGGAAGGGGCGACGTGAAGCAGAACTCGCGCGCCACCTCAGGTGCTTTGCGGTGCACTCACGAACGTCAAAGGCATTCGCGAAGAGTTACCGCCTCTGGATCTTCGCGGTGGGCTCGCAAACGTCAAATGCGTTCACAGAGAGTTACCGCCTCTGGAGCTTCGCAGCGGGCTCGCGAACGTTAAATGCGTTCATGGAGAGTTACCGCCTCTAGAGCTTCACGAGACCACACTGCTCGGGGTGCTTCGCGTCGGTGCTTCGCATCGGTGCTTCGTGAGGCAGCGTGCCATCCTTCTTTTTCGTCCCTTCCTTTAGTGCAATATTTTGGCGCCAACAGGCGCGCAAGTGAATTGCACGCCGCACAAGTCACTTGCGTGCCACCTATTGGTCGCGCATCTCAAGGTGGCCTATAAATAGCCCCTATGGGCCCCCATTTCGGGGATGAATTTTCCAGAATTCAAATTCAAGTTCCGGTCGCCCAAGTATTCAACTCAACTCTTCCAAAAACTTCTAAGGTGACTTTTTACCTATACTGGAAGACTTGAAGGAGTAGGATAAGGCCTAAGTGTATAGAATTCATCAACACTTTCACGCCTAAGTGTCAAGACCTCCTTAAAAGTAGAAACAATTGTGTGCCACCCTATCATTTCAATGAAACTTGCACGCCACCCTTTTGGAAACATCTTAGGATAGTAATAAAGGCTTGAGTTAAGTCTCGCCCAAGTATTACCCTACAGATTCTCCGTCGCCCAGGTGAACCCATGCCACACAAGTACATTTGCACGACCAATACTTACACGTCAAATGACTTACACGACCTAAACTGGTGTGCCAACTTCATTTGTGTACCTCCCTCCCATTCACCTCTCCTCTTCATGATATTAGCCCTCGAACCCCTATTCAAATCCATTTATGGCATGGTTACTTTGTTGTCTTCCTTATCTGAAAGGGATTCTGTGAGAACCTCTCCCAAAACCTCATGACTTACAATATTTATGTCACTATGGTTAGAGGTTTCCTCCATATAACCTCATCCTTTAAGATGAGAAGATCTTTTGATTTGGGCCTCCTTCTTAGGAGTAATCCCCAATCAAAATTCCCTTTTAATTTGGGCCTCCTTCTCAGGAGTAATCCCTAGTCACAAGTTCCCTTAGTTTGGGCCTCCTTCTCAGGAGTAAGCCCCAGTCATAATTTCCTTTAACATTGGGCCTCCTTCTCAGGAGTAATCCCCAAGTTATAAGTCCCCTTTAATATTTGGGCATCCTTCTCAAAAGTAAGCCCCAATCTTAATTTCTTTTGGTTTGGGCCTCCCTCTTAAGAATAAGCCCCAATCATATGCCCCTTTTAATTTGGGCCTCTTTCTCAGGATTAAGTCCTGGGTTAAAACTCTAAATCTCTATAAAGTATAAAATACCTTTATGTACCCTACTCCTGTGCTTATTTACTAATGTATGTCCTGGTCTTCATCGACTTGGGAAGTCATACATACGTAAGCCCCAAATCATTTCTTGTGACTGCATTTTTTGTGGCACAATCGTCAGGTTTACTGATACATATTGTTTCTCACAATGAGCATGACTCACATGATCTTATAGTGTAAAAGTAATCACAACATCTCTATTTGGGCCATTAATCATGCATAAACCTCACATTTTTTTCACCCGAACTACGTGGACTTTGATCTCTGCCTTAAAAGTAGAGTACATAGGAAGCCTTTATAAGGTTCAAGCCCATTATTCATTAATTATTTTCCGTCCCATATGATGTTAAACTATATCATTCTTATTGAACTATGTGGGTTCTTATTCCTTTTTAATGAGGATACGTAGGTATCCCATCTTTGGGTACGATCCCAACTCTAAAATAATCCCTGTCTTTCTGAATGACAATAAATTTCAAGTGCCCCACTGAGTGGCTTTAAAACCAGTATGGTCATCATAATGACCAAGAGATTTCTATATAATGTATTGAAGGATACCATTGAATAATAATCTCTAATACATATGGATGATTCTCCATCGATGAAGAACCTCAAATACATATAAAATATTCTCTAAAGTAAAAACTCATTTTCATGCTTGGTAAATTAATAAGGATTTGTGAACATAACTTAAATCTATAAGAGAGTCCTGGAGTAGGAAATAATTCCCCCCAAAAAGGTGTGATGAACCTAACTTACCATCCTCTTGACCAATGCAAATTCTTAAGCCTCATCGTTCCACAACTAATGAGCACCTACCTTTGGAAAGTAGGTCTAAATGGATATAGAATCATTGGGTGTTTCCGGTTCTACGAATAAATCCGTTAGAAGCCGATTGGAAAGTTTGAACCTTAAACAAACAAGGTCATCCCCATTTCCAGAAGAAACAAAAATAGTGAACCCGACATGAATCCTTAACCAAGTTAAATGATGTTTTACTTATTTGTTAGGCCCCTATTAAACTCAATATGAGGTCCAACAAAGCAATCGATAACATATGTGATCATCCAATGTAGTCTGACCAAACTTATCTTGATTATGTCTGTTATATCAAACATACACTCTTTTCCAAGATCTCTCTACAACACAAAATAGCTTCTTTAAGGTTCACACCTGTGAATGCCTTGGCTGCTACTCCTGCTGTATCCTCATCCATTCTAAGGATGACATCACCTACTCAGCATCTTCAACGCTGGGTCTCGAATGATTTGGTGAGGGAATACCATCAACATGGTACCATCCCGACTCTGGAGGCTGCTCGACAAGCCCTCCAAGTTAATAACTTACCCTAGTTGTTTGGACAACGACGACTAGTGGTCAGGAAGCAGGTGGTGCCAACCACCATCTCCAATTGCTTCAGGTCGTTATCCCTGGAACGCAACAATCAGTCCCTCCCATATTATGGGGAGATGAATGAAGAGGCTACTAAAGGCCTTAGTTTAAGAAGATATGATCCCTTTCTGAGGACTCCCACCAACAATCTCCACCAGAATCGTGCATTAGTGCACCCTCAACATGATGAGGGTATCACCTCTAGGTGTTCGACTCAGGTCCCTCAGACCCGAGAATGCAAGAAGAACCGTCAGAGGTGAAATTCGGCCAACAGGGAGTAGGTTCTTACCTCTTACCCCTCCGGAGAAGTCCATCAACTTAACTTGATGGCAAAAAATGAGCGGGCATATACACCCATATGCCCTAATTTCACTGCCCAACAGAATCGTCTGGTAGTAACACACCAGTCCCACCAGGCAATTCCAGCGGAGTACTATAGGCAGGCACATACACCTGTTTATAAATCATCATCTAGTCAGCTGGCTCGTCTAACTAGATCCAAAGAAGCTCACCAACCAAATGTGGTGAACACCTGTAAACATGCACATACACCTGCTTACACTCATCAATTCTGCCAGCAGTCTCATCTGCCAGTATTGAAGGAAGTTCAACAATCATATTCGATGGAGAATAATCAGTAGGAAAATACACCTGCAATTCATCAGACTAACCAATAATCTCGTTTGGTAGCACTCAGATATGTCAATTGGAAATCTCCAATGACAAACAGGAGGCAGACACGACTTTCTGCCCCCACCCATGAGTACTGTCAGAATTCACTGACAAGAAAAGGAGGATAGGAGCAGGAATAAACACCTACTCCAAACACAGAATGAACGTATATTCCCATTCTGATAGCTGAAGTCACCAAGCACATTCTGACAATGGTGAAAGAGCATAAACAAATCCCTTCCCATATTCTGGATACCTGTCAGAATATTATAACAACTTCAGTGACATCACAAGGCAAGAAACATAAATCTATCCCAATCAGTGGAGTGACTCATCAACATGTCACCCCGGAGCAGATACACACCTCTGTTCTAGTCCAGGAGGGTCGTGGGAAATACTCCCCCATGTCATATGGACAATTAAGTCAGGCACATACACCCGATTTAAATGGAGATAATTAGCATAAAATGACCATTTATCCTAAGTAGAAACATACACCTATCCATAATAATCACTTTCATCAACAAGTGGTTTCCAAAGTGAGTAAGAAGGCATCCAAGAAAAAGACCCATCCAGCACAGTTAAGAAATCAAGATCCAATCTACAATAAGGCCTTTCTCAATGCTGGAGTTCTTGAAGCCCTTAGACAATTATCTATTACAACTCAATATTCTAATCTCTCATTTCTAAATTTGGTAAGTAACAACAATAATTCCGAAGGTATTCATCAGAAACTTCCTCATGAAGGATTGCTTCATGACAATTCGGTCAATCTCGAAGTATCATCTTTAGATGAGATCCATGACAACCCTCTGCATGGCCATAAGACCAAGGAGAAAAAGGTTTCATCTTTTGCTGAAACCCACCATGGTGGTCCTCACCATGATGATGAATTTAGCCATGAAATTCCTCTCCACAGTAGTAATTCGCATTGACTGGAAAATTCTTTAATGGAAAATGCAGTAATGAGAAAGCCCTCTTATCTCGAGGCACTTGAAAATTTGAATCCAGTCATGTCTGATGCCTTACCACTAGTAGGTAAAATAATTTCTCAATAAGAAGATAGCTGGGGGTGTAGGTCATTCTATAAACCACCCCTAGGTCATTCATCTTCTAATTTGACAAATTAATTCTCTACCAATCTTGTTGAATATGATGAAGTAACAAAGAATCACCTACTTTGGTCCAATAAGGTATAAGAATCTTCATAAAATGAAAAAGAGGAAGTGTCGAATATGAGAAAACAATTGGTGAAAGGTGAAATACGAGTCATGTTTTGGCCTTTCGCTGAATCTCAGTATGATAATCCAGAAACTTTGATAGAAGATTGTATTCACAATATTCGTCTCAACATGTGGAAAACTCTTTGTCACTTAAAAGATAAAATATTTCCTCATAATGAATATCAAAATCATGTTAAGGTGATAGAAGGGTTGCAACACCAAATTTACTTGGCATCTCTCTCAGTTTTCCGACATCCAAAGGTTGAAAAGAAGTAGAGAGCCCTTCAACGTACATGCCTTGGCGCAATAAAAAGGTTGCACTAGTTAATTACCAATGCCCCATCTGGTATTCATATCAGGGGATGGGGTGTTCATGGAGTATTGCATTTCACTGTGCTCTCTAGTCCAAAAATCCCGCCAAAAGTGGTCTCATACAATTTTATTTCCCATGTCCAGCCACAACTAACTGGTTTTGTGTGTAATCAAAGGCTTTATCAAGAACATGCCTCAACCAGCTCTTCCCAAAGTCAGGCATAAAAAGAACAAGTTGTCAAATTACTCTTGCATCAAGAAAATGATAATATCGAACATGATTCTCGTTTAGAGCATGCACATAATTAGGTGATAGAGGTGTCAGAAATAATCCAACGGTCATCTGAGCCTGGTGATTTGAGTAGATTTCGGATGATGCATCTGGCTAATTTCTGGACTAAAATCCACAAAATCAGGAGAGCTTTTAAGAAAGTTTCAGATGTAGCAGCTCAAGATCCACCTCAGCTTTCTAGGTTGGGGACTCTTTTAATCCAACCCTCTGGATCAACAGACATGATTTGAGGAGTTGAGTAGGAAAAACAGGAATAGCCCTAGTCCACCGAACTGGGAACTTTTTCAAATTCTCAATGTATTCCTCAGTGAAAGTCAGTATTCTCTAAATTAGGAAAGAATCCACAAGAGGAATGAAGAGCTGAATTATTAGGAAATTCCCTCGAAATTACGATTCATCAAGAAGTTCCTAAGAGGTCAACCAAACAAAAGGCAATGTCTCATAAAGGACATGGAAGACGACAGTATAATAGAAATGATGACAGAAGGGATGCAATGCATTATGCATCGATACATGTCATCAATTCCGTTTTCACTGATCCCCCAGAACATGAGGATCACTTAGAGGAATTAGATGAAGAAGTTCCTATTCAAGAGGCTGTACACATAGAAACAAATGAAAGAGGTGTGCGTACTAGAAGCCAGAGGGTTGCCCAAAGGCAAGACATTCCTTCGGGTAATTCCCCTCCATACTCTAGAAAGGCACATGCCATGGAAAAGGGTAAAAGTCAGGTTACATCCAACCATACCTCTAGAGAAGGCCAATAAATCTCATTAGAGGAAAGGTTCGCACAACAAGAAGAAGAAATGAAGGAGTTAAGGAGGTTAAATGTAGAACTACTTCAAGGTAGTCTTCTTCCTAAGCATGATGAATTTAATCAATCAAGGGAATTTGTTGTAGCTACTAGGATGGATCAAGAATATCCCCCTTTATAAGTACACCCTCACAGGTCCAATCCTATGGGTCATACACGATAGAAACCGACAATACTACCATCAGTGGAAGTACCAGTCACCACACCCGTCCAAACTCCAGTTATTACACCTGCTCAGGTCCAAACTCAACCAGATGTTCCTAAAAAATTAATGACTACCATTGAGTCATTAACAACTCATTTGGAATCTATGGAAGGAAAATGTACAAAAGTTCAGTCGGAAAAGAGAGCTTACCCTGAATGGGTGGATGCAATTCCTCCCCCATAAAATTTTTTGAATACCACATTCCCAATTTTTAATGGTTCAAGAGATCCATAACAACACTTACCACATTTTGTTTATCATTGTGATCCTATTATGGGAACTCCTCAACAACAAGAAGCAGTTAAGATCAGGTGGTTTGTGCAGTCATTACAAGGACCTGCTTTTGTCTGGTATATAAGTTTGCAATCTCGATCAATTACTGGGTGGGAAGATCTCCATCAAATATCCCTTCTTCAATTTAGCTCAACATTACCAAAGAAAAATGTTTTTGATCTTACAAATTGGAAACAAAGGTAAAATGAAAGAGTTTTAGATTTAATTTCTTACTAGAAGGGATTAACATATTTATTTAAGTTTAGCACTCCCTCAAGAAGAGTTGTTGCCAATCTGTGTGGAAAATTTGCATGATGAATTACGCACACCATTGATCCCTGTGAAATACAAAGGAGGGTTTCAAGACCTTACTTCAATCAAAGGCTTTATTATAGAGACTAAGGCTAAAACTCGTGTAATTCCATCAGCTCCGGGAAGGAGAATAGGGAAAGCAGATACTGCTAAAATTACACTTAAACAAGTACTTGTACCTACTTCCACTTCAAAACCTTCATCATATTGAAGAGCTCCACCTCCTGATCATCAAAAAAAAATAGCTACCTCATAAAGATGATCAAATAGATCAAAGGCGAAAATAGTTTTAGGATTTAAAGAACAAATTTTATTCTTTCCGGAATGAACAAGTTCTTGGTTACTTCATCTCAGCTCTGGAAAACAATCTGGTTCAGTTGCCAAGTCCCAAAAGGCTGAACAAGGAAGGAGATGAATATCTCCCCAACTATTTCCCATTTTATCAGATGTTGGGGAATCCCATTTAGAAGTGTTTTGTCTTGAAATACCTCCTGCAAAATATGGTGGACTCTAGACAAGTAAAACTGAAAGGTTTTTCATCCCAGGTAGCATGTGTTACTGTTACTGTCCTAGAGGAAGTAGGTGAGTGGCATGAAGTCAAAAGTAAAAATGCGCAGAAACATGATGATTGGATGTTCAGGAAAATGATCAACCGAACTCATGCCATTTTACAAACACAATTGAATCAACCAATTGTGCCTCTTTCTATTTCTACCACAGTAAAACCACCTTCATTAGAAGGAAAATCCTCAATGAAGCAATGTAATTTGAAGAAAGAAGAGTAGTCAGAAGAAGACAAGCTTGTGTCAAAGCCTAAGTTGTCATTGACTCTAGCAGATTTTATGCCATCTAATTCAAAAGCATGGGCACCGTCCCACCAAATGGCACAGCCTGTACTAGTTCATCAGGCATAGTCTTCATCAGATGAATAATTGATCTTTCTATGCTGGTGACAGTTTCGATCATGATGAGCCTAATTTCCCTATATCTAACAAAGAAATTAGAGGAAGAGATAGAGGTATAGGATATAGAGGAATACATGGATATTCCAGAAGCCACTATTTCAATCCTACCCCTGATAGAACTGTATATGTGGTAGAAACTCATGGAAAAGCCCTTCAACGAGCTCAACATGAACAAGAAAGTTCTTACACACATGGAAAATTCTGTCCTAACACCGTTATTTTGGAAGACCGGTTAGAGGTTACACCTTCTTCCTCTTAGAAAATAGATAGACCTAGTCAGACTAATCTACCAAATCCAGAGGTGTTTCCAATTTCTACCTCGATACGGGATGCATCTACTGCCAAAGCATCAACTTCCAAGGCACCTGAAAAACCACATTTTAATGATGGGAAACGCAGACCTTTGGACCAAAAGTATGATGTCTTGAAACATTTGGACCAAGTACCAGCCAAGTTATCAATTCTGGATGCCTTGAATCTATCAAAAGATCTTTGGGTGGCGCTTATTGAGGCTTTGTCAAGTCCTCAAGAATTCGAAACTGAAATTGCTGCGGCTGAGGTCTACCATATAGAGAATGATCCCGTAGAATTCCATGCAGTGATATCTTTTATAGATGAAGATGAAGATTTTTTTGTACATGGAAATATTAGACCTTTGTATCTATCTGGAAAATTCAATGACATAGACATCTGACAAGCTTTCATTGATAATGGCTCAGGAGTGAACCTCATCCCTATTCATACACTTCATTGATTGGGCCTCACCGAATCTGATCTATCTCCTTCTACTTTTATGTTTCAAGGATATGATAGGAATTAACAAGAACCTCTTGGTGAGATTACACTTAAAACTCAGTTTGGAGACCTCGTGTCTAATTCAGATTTCATGGTTGTTCGTCATGACACAGCCTTCAACATTTTTCTTGGAAGACCTTGGCTACATCAAAATGTGGCCATACCTTCATCATACGATCAATGTCTCAAATATTGTTTCAATGGTAAAATTGGGACATTGTATGGTGATAAAGCCCCATTAAAAACGTGTGAATCTAAATAAATTGAGGCAGAATTCTATCACATGGAAGGAAAGGAAAAATCCATAGCAAAGAAGGTTACCAAAATTAATTCTCTAAATGGTTTGGAAAAGATTCCAATAAACCCATTAATACATGTGAGTACAGATTATGTGTTGCCTATCGGTCAAATTGACAGGATAGACCTAAATTCAAACACTCTTATGGAAGCTTCCATAATGTCAATTATGGTAACCAGGCCAGACAACATGGGAGAAATTGTTGATTTTCCAAGCAGTGATGAAAGCTTAAATGGAGATGTCTTCATTTCATCCACTAAAATACAACAATTCTATACTTCATCAACCAGGCCAGAAGAAGTTATAGAAATGTTAGAGGAAAACAATGATGTAGATTCTCAATCCATCATCTCCTCTTTATTACCCCAGGAAGACCCTTAATCATCAATAGGGTCAGAAATGGCAGCCTCTTCTTCAAGATATTAAAATTTTAACTTCTCCCCTGATCATGGAAATTCTGCTTTGTCATCTACTATGCAAATAGAAACAGAAGAAGTAACACATATTGAAGAAGAAGAGGAAGATCTCAGGGATGATCCTCCATCATTTTAAGAGGGTATATCTACCACTGTGGATGAACTTAGAGAAATAAATTTGGGTACAAAAGAAGATCCATTCCCTACTTTAATTAGTGCATCCATGAATCTTTAAGAGCAAGAAATGTATAATTCATTTATAAATAAAAATAAAGATGTATTTTCTTGGAATTATACAGAAATAATAGGTCTTGATTCTGATTTTTCGACTCATCATTTGGGTTTTCCAGAAGAACATCGAGGATTCAAGCAAGCCGCAAGAAGAACACACCCAACTTATACCTCCAAAATTGAAGCTGAAGTTGATAAACTTATCAAGGATAACTTCGTCAGAAAAGTTCAATATCCCAAATGGATGGCTAATATTGTCCCTGTGAAAAATAATAATGGAAAAATTAGAGTTTTCATTGACTTCAGAGATCTTAATCGACATTATCCCAAGGATGATTTTTCAGTTCTGATCACATAACTCTTAATTGATGAAACAGATGGCTACAAACCTCTTTCCTTCATGGATGGTTATTCTAGGTATAATCAAATACAAATGGCCCCATAAGATGAGGAGTCTACAGCCTTTAGATCTCCTCAAGGTGTGTTTTTCTATCAGGTAATGCCCTTTGGACTGAAGAATGCAGGTGCAACATATCAACGTGCCATGCACCATATCTTCAAACCCTTTTTAAGGAAATTTGTTGAATGATATGTGGATGATTTGGTGGTTAAATCCAGACAATGTTCTTATCACTTGGTCGATCTGGAAATAATATTCAACAAACTACGACAACATAATTTAAAGATGAACCCCTTGAAATGTGCTTTCAGGGTAACCTCAGGAAAATTTCTCGGTTTTATTGTATGCCATCGTGGTATCGAGGTTGATCCTGAGAAGAGAAAATCAATCCTTAACATGTCACCTCCTAGAAATTTGAAGGAATTAAGAGGACTTCAAGGAAACTTGGACTATATTCGGCGTTTCATTTTCAATTTGGCAGGCAAGTGTTTACCCTTCACCAAATTAATAAAGAAGGGAGTCACCTACCAATGTACTGAAGAATGTCAAGAAGCATTCAATATTCTCAAGAAATATCTCTTGATTCCACTATTATTAATTCCACCCGTTGAAGGAAGACCACTTATTCTCTATGTGATAGCTTTAGAGTGATCATTTGGCGCCTTCCTTTCCCAAAAGAATGATGATGGGAATGAAAACAACCTTTACTATCTCATTCAGACTATGATTGAGGCAGAAACGCGATATTCAAGTATTGAAAAGTGATTTCTAGCATTAAATCTATAAGAGAATCTCGAAGTAGGAAATAATTACCCCTAAAAAGGTGTGATGAACCTAAACTCCCATCCTCTTGACCAATGCAAATTCTTAAGCCTCTTCGGTCCACAACTAACGAGCACCTACCTTTGGAAAGTAGGTCCAACTGGATATAGAATCATTGGGTGTTTCTGGTTCTACGAATAAACCTGTTAGAAGCTGATTGGAAAGTTTGAACCTTAAAAAAACAAGGTCATCCCCATTTCTAGAAGAAACAACAACATAATGGTGACCTATAGGGTCTCCCATATATGGCCTCAAATAGTGTCATGTCGATAGTTGATTGATAATCTATTATATATACTAATCTTGGGTGTATCTAGGATTATGTGTCACCACCAGGGACCCCCATGCCTCCTCCTTCCACATTTACAACTCACGCTAACCCCTACCATTTTGAGTACAATCTCCACACTACCTCAAACTATCATCGACATTAGGTTTTATTTCCCCCATCTTCTTCCTCCCACTTCCATCTCCATCTACTACCCTATCAACCCACAGTAACCAAGAAATTCCAGTTCTTCTCTCCCCCTCCACCTCCCTAACTTCTGTCTCTTTCTATTCCTCCACATTCCCCTCCACCACGATTTCCCTCTCTTTCCACAGATCCCTCCATCGCTGACACCCCTCTCGATACCGCCTCCCTCATTGACTCCTTGTTTGACCCCTCTCGAAATTGCATACGCATCCTACAATTACTTCCCACTGCTCATTTCCTCTACTTCTTACCCTTAACACTCACGATTTTTATCTCCCCCGCCTAGGGTTCCGATGCACATCCACCGCAGACCTTGAACACCTACTTTAATTCCCTATACCTATCCTTGGTTCTCGTTGAAAATCTAGTCCTCCATCCACACATCAGATTCCCATTTCATCTTGGACCATTTTATTCTCCTCATTCTACCACTGATATTGGGTTACCGAAGAAACCCTATTACCCCTTCATCGCCTCCAGCTATTGTTTCATCATCGACCAATGAATCCTACACTTTATACTACAACTTTTAGTTTACTTTGGACAACCAATTCCTCCATACTCACATCAGATTGCAGCAAAATTTTCGACCAACTTTTCCACCTCCACCTACCACATCCATGCCTATCTCCAATCCATAATATTGCAGCTTATGAGTTCCCTCACATTTCCCTTCATCTCCCATTTAGAAAGCCCTTCCATATTGGCTTTGCCTTCAACCGTAGTCAATGTTGTTGGTCACTCTATTTGAGAACCTTTTTACCATCACTAAAACCTTATTCAGATAGTCTACATATCCAGTCTCTACAAAAGGTATGTTGTTCTAAAATTATGGAATTAACCTACCTTCTATCGATTGTTTTTTATTTTTAGTTACACAATATTAACCTCTCGTATATTTTTATTTGATATTTTTCTTTTTGAGAATTAAGCTGAAGATTTATAGATTGTTGGTTGTTTGACTGTTATATGAGAGCCTTAATGTTATCACATTTTTATTCAACTTCCACTCATGGGTCTATTTTATATTTTGGATTGTGTAATAAATCTCTGTAATAATATACCTTTTTCATGTTTGGAATCATATCAATTACTTTAATTTTTTTTGGGTTGATGTGAGATCCTCTTGCTTTCATTGCCTTTTTCTTATTCCCATTATAGAAGGTTGCATCTATAAGCTTTGATAGATTATGTGTATTGGTTTAAGTCTTATTTTGACTTTAATAAGTAATTATTTCCAAATAAACTCCATAAAATCTAGAATTCACCATGTCTCTAGGTCATGCACTTATTTTAAAAAAATCATTTATTGTGACTTTATTCAACTTTCATCCATATATGTAGATTCTTCCATGGATGTTTGTCATCTAATATCACATTCTATCTATGCCTATACCCATGTGTTTTTTGTTATGATTATCACAATTTCCATAATTTTTATCTTGATGTTTTTTTAACACAGATCAGTATGATTCTATAGTATTTTTCTATTCAAGTTGATTTAGATTTGATTATATTTTTTCAAAAAATTATTTTTCATTTGAAAGACTGAAACTAGAAATTTTTTGTTTTTATTTTTTTGTGACACTAAATATGTCTACCATTACACATATACTTTTTAGATCACGTATGTGATTATTTATTCTCAGTTATACGCCTCCTAATTTTCATCTCAACCCCTTTTCCATCCCGTATCTTCTTTGCATCCCTTCTAGTTAAATATTTTTCCGTGATTTTTCATGTTATGTTTCAGAATAATAAACATCAACTATAATAAGTTTTAGGTTGTGCCTTGAAACTTATATTAATTTCTTTGTGGTTTTGAACATTGATATTCATTAAAATAGGTTTATTTGGAATGATTTTTTTCAAATTATACTTAGTCACTATGAGGAATATGTATTCAGATTTTTGTTTTGTTTTGAATGTATTCATTTGATGGGTTTTTCTTCCATTTTTATTAGTTTGTTTCTTAAAATGATTTTACAACGATCATGCAATGAGGATGATCAGTGGTAATGAATTTTTAATTTCATTCATGAAAAAATATTATTTGCATTTTTTTCTTCTCCATACATGACATTTGTTAATTCACACTTCTTCTTTCATTATAGTGACATATCTCATCTACCTGTCCTTCTCTCAATCCATTTAACCTGACAACTAGTTGATGACTCATCACATTACTATGGTATGTTTTCCACTTCATAATCCCATAAACATTCAAATATGTATTAATATGTTTTCTACATCATATGATTTCTATCTTTAATTATTCTACTGGGTTCTTTACACTATTTTTATACATGAAATCAATTTTCAGGTGCAGGAACAATCAGGTTTGTTTATATTTATTTTTTTTCATATTTTTCTAATACGTTAATATTATCTAATTTCTTTACCTCTATAATTTCATCACTCCACCACCCCCGCATTCCATTGCAACACATGTATTCCAGTGAAACCCATTTTTGTATAATTTTTTTCTTCTTTATACATGACATGCCAATTCACACTTCTTCTTGCATTATAGTGACATATCTCATGTGCCCCTCTTCTCAGTTTATTTAACCTTGAAACTAGTCGATGACTCATTACATTTCCACAGTATTTTTTCCACTTCAAGATCCCTCTATTGTTAATATATATTCAAACGTGTATCCATATATTTTCCTTTCGGAATGATTTTTGTTGTAAATTATTCTTTTAACTTCATTAAGTTATTTTAATATATGACATTTATATCAAGTGACAAGAATAAAAAGGTTAGTTTATCTTCAATTTCCCTCTTCCATTAATTTCTTTATCATAACTGATTTCCTTACCTCTATTATTTCATCACTTTGTCATCTCCCAGTTTTTCATTGCATGTCGTGTTTTACGATGATAATCATTTCCATATCAGTTCTCACTTATTCTTGTATTAATATATCATTTTCACCTCCTATTTCATTATAGTGAAACGTCTCATGTGTTATTCCTTTTTCAATATATTATATGTCATTAATTATTCTTCTGGATTCTTTATACTATTTTCATCCATGAAATCAATTTTCAGGTGTAGGAACAATCAGGAATGTTTATATTTATTTTTTTCATCTTTTCCAAATATGTGAATATTATCTAATTTCTTTACCTCCATAATTTAATCACTCCACCACCATCTTTTTTCCATTGCAACACATTTGTTTCGGTGAAACTCATTTTTGTATAAATTTTTTATTCTTTATACATGATGTTTCAATTCACACTTCTTGCATTATAGTTACATATCTCATGTGCTCATCTTCTTGGTTCATTTAACCTTGCAACAGGTCGACGAATCATCACATTCCTATGGTATGTTTTTCACCTCAAAATCCCCCTATTGTTAATATAGATTAAAACATTTATCCATATGTTTTCCTAGTCGAATGATTTCTATTGTTAATTATTCTTTTAAATTCATTCATTTATTTTCATCTATGACATTGATGTCAAGTGACAAGAATAAGAAGGACAGTTTATCTATAATTTTTCCCTTCCATTAATTTCTTTACTATATATTATTTATTTAACTTTATTATTTCATCACTTCATTAGATTCGAGTTTCCCATTGCATCTCATGTGTTACGATGATAATCATTTCCATATTAGTTCTCACTTATTCATGTATTAAATATATCATTTTTACCTCTTCTTGCATTATGACGATGTGTCTCACGTGTTATTCATTTTTCAATCTATTATTAAAAATACTATTTTAGAATAATACTTTATTAGAAGTTTTTCAGATTTAATATACATTTTCTACATCTAAATACATTTTCATCCAAATATTTTTTAAATGCTCTTCTTGATACCATACTATTAATTTTACAACCATCTTATGTAAAAATGCTTTCATTTAAAAGTTACCTATTTTTGATTTATATATTTGTACAATTATTTTTTCAAAAGTAATAATAAAAAAGTATTTTTATTCCTATTCAATGGACAATGAAACTGCAGTTTCACATGCATATACACAATACTATTAAGATAATTTTATTTTGAAATATGATTCACAATTAACTTTTCCATTCCACATGCAGAGTAGTGAAGATGAATATATTTTTCTACAAATCATCACTAAAAAATTTGAAAAAATTTATTCAATTAAATTTCATACTATATAACCATTGATATTGAATATTATTCTAATTTTATTTCCCTTTCAGGTTACATTATTAGCATTGATGAAAGCATGACTATTTGATGCTACTCACAACATGTGGACACTTCCATGTTCATTTCTTATTTTTTCTACTCCATAATTGGTTGTGTTTCATATATATTTCCTAATTGTTTTCATCCACTTCTATGTTTGAATTTCATATCTATTTTCTATAATTATTTTCATTTAATATTTCATTTATTTAACATGAATAATTACTTAATCCAACATACTAAGTTTTAGAGTAGTTGGACCAGTGGGTTATTTCATTTTAGGGAAGTGTGTCATTTTATTTTGGAGCATTGGGTCATTTAATTCTGACAAATATCCTATATTAAATTTCTCTCACTTGAAAATACTATCTGGTAGTTACTTGAATGCTGTTGAAATTGAATTGAAATCTCCCAACAAAATTATAAATTCCTTTTTATAAATCCTTTCTTCTTTCAAGTATTTTAATGGTGTCTCCATTTTTTATCCACTCCTATTTCATTTCCATGCACCAATACATTGTGATTAAAAATTATTCAACATTACTATTTTTTATAAACTTTTACAAATAACATTATCTTATTAAATAAAGTCCATTAATCCAATATGTTGTCCATGCACATTGGGGAGTACTAGTTATTATTATAAGAAAACTATTTTAAGGGAAAGTGATCCTTCCAGCTCTGGATAATGTATAACATGAAATCCCTCAGCATATCCTCTAACACCTAGATAGTACGCTCGGTCTACCCATCCGTTTGGGGGTGATAAATAGTACTCATCCTCTATTGGGTCCTGAATGTCTCCTAAATTCCTCTCCACAACCATGACATGAACCATGCATCACAGTCAGATACAATCATCGAGGGTACCCTATGAAGGTGGATGGTTTTCTGTACATACAACTACCAAAAAATCTTTGTTGTAATCTACTCCCTAATAATAAGAATGTGTGCTTACTAGGAAGTTAGGTAAACTATCACCCATATAGTTTCGTGGCCTCTCACTTACGTGGAATCTCTATCACAAATTCCATGGATATGTCATCTCATTTCCACCGTAGTATCTCAAGAGGATGCAACAAAATAGCTAAAAACTGGTGCTCAGCCTCCACTTACTAACATGTGAGACATCGAGAGATAAACTTGACTATGTTCCACCTCATTCAAGCCCAATAAAACTGCCAATGAAGGACTCTGTACATCTTCCATACACTGGGATGTATAGTCAAAATAGATGTGTGGAACTCCTTCGTCACCTCCTCTCGCAACATGACCAAAACTAATTTCCATCACTGGAAAAGGATGACATGGTTCCCTCCTTCAAAGAAACAATCTAGAGAATATTTTGTTGATATCTAGTCACATAAGAACTCATAGTTGATGTATCTTAACTAAGATTCACTCACTTGCTGAAGAAATGGAGGATTCAACACTATTGGATGAAGGAAATATTCACCCCGCTCTTTCACTAGGATTAGCTGCAAAGAAGACAGCTTCTCATACACCTCCTCTACCAGGAGAGAGTAGGACATCCTACTAAGGGTGTCATCCACAATTTTTCCCTTACTAGGAGTATATACTATCCCAAAAACAATGTCCTATAGGAAATCCAACCAGTGCCTCTGTCTTAGCTTTAGATCTCTCCTGTGAAGTCGTACCTGAGACTCTGATGGTCTGAGTAAACAAAAAAGAATTCTCCCAAAATATAGTGCCTCCACATCCTCATAATAAAGACTAAAGTTTCCAACTCTAGTTCATGATTCATGTAGTTATATTCATGGGATCTCAATTTCCTAAACCCATATACACTCATTGCATGCCTCTATATTAAAATGCAGTCGAGGCTAGCTTTAGAGGCACTATAATACACTATATAATCCACACCCTCATTCGGTAGTCTCAAAACAAGATCACTAATAAACCTTCACTTCTACAAAACAAGCCTTTAACAGTGCTGACCTTTATCAGCGCTAGAAAAAATCCCTGATAAAGATTCCCTTTATCAGCGCTAAAATAAGTGCTGACAAAGGGTGCCTTTTATTAGCACTTTTTTCAAGCAGTGATAAAAGTAAACCTTTATCAGCGTATTTTCTTAGCGCTGATAAAAGGCATCTTTTATTAGCCCATTTTTTTAGAGCTGATAAAGGGTGTCTTTTATCAATGCTTTATTTTTATCACCCATAAAGGAATCCTTTATCATCACTTTTTTAGCACTGATAAAAGTTCAAAAAAATTAAAAAATCAAATAAATAAAAAAATAAAACAGTTTTTATTAAAAAAAATATTAAAAAATTTATTAATTAAATAATTATTGATAAAAATGAATAAAATTATTATACTATATATAAATTATAAATAGTATATATTAAATATATAAATATATCTAAAATGAAAATAAAACAAAGAAAAATTAAAAATAAGTAAATTGATAAAAATCTTAAACATTTTATTAATTAAATAAATATTGATATTGTTAATAAATAGTATATTATATATATAAATATATGAATGTATAAAAATATGATGTATATAATAGAAAATATTTATGCTTTACATTGTATTGTAATATATTTAGTGAATAATGGTTTATAAATAAAAATTAATATGAATTAAAAATATTGACTAATTGCATCGAGTAATGGACATAATTTAAGGTCGTTTGATTTTTCAATTTAACATTGATCAAATGTATTATATTAATTTTACATATACGTAATTAATGAATTTTTATATTCATATGCACACACACAAACAAAAATTTGGAATTTAATCAATTTCTATTATTTCTATTATATATATTTATTTACTATGTTTTAATATTTTCAATATATATTCATCTTTATTTAAATATATACCAATTATTTATGATTTATATTAAATTAATCAAACTTATCCGATTTTTCCATATTGTTAAACAGTACTCAATTTTAATTATTCAATTTTACTCATTTTTAATATGCATGCACTTAAGATTAAATATTCATTAATAATATTAAAAGTATATTTTTAGAAAATATTTATAAATAAATATATTTATAAATGTATATTTACTATTTTTATACATTTATAATTAAAAATAAATAAATAATATTTTTCTGAAAAGTATTTATATATTTATAAATAAATTATTATATATATTTAAATAATTATAAAATTATAATAAATTTATTTAAATAATGAATATATTTTCTATATTTGTATTCATATATATTTATTATATATATATAATTATATAAATATATAAAATTATATAAATATTATTTAAAAAAAGTATTTATATAATTATAAATAAATAATTTTATATTCAAATAATTATAAAATTATTATTTTATAACAAGTATTATTATAATTATTATAATTATATATAATAATTATAATTTTTTATGTATTTTTTTAAAGTATTATTAGTATTTACCAGTGCTTTTCTTAGCAGTGATAAATATAGAGATATATCAGCGATAAAAAAGCGATGATAAAATCGATCTTTATTAGTGCTAATATTTTAGCGTAGATATAGATGGATTTTATCAGTTCTTTTTTAGTACTGATAAATATTCATTGAGTGCTTATTAACTTAGCACTGATAAAAGTGACCCGATCTATTTTAAGAACCCTAACCATTGCAAACCTGTTCGTGATATTTGAAGATATCCACAGAATCCACCATCTACTAGTGCTTCTCTTTTTTGAATCGAAGCTCAAATCTAGGCTAGAATCAAGACTCTAACTATTACAAGGATCGAATCCAAGGCTCGAGAAATTCAAGGGTTGAATAAAACCATGGCTCAAATGAAATCCTAGTTTTTTGATATCTCAAATTTCCCTCAGTTGGCCACTAAACTTTCTCCTCCCACATATGTGTATCCCAACAACTCTAGTTGCATTTTCTTATAATAAAAGAACACAAAATTCATTATTTTTATATATATTGAAGTATCATCTTCCCCGATAGCATATGGATCTCCTTGGGACAACATTGGTATTATGGGACTTGAAATATATCAAACCCAATTTTGGGTCATGTTTTTGGGAGGTATAATAGGTTCCCAATACCTATATTCTATGATATCTACCTTTTTACAATCATCAACTTTTGAAAAAACCATCCATATAGTGGTCGGTGTTATCATTGGTTTGGAATATTCCATTACAAATCACTTGGGAACCTATTATCATATTTTTATTGAGAAATTAATTTCCTATGATTTCCTTGATTCACCTATAAACCAAGGAAAATGTTTCTCCAATCATAGACATCTCGATATCATACCTCATATGATCCACAAAAAATATTTCATTGTGCTTTTTCCAAACCTCAAATATTATGTCGTAAACATATATGAATATCAAAATCCTTTGATCATCATCCTTATTTATGTAGAGGCTATGATCAAATTTACCTCTCTAAAAAAACAAGCTTTCTTAGGTATTGATCCAACCTTAAATAATATATCCTAAGTGATTTATTTATCTTATATAAGAATTATTTTAATGGAACACCTTTCTCACATTTTAATCCATAAAAAACCCATCGGGTTTCTCAGTGTATACTCCTCCCTTAATAACTTTATTGAGGAACATAGATTTGACATCCATTTGGTATACTTTTAACTAAATTTTCACTGAAATAGTAAAAAAAAATCAAATAGTTTCCAACCAGGATACAGGAGTAAATTTATCATAAATATAATTTTCTTTGATCTAGCAGTTTCCCTTTCATGTTGTCCATTTTTTCTTTTTATCCAATTTTCTATAGTCAATGAGTTTATTTTTGAACACCCACTTGGTTTTGATAACATTTCTGTCTTCCATCCATGGAATAATTTACCATGTCACATTTTTATTAATAGAATCAAGATCCTCATGCATATATTTGTTCCAATTATCATCCTTTTCATCCTCTTAAAATTATTTTGGCTCTACTTGAAAAAAATTAGGCTTTTTTTAGAGTATTACTCCTTTAAATTTTCACCAAAACTATCTGATCACCAATGAACTTATTCATTGATTTCATCCTTGTATTTACTGTAGTTGATAATACCTCTTCATTTTCATTACCATCAATGTATTATTTTGATTCTACCATAGGCTTGTGTGCTCCCCCACATGCTAGTCAATTAAACATTAATTTCCTCAGATGTTTCATCATTATTTTAATTATTAACAATCTTCCCATTCTAATTAGTAAAAAATATCTATCAATTTTATAATTTCATCATAAAAACATCTCAAACCACAATATTTAACTCATTATTTAATTTTATTGTTATCTAATATGATCAATTTTCACTACCAAAAATCAATTTGTTCTTTGAAAAAAATTTACCATACATTTTTACCAACCCCAAATCAAAAAAAGGATCAGATAGTTTTCTATATCTTTATAAAAATATATTCATCTTTGAAATGATAACTCACTCATTAATACTTCTTAAAAATTAATTAATTTATTTCAAAACAAATCTAATAAACACTATATATTTTTTACTTTAATCCATCTAAAAATAGATCATTATTTAACATTGCCTTTTGGTTTTACCCTTAGAAATCTCTGATTTCCATCCATGTAATTCTCACAATTAGGAGGCATTACCCCTTTTAGAGAACATAATGGTGTACAACTGTCATCCTCATCAATTTCATCTCCCAAATGGTTATTATTCGAATTATTTTCTTAGGAATCACCCCTCATATATTTTATGTTTCTTTTACTACTATGAGTAGTATCCATCATATAGATGACTACTACTTTGATTATTTCAGTCAACATAGGTGCATGTCCACAAGAGATAGAGGATGAGTTCCAAGAAACAAAATGCTATGATAACTATTCGTAATATGAGATGATGAGGATGAAAATTTTATATAACTTTTACCTTTGAATGAATTTATAGGATAACACCTACCATAGTGGAGTAATTATCTTCTTAAATTCAATTACCCATTTTCTTCAAAGTGTACTGAAATTATTTGAAACAATCAAATGTTGAGTTTCCATTATTATAATTATCTATAACTTTCACCTTTGATAATGAATATCTTATGTGTATTACTCATATAATAATTGTTTTCTTGTATATGTGGATTATTTTTTTTAGTTAGAGTGGTTTGTTCAAAGCTACTCATTCCCATGAGGTATTAGAATTTGAGCCTGCAATTGATATAATTACAACAAGGAAATTCATCAAGAATGAATACAAACATAAGAAAAAGGTTAATTCCTACTACTTATTTAATTAATTTTACCATCATTTTATATACTATTTGCAAGTTAATTTCCTTACCATTTTTATCTAATAATTATTTAGTTTTTTCATAGATCTTTTGGGAAGTCTTATTTTGATTTCAATTATCTTCAACAAGCCATAAAAGAGATAAAATTATTCTTTTTGCCAATTTTTCAATGTTTTCCATTTTCATTGTCTTTCTTTTCTGAATTTCCAACATTTCATATTGAATCATTTTTTATCCAAAAAACGTTTTTCATTGTTGAAATCTAGAATAGAGGAAGCTCATGTACCTATTGTGGTGACTTCTCATGATATAATGGGAACATGAGCTTCTAATTCTCTTCTGGATTTCAATAATGATAAAAAAAATTTCCGCTAACAAGATCGATTCAATATGAAGTGTTTCCAGTTCGATAAATAAATACAATGGAATCATGGTAAAATTGGTAGTTGGGATTTTTTTTGAGACTATGGGACATGTAGGAATCATTTTCACCTCAATATGACACACAGTGTGACTAGTATGACTCCAAGTGCTTCTTTTTATTTAAAATTGACATTAATTTTAGTAAAAATTATAACTTACATAATCAAAATTGAAAAAACATATTACTATTGTTTTGATAATTTAGGTAAATGATTCATAAGTCAATTGTGATGTGTATTAAACAACTGTTCCTTAATTCAATGCATGGTGTGACCACTATTACTCAATGTGTTCGTTATCAGTTTAAAATGGATAGTTTAGTTCAAAAAATGAAACTCACTAAAAATAGAGAAAGTGAACTAGTATTTCCTTTATAATTTAGGAAATCGATTCATAAGTCATTTTTGATGTTTAGGAATCAGTCTCATATCAAACTGATAAATTATATGATTGATATGAGTCAATATGCGTGTTTCCTATTTAAAATGGGATTTTAGTAAAAAAAAGTGATGTACTAAAAATAGAGGAAATTCATTCGTATTTTTTTGATACTTTAGTAAAATGATCCAAAATTCATTTGAGATGTGTAAAAATTAGTCGCACCTCAATCCAACACATGGTGTGACCAGTATGACTCCAAGTGTGCTTTTTTATTAAAAAATGAAATTAATTTTACTACAAAGGACAACCAACCTACTAAAAACTAAGAAAAACATTTATATTGACTTTATTCTTTGTTAAAATGATCCATAAGTCATTTGAGACATGTATAAATCATCCACGCCGAAATCTGACACATGGTGTGGCTGATATGACTCCAAGTGTGTATTTCTATTTAAAATTAACATCAATTTTGGTAAAAAGGACAACTGACCTACTAAAAACCTAGAAAATGCATTCATATTGTTTTGATAATTTAAGAAAATGATCCATTATTCATTTTTTACAAGTAGTAATCAACTTCCCCTAAATATGATACACGATACTCCCAGTATGACTCAATGTTTTCATTATTAGTTTAAAATCGATAACTTAGTTCAAAAATGTCACTCACTGAAAATTGAGAAAAATTGTTTGGATTTTATTTATAATTTAGGAAAAAAAATTATAATTCATTTTTTACATGTACGAATTAGTCTTTCATTAAAACAATAAATGATCTGGTCGTTATGAGTCAAAGTGAGTGTTTCCAATTTAAAATGACATTTTTGTAAAAAAGAAGAGTGATGTACTCAAAATAGGGTAAACACATTTGAATTGTTTTGATACTTTATTGAAATAATCCATAATACATTTGTGAAATTTATAAATTATCCTCACCTAAATCTGATGCATGGTGTGAATGATATGACTCAAGGTGTGTCTTTTTATTTAAAATTGACACCAATTTTAGTAAAAAGGACAACATAACTACTCAAAACTGAGAAAAACATTTATATTGTTTTGATACTATAGTAAAATGATCCATAAGTAACTTGTGAGATGTAGTAATTAGTTGAACCTAAATCTGATGCACGGTGTGATCGGTATGACTCCAAGTACATCTTTTTCTTTATAATTGACATCAATTTTAGTAAAATGGACAACTGACCTACTAAAAACCAAGTTAAACCATTCATATTGTTTTGATACTTTATTAAAATAACACATCAATCGTTTTTTATGTGTATAAATTATCACAACCTCTATATGATACATGATGTTACCGGTATGAATCAATGTGTTCGTTATCAGTTTGAAATTGATATTTTATTTCAGAAAGTGTCACTAACTGAATACTGAGAAAACACCCTCAAATTGTCGTGATAACTTAGGAAAATGATTCATAAGTCATTTTTAATGTGTATAAATCAGTATTACATAAAACCGACACACGAAGTTATCGGTATGGGTCAATGTACATGTTTTCTGTTTCAAATGACATTTTAGTAAAAAAGACAAGAGACGTACTCAAAATCAAGAAAATACATTTAGATTGTTTTGATAATTTAGGAAAATATTCCATAAGTCATTTGAGACATGTAATAATAATCCTCACCTCCATCTGATACATGGTGTGACCAGTATAACTCCATGTGCATCTTTTCAATATATAAATGACATTTTAGTTTAAAACATCACATCGCTAAAACCGAGAAAATGAGCCTAGATTTGTTTCTCATCATTATATCTAATATTAAATAATTAATTTCCATATAATTTTTTCTTTTACTTATTTAATTAATTTTCAAAGAGATAATTCTTGAATATAAACAAGAAATGGTGCGACACACAAGAATCAACTGTAACTCAATCTGATATATAGTGTTCCTAGTATGACTCAAAGTTTAGTTTCAAATTAACACTTTCTATTAATTTATCTCTTTATATTATTACTAACCTAAGAATTTTTTTTTCTTATATAGGTTTATTTTTTGGTTGAGTAGGGGTTAGGAACAAAAGATAAAGGAAGACTACAATTATTGAATTTATGTAATAATTTTTACTTATGTAATTGTATAATCCAATGTTTGAAATGTCTACAATATAGTGTTTTTTTCTTCTATTTGTGTCGTAAATTTTCTTTGATTTAAATTCTATATTCATAGTTGATTTTTTCTGATTTCATGGTGTTTTTGGTGATGCTCTGTGTTTTTACAACACATTACACGAGTGCTACAATGTCTTGTTGCAGCATACTATAGTATGCCTCTTTATCAATGCTTCTACAAGCACTGATAAAAGACTAGGGATTTTAATCTCACTCTATAATTCAGCACTTCTCTATCACTAATAAATGTCATTTTTAGTGATTTTAAAGGCCTATTTTGTAGAATTTATTAGCCTTAACTCCTCAAAGGCTCTCTAACACTTCTCATTATAGGTAAATATATTCCCTTTTTGTGTTAGATTGGTCAAGGGGGATATAATCTTGGAGAAGTCTTCCATGAACCTCTTATAGTACTTCACCAATCTAAGAAAAATATGCACCTATGACATGCTCTTGGGTGGATCCCAAGAAAGCACTGCATTAATATTTATCAGGTCCATAGGCAATCCTTGCTCAGAAATGACATTCTCTGAAAAATGAACCTCATGGATCCATAACTACACTTCAAGAGCTTACCATAAAGATAGTGCCCCCAATGAATGTCTAGGATCATCCTCATTTTCTTTGCATGCTCCTCCTCTAATGCATAGTAGATGAGTATATCATCAATGAAGAAAATAATAAATTGGTCCAAGTATGGCTGGAAGATCCAGTTCAATGGGGCCATAAACACAGTGGTGGAATTGTTCACACCAAAAGGCATCACCAGGAACTCATAGTATCTATAGAATTTTTAGAGTGACAACTTCAGAATATCATCCTCATGAAGCCTCAAATGGTGGTAGCTGGACCTATGATTTATTTTCGATAACCATATCATGCTTCAAAATTGATCAAATAGGCCATAAATATTTTTAAAGGGGTACTTTTTATTTATCATGGACTGTTTTGGGTGATGATAATCAGCACAAAGCCGCAAGATCTCATTTTATTTTTCATGAATAAAATTGGAGCCACTGAGGGGTACATAGTGGGACTGATAAAAACCTTCTCTCAATGTTCATCCAACTGCAACCTCTACTCTTGAATCTCGGTAGGGAACTTCTAACATTCCATAGAATATATCAAAGCAATCTTAGGGTGAAATTCAATCCAAACTTCATCTCCCACTATGGAGTTAGTCCCAGAATGTCCTTGAGGAAGACGTACATAAAATACTCCATGACTGAAGGAACCTAAATTCCTACAGATCCCACAACACCAAGGGATAAACTAATCAACTTATTGGTGATGGGTTATATATTCCTACTCGTCGAACCCACTCACTCCGCTATGTGATATCTCTCTCCCATAAAGAAGAATACTATTCCATCTGTCTGAAAGCATCTGACTTATTTGTGGTGATAATTAATCTGGGATTGGGTGGTGGACAACTAGTCCACACCAAATATGACATCATAAGGTCTCATCATGACGACCAAGAGGTTCCATGAGAAACTCTTTCCACCAAGTGGTAGCTTTCACTGCGGGTAGATAAGTGATATTGAAGAAGCATTCCATGTAGGAACCTCAATCCAAAGTTGATGGAAAAAAGTATCAACTGCGAGCTCCAACTGTCACACCAGAAGTAAGAATATAAAGTAATGACTCACACTTGTGTCTACTAGTACTGAATCGAGAGTAGAATAAACAAATATCATACCTCTAATCATATTATGAGTTGTCATGTCATAAGCCTCCATATCCTATAGCTTCCCATGGCCCCGACCACCAACTCCCTAATCCTAAAATGGGATGCCTAGTGTTGGTGGTGGAAGTATCTCATAATGTCATCCACCACCATTAGCTCCTCCTCCTAGACCCCCACATGCTCCTCTACCAGCTCCACCTCCCTAGGGGAGCCCTGGTCATGCCTAATAGAACCATTATCATGATGTTGTCTTTGTTTTGGCAGTCCATCTGTTACATGCCTTCCCTCTTCAGCATGTCGAGTCAAGAAATCACATGCCATGTGGCCTCTGTATTCACATTCATAACATCTCTCCACTCTAGGAATCCTTGTTCATCTGCATTGTACCTGATCCGCATGACCATGTGCCTGAGTCCAAGCATGGATACACCTCCAGTGCATTGAATCCTAACATCTATTAGCCGCTGTAGATAACCCAGTACTGGGTTGTCTACTACAAGCACCGGCTGCATGGTGTTCCTCATATAGGAATCTCTTTATCACCAGTTCTCAGTTTAGCACTAAAAAATATGTGGGAATACATAGGGGTACCACACTGGAATGAATGTCTCTTTGGAGAACCTACTCAAACTTCCATGCTTGAAAGTAATCATCCTAAATCATGTCGAGGGATTACCATGTAAGGTCATTGAAACTCAAAACATACTCCACAATTATCATCCCTCCCTACTGTAGCTCCAAAATCTTCTGAATCTGAACTGAGTGCAAGAACGAGGGGTAGTACTCCTCATAAAATAGTTACTAGAAGTTGGACCAAGAGAATGTTGAATAATCATACATTTTCATTACTAGAATCCACCAACATCCAACTGCTCCAAGGTAAATAATAGCTGTTAGTGAAACCATCTGATCATTTGGGGTATACAAAAGTATGAAAAAATCAGATCACCGACTCAATCCAATCCTTCACTGCCTGGGGATCTACATCATTTCAGAACCTCAGCAGCCTATGGTGCTGTAACTCATGAAGTATACTAAGCTTGCACACATCCTCATTTTTCTCTGCTGGTAGAATCTGCTACTCGATAGGTGGGGGTGCTTCTACATGCCTACCTAGAGGAAAGATCTCCCAATATGCCCCTGAACTTAGACCTTATCACTCATCAGATCATCATCATGATCCTAGATCAGTAACCCAAACAGATGTCTTCACAGAGGCATCCAAAATGTAAACAATATATAACATGGTCAGATGAGTATATATATATATGGGGAGATGACTCAAGAAGTTGAGTCAAAGGACTCAATCATATATAATACATGTACCAATGTTCCCAACAACCAATTACTTGGTATGTCAAATCAACATGTTGGTATTCAGAGTACTGGTGTATGGATACATCAACTACCACACCAATACTAGATTCCCTGGACTGAAATACACACTCGATACACTTTGACATTGTTTCCCTAAATTCCCAACAAAACTTCATAAGGGGACAAAAATCCAAACACCATCCCAAGGTCAAACCACCTCTGATACCACTCTATAATGAACAGAACCATTGAGGACCTCCTGGCCGATGGAAGACCAGGCCACCACAACCCAAAGACCAACTCCATAGGTGAGGGGTTGGCGACAAGAGGTAAGAGGGAATAACTAGAATGGGAGGCCTTACCCTAAATTATATGTATTCACACACCCAACCATATCCATGCAGATGTATAGAGGAATAATGATAAAATATAGTAACATATAGAGTAAAAAAATGCATATAATAACCTCTAGGGGATATAAAAGAGTGTTATAGTGTAATTAGAAATTTAAATGAAAAAATACACACCCACCTAGACAAGATGTCCCAAATGAACAACAACTGAAATATAAAATAGATGAGAGAGTCTGGATCCTGATCTCTAAGCCTTGACCACCGTACATGGTCTACGTACTTGATTATCCCTATGATCCTCTAAATTCATCATCGATCTATCTTTCATCTACATAAGACACGACACATGTGGGAGAATCACATGTAGGGGTGAGTATATGCATACCCAGTAAGATGACCCCAGAAATGAAGAGGGAGAAATAAAATACACCATAACAGTAGTCATATCAACCCAAAGAAAAAGGGAAATGAAACCTAGAATCATATATATATGTACATATAAGAAACCCAGACAAGAGAGAAAGGGGATCACCATCTCACACCCTATCCCAAGATGATGAGTGTTCCTACAACTCTAAATCTCCATAATCGATGACCAGTATCTCACATGTATGTCTAAAGAAGTATTAAGGAGGGAACACACATCACCACTACTCCAAAACCTAAAGGAGTTCAATCTTCTAAAGAGAGAGGACTCAATCCATGGTATAACTGGGGGAATTCCACTCAATAGATATATGACTCGTGCTTGTATAGGGGAGTAACATCTCTATATCCATGTATAGGATATAGGGGACCCATTACCTAGTGTGATAGGGGAGTACTGTCCTCATAGATAATGGTCTCATTCTCATATAGGGGAGTACCATCTTTATATATGGAATAAAAAGTATGGAGGAACCGTGCCTTGGTGAAACCAAGATGTACTATCTCCATGGATTGAGGAACCACACCCTAGTGTGATAAGGGAGTACCATATTCATTGATAGAGGACCTGCACCATGGTGCGACATGGGAGTACTTCCTCTACCTGAGCATAGAGTATAGAGGACCTGCACCCTGGTGCAATAAGGGAGTATCATTTCCATGGATAGAGGACTCATGCCCTAGTGCAATAGGGGAGTATTGACTCTACCTAAGAATAGAGTATGGAAAACCCACACCCTAGTTCAATATAGTAGTATTGTCTCCATGGATAGAGGACATGAACTCTGGTGTGAGAGGGGAGTATCGTCATCACCTGAAATCTCCGATGATCCTACCTGATCACTGCCATCATCAAGTGTCACCTATGGAAGAATCCCAATCTAAAAATCACACATCATATCTCAAAAGACAATACGAAGGATACCATCATATTATATGTGGAAAAACACTTAGTATAGGCCACTCGATGACCAAAATTTGAGTAAAATGAAGGGGATACGATAGGTAGAATTTCCTCAAAAAGGTCATAAAGGGAATTTATGAGGTCCACATGGTGTGTGGTCCCACTCTACTACTAGGTTGTGCTCTCCTATAGAAACGAATCAGTGGCCACACCACTATAAATGGCATATACGGGGCCCATATGACATGTCTCGGAAACCCGAGGCCAACCCATGTGCTCCTAGCCATGACTATGTCTCCGAGAACGTTTTGTGTACCTAGTAATGCATCTCAACCCATGACATGTATTCTTGACCATGCATGTGTACTCTAGTCTGTGATGTGTCCATCCACACATGGCCCTGGGTGTGTCCAGCTGGCACACAGCTTGGCCACCTAGGGAGGGTCACATGGCATGTAGGCCCACCTATATAGTGTGTGGTATTTAAATTAGACTAAAACCCAATCCACTGTATAAATCTAAATAATGTTGTGTGTTTTCTTCCTCACTCTATAACATGTAGTCGTGTTTTTTGTAGAAAGCCTATATATTTCATACGACTTCAAGATTTATGGAATCCACCATGATTTATGCTAGTTGACAGCCCATTGTTTGTGGGGAAATCCTTCATCCATTTATTCTGACCATCCGATGGTGAAAAATCGGAATATTGTGATCCACTTGAATCTCATAACATCACGAGTCACCCACCAGTGGCCACGAATCGATACCGTTAGCTCTCTGGATCCCGAATCCACAGATTATCACATTCGTCCCACATTTTTCCTTGATCTATCTATAAACCATCGATATGTTTGTCATTCATGATACCTCAATTAATCTAGGGGTTCAATTGTACTCAAACCCTCCTTGACAATGTCGAATCATGACCCCATAGGCCAATGGTGAAGAACGCAATGAACAGAGAGGGGAAAATCACAATAATGAAGTAAAACAATTGTTTATCAAGATTTATTAGAAAAATATTACAAATGGGGATGTACAAGGGATAAATCATGGGAAAAATATAAATTGATTCAATAATTTAAATTTATAAATGGGCTCATGCAATGAGAATGAAATCACCAACACGTGATAAGTAAATCAAATTCATGCTTTAAAATTTTAATAAAGAGGGTAGAAACCATAATTGATGATTTAAACCATGACTATGGATTAATATTTATTGAAGATCACATTCATCAGTGATGGGGAAGATCAGTTGCATTCATTTCCTCTCAATCCACCTCGATCTTGTCATTGTCCATCATTCAATGATGATTCGCTAATGAAGAACACTATACTCCCCTCATACCCAGTAAGGGTTATGCGAATAACCCTTTTAAAATTATCATAAGACAATATTTATAGAGGGTTTAATTATTCCTTTAATAAAACAACAAATAATTTATTTATTTATTTTAATTAAATGCATCCACCAACAGCTGCCTCAACCGGACATCCGGCACCAACAAACCTTGGGTCACACCTAGGGTAAAATCAACTCTCTGAATTCAAATGTGGTCTCATATTTTTGATCTGAGACTCTATTCATGATATATTACATTATTTATGAAAAACTACATGCATGTGATTTTAATATATTTAAGATTTTCATAATATCAATTATGGGCTCACCAGGCCTCAAAATCTCACGTCGTCTCAACATCTAGCCCTGAAAATATTTCCTAACACATTTCAAAGTCTTATAGGTAAAAATAGAGTTTTTACATAGTATAATGACCATATATTTATTTTTTATATATAGGACCCAACACCACATCAATGAGAGTTTTGATTTTCCCAAGATGTCTGCAAATGCATTTTTAGTGTTTTAGAATACTAAAATGTGTGTGTAGCTATCAAAACCATAGAAAATATCCACATATTGATATTAAATCATGATAAAACTATGGTTGAATAATTTGTGACATGTACAAGAAGACAACATGTTCATATGACATGCAGTGTGCTCTTAATGACTCGATAAATAGTTTTAAAAGATATCAAAGTCTTTAAAAAAGTGCGTTAGATAGTCATAACCAAAAAAATAATGTTTTAGGGTCATGAAATCATTGTAAAATAACCATATATTGTTTTTTGAAATGTATTAATTGATTCCACGTCAATCTAAGTTGTGGTTTTCCCGGGATGCATGTAAACACATTTTTAGTTTTCTAAAAAACTAAAATGTGCATGTAATAATCAAAACTGAAGTGGCCCTATCCTTTTATACATATTATTAGATGATTTTAAGAACAATTAATCATAATATAAAAACCAAGGATCATATATTATAGTGTATTTATAATATTTGGTACATAATTAGAAGGCATGAAACCAAAATAAAGACATATTTTATTTAAAATCCATAATGAGATTTTAACTTTCTTTTTTCACTTACATATGTATAGAATAACATATGTAATACATGAACAAATGGTTGATTTAAAAATCCCAATAAGGGAATAAACATGGGAATGAAGAATATCACATGAGTTAAAAGGCATAACATGATGACATAAAATGACATGGCCCAAGAATAAGCATATGGAAGCATAAAATATAGAACATGGGATCATGTAATCATGGATACATAGGAATGTGGTAGCAACATATAACATGAAATAAACATGAGTCAAGGATAACTTTCAATACTATATCACATGGTATACAAATTCCCATAACGGAATTAGGTTTACTTCTTATCCCAACATGACATCTCATGTGACTAAACATTACTCAATGCATTGGAATACTATCTGGGCACACCCATCATAACATGTTCATGTATATGATTTCCACATGAAGAATCAAACATAAATAATACATACAAGGGTTACCCATGGAAACAAATTGGTATCATAATCAAGTCATAAGGAATAACCAAAGAGAATATCATAATGGTGTTAAAAAAAGATTGGATTTAAATCATATATGGACATTCATAAAAGAAAATGTATATATATCAGGATAAATTATGTACGACTAAAGTGAAGTCCTGTAAAAAGAGTGTTTATGAAACTTTAGAAACGTGCCACTTTAGTACTGTTTAATGGAAAATATTAAAGAGACTTTAAAGAGGATGAAGGCATACTTTTGTATAAAAAAATTGAATAAGATATTTTTTCATGAATAAATGAGTGATTTTTGAAAAATAATGGTATATTTAAACAGGTTATGTAGTGTACTTGAAAATGGGTAAGAAATGAGAGAAGTTCCCTTTAATCGAGCTTTCTTATTGAAAGAAATTGAGAAGTGAACCTTTTAAAACATGTATTTCACCATCAAATAAAGTAGAATTGAGCTTGGTACATATGTTTAGAACAAAAACATATAATTTAGGATTATTAAATAAGAATAATTAATAATTACATTGAAGTAAAGAGAGAGAAAGTGTAACCCGAAGGAAAAATAGAGGTTCGAGGAGAATTCCTTACCTTATGACCAAAAGTGTTCTGCACTTGAACTTAATGTCCTGGTTAATCAAATTATATTTGTTAATAATTTAATTTATAATATCTTCAACATATATATGATTTATTACAATTTTATTATGTTCATTTATGACCATTTTATGGGTTATAATGTTTAATTTCATTCTTCTAGGTTCATTCCTTTCATGATTTTAAGATTGGTTCCCTTGAGTTTAATTATTGGAGTTCTTTTAAAATGGAAGAAAAAAACTAGAAGTGGAATTATATGATAATTATTCACCTTCAAAATTTTAAATGTTCACATATATCATTTTTTATTTCTCTTATGAGGATGACTCATTAGATATAACGTTAATGATGAGTGTTTGGTTTGTTTTATTTGTTTATCGATCATCACAAACTAGTTTTGCATTATTATTTAATATTATGCATATATATTAGTTAAAGAACATAAAAAAGTTATAATATACATTTAAAAATATTTTTTATCCATTATAATGGTTTCATTACCATCCCTGAAGGTGGTAATGGAAAACAAAAACCCATCTTCCATGAAAGCAGAGAATCAACATATCACGAATGATGTTTTCATTTTTAGAATAAAATGAGAAGAGAAGATACTTGATGATGGATATCCAATTAACATAATAAAATTCTATTATATGTATGATACTGTATTTATCATGTCGCATTGGATAGTGGAGGAAAGGACGGTGTAGAACAAAGAAATAATTTAAAAGAGAATGGTGGAGGGTTTTACCTCTTTAATATCATCTCCTTGAGAACCTATTTATGGAACTTGGAAATGGTATTTTAGTGAGACCACAAAGACCTGGATGTGGGAAGAGATTTGGGAGAGGAATTGGCTAGAATATAAGAAAGTTCCAAAACATAGAAGTTGTGAGGAGAATAGGTGGTATTTATAGTGGGAGGGGAGGGGTGTTTTTTGTTATTTTGTTCATTTGTTTATTATTTTGGCTCAATAATATCAACAGTGTTGATTTTTATGACTAAGTATAGTAACCAGTGCATGTTATTTTGAAAAACTGGGTTCTTACATCATCCATGACTCAACAATACATGTATTTGGCATAAAATGTTAAATACCATAAATTATCGTATTTCACTATTCACCAAAAATCCAACTACTTTAGAAAAACACAAAAAATAACCCCAACCCTTTTTTGAAATGTAGATTTAAAAAATAGACTCTGTTTTATGAAAATATATTTATAGATTTGATAAATATAATTTTTAATTAAAATCATCATTTATTCGAAAAATATCTATTTTAATATTATAACTGATTTTATGACACTTTGAAAAGATATTTAGGATCTCATAAAATTATATTATAATTATAAGAAAAAAAATGTTATGGATCTATTTTATGAAAATATATTTTCTTTTCAATCATTAAATTAATTATAAAATTGTAAATAAATATTTATGACTTACAAAAATACAACACATAATTTATCATTTTTAAAACAATTATTTACTTATACCATGATATAAATATATCATATTTTCATTAATAAGATGCCCCAATTTTATTTATACTTTCAAATGTGATGTTACTATTCTATTGGTTGGGTTTCTATTCTTAGTGGTCATATTTCTATTCCAATAGTCTGGTTACTATTCTATCGGTATGTTCATTAATTTATGTAAATACCACTTACTACATTCTTCATTTATGAGAGAATTTTTTTTATTGGGTTCCCTATGTGATTTATGTGTTTTATAATATATAACATAATTATAAGAAGGGAAATTCCATTGATAAAATTTTAGGTCGTTACAAAAAAATAACAAACACTGTCATATTGACATGAAATCCTGGGAAATCCACCATTGAATTATATTTTACATGTATTAGTAGACAAAACATCAATCTGATGTGTGGTGTGCTCAGAATGACCCAATAAGCAATTTTAAATGATATCAGAGTCTTTAAAAACACACGTCATGGGGTCAAAACCAAACAAACAATTTTGGAGGGCCATGAAATCATAATAAAATGTATATATATTGATTTTTGAAATATAGGGACTAACACCACATCAATCAGATTTATGATTTTTCTGGGATTCCTTTAAATGAATTTTGTGTGTGTTTTAAAACAATAAAACATGTGTGCAATGGTTAAAACCATAGAGAACGACCTGATATTGATTTGAAATCATGGTACAACTATGGTTGAATTATTTATGATGTGTATAAGTATACAACATGTCCATCCAACATGTTGTGTCCTCATAATAACTTAATAAGTAGTTTTAAGAGATGTTAAATTCCTTAAAAACATGAGACAGGGGGTCAAAATCAAAAAAAATGTCGGAGGGCCATGAAATCAAATAAAAATGATTGTAGATTTATTTTTCAATTATAGGAGCTGATACCCCATTATTATGAGTTTTGGTTTTCCTAGGATTTCCATAAATGTGTTTTTAATTTTTGAAAATATTAAAAAGTGCATGTGATGATCAAAACCATAGCAAAAAACCAATGATTAATGTGAAATAATGAGAAATTGACAGTCAAATTGTTTTTGAAATATAGGAATTGATGTCATATAAAATTCTTTTAAAATTTTTTATTGAGTAATTTCAAGCACATTGCATGTAGTTTAAAAATTTATTAGATTGTTATTTAATTATCCCTTTTGAGTTCCATGTGTTGAACCATATCCTAAATAGACAATTTTACGTTTTCAAAGTGTTCGTCTTGATATATTATATGTTTGATGTTAAAATATCATATTTTTGATTAAGAAAATAACAAATGTTATGTTCAAAATTTTGAATATATTTTATGCCTATTATGTTTCATATTTCATTTATTAAATGTTATGGTTTTTATTGAAGATGACAGATGTCAATATTAGGTCAAAGGTTGGTTGTTCTGATCCATGAAACTTTTTCAGAAGGTAGGTGTGATAGCTTATAGTTTTTGTGGTATGGTTAAATATTATTAATGATTCTACTATGATTTATATTTATTATGTTTAGTTCTAATTTCCATCTCCATTTTGTTCCAGTTGATGACATGATGTGGTCGGTTATGTGTATAATGACTTTTTCGATAGAGATGATTGGATGAAATGGATGTGGTGATATGGGTGTATTTTCTATGAGTTGATGATATAGGTTGAACACATTTTATCTATATATATATATGATTACTGTAACGTACCGGTTCCGGAAGCCTCCCATAGGCGCCCCATACTCGGTTGGTCACATGGCCTCAAGCATATTTCCCCGAAAGCCAGAGGATGCTGACTAGCAGTGAGGGCCTTGGGTTTGATGGTGGGGAAACTATTCCCTCATTGGAAGAGTACACAGCGGATGAGAAATAATATACAATAGAGGAAGTAGTAATAATCCATACACAAGTGAAAAATGGAAGACTAGAGATATTAAACAACTAGAGAAATTCATAATAAATTATGCATGACACATATGTCTAATAAAATATCCAAACAAGTCACAATTCTGAATACAACAGTACTGAACCAAAATACAAAACAAAAGATAAACAGCTCCTCAGCATCGCAAGCCAAAGCTTGGTCCCATGCTCTCCAGCTCCATAACAAGTCAAGTACCTCAAGTTGAAGGGTGATTTTGTAACATCCCAAGTAAGTAATGAATAATATATATTCTTATCTATGTCTATTTATGAATTATATATTATTTTAGTGGCTTAAAATGAGAATAAATTCAATCTTAAGCATAGAATTCTCTAATATTTTTAAAAGATTGTTTTGCCACCTTTTGATGGTGAAGCATTTTTAAATATATCTTTTGACAATTTTATAATATCTATTTGTCAAAATAAACTTATTCTTTATGATTGGGACATTTAATTTTACTTTGGATTAATTTTTGGTATTTTTCTGACAATGTTCATTTTTTAATGAATAGTGAAAAATACTGCATTTTACATCAAAACTGCTTTTTCATCTAATTTAATTATATGGTTAGATTATCTTTTTCATTGGTTTTAAAGTTTAAATAGAATATATTTTTACCATTTAATCCAATTTTGGTCATTGGGATTAATTTCACTTTGGAATTGGGCATAAACAAGTGTCAATCTTTTCATAGATATTGTTTAAAAAAAAACCCGCTATTTGTTTTAACAACGGGAATTATTTTTAAATTAATTATTTCAATTTCTATGTTTGGAATTTGGTAAAATGGATTCCATATTTGGAATCATAAGTTCCAAATTATTTAATTAATACTCTTTTGTTTTTGGAAATTATGAATAGTAACGACGGTAATTATCTTTAACTATCGTGATTAATTAGTAATCGGGTAGTTAAGAATAATAAAATAATATCATAATAATAAAAAATGACCCCAACATGTGTCATAATTCTTTTGGTTGTGTCATGTCCGACCATGGGATTCCTTGTGCCAAAATTAGGGACCCCATTGAATCACTTTTGGGTGAAAGTGACACTTTATCATTTTATTTTTAAAGGAGAATATCACTAAAGAATGTATCACCCGAGTAAAACATTTTAATTTTGTCTAAATAAATGATATCTTAGACTATAAATATTCATTTGAAATTTAAGAAGATTTCCTACATCATAGTATTTTTTTATAATTTTTAGACATTAAATAAATTAAATTATTTATGACATCATGATGATGCATCGATTACCTCATTAATGAATGATTTAAATAAAATGAAAAGATAATGTAAAATCTAAGACTTGAACTTGTCAAAGACCTATTGGATGAGTATATTTCGAACCCTTATCACCTTATCCTCTAAATATATCAATGTGGGACCTTTAAAATCTGAAACTCATTTTAATATAAAGTAACATTTTTTAACTTTCCAAGAGTGCCCCTCCTCTCCTCTTTTAAAATGCCCCCACCTCTACCTCCTTACCCACACTTCTAAAGCCATTGGCTTGGCCAAGCTCTGCTCATTTTATCTATCCACATCCTTCTATTAATCCTATAAGCCTTACCTTAGGCATAAAGTTCTTCAAGAAACCCTTTTGGTTCAAACCAAGAGAAGTTACCCGATTTAAAGGTAAAGACTTATCTAATGTTATTTTGTTTTATTTTGCTTCTCCAACCCCGTAAATTATTTTTATTCATTTCTTTTGTAACAAAAACAGTATCTTAAATATACTAGGATGTTTTTATAAGAATTATTCATGCTACACTTACACACACCTACATCTAATGGTTAAATAACATACTGTTTCTGTAGATGGCGAATTTCTGCCTCACGAAACGATGATTGTTCAATATTATTTTAACACCTTCAAAGGTGGCCATTAAGATGTCACTATATTTATATATGAAATATAATATGTTTATGTTTTACTGAAGCTTCTGTATTTTTCTTTTATGGAATACCTTTATGGTTTCCATTATGGGTAAACGCGATATCTTCATTTTTGGAAGTGCGGACTACCGCCCCCTCAAAGTGATTTGATTCGTTAATGACATATATGGTACATATAAAGGATGGAGTTAATGATATTATATATGATATTATACTGGAATTATAATATACCTTTATATCATTATGATTCCATTCCATAAAATATGAAATAGAAATGAAAGTAGCGTTCATGCGTACGTACGGATTACCGTCTCCATGAACGGTGCATTTCATTTCTTACCTCTAATTGTTATGTAATATTATAAATGCATGTATATACTGGATATATTTGATATTTTACCACATGAACAACTTGTAAATATAAAGAGTTTATTTTTGACTCAAGTTCCAATGATCGACAAGACGACCATTACTAACTTAAATAATTACATAGTGTTAATAACATGGTAATAAGTGATATAAAAGAAATAATGAACTTGAAAAAGGTTCTTAAGAAATTATAAATTAACTCAAGTTTATTATTCAGGAGGTTAAAGAACAATCGAGTCAAGTCAGACCCGAGGTATGGGACTTCGTCTCAATCTCCTTTCATTGAGGCATATTTTGATATATACACAACTTTCTTTTATACGATGTATAAACCCCTTTGAATTTTACGTTTATTCAAAAGGAATCTTTTTTATACAAAGTGTTTTAATAAACGACAAAAGGGAATGTTTTTTCATACGTATGTGGCGACAATGACTTCTCCGCCGCCGTGACCATTATTTGAGTTCCGGCTTCCTCTACAAGACATAACTTTTTTTAAATGAAAAATAAATACCATGTTTTACTTTTCTTTTATTTTGGTATTGAAAATGGTTTTGAAAATGTATTTATTATATCAATGTGTTATTGATATCTTGTGATTGAAATGTGGAAATGTTATGTTTCCTTTATGCATGTTTTATGTGATACGATTATGTTATGGTTATTGGGAATTGTTTATGAAGATGGGTGGTTCCGTGATAAACTATAGGCGGGTGAGCCCGATATAAATCTCCAATGTGTTGGGTAACGCAAAGGGGTTAAACATTAAGGTTTCTCCGAAGAGATTTAGGGAATATACTGTGATGGGTATTCCAAACGTAACCATGAGGGTTACTCCCTACGTAATAATGTTATGAATGCCTCAAGTTACCTCTATGTCTTATGTTTTTTATGAGTTATTCATAAATCTTATGATTTCATGAGGTATCTTAACGTGCTTATGTTTTATGAGTAAAGTATTATTTCATTGATTCTTATGTATACATGTACTAATGTTTCCTTTACATATTTTTATTTCCCTTACTGATATTTTTATGCTCATCCCAAGTTTTTGAAATGTTTTTCATAGGTTAAGGGAAAGGTACATGATGTGATGATAGTGTCAAGGAAGTGTCAAGAAAGAATCCATGTTTTATTTTAAATATGTTTCTATTGATGGGAAAAAATGCATACTATCTTTTATGTAACCACTTTGTTTAAATGTGGAGTGTAATGCATGATTTATGATCTAATTCTATAAAACTCTAAAACTGAAAAGATCCTTAATGTGTATTCTTGAAATATCTCAAGATTAAGTAATGTTTAAGGCTGGGGCCTTATAGTTGGTATCAAAGTTTAGTTTAGATAACTTTAGGATTTAGAATTATATTAAATGATTATCTAAAAATATTTTTTTGAAATGATATAGCATTTGAAGATTACCATGTTGCTTCATCTAAGACATGTTTGTTCAGAATGGTTTTCCGCAGAGGAAACAGGGAAGCAGTGCTAGGAATACATACAGAAGGAAATGACCTTCCAAATCAGCATCCTGAGATGGTCAGAATTGGAACTGAATAGTTTGTTGTAGTAATGGTGCAGTTGACTCAAGCGATAAATGGTGATGGTATCCATGTAAGAGATTAGCCAGATCAACCGCAGAGGAACATGTCAGTGGTGGAACATTTCATGAGGCAACATACCCTATCATTCAGAGGATCATCTGACCCTGTGCTAGCTGAAGGGTGGATTAAAGCACTGGAGAAGATTTTCAATGTCATGGGGTGTTCAGACAATCAAAAGGTTAGTCTTTCTATTTACCGTTTCGAGGGTGAAGCAGATCAGTGGTGGTCGATGGTTAAAAATATCAGGGAGGCTGATGAGATTGAGTCTATCGACTGGGATGAATTCAAAGGTATGTTTCTTGAGAAGTATTTTCCTAAGGCTGTTCAACTTAGGATGGAAAAAAAATTCTTGGAATTGAGGCAAGAGGACGACTCAGTGGATTCATATGAAGAAAGGTTCACTCGATTGGTAAGGTATGCTCCAAATTTTATCCAAGACCTTGATAGTAAAATCAATCGTTTTTACTCAGGATTAAAGCCAAAATATCGAAGGGATTTAGCTTCTCGCGAGTTCAAGAGTTATGAAAAGCTTGTTCGATGTGCTGAGAAGGTGGAAATGGAGTTTACCAATGATCAAGTGTTCTATAACAACCAACAGAAGAAGAGACCGAGGTGGCAGGAGAAAGGGAAGAATTCCTCAAAAAGGTCTGATGGTAAGAAAACTAAGTTTCCAATTTGTGATAAATGTGGTAAAAGGCATGCTGGGGAATGTATTCTGAATTCTGGAAAGTGCTACCGATGTGGTAAGATGGGACATAAGGCTCGTGATTGCACTAAAAAATATCAAGGTGACGGTAAGAACAAATTTGATTTACAGTTAGTGAAATTTTTTAAGTGCAATGAGATGAGTCACTATGCAAACGAGTGTTCGACAAAGAGCTCGAGTGATGGGAAGCAGTAAGACTACAAGTAGAAAGGGGTGGTGAAATCTTTCGCAACTACTTCAGTAGATGTTGGGCCATCAAATGAAGTGGTATCAGGTACTTTGTTTGTTTTTTCAGATTATGCCATTGTGTTTTTTGATTCAGGGTATACACATTCTTTCATCTCTGAAAACTTTTCTAGTAAAATGGGAATACCATCTTAATAAATGACTCATAAAATTGTGGTAAAAACACCTAGGAGAAATGTTGAGGCAAAAAGAATTTCTAAGAATCTTCCTATCCTTATCTGTGGAAAGAAACTACTTGCAAACCTTATTGTTTTACCTCTAGTGGAGTTTGATGTTATCCTGGGTATGTATTGGCTCTCTGTTTACCATGCTAAGATTGACTGTAGAGCTAAAGAAGTTTCTTTTCAGAAAGACTTTTAGTTTGTGTAAAATAATGAACCCTTATTATTG
The DNA here is from genome assembly GCA_963277665.1 of Viscum album. Classification (NCBI taxonomy): domain Eukaryota; kingdom Viridiplantae; phylum Streptophyta; class Magnoliopsida; order Santalales; family Viscaceae; genus Viscum; species Viscum album. The sequence goes on along the minus strand of OY728145.1, from coordinate 438,508,004 downwards.
ATAACATATCAAGAGGCTGAGAAACTTGTAAAACATGGAAATGAAGGTTACCTTGCACATATTGTTGAAAACAAAGGAACTGTTCAGATTAATGATGTGCCAGTGGTAAATGAGTATCCTGATGTTTTTCCTGATGAGTTGCCTGGAATAATACCAGATCAGGAAGTTGAATTTACTGTTGACTTAGTTCCTGATGCTAAGCCAATTTCAAAACCCCCTTATCGAATGGCTCAAATTGAACTTTTAGAGTTGAAGGAGAAATTGCAAGATTTATTAGAGAAAGGTTTCATTCGACCTAGCACATCACCATGGGGTGCTCCTGTTTTATTTGTTAAAAAGAAACATGGTTCAATGATACTTCTCATTGATTATAGAGCCTTGAATAACATCACTATTAAGAACAAATATCCTTTGCCTCATATCGATGATTTGTTTGATTAGCTCCAGGGAGCTCAGTTTTTTTCAAAGATTGACCTGAGATCGGGGTACCATCATCTGAAGGTAAAGGAAGTAGATATTCCGAAGACCGTGTTTCGTACAATATATGGCCATTATGAATTTTTAGTAATTCCTTTTGGTCTAACCAATGCACCTGCTGTATTCATGGACCTTATGAATAGAATTTTCCATGACTTCTTGGATAAGTTTGTGGCTGTTTTGATTGATGATATTTTGGTGTTTTCTAAAAGTAAAGAGGAGAATGAAATACATTTAAGGGTTATTTTTCAAACCTTAAATGAAAAGAAATTTTATGGTAAATTCAGTAAGTGTGAGTTTTGGTTGCAACAAATTTCTTTCCTTGGTCACATTGTTTCTAAATATGGAATAACTGTTGATCCTGCAAAAACAAAGGTTGTGGAAGAATGGGCAAGACCCACAAATGTAACTGAGATTCGTAGTTTTATTGGTTTGGAAGGCTATTACCAAAGGTTTGTTAGAAATTTTTCACGGTTATCTAGTCCAATGACTAAGCTAACTCGGAAGGGTGTTAAGTTTATCTAGAAAAAATAATGTGATGATTGTTTTCAGGAACTGAAAAAAATATTGGTGAATGCTTCAGTTTTGGCACTACCTTATAGGAATGGTGAGTTTATTATCTATAGTGATTCTTCATTGAAAGGACTTGGTTGCATCCTAATGCATAATGATCTGGTAATTGCTTATGCTTCACGTTAGTTGAAAACTCATGAGGTAAATTACCCTACACAGGATTTGGAATTAGTTGCTGTTGTTTTCACTTTAAAATTTTGGAGGAATCATTTCTATGGTGTAAAGTGTAAAATATATACTAATCACAAAAGTTTAAAGTATATATTCACTCATAAAGAATTGAACATGAGACAGATGAGATGGCTGGAATTAATCAAGGATTATGATTGTACAATTCATTACCATCCGGGAAATGCAAATAAAGTGGCTGATGCTTTGAGTTGAAAAAGTAATGCTTCATTAACAATGTTGCATTTGGAACGTGATCCTTTGGTTAAGGATTTGATGAAATTTGGCATAGAAGCTGTTGGTGGAGGATGTCCTTATGTTTTGTTTTAGGTATTAGTGAAATCTTCTCTATCAGACAGAATTAAGCAATCAGAGAAGCAAGACAGTGAGTTGCAGAAAAAGGTAGAGCTGGTTTAGAAGGGTAATTTTCTTGAATTCAACATTGATAACGAGTGTGTTTTGAGATTTGGTAAGAGATTGTGTGTGCCGTGTGATTCACAGTTGAAGAGAGAGTTGTTATGTGAGGCTCATAGTTCTCCATTTTCAGTTCATCAAGGAAGTACTAATATGTATAAAGATCTTCGGGAGTATTACTGGTGGGATGGAATGAAAAGAGATATTGCAGATTTTACTGTGAAGTGTTTGACTTGTCAACAGGTTAAAGCAGAGCGGCAGTTACCGAAAGGAATGCTTCATCCTTTACCAGTTCCAGAGTGGAAATGGGAGAATATATCCATGGACTTCGTTGTGGGGTTGCCGAAGACACCTTGAGGTAATAATGCAATCTAGGTTATTGTTGATTGCTTGACTAAATCTGCTCATTTCCTTGCTATACAAGATAATTTTTCCCTAGATCAACTTTCCCATCTGTATCTTAAAGAGATAGTTAGGTTACATGGAGTTACCCTCTCCATTGTATCTGATCGTGATCCCAGGTTCACATCTAACTTTTGTAAAGGCTTTCAGAAGTCATTGGGTACTGAATTAAATTTTAGTACATCTTTTCATCCTCAATCAGATGGGTAGTCAGAACGAACAATTCAGACTTTGGAGGATATGCTACATGCTTGTTCGATGGATTATCAGGGATGTTGGGACCATTATCTTTCTTTGGTTGAGTTTTCTTATAATAACAGTTTTCATTCCAGTACAAATGGCACCATTTGAGGTATTATATGGGAAGTGGTGTCGAACTCCAGCTTTCTAGGATGAGGTGGGTGAAAGGAAGTTGATGGGACCAGAATTGGTAGAAGAGTTGGCAAAAAAAGTTCAGCTGATACAGAGACACACGAGAACAGCTCAGAGCTGGTAGAAGAGTTATGCATACAATAGGAGGAAGGATCTCTCTTTTGAGGTAGGTGATCATGTTTTTCTCAAAGTATCACCATGAAAAAGTGTGATGCGATTTGGTAAGAAAGGAAAGATGAGTCCAAGGTTCATTGAACCATATGAAAGTACAGAGAGAGTTGGATCAGTTGCATACTGAGTGGCTTTACCTACGAGTTTTTCTCAGGTACACAATGTTTTTCATGTTTCAATGTTAAGGAAGTACATGCGAGATCCATCTCATATTTTGAGTCCAGAGGTAGTTCAGCTGGAAGAGAATCTATCTTATGAGGAACAACCGGTACAGATTCTTGACCACAGGGATCAAGTGTTGCGGAATAAGGTGATTCATCAAGTAAAGTTTTTCTGGAAAAACCACATGATTGAAGAGGCAACATGGGAATATGAAAATGCAATAAGGGATAAATACCCCCACTTATTCGATAAGTAAATAAATTGCGGGGATGCAATTTTCTAAAGGGGGGAAGGATCTAACATCCCAAGTAAGTAATGAATAATATATATTCTTATCTATGTCTATTTATGAATTAGATAGTGTTTTAGAGGCTTAAAATGATAATAAATCCAATCTTAAGCAAAGAATTCTCTAATATTTTTAAAAGATTGTTTTGCCGCCTTTTGATGGCGAACCATTTTTAAATCTATATTTTGACAATTTTATAAGGTCAATTTGTCAAAATAAAATTATTCTTAATGATTGGGATATTTAATTTTACTTTGGACTAATTTTTTGTATTTTTCTGACAATGTTCATTTTTTTAATGAATAGTGAAAAATACTGCATTTTACATCAAAACTGCTTTTTCATCTAATTTAATTATATGGATAGATTATATTTTTAATTGGTTTTAAAGTGTAAATATAATATATTTTTATCGTTTAATCTAATGGTGGTCATTGGGATTAATTTCACTTTGGAATTGGGCATAAACAAGTTCCAATCTTTTCATAGATATTGTTTAAAAAAACCCCGCTATTTGTTTTGACAACGAGAATTATTTTTAAATTAATTATTGCAATTTCTATGTTTGGAATTTGGTAAAATGGATTCCATATTTTAAATTAGAATGTCCAAATTATTTAATTAAGACTCTTTTGTTTTTGGACATTAGGAATAGTAACGACGATAATTATCTTTAATTATCGTGATTAATTAGTAATCGGGTAGTTAAGGATAATAAAATAATATCATAATAATAACAAATGATCCCAACATGTGTGATAATGCTACTGGTTGTGTCATGGCCGACCCTGGAATGTCTTGTGAAAAACTTAGGGACCCCATGGAATCACTTTTGGGTGAAAGTGACACTTTATCATTTTATTTTTAAAGAAAGGAGAATATCACTAAAGAATGTATCACCCGAGTAAAACATTTTAATTTTTGTATAAATAAATGATCTATTAGACTATAAATATTCATTGGAAATATAAAAATATTTCCTACATCATATTATTTTTTTTTATAATTTTTAGACATTAAATAAATTAAATTATTTATGACATCATAACGATGCAGCGATTACCTCATTAATGAACGATTTAAATAAAATGAAAAGATAATGTAAAATATAAGACTTAAACTTGTAAAAGACATATTTTATGAGTATATTTTGAACCCTTATCACCTTATCCTCGAAATATATCAATGTGGGACCTTTAAAACCCGAAACTCATTTTAATATAAAGTAACATTTTATAACTTTCCAAGAGTGCCCCTCCTCTCCTCTTATAAAAGACCCCCACCTCTACCTCCTTAATCACACATCACAAGCCATTGGCTCGGAAAAGATCTGCTCATCTTATCACTCCACCTCCCTATCTTCATCCTAGAAGCCTTACCTTAGGCATAAAGTTCTTCAAGAAACCCTTTTCATTCAAACCAAGAGGAGTTACCTGATTTAAAGGTAAAGACTTCTCTAATGTTCTTTGGTTTTATTTTGCTTCTCCAACCCCCTAAACTTTTTTTATTCATTTATTTTGTAAAAACACCAGTATATTAAATATACTAGGATTTTTTTATAATAAGGATTCGTGATACACTTACACACACCTACATCTAATGGTTAAAGAACATACTGTTTCCGTGGATGGCAAATTTCTGCCTCACGAAACGATGATTGTTCAATATTATTTTAACACATTAAAAGGTGGCCATTAAGATGTCAATATATTTATATATGATATATAATATGTTGATGTTTTACTTAAGCTTATGTATTTTTCTTTTATGGCATACCTTTATGGTTTCCATTATGGGTAAACGCCATATCTTCATTTTTGGAAGTGCGGACTACCGCCCCCTCAAAGTGATTTGATTCGTTAATGCCATATGTGGGACATATAAAGGATAGAGTTAATGATATTATATATTATATTATACTGGAATTATAATATACCTTTTTATCATTATTATTCCATTCCATAAAATATGAAATAGAAATGAAAGTAGCGTTCATGCGTACGTACGGCTTACCGTCTCCATGAACGGTGCATTTAATTTCTTACCTCTAAATGTTATTTAATATTATAAATGAATGTATTTACTAGATATATATGATATATATGATATCTACATCATGAATATAATTTTTGATATAATGGATATTTTACCACATGAACAACTTGTAATTATAAAGAGTTTATTTTTGACTCAAGTTCCAATGATTGACAAAATGACCATTACTAACTTAAATAATTACATAGTGTTCATAACATGGTAATAAGTGATATAAAAGAAATAATGAACTTGAAAAAGGTTCTTAAGCAATTATAAATTAACTCAAGTTTATTATTCAGGAGGTTAAAGAATAATCGAGTCAAGTCAGACCCGAGGTATGGGACTTCGTCTCAATCTCCTTTCATTGAGGCATATTTTGATTTATACAGAACTTTCTTTTATACAGTGTATAAACCCCTTTGAATTTTATGTTTATTCAAAAGGAATCTTTTTTATACAAAGTGTTTTACTAAACAACAAAAGGGAATGTTTTTTCATACGTATGTGGCGACAATAACTTCTCCGTCGCCGTGACCATTATTTGAGTTCCGACTTCCTCTACAAGCCATAACTTTTTTTAAATGAAAAATAAATACCATGTTTTAATTTTATTTTATTTTGGTATTGAAAATGGTTTTGAAAATGTTTTTATTATATCAATGTGTTATTGATATCTTGTGATTGAAATGTGGAAATGTTATGTTTCCTTTATGCATGTTTTATGTGATATGATTATGTTATGGTTATTGGGAATTGTTTATGAAGATGGGTGGTTCCGTGATAAACTAAGGGTGGGTGAGCCTGATATAGCTCTCCAATTGATTGGGTAACTCAAAGGGGTTAAATGTTAAGGTTTCTCTGAAGAGATTTAGGGAATATACTGTGATGGGTATTCCAAAAGTAACTATGAGGGTTACTCCCTATGTAAGAATGTTATGAATGCCTCAAGTTACCTCTATGTCTTATGTTTTTTATGAGTTATTCATAAATATTATGATTTCATGAGGTATATTAATGTGCTTATGTTTTATGAGTAAAGTATGATTTCATTGATTCTTATGTATACATGTACTAATGTTTCCTTTACATATTTTTATATCCCTTACTGAGCTTTTTATGCTCATCCCAAGTTTTTGAAATGTTTTTCACAGGTCAAGGGAAAGGTACATGATGTGATGATAGTGTCAAGGAAGTGTTAAGAAAGAATCCATGTTTTATTTTAAATATGTTTATGTTGATGGGAAAAATGAGTACTATCTTTTATGTAACTACTTTGTTTAAATGTGGAGTGTAATGCATGATTTATGATCTAATTCTCTGAAACTCTAAACCTAAAAAGATCCTCAATGTGTATTCTTGAAATATCTCAAGATTAAGTAATGTTTAAGGCTGGGGCCTTATAGCTTTCCCTTATCTAAACCTGCAACAATATAATCTATTTGGGCCCAAAAGCATGGCCCAAATAGGGTGTGAGACTAAATCCTAGTAGGAAACCACATAAAGATCTGTGCCTAACAGTCGGTGAATATATGGAAGGTAAAAGTATAGAAAGCAGTAAAAAGGAAAATACTCCGCAGTAAACAATCCATAGTTCCAATATCAAGCAACAACTACAAGAAGCTAACCACAAACGGGTAACCCTATAGGAAGTACTCATATACATCCCCTATTGTCCTACCTAACAAGTACCAACAACCCTCTGGGCAGTACACTCAGCCTAACCCCTCTGGTTTGATCATAAAAAAATTATAAGAATCTCTGAGGAAGCTCACTCGGTCAATCCCCCTTATAGTCTAAAGTAGTCAGGGACGCTCTAAGGAAGATCACACAGTCAATTCCCCTTATAGCCCCAAGGTCAAGAGACTCTCTAAGGAAGCTCACTCAGTCAATTCCTCTTATATCCCCAGGTCATTCACAGACTCTCTGAGGAAGCTCACTCGGTCAATTCCTCTTATAGCCTCGAGTGGATCAAGGTAATTCAAGTAAAACAAAGACTCTCTAAGGAAGCTCACTCGGTCTATCCCCTTATAGTCTATAAATATCAAAGACTCTCTGAGGAATCTCACTCAGTCTATCCCCCTATAGTCTATAATGTCCAAAGACTCTATGAGGAAGCTCACTCGGACTATCCTCTTTTAGTCTATAACACCAGGTTCTCACGAACCTGTGTAAGTCAATGCATGGTAATGCTATAAGGCTAAATTAAACCTACAAAACTACTTGTCTAACCAGTCTACAGTATCTCAAGCATGTTAGAAAATAAAACTCCATCCTACGACCACAAGGCATGGAAAACAGGTAAACGACCAATAGGCTAAATAGGACCAAATGGTCATAAATAGAACAAAACATTAGAATAACATCCAAGGTATAACAATCAACCCAAATCATATCCAATTTACCTCTACATAGGCATACAAGCATGGAAGGAAATCATCATGGGTAAAACAGTAAACACTCAATACCTCATTCAAGGGTATTGGTGGAATTTGCACATAATACTCAAAGTCTTCGAACAGAAAGGAACAAACCACCTACCTTGGGGTTAGGAGATCAATATACTGGAACCTCGAAGCTTGAATCACCTTAGAACGCCCAAGATCTACAAAAAACATCTAAAACACTCAACCCATTATAACTTGAGAAAGAGTAGGAATCATGGAATGAAACTCAAGAAGAAGGAAGATCTTACCAATGCGGTTCCAACGTAATCGACGATGGTTGATTCGGAGAATAGACAGAGGCTTGGGGGATCGGAGAAGTTTTGGCGTCGTACAGTTTCTCCCGGTCGAACGAGACCTAGAGGAAGACACTTATGGCGATCAGACACAACCCCAGTCCGTTTAATGGAAACAAATACATGGATTGTACTTTTGAAGTACACGATATGTAATCAATTTTTCTGTACTCCGCTTTAGGTGGCCTCCATGTCACCCCCACATGGCCGTGTGTGTAGCTAGGACACGGCTAGCACACGGTCTCCCGCGGCAAAGAAGTACATGGCGTGTACTTCAAAAATTTCCAGAAACTCCTCTTTTCTCAAAAACTGTAGAAAAGGAAAAACATACCTGAAAAGAAGATCCGGGTTCTTACAAACTTCATCCCTTAAATAAATTCATCCCTGAATTTCCCTAGTGTGGCGTTGAAGAAGAAACCTCGAACAACTCTGGACACTGTGATCGTACGTCGGCCTACCTATACCAAATATCTTCTTGCACCCGCCCGTGTTGCCATAACACTCGTACTAGTGGAATAGACTGGCCACGGAGAACCTTCATACTACAATAAAAAATCTGGATATAATGTTCCTCAAACAATGCATCCGCTTCGAGCTCAACCTCCTTTGGTTGAAAGACATGAGATGAGTCTGGAAAGTAACGTCAGAGCTGAGAAACGTGGAAGACATCGTGCATATCCCGGTACCTCTGAGGTAACTGCAACTTTTTGGAAACCAGACCAAATATATCCAACACCTCAAAGGGACTAACTTACCTCAGCGAAAGCTTACCCTGCCTCCTGATTCTCATGTGTCCCAACCTCAGTGCGACATGCAAGAAAACCTGATCCCCAACCTCGAAATCTAGAGGTCATCTCCTCTGATCATCACAAGACTTTTGACGAGACTGCATAGTATCCATCCTCTTACAAATGAACTCTATCTTCTCTGTGGTCTCATAGACAAGACGAGGTCCCAACCTAGCTACCTCTCCTGCCTCCAGCCAACATAAGGGTGATCGGCATGGCCTACCGTACAAAGCCTCGTAAGGTTCCATCTGAATAGTCGCTTGGAAACTATTGTTGTAGGAAAACTCCACAAGAGGTATATGCTTCTCCCAAGAACCTCCAAAATCCAGAATGCATGCTCGGAGCATGTCCTCAAGCACCTAAATCGTATGCTCGGACTGGCCATCTGTCTAGGGATGATATACTATACTCAAAAGTACGTGTGTACCAAAGACTTCTGAAGCCCCTGCCAGACCCGAGAAGTAAAATGTGCATCCATGTATGAGAAAATAAAGTGGGTAACCCCATGTAGATGTACAATCTCTCGGATGTACAAACGTCCCAACTCATTAACACTGAAGGTATCCTTGATCGACAAGAAGTGAGAAACCTTCGTGAGTCTATCAATGACAACCCATAACACATAATTCCCTTGAGGTGACCTCAGAAAACTAGTCATGAAGTCCATCATGACATCATTTCACTTCCACTTGGGAATGGGTAACTGATATAGAAGCCCTGCTGGTCGCTGATGCTCCGCCATCACCTACTGACAGATGGAACACCTCATGAAAAAACCTACAACATCTTTCTTCATACCTGGACACCAATACCGACAGTGTAGATCACGATACATCTTGACAACACCAGTATGAACTACCCAAACAGAGGAATGAAAATCCCACATCAGATCATCATGTATGTCTACTGTCACCCATATGTTTCCCTGGAAAGGCAAGATCTCATCCTCGCTTATGGTACACCCAGGAATATGGTCCTCTCCTGACACACTCTCCCGTAGGACTAGGCATTCAGAATCTGATATCTACCTCATTAGAACTTGATCAAGAAGGGTAGAGGTAACAACTATAGAATAAAGGAAAGTATGCACCTATCTGTCATGCACCTCCAAATGCATCTCAGAGAACATGGCCATAAGCAGCCACTCACTGCTAGCCTCCTGAACTACCTGTATCTAGGTCCTCCTGCTCAAGGCATCAGCCACTGTGTTTCCCTTTCCTGGAGTATAGGCAAGCTCAAAGTCAAAAGACCGGAGATACTCAACCCATCTTCTCTACTTCAAATTTAAGTCACACTGAGTGAAAATTTACTTGAGACTTTTGTGGTCGGTGAAAACAAAAAAATTATCTCCCCACATATAATGTCTCAAATAGTGTAAGGTATGAACAATAGCTACCAACTCCAGATCATGCATTGGGTAGTTCCTCTTGTGTGGCCTCAACTGCCGATACCCTTACACAATGACTCCATCTCCCTACATAAGCACAACTCCCATCCCAATACTTGAAGCATCACAATAAACAGTATAGCTCTTGCCTGGATCTGGAAAGACTAGTATCAATGCTGAAGTCAAACTCCATTTCATCTCTTGAAAGGATGAATCACAAGAATATGACCACAAGAACTTCACACCCTTCTTAGTGAGACCCGTCAGCAATGCTTCTAAGCGTGAAAAGTCCTGAATAAAATGTCTGTAGTATCTAGCTAGCCCTAGACAACTCTGCACCTCAAAGACGTTCTTCAGCTGCTCCCAAGAAACTACTTCCCTAACTTTCTCTGGGTCTACTGATACTCCTGTATCTAAGATAACATGACCCAATAAGTGAATCTGGTCCATCCAAAAGTGGAAATTCGAGAGTTTAGCATATAACTGATGCTCCCTCAGTGTACTCAAAATGATATCAATATGTGTAGCATGGTTGTGTCGAGTGTAGGAGTACACCAAGATATCATCCACTAAAACCACCACGAAGGAATTCAAGTATGGATGGAACACCCAGTTCATCAGTGCCATGAAAACTGGAGGCGTTTTCGTGAGACCGAATGACATAACCATATACTCGTATAGACCATACCTACTTCGAAAGGCTGTGAGAGGTATATTAGATGGTCTAACATGCAACTGATGATAACTGGACCTCAAGTCAATCTTCGAGAACACCCAAGCTCCTCGTAGCTAATCAAAGACATCATCAATCCTAGGCAAGGGATATCGATTCTTGACCGTTAACTGGTTCAACTTCCGATAGTCCACAAAAAGCCTGAGGGTACTGTCTGCCTTCTTCGCGAATAGGATAGGCGAACCCCAAGGAGAAGTACTGGGTCGGATGAATCCCTTGGCCTGAAACTCCTCCAACTATTTCTTGAGCTCCTAAAACTCTGGTGTAACCATCCTATAAGGAGGAATGGACATCGGTGCCACCCCTGACACAAGATCAATCGAGAAGTCTACCTCACACTCCAGAGGAAAACCTGAAAAGTCCTCTAGAAAGACATCCCTGAAATGATCCACCACCTCAGGAAAGTCCAACTATGAAGTCCCCTGGTCGCCCAGATATAGACTGGAAATCTGGGCTGTAACTCCTCCTAACCCAAGATGCTATGGACCTGCTCTACTCACCTGTACATCCCACTCTCCCTTATGAAGAAAAGATCCTCCCTCTGGTGATATGAAACTCACCCTACAACGATAGTAATCAACAACTTCCTGGAAGGAAACTAACCAGTCCATTCCAAGAATGGCATCATAACCTGCCATCTCTAAGACTTACAAGTCCCATAGAAAGTGACACCCACCAACCTCTAGAGGGAACTTAATGCACTGACGTACACTAGCTATACTAGTCCCCAACAATGTGTCTAGTGTCAAGATGTCAGTATAAGAAAAGATGTAGAGACCAAGACTCTCCACAATAGCGACAAATATAAAGCTATGGGAATCCCCTATATCGAAAAGAGAAGAAGATAAAACTGAGGCTAATAAGATCGTACCTTAAACTGTAGAGGGGTCAGGATCCGGTTCCTGATGGGTCTGCTCCACTACAAAGGTCTGACCTGCTCCATGGCCCTATGACCCTGCGTGACCACTCTGATCTAATCCACTATGTTGTCACTGGTTTCCTGGTGACTAACCACCACAGCCGCGACCTCCACCTTAGCCCGAACGACCGGAAGAACTCCAGTTCCCAAACTGATGAGAAACTGGCAATGCTTCTCCTGAACGCGGGGTCATAGAAGAAACCCTATCACCAACTGAAGGTGAGAAGATCTGACAGAAATGCTGAAGATGGCTCATCTTGCCGCAAGATCAGCACTCCATCGGGTGTCTCTAGCACTGAGGCCTAGTATGTCTGCTCCTTCCGCACTGGTAGCACACCACCTAGATACTGTAAGATACATCACACCTACTCTGATCTCCTTGAAAAGACTCCCTGTGGCACTTCCTACTATCAGTAGGAGGAATACTAACATTGGTTGTCGAACCGCCCTAGCCCCCTGCTCTAGAATCCCTCAGATTGTGCTCTGTGACCAACACCTGGTTGATGATAGAAGATATCAAAGTCAACCTGAAGATGTTCACCTATGATTGGATGTCATGCCTCAGACCATCCTCAAAATTCCATGCAAGGAACAACTCATCGCCTCCTGGAATAGGCGTGAAATGCAGTAGCTCAGTAAAGTGAGATGAGTGCTCCATAACAGAAAGAGTAACCTGCTCCAAACTTATATAAACTCCTAGGATCGATCGGCCCTCAAGGTCTCCAGGTAGAAGTAATTGTAGAAAATGCACCAAAACTCATCCCAAGTCATACTCTGCTGGCGTCCTGATTGTGAGATCACCTCCCACCACCTCTTGGCGGAGTCTTGGAGCATATAGGTAGCGAGCTTCACCCTCTTCTCTAGAGGTATCTCCAGATGCTCAAAAATTGTCAGCGTGGCCTCTATCCATGACTCTATATCCCGAGATCCTCCATCCCCAAAGAAAGTAAGAGGATGCTACTGCTAAAAAACCTGCGTCAATTACACCATCGACGGGGCAGGAGACGACACTCCCTGAAAAGCTTTCATCATCCTCATAAAGCCTTCCCTGAAGTGTGCATCAGCACCTATTTCAGGTATAATGACTAGTGCCAAGGCTGGAACAATAAAAGGATCTTTTGGAAGTCCCTGATCAGCCATATCCATTGTCTGATCACCATCTGGAAACTGGCGTACAACTGGAGGATGTATCGGTGTAATAATTCTGAAAGGTCAAATGCACACCTTAGATCAGGATTATTATGGACTGAAAACATAAGAGTACATAAAGGGAACAGGAGGAAGAAACATTCAAGTTTTACAAAACATGACTACACTGCGTGTATAAACACTACACGACGTGTTCTTTAAGCAATTCACATGGGCGTGTACTTCTACCACAACTGGTCATGTAACACCCCAACCACACAATGTTTTGTACCCACACACGACATGTAATTGAACTCTATTCCCCTGCCTGAGTCTCCTTACATGTCTAACCCACACAATCCTCTTAATCCTAGACTACACGGTGTGTTCACAAAGGACACGTTGTGTACTAGACAAGTTTCAATGACCTGTGTTGTTAGTTACACGGCCGGCTACATGGTTCACTCTACACGACGTGCTCCATGTGCACACGCCATGTACTTGAAGGATTTCCCTAACCCGTGTTGTTTGTGACATGGCAGAGTACCTAGATTACACTACATGGCGTGTGAAAATAGGACACGATGTGTATAGTCAAAGTTTCATCCATCTGTTTCGTTAGTCACACGGGCAGACACACGGTCACTACAACACGACATGTACATACCATAGACGACATGTTCCTGCAAGATTTTTCACAACCCCGTGTCCCTGCCCACATATTCAGTGACACAGTTATTTACTACATGACATGTATTCATAAAGTACACTCCGTGTATTCTGGGTTTTTCTGGACAGTAGCCTTAGAAACTACTTTGGAGCCCAGAAAACACAGAAAACAAGCGTTAAGGTTCCAAAGTACAACCTGTGAGGCCCCCTACTCCCTGAGAATCAAAGCTTGACATCTTATACATATCATATATAAGGGAAAAAAAGTCAATGATCCACCAAGTTACGATTCATGAGGGCCCATAACACCTCAAGAATCAAAATTTGGCGTTCATTCAAACAGGACCATACATATAGAATTGCCTATTGAAAGTAGGTGTTCTATCAAGAATCTATCACAATAGCATGCATATTCTACACAAAATCTATCACAACAACATGAAATCGCTAATTCACCCTAAATGGCATGGCAAAAATGCATGACATATGATTTCTAAAAAGTGCCTATATGATGCATGAGATGGAATACCATCATCTCATCGGGTTACGAAAGAAATAAAACCCCAATAATATCAACAGTAATAGCACAAAACATGTGAGTCACCCATCAGTGAAAATCAGATCAACCGTAAACTTGCAAAACCAAAAAAATTGCAATAAACGAGGTAGATTGGATTTTCCCTATACACGGGTTAGCTACTCCCAGGCATAGCTTACTACCAAGTACCTATTCCATCCTATCACTGGCTATAGGCTCCAAACAGTAAGTCAAAAGAAAACAAACCCTCTGATACCACTTTGTAACATCCTGATTCCGGAAGCCACCCATAGGCGCCCCGTACCCGGTTGGTCACATGGCCTCAAGCGCATTTCCCTGAATGCCAGAGGCTGTCGACTAGCAAAGAGGGCCTTGGGTGTGATGGTGGGGAAACTATGCTCTCATTGGCAGAGTACATAGTATATGAGAAACAATATACAATGGCAGACGCAGTAATAATCCATACACAAGTGAACAATGGAAGCCTAGAGATAATAAACAACTGGAGTAATGCATAATAAATGATGCATGATACATATGTATAGGAAAACATCCAAACAAGTCACAATTCAGAATATAATAGTACTGAACCAAAATAAAAAAGAAAAGATAAATAACTCCACAGCATCGCAAGCCAAAGCTCGGTCCCATGCTCTCCAGCTCCACATCAAGTCAAGTACCTGAAGTTGAAGGGCGCTTTCCCTTATCTAAACCTGCAACAATATAATCTGTTTGTTCCCAAAAGCATGGCCCAAATATGGTGTAAGAATAAATCCCCTTAGGCAACCACTCGAAGATCTGTTCCTAATAGTAAGTGAATATATGGAAGGTAAAAGTACAGAAAGCAGTAAACATAAAAAATACTCAGCAGTAAACAATCCACAGTTCCAATATCAAGCGATATCTAACAAGTAGCTGACCAAAAACAGGTAACCCTTTGGAAATTACTCACATCCATCCCCTATATTAGTACCTAACAAGTACCAATAACCCTTTGGGCAGTACACTCAGCCTAACCCCTTTGGTTTGGTCATACGAAAATTATAAGACTCTCTAAGGAAGCTCACTCGATCAATTACCCTTATAGTCTAAGGTATCCAGGGACTCCCTAAGGAAGATCACACAGTCAATTACCCTTATATCTCCAAGGTCAAGAGACTCTCTGAGGAATTTCACTTGGTCAATTCCTCTTATAGCCACAGGTTGTTCACAGACTCTCTGAGGAAGCTCACCCGGTCAATTCCTCTTATAGCCTGGAGTGGTTCAAGGTAATTCAAGTAAAACAAAGACTTTCTAAGGAAGCTCACTCGGTCTATCTCCTTATAGTCTATAAAGCTCAAATAATCTCTGAGGAAGCTCACTCGTCCTATCCCCCTATATTCTATAATGTCCAAAGACTCTCTGAGGAAGCTCACTCGGTCTATCCTCTTTTAGTCTATAACAACAAGTTCTCACAGACCCATGCAAGTCAACACATAGTAATTCTATAAGTCCAAAGTAAACCTACATAACTACTTGGATAACCAGTCTACAACATCTCAAGCATGTCAGAAAACAACACTACATCCTATGACCACAAGGCATGGAAAACAGGTAAACGACCAATAGGCTAAACATGACCAAATGGTCATAAACAGAACAAAGCATGAGCAGAACATCCTAGGTATAGTAATCAACCCAAATAATATCCAATTTACCTCTACATAAGCATACAAGCATGGTAGGAAAATAACAGGGGTAAAACAGTAAACACGCAATACCCTGTTTAAGGGTACTGGTGGAATTTTCACATAATACTCAAAGACTTAAAACGGAAAGGCACAAACCACCTACCATGGGGTTAGGAGATCAATATAATTGAACCTCGAAGATTGAATCAGCTAATAATTCCCAATATCTACAAAAACGTCTAAAACTCTCAACCCACAATAACTTGAGAAAGAGGATGAATCATGGAATGAAACTCAATAAGAAGGAAGAGCTTACCGATGTAGTTCCAACACAATAGACGATGGTCGATTTGGAGAATAGACGGAGGCTCTGGGGATCAAAGAAGTTTCGACGTCGTACGGTTTCTCCCAGTCGAACGAGACCTAGAAGAAGATACTTCTATCGATCAGACGTGACCCCGGTCCGTTTAATGAAAAAAAAAACAAAATACACGACATGTACTTTTGAAGTACACAACGTGTAATCTCCTTTTTCGTACTCCTCTTTAGGCAGCCTCCATGTCACCCCCACACGACCATGTGTGTAGCCAGGACACGACCAGCACACGGTCTCCTATGGTAAGGAAGTACACGACATGTACTCATAAAGTACACAACGTGTACTTCAAAAATTTCTGGAAACTCCTCTTGTCTCAAAAACTCCAGAAAAAGGAAAAACATACCTAAAAAGAAGATTCAGGTTCTTATAATTACTAAGCATATAATTGATAGGTGGTTGTATATATATTATTGTTGATGTATGACTTTGTTTATTGTGTACTTTTGATAGAGTTTATTATATTAATAACTCTGGTGTATGCATGTTATTTTTTAAAATATAGTTCAGCGGTGGTTTTTGATAACCATCAGTAAACCACATCACTGCAAATTTTTTAGTAGTGGGTCTATTAATTTCAGATATTCTTACAGCTTGAAAAGTAAACCACTACTAACTAAATTACTGATAGTTATTTTAATTTCCCCTAATTTATTTTATTTAAAAAATAACTGCCAACAATGGAATAAAAAATCGTCTCTAAATACACAAAAATGACACATATAAAAACTAATGCTAAGATGTAAAAACCATTGATAACTGATTTTCGATCATGAAATATGTTGCAGTTTGAATAACCTCTACTAACTAAAATAGTGGTGGTTTAAATCGATGTTGGTAGTAAAAAATGCTGCTAAGCCCACATTTTTCTATACTGCTTAGATGTTACCAAGAGAAAACTTTATAAGATGAAGTCTTGTCTGCGTACGAGTAATCGAATTCATTATCCAACATACTATGTGTCCCATCATGGAGTGTTATCTAACCATAGAATAATATTTAAGAATACATTCATAGAATTTTAAGGTTCTTATCTTAGTGGATAATTGCTACGATCATTTCAATGCAATTGATAATCTAAGACATTTTTATATTAAAGTCATGTAGAATAGTGAATGATATATAATAAGATATTTTATTTATTTTAATTTTTCTGAATATAAATGAATTCTAAAGTACAGATAGTTACATATAGAAGAACAACTCTAATAAAACTTCGTTTCCACTATGGTACATTCCAAGGTTAAAAAACTTTTGTTGTGAGACTATGTGACAAGTTATACACCAGTTTCAAACCTGATGTATTCCCATCATATGATAATCAATGAATTGTTTATTTGAAATGCAAACTAGGAGGAAACCCACAACCGGTCGCCAATCCACCATAATGTGACCATGGAGGGGTTCTCCAACATCCAGTACCAAAAAATACATCCACTCAAGCCTCCTCCATAAGGTGATGGCGGGAGTCTGTGGCAACAGTTGTTAGGGGGAGGATGTTTTGTAGGCGACATAGTGGCATGGACGGAGGGATATAATATGGGGAGATGCATGTTTTACATAGTTTTTACATTAAATTACCACATAGTCCTCTAAAAGTTGAAATTTTCAAAACATTAAAATCCTATTTATTATAAAAAATCTTGTATTTATGAAAATTAATTATCGAATCTAATTTAATTAGAAAAACTAATTTTGATACGCTTCAGAGAATGAAAACACATGGCCACATGTCTCTTTATTATGGTCATTCCTTCCCTAGCCATTTAACATTTTCCCCAAACACCTGGTGGCAGAGGACATCCAACAGGTGGCCTTAAATTTATTTTCTAAAATTAATTGGATGTGTTCAAAAGTTTTTTTGCAGTGCTTTCAAAAAAATTGAAACTTTTATCATTGTGGCATGGCTTGAGGGATATAAATAATTTCATATTATATATATATATATAAGGTTCTTGGGGGTACAATTAGATAAAACACACACACACACACCACACACACAACCTGAAAAAGAAGGTCATAGCCCCCCAAGGGATATCCCACCCATCAAGCCTTATTTATTCAATACATGGCCCAAAGGCCCGGTGGGCATGAAGCCTATTACATAGCCCAAAGGCCTAGTGTAGCGTTATGCCTGCATCATAATGTCTATTTCATTAGGCCTATATCATGCTTGCGTCACCACCTGCCTACGTCATGCATCATGTCTACGTCACCGCCTACCTGAGTAAATTCACTCCCATCGGGAGTTAAAATATATTCATTATTTATATATATATTGATAAAAATAACTATAATCCTAATTATACTTATAAATAAATATTATTATATAAATATATTATAAATTTATTTATAAAAAAATATTTATAACTATATAAATATTAATATAATTATAATTATATAATTATTAAAATATATTTAAAAATAAATTTAAAATATATATATTTATATATAAAAATTTATCTTAATTTATATAATTAAAATAATTAATAATTAATAATATAATTACTATAAATAAACATTTAAAATAAATATATAAATGTATATAATTATAACTATATTTAAAGAATTGAAAATATGTATTTATAAATTTAATTATAAATAAATATAAATATATATGATTATTAATAAAAAATTATTTATATATTTATTAATATATAACTATAATTATATATTTATAAATATATAATTATAAATATAATAAATATATTTATTATTTAAATATATTTATAATAATTTTATAATTATGTAAATATATAATTTTTTATTTATAATCATATAAATATTTTCAAAAAAATTATGTATATTTATTTATAATTTTAAATATATATATATATATATATATATCAAATTAATAACATTCAATAATAATAACATAATTAATAATATTTCATAATAATGGAATTAATAATATAATACTTAATATGAAATATGCCCAGAAACTATGTAAATTATAAATGTGGTGTTCTTTCCCCTATGGGTATCAATGAGGTCTTGAGTTGTTGTCTTGCCAAGTACATCCCTGTATTGTTTGTTGCCTGTTTTTCTATGTAATATAGCCCCTTTCCCTCGAATAAACTAATTCTTATACCATTACTTTTAAATTTAATATATTTAAACAACAAATTTTATGTCATGTAAATTATTTTTTTTACTATATTTTGGAGTTTCTTTTCATTTTTCAATAACTTATTATATGTTTAGTTAGTGTGACAATTTTAATTTAGATTATATTTATAATTTATGTTTTATAAGCTTTCAAAGTCACAAACATGAAACATAATAATGTTATAAGTATTTGACTTTGAAATTCTATAATTTATAAAGTGTAAATACAATATAAATGAAATTTTTCAGAA
This sequence comes from Viscum album, assembly GCA_963277665.1. Classification (NCBI taxonomy): domain Eukaryota; kingdom Viridiplantae; phylum Streptophyta; class Magnoliopsida; order Santalales; family Viscaceae; genus Viscum; species Viscum album. Next base: position 438,488,635 of record OY728145.1, on the reverse strand, counting down.
TGATTAAACATATAATAAATTATTGAAAAATGAAAATAATTTTTCAAATAAAGTTAATGAAAAATAATTTATGATTGGTATTGTAGGTGGAAGATGTCGGTAGTAGGTAGGAGGTCGGCCGTTTTGATCCATAAAAATATTCTAAAGGTAGTCATGATGGATTATAGCTTTTGTGGTATAATTAAATATTATTAATGATTATACTATCACTACCACAAATCATTCATTATCTAGAACAGAACTTTATGAGCACTAGAAAAAAAATGACGATAAAGGGGTGGCTATTATCAGTGCTCATAAAAAGTGATGATAAAGTTACCTTTTACCAGCCCTAAAAAAGCGCTGATAAATCATACCCTTTTTCTGCATTTTTTTTATCACTGCTAAAGGTCTCCCATTTATCAGTTCCTTTTTTAGTGATCATAAAAGTGACATATTTATCAGTGCTTTTTTCTAGCACTGATAAAGGTCGTGGTGGGTAATTTAATTTATATATAAATATTTATATATTTTTAAATAAAATTTATATGAAAATAGTTATATATATGTAAATATAATATTTCATGACCCAACCCAATGGGTATCGAGGCACGACCTATAAGGACCCAGACTTAAACATTACATAATCTTGAGTTAAGTCATGAATTCACATTGAGGATCTTTTCAGGTTTAAAGTTTTGGAGAATTATGCCATAACTATTACATTACATTTCAAAAATTACAAAGTTGACACTTCTACTCAGTATCCATTTTTTTCATAAAATAAAAACTCTTAAAAAAAGTAACATGTCTAATTCCATGTTTTAGACAGCATGAATTTTCCTTGATCCCATCCTTGACCCTATTCATCTTTAAGTCCTCTGAAAAAACATTTCAAAACTTGAGATGAGCATAAAAAGATCAGTAAGGGTTATAAAATAATTAAAAGAAAAATTATCCTATCAATAAATACAAATCAATAAAACCATACCTTTCAATCATAACATACCTCATGAAATCATAAGATTTATGAATAACACACAGAAATCATAAATCATAAAGGTAACTTATAGAATAAATAACATACTTACATTTTAGATTTCACAGCTACGTAGGGAGTTACGTTTGGAATACCCATCACATTATATTACCTAAATATCTTAGGATAAACATTATCGTTTACCCCCATCATGTTACCCAATGCATTAGAGAGCTATCTTGGGCTCACCCGCCCTAGGTTTATCATGAAAACACTAGTATACATAAACAATTCCCAAGAACCATAACATATTCATAACAAGCATATAGGAAAGATAAAATTTCCACATTGTAATCACAATATATCATTTCAATATATTTAAATAATCAATGTTTTCTCAAAACCATTTTTAAAACCATTTAAAACATTTAATAAAGATATTTTTGAATCAAAGTTTCCCATACCACTTGGAATATTTTAAATGAATTAACATTTAAAAAAATTAATTTCCATATAAATAAATCCTTAAAACCATTTTGAAAACATGTTCATTAATGAGAAATATTTAGAAGATGAAATATTTAAAACATTTAAAACAATGTTTTAGGGAAAGAGTCCCTTACCACTTGAGAAAATACTTGAATAAAAATAATTACAGAATAGCATTAAACAATGCTTATAATATCATGAGAATAAGGAGATTCATGATATAATGTGTAAAAGGGCAGTATATACACCATATAAAGGTAGATTGGTGTATAACAACAAATAAGTCTCAATGGAATGTAAATTGAGACAAAGTCCCTTACAATGACCGTATCCTTAGATTAAGGATAAATGAATGAACTAATTATGTGTAAAAAATAAGAATACACCCAATATAAGTGGATATTAAGTGTAAAACAATTAGAGGTCATTCACACATATTCGTAGCACAATGTAATCAAGAAGTATAATTTTAACCTAAAGAATTGAAATTGGGTTAAGAAGTTCTCTTACAGAAAATCGACAACCTAACGGTGTCACTTTAAAATTCAGAAAATGAGTTGATGAGAGAGAAAATGGTATCTGATTACTTAGAAATAAAATTTACATCAATAAGGATATATGAAGAATATATCTCAACATAAGAATATGTAAATTAAAATACATAACAAAAAAGAAGTCTTTTAAAAAGAGGAGGGTGAAAGGTTCCCTTACCGAATTGGTAACTTATGAAACATACAACCCATGAAAGAAGGATCATACAATGAATATGTAAATACCAATAAATTAAAGTATATTACAAAAATAATAATACAATGGGAAGTACATACACCACAAAAAAGGAAATAGAGGCAAATATAGCATAAATCTCACGGGAATAAAAGTGAGATGAAAACCCCTTACCACGTATCAATCAATCGAGTCATATGACCAAAAAATAAAAACAACAAAATGATTCATATAATTCCATGAATATAAATAGAATAATTATAATATATATCAAATGGTAGTACACAATACACCACATGCAAGAAATAAGTGGTGAACAAAGGAAATCTCATGGAATTAAATGTGAGATAAGAAACCCTTTACCTCGTGTCCGACTTGACTCGTTTGTTTCTTGTTATTCTTGATTAATAAACATAAGTTAATTTCTACTTGATTAAGAACCATTTTCAAGTTTATTATTCCTTTTATATCACTTATTATCTTTCTACAAGAATTATTTAATTATTTGAGTTCATATCGGACATTTTTGTCGATGTTTGGGACTTGAGTAAAAATGAACTTGTTATAATTACAAATTTTCCATATGGTAAAAAGTCTATTATCTCTATCCAAATATAAATTTTTATTAGAATCCACTTTAAGGACAAGTGGGAAACCATTGTTCATAGGACCTAGATCACTATGAGCTGAAGGAGCTCACAAAATTATTAAACACAAGACTAAGATGATTCAAATCAGACACTCTATATAATTCCCAGTGCAGGGTACTAACCTGAGTGTCTGGATCCTCCCTGATAAGGACTTCGAGGTGAGAAATAATTATGTCCATTGTTTTAATGAATTCTTCCATGGTGATTTTACCTTGGTTGAAACCCCGGTAAATGATTCGATCTTGCATGTCAATCCACTCTCCTTGCTCATCATTGACCTCAATCGTCATGCCTATTTCATAAATTCTTAAAATATCCTCATTAGAGGCATTGGGTTTAAGGTCTTTCCCATAAATTTATTCCTTGGAGTGAATAATGAGCTTCAAACACTCACCATTCTCTTCTTCTCTGCCTCTTGTAAGCCTGTTTGGTTCTTCTATTTCCCCCTCCTGGAGGCCTGTGCTTATTTTGTTCTTTACCTTCTTGGACGACCTAGTCTCCATTGGTTTTGGCAGGTGAGAATAATCCTTGTGATCCTTAGTCTTTTTCCCCTGGACCACAATACATTTCCCCAAATCTCTAGAAACTTTTCCCCCTTCTTCCATCGGGGAATGTGCGGGCCTTTTCCTTTGCATAAGTCCATGCTATCCATTGAAGGGGTACTTGAGGGGGCGGTAGTCCGTAATTCCTCAAATAAAATTATCGTGTTTACACATATTGGAAAGCATAAAGGTTTTTTATAAATAAAAATTATAGAAACATATAGAAAACATAAAAATAATATATATCATATATAAATATAGTGCCATCATAATGGCCACCATGAGAGGCAGTTGGAGATATTTGAACAATCATCATTTCATGAGGCAGTAGTTTGTCGTCCACAGAAACAATATGTTCGTATCCATTAGATGGAGGTTTATGGAGGTGTAGCTAGAATATTTATCATAAAAACAACCTAATATATGTATGATACTGGTGTTTCTATAAAAAAATTAATAAAGCTAGTTTTGGGGATTGGAGAAGTAAAATAAATGAAAAGAACTTAAGAGAAGACGTTAACTTTAAATTGGGTATCTCCCGTTGGTTTGAACCAAAAGGTTTACTTGAATTGCCTTCTGCCTAAGAGAATGATTCTATGAGGAATAGAGGGATGCAGGGAGCTTAATTGGTAGAGGTTGGATGAGCCAAGGGGCTTGAGATGTGTGATTAATGGGTTAGAGGTGAGAGCTTTTTATAAGGGGAAAGAGGGGCTCTTTAGGAATGTTTGAAAGTATTATTTTATTATAAACTTATTTTCTATTTAAAAATGTCCAAAACTCATTAATGTATAATATAAGACGACTATTGTTCGAAATAAAATTATCCTATAAGAATATTACAGGTTTTGGATATTTTTTTAATTTTTATAATCTTATTTATTTAAATCATTCATTAATGAGGTTAACACTGCATCATTATTGTGTCATAAATAATATTATTTATTTTATGTATAAAAAATATAAATAAAATACCATGATGTAGAAAATATTTTTATATTTAAAATGAATATTTATAGTCGAAGAGATAACTTATATAACCCCATGTAAAAATTGATTCACTAAAAGGTATATGTTTAAGTCATTTTTGTCTTAACATTAAATCAATTAAGATAAAGTGTCATTGTCACTCCCAAGTGCCTCCATGGGGTCCAAAAATAAACCCAAGTATGATAATGGTAAGACATGTATGAACTAATAGTATTAGGACACATATTAGGGTTATTTAAAATTATTATAATATTTTTTTACCCTTATTTACCAGATTTACCCTTTAACCATGGTAAATAAAATATTTACTGAAGTAAATATTTAAAATGAATAAAAATAAATGTTACATATTTACACTATTTATACCTCCCAATTAAAAATATGGAATATATTTTTCCAAATTCAAAACATAGAAGTGGCAGAAATTAATTTAACATTAATTCCCATTATTAAAACAAAACATATTTTTTTAAAAAAAATAAAAACTATCAATAGATTGACACTTGTTTATGTCCAATTTTAAATAAAAATTACTTCCAATGACAAAAATTGAATTATTTGGTAAAAATATAATATAATTACACTTTAAAATTAATTAAAAATATAATCAAACCATATAAATGAATTATATTAAAAAGCAGTTTTGAATTAAAATACAATATTTTTCACTATTCATAAAAAAATGAACATTATTAGAAAAATACCAAAATTTCATCCAAAGTAAATTTTGATGTCTTTATTCAAAATAATAATTTTATTTTTTCAAATAGAACATATAAAAGTGACAAAAACTATATTTAAAAAGGGTTCTCCATTAAAAGGCGTTAAATCGACTTTTTAAAGAATACTAGACTATTTGTGCTTAAAATTGGATTTATTCACATTTTAAGACTAAACTTTATTAGCTAAGTGTAAAAACATTTTAAAAACTTATATAATCATATTGTAGTTAGTTATATTCATTCCCACCAATACAACAGCTAGGCGTTAACTACCATTTAAATGAATAATATTATTATATTATTTTTTGGTATATCTCAACGTTGTGTGCAACGTAAGTTTTCAAAGAAACTCATTGTTGCGTATCAGGTACACCATTGAACATAGCATCCACTTTAAAGTAAAATTAATATTTAATTAAAAAATATTAAAAAATATTAAAAATGACATATTATTTATTTTCTTGGGATGTTACATCCTTCCCCCTATTGGAAATTACGTCCTCATAGTTTTAAAATTGGGTTTAGAAACTTCATTGAAAGTACCACATTAGAAAAAGAGTAAATAAAGGAATCACTTTAAAGGAAATAAAGAGAAGTATAAAGGTCACCCGAGATAACACATACTAGTATTCCATGAAAACATGGATATAGAGGAGAAACTAAGTGTCAAGTTTTGATGGAGTGTGATAGAAAACATGATTAGGATAAAGTTAACCACCAGAAAATCACAAACATGTGATGGGTTAAATGGTCTTTGATTGCCCAGTAGGAAACGTTAACAGACCACATTTTTGTTTTAAGTTACTTTTCATAAATTTGAAGAATTCGTTTATGAGCTTAACTAAAAACATAAGGAAACATACTTACTTGTCATGTAGACTTTCATCCTTTACTAAATACCTACAACAAACTCATCTTTTCTCCAAAAAATGAGTATTCAAAATGACTTGGTCACATCAAAATCACTAGAATCAAATTCTAGAGTATCACATGATCCACAAAATATGAACTATATATTTCCCCTGTCTTTATACATTAACCAAAACCAAAAAGGTTAGTACAAGATCAGATAATCCCCAAAAAGGATATTAATTTATAAAAAAAATACTACTCTTAATCTCCAAAATTGAACAAACAATACCCAAAGTTCAACAAAGACCATTAAATAAACAACTGTCCTTAAAATTCATCAAAGTATTCAAAACTAATATTGAAACCCAAAATTCAAAAGGATTTAATCACATAGTCTTCCACAGTAAATCATAAAATTTATCTCCAAATAACATCTATTACTCTTAAAGTCTCGTACTAAAATTTAATTAACCCAATCACATATTCTCTATGATAGGATAATAATTTCCTTAAATAACCAAAAAACTTATAAGTCCACAATAGGAACATATATTCTTCCAAATTAAAATTCCATAGTTACTCCCCAATTGAGATCCCAAAGTATTGTATTTTTCATAGGTATATAGTGTTTCCCCAAAATAGAGAACATCTTCCAAAATAACCATTATCACTTAATCACCAAATCATTTTCCTATAATAAGGATATCCATTTGATAAAACATAAGTTCCCAAAATCAATATATTCTTGATCCATAAAATCATTTAACTGAAAAGAATAAGTCATAATAACCAGGGACTTCACGTAGTCTAGTGGTAGGCGAAGCACCCTTGTTGCCCTTTGGTTGTGGGTTCGATTCTTGTAGCCTTTACAGACGCGATGGGTTGTCACCCATATTACAGGTTTTCCTTTTTATAAAACTCAAAAATAACCCTAACATGTTTAACCTCAAAGGTTTTCTTATAGATTTCATTTTCATCCCAACACACTAATACCTCAAAATCTTATATATTTCCATTTGTTTCACCTCTATATAATAAAATAAAACTATTCCCAATATAAAGAACATAACACCTTGATCAAGGTGTCCACCTGGTTTCATAGTCATCTTGTTTACATAGATATACAGACCATGCATTGCAATAATGATTTAGAGATCCTTCAAAATCATCTGCTTCCTTTATCCAAATACACCTTGTACAACTTGGGTCACATGGGTGTTCATAGAAAAATAATCTTAGAAAATAATCACGCATGATATGTAATTTCAAAATATATAATAAAACTTTCTTTCTATAAAGCAGTCAGACGGATTTTGAGTTGAAACATTCAACCAATGGTCCTTTTAAAATACCATAAGTATGTGCTGAAATACTTTAATATAATAGAAAATATAAATATGTTTCCCAAGGGTCTTCTTCTTTAGAACCTTTTTTAAAATCATAATACGCTTCAAAATCTTGTGATAAGGTAAAATATTTTAAAATGACTTGATAATATTTACCTTTATTAAAAATATGTAAATATTGTGAAAATATGTTTTGATTAAATACAACCCATGTTCCACGATGATATATAGGTATAGTGGAGGTGTTTGATATCTCAAACAATTTCTTTCAAGTGAGTTGTATGATAGAAAATTTTTCATAATCATCTGATCAAGACTTTGCAACAATTATTTCAAGCATGTCATCAGGAAGAGATAGGAATGTCATTTGAGATCCTCCTCCTTCCATTTGTAACCGAATTTCACTGATCTGAAAAAGTTATAAAACAAGGATTTAACAGAAATAATAGACATAAGGACTAACCATGTGTTTAATGAAAATTCCTAATCCCTAAAGTTGTCTAAACCGACCTCTGATACCAACTATAAGGACGTGGCCTTAAACATCACATAATATTGATTTAAGTCAAGAATTCACATTGAGGATCTTTTCATATTTAGAGTTTTAGAGAATTATGCCATAACTATTAAATTACATTTCAAAAATTACAAAGTAGACACTTCTGCTCAGTATCTATTTTTTTCATAAAATAAAACCTCTTAAAAAAAATGTAACATGTCTAGTTACATGTTTTAGACAGCATGAATTTTCCTTAATCCCTTCCTTGACCCTATTCATCTTTAATTCATGTGAAAAACATTTCAAAACCTGGGATGAACATAAAAAGCTCAGTAAGGGTTATAAAATAATGAAAATAAACATTAGCCCATCAATAAATACTAATCCATAAAACCACAACTTTCAATCATAACATACCTTATGAAATCATAATATTTATGAATAACACACAGAAATCATAAATATTAAAGGTAACTTATGGAATACATAAAATTCTTACATTTTAGATTTCACATCTACATAGGGATTTACGTTTGGAATACCCATCACAGTGTATTTCCTAAATCTCTTAGAAGAAACATTAACATTTACCTCTGTTATGTTACCCAATGCATTGGAGAGCTATCTTGGGCTCACCTTCCCTAGGTTTATCGCAAAACCACCTGTATACGTAAACAATTCCCAAGAACCATAACATATTCATAAAAAGCATATTGTAAAGATAAAATTTTCACATTGTATTCACAATATATCATTTCAATATATTGAAATAATCAATGCTTTCTCAAAACCATTTTCAAAACCATTTAAAATTTTTAATAAAGATATTTTTGAATCAAAGTGTCCCATACCACTTTTAATCTTTTAAAGTAATTAACATTTTAAAACATTAATTTCCATATAAATAAATCCCTAAAACCATTTTGAAAACATGGTCATTAATGAGAAATATTTAGAAGAATAAATATTTAAAACATTTAAAACAATGTTCTAGTTAAAGAGTCCCTTATCACTTGAGAAAATACTTGAATAAAAATAATTAAGAATAAAATTGAACAATGCTTATAATATCATGAGAATAAGGAGATTCATGATCTAATATGTCAAAGGGAAGTATATACACCATATAAATGTTAATTGATGTATAATAACTAATAAGTCTTAATGAAATGTAAATTGAGACAAAGTCCCTTACAAAGATAGTATCCTCAGATTAAGGATAAATCAATAACATAATTATGTGTGACAAATAATAATACAAAAATTATAAGTGGATATTAATTTTAAAACAATCAGAGGTCATTCACACATATTCATAGCACAACATAATCAAGAAGTATAAGTTTAACCCAAAGAATTGAAATTGGGTCAAGAAGTTCTCTTACAGAAATTCGACAGCCTAACGACATCACTTTAAAATTCATAAAATGAGTTTATGAGAGAGAAAAGGGTATCTAATCAACTGGACATAAAATTTACAGCAATAAGGATATAGAAGAACATATCCCAACATAAGAAGATGTAAATTAAAAGACATAACAAAAAGGAGTCTTTTAAAAAGAGGAGGGTGAAAGGTTCCCTTACTGATTTGGTAACTTATGAAACATTCACCCCTTGAAAGAAGTATCATACAATGAAGATGTAAATACCCATAAATTAATTTATATTACACAAATAATACAACTATAGGTAGTAAATACACCACACAAAAAGAAATAGTTTCAAATATAGCATGAATCTCACAGGAATAAAAGTGAGATGAAAACCCCTTACCATGTAGCAATCAATCGAGTCGTATGATAAAAAATTAATAACCACCAAATAATACACAGAATACCCTTAATATAAAATGAATCATGATAATATATATCAAATTGAAGTACACAATACACCACATTCAAGAAATAAGTGGTGGGAAAAGGAAATCTCATGGAATTAAAAGTGAGATAAGAAACCGCTTACCTCGTGTCCAACTTGACTCATTTTTTCCTTGTTCTTCCCGAATAATAAACTTAAGTTAATTTCAACTTGATTAAGAACCCTTTTCAAGTTTATTATTACTTTTAAATCACTTATTATCTTTCTATAACAATTAGTTAATCATTTGAGTTTATATCGGACATTTTGTCGATGTTCGGAACATGAGTCAAAAATGAACATGTTATAATTAAACATTTTCCATGTAGTCAAAAGTATATTATCTATATAATAATATTAATGATTTAAATATCATATATATAATATATATAATATATATCCAGTATATATATGTATTTATAATAGTACACAACATTTGGAGATAAGGAATGAATTGCACCGTTCATGGAGACGGTAAGCCATACATACTAATGAACGCTACTTTCATTTTTTCCATTTTTCAAAGGAATGGAGACTGGATGATAAATAGGTATATTTTAATTCTAGTATAATTTCATGTTATATATAATTTCATTAACTCTATCCTTTATACTTTCCATGTATGTCATGAATGAATCGTATCACCATAAGGGGGCAGTAGTCCGCACTTCCTCAAATGAAATTATCGTGTTTACACATTTTGGAAATCATAAACGTATGTTTGTAAATAAAAATTAAATAAGAATATAGAAAACATAAAAATAATATATATCATATATAAATACAGCTCCATCATAATGGCCACCATGATAGGTGGTTGGAGATATTTGAACAATCATCGTTTCGTGAGGCAGTAGTTTGCCATCCACAAAAACTATTTGTTTGTATCCATTAGATGGAGGCATGTAGAAGTGTAGTTCAAATATTTCTGATAAAAAAAACCTAGTATATTTTTGATACTATTTTTATATAAAATAAATGAATAAAGATAGTTTAGGGGGTTGGATAAGTAAAATAAAAGAAAAGAACTTAAGAGAAGACATTACCTTTAAATTGGGTATCTCCCTCTGGTTTGAACCAAAAGGTTTACTTGAATTTCCTTATGACTAAAGGAACTCTTATAGGAGTAATATAGAGATTTAGGGATCTTAATTGGAAATATTTTGGATGAGACAAGGGGCTTGAGATGTATGAGTAACGGGTTAGAGGTGAGGGCTTTTTATAAGGGGGAGGAGGGGCTCTTTAGGAAAGTTTGAAGGTATTATTTTATTATAAAATTATTTTCGGTTCCAAAAGGTACAAAACTAATTAAATTACAATATAAGATAAATATTGTTAGAAATAAAATCATCTAATAATAATTGGATTGGTTTTGGATATTTTTTTCAATTTTTATAATCTTATTTATTTAAATCAGTCATTAATGAGGTTAACACTGCATCATTATTGTGTCACACATAATTCTATTTATTTGATGTCTAAAAATTATAGATAAAATACCATGATGTAGGAAATTGTTTTAGATTTCAAATGAATATTTATAGTCGAAGTGATAACTTATATAACCTCATGTAAAAATTGATTTACTAAAAGATATATGTTTTAGTCATTTTTGTCTTAACATTAAATCAATTAATATAAGGTGTCATTATCACTCCCAAGTGGCTCCATGGGGTCCCAAAATAGACCCAAGGATGCCCATGGTCGGACATATATCAACTAAAAGGATTAGAACACATGTTAGGGTAATTTAATATTATTATAATATTATTTTTTACCCCTTGTTTACCAGATTTACCCTTTAACCATGGTAAATAAAATATTTACTGAAGTAAATATTTAAAATGTCTAAAAATAAAAGTTTCATATTTACACAATTTAGACCTCATGATTCCAAATATGGAATCAATTTTTTCAAATTTATTACAAATAAGTGACAGAAATTAATTTAAAATTAATTCCTGTTGTCAAAACAAAAAGTGTGTTTTTATGAAATAATAACTATCAAAAGATTGAAACTAGTTTATGTTAGGTTTCTGGGGCCCCCAGCAGAAGATGGTGGTCCGAGGATTTTAATAATTTCATCGGTGGGATGACGAAACTTGTCGTCGCTGATGAACCGAGCCCCAGAGAGGTCCGAGGATCTCGCAAAAATTGTAAAGTGAAAAAAATTAAAATGAAAACATACCCGTTTTAAATCTGAAGGTGCGGTTGACTGCTACTAGCCGATGGAGATCATCGCTTGAAGGATCCAAAGCAGGATCCCTCTATATCATCCACACGCACTCCAAAAATCTGCTAGAACATCGATAGTCAAACTCCGGGTGCTAGCGTGGTGATCCGACGATGCTTTTGATGTCCCGACGATCACCACATTGAGAAGCCTTCGATGCAGAAGAGAGATAACGATCCGAGCATCTTTGATCAATATCTTCTCTCTCTAAGAAGTGGGAGGAGATAGAGGCTCTCAATTTTCATTCCATGCAAAATAATGAATAGTGAATTGCACATGAAAGAGAGAGAGCCTCCTCTCTTATTTATAGAGATGTTGATAAATACCCGATAGTGTTCCCCGACCCCCATTTCTTTCAACGTTCACTAAATAAATAATTTTGATGAACTTAACTGAACTAATATTATTTATTATTTTTATCACATACTTGTAATATATATGAATTATATTACGTGATAAAATCCAAGCCATTTAACCCGACTCACTGTCCCACTTAATATTAAACAATCCTTGAATATTGAAATAATATTATTTCGATTAATATTTTCTCGTATTTACTGAACTCGTAAATACATTAAATAAATTCAATCCCAAATATTCGTAACTTGAATATTAATGAATTTATTTAATTTATCGGTGATCAATAACTTGGACAATGCTCAGACCGCATGGCGGGGCCCACTATGTCCATATACCTATCAACTGAATAGGGCGGATTCTTGAATACGCTATTGTGTGTGACCCTCTAGGCCCTCATCTCGATAGTAGTGAATAAAATCCACAGACCATGAGAGGAGTCTAGCAACTCATCATGACCCCTAAAGAGATAAGGATAGTCATAGCAATGATTATCATCCTACAAACACTGACTGTGTACTATAATCTTTGTCATTAAAGATCTCCAAAAGAAGGAACCACTCTTGTGTCATCATCCTTATCTTTCTTTATTATTTGTTTATATATCCGAATGGATTTTCCTTTCTACTGCTTTGACCAAATAATTATGAAGTCGGCACCATCCTGATCAACCAGGCCTAAGATATACAACTTCCTAAACTTGGAAGCAAAAACTCCTTTCTTGACCAATCAACCAATGTCATACCGCCAAGAACGCACCCAACACAAACTACCTCGCCACGACATCATTTCCATGGTTTTCATCTTGCATCAAAGTACGTAATCAAATGATATACATTGGTAATGGTCTCAATTCAGGAGACCAATACACATGTCCGTAGATAGGAACAACCAATGACACCAAAAAAATGTGGTGTTCCTATTGATGGGTCTGTCCTCAGGATCTCACTACTAGAGATCACCAACTGCGAACTTCATGAGAAGAAGTCTCAATGCTTATGAGCCCCCAACACCTGATATTCATACATCTACTATTTCCAGTCAGTAAGATGTATCTAGACTATAGAACATATATTTAAGATCATTGTCATTGTATCTCGAGGTTCTCATTATAGCCCCGATCTACTATAACCTCTCGACACAATGGTTAACCTTTGGACATTACCATTATTATGGTGGACACAGAAAAGTATGCACTATAATGGTAAGATAAAATCATGCACAACTAATTGTACTCATGATAAGGTAATCAAAAGTACTACATAGTTGGGTCTAGGGAACCTACTATTTCAATAATCCCACTTTCACTAGATCCAACTTTCTAACAAAACTTGTTATCTACTCACATGATAAATACCATGCTTTTTCTGAGTAATGGCTTTAACTGCTGGGCCTACCACATATTCGCCGTGTGGCATATCTGCTATATGAAACCTCATCGGCTCGAGTAAAACTTCTCAAGATAAGGTATCTCCGAGTATATTACTTTTTTCCATTGTCATAACTTGACAACTTGGCTAGTAAGAATATCATAATTCTCATTATGATAATACTTTTCTCACTAGTTGTGAATCCATGAACTGGAAAAAATCATTGCGATTTATAACTGCTTCATAGCTGCCTTAGAAGCTACAACGTACTCGGTATTTGTATGTATGGCTACCACAAGCTTTTATGAGCTTGAATCGCTCATCTCCTTTGCCTAACTGCAATACTAGATCAAATTGATCTAAGGATTACTAGTTTGTGTCCTACAAAAACTATTATACCTTCCTCTCCATATTCCAGGTACATATCATTTGTACTTGCTGAAGTACACGATGATAGTTCTGATTGCATCACTTCCAGTGCTCCTGGAAATAATTGATATCCGCCTACAATAAATTATATCCTATCAGTATCAATTATTATACATATTATGGCATATGTAATTGATCCATCACAAAATCATATGGTATCAATTCACATCTTTAATCTCTTCCTATATTCCGAACATGTTAACTTGAAGAGATTAATCCATATGACATAGGCAACAATTCTGAACTTGAATTGTTACAACTTGTATTTTTCAATACAATGTCACTATATGCACGAGACTGACTAGGACCAAGCAACCTATGGATCTACCTCAATAGATCCTGTTCCCTAGAACTTAGGTTTCTACTTTAAGTCAATCATTGGAGAATTTCTTTTAACCTGATCTTATCTAACTGTAAGACCAAATTCTATTTTCCAAATGTTGCCGAACATATTTCACTTGGAAAATATTGTCACTCCCACTAAACTTTGGTAGACACAAGGAAAAGATTCATTTATAATGAATGCTCTAATATCTTGTTTCTTACTTTAATCCGAAATTGGATTTCAGTAACTTTCAACCCTTATTGGCATCATTTTATGTCATCATCTCTTTCTGGTTGCGTCGTATAGACACCTTCCACAAAATATGATCTTGACATCCAATGACCAATAAAATGATCATATAAGTTCATCTATGACAAGTAAAATTCTAATCGATTAATGCATACCAACTTGGTATAACCAATCGAGCCTTATTGGTACCATACTTGTACCATCCATGTATCATTTTATTTGAATACCCACTGCATTATTCAATTTATAAGCCCCTTTTCAATTTGATACATGGAATCCATTATTGAATTTTAGTCGATCTTTTCAATATTAGCTCATTTCCATATACTTCTTACTTGTAGGATTTATTATTCTTAATGAATAATTTATCACTGGCCGTGGTGAATATAAAACCATCACCATGGTTTCATTCTTCCTATGCAGTATGTGTATCTGGAACATGCCTATTCCACATGTACTTGTGGAACTTGTTCCTTATTCCAACCATTTGTGCATCTCAAGCATTGAATAAGTCCAAGTCAATTCAGCTCCCACTATCTCTAATAGATATGTGCACCCTTATATAGAAATTTAGTCTAATACTTGACTACATCTTTTCTATCATAGGGATTTAGGTAATATCTTAAGAAACTATTAGGATAACTACCTCAAATGCACAATGTGTTTAACATGATGCATGTTTGTTTAAATCCTAACAAACTCTTTTCATCTAAACATGTCCTATGGCATAATGGATTTTCCATCATACTATGACTCGTATGATATCCATTTGTCATTTTATTTGGCATATTGGTTATGGGTTTAAACCATTATTTGCAAAGCACATCATGAAATATAATGAAAATTCTGCAGGTTGTAACATTGATACAACTTACATCATAACTTTGATGTATAAAATGTGCATTTAGGAATTTCTACACGCTACATTTTGTTAATCAATGATAATACATAAGACTCATCATCGATCCTCCTTATGAACATCAATATGGTGATGTAGATAAAGTAACATGTGTTTAGGAATTACTCCACACTACATTATCATGATCGATGATAGTTTGGTCAAGATATTATTCGGCATACCAATCTGAAGAAAATCATATCTTATTACCAAACATATAATTCACTATTCCTTAATGACTTAAAGGAATCTTATGAAGTATATTTACCTCTTGCTTTCTTTGTAATAGTTCACACTGTCTTGTTGAACCTACCTTAGAAAGCTTTGTGGCATACATTTATTTCTAAAGGTTTATTTATCTAAACTAAGGATATCAATAATACCTGAGGTGTTTAGCTTTGTTGAGCCCAAATACCATACTGGGTATATAGTTGAAGTCCAATTCTAGTTTTACTTGACAATGAATCATATTTACACAACTGGGTAGGTCTTACATTTTATATTCATCATGTATTACCATGGATTCAAGTAGCAGTGAACTATTTTTTGAGTATGCTACCACAAAAAAAATCATTCCAAAACATGGAATAATGTCTCATCATGTCCAAATGGGCACATGAGATAAATGTTTTTGGTTATACTCCACAACTTTTTCAATTTGAATCAATCACTTGGCAATTAGAAGTTATGTGTTTCTCACCGCTGACTTAGGAATCACCCTTTCTCAGCTGATTGGAGAAGACACTTTACTTCTAGTAATGTTTCTATACTTTCTTGGGTACTATATTTAAATACATATGTTATTGGAATATTATATTCAATACCCAAGAAGTATGTTAGAAACATTAATATACTTGATGAATATAAACTGAACGAGAAGCGTGTACTTGCTTCTTGTATTTTAGTCTTTAAACTTCCATGAATTAATTTTATTATTTGATGAAAATAACCTCTTATTAAATAACCAGCCAATTTTAATTGAAGGACATGACAAAGGTACCCTTGGCATAACTTTCCATAATCCTTTTTTCCTTGTCATTCAATGTATTCACCATAAGAATAAAAGATGGTGTTATATCCAATATTCTTATTACTTGGCCAATGTTT
Organism: Viscum album; assembly: GCA_963277665.1. NCBI lineage: Eukaryota > Viridiplantae > Streptophyta > Magnoliopsida > Santalales > Viscaceae > Viscum > Viscum album. The sequence continues at coordinate 438,472,039 of OY728145.1, read as the reverse complement.
ACCTTAAAGGTAATTAAGCACTTACTATATACCGTTCCTTTGTACCTTTAAATGAAACTAGAGTAATTGGGTGTAAAAGGTATAAGAATGGGATGACATGAAATATTGTGAACTGTCTTTCACTTTACACAAATTGAGTGTAACCACCACATTCAAAACTTGCTTCGCTTTCTCCTCGTAAACCTCTTGGAGATGAGACTACATGTAACATCATCCATGTCATGATGTAGTGGATACAACTAACATCATACTTTGATGATATCATTATTACAGAACCATCATATTCTTGATTCATGAGTCTCCTGTAAACAGTTTTACACCCTCGCTTCTTGAGGTGGCTTAACAGGTTGGGACATAAGAACCTTGAATTTCCATTACGGTAGTAATGTATGCGAGCGGCTATACCACTCTTTGGAAATTCGTGCATAGTTTAGACATTAACTTTGTCTAATATTTATCGTAGTTTTATTGTGGTATTGCTTTCCATTATCTACAAATATACTTTAGCATATTGTACTTTTATGTGAATACCAATTTATACATAATTGATTAATTTAATCATTAAATGTCTCCCACTAATTTTTTGATTTCTAGGAACCCTTTGTACAAGAATCAGAATACTCTTGAGTATTCTAGTGGCAAGGATCCATGAACCTCCCACATAGTCTACAAGCTATGGCTATGCCACTACTCGGAGGCTCCAAGGTAGGATTTTGGCTGGCCAACCACATTAACTCATGGTTCCTTGATCTGTTGAGTGAAGTCCCATCTTCAAAAATCATTTATTGATTTACTCAATTCTTGCCTCTAAAATCACAAAAGGCTAGCTAAGGCTATTCCATTGCTGAAATTTTAGTAAATTTGACCCACCACATGAATAAAAACTCCCCGGTAGTAAGAGGCACCCTTAGCTAAGGCATGGTCGGCACCTCAAACACCCGGTTTTGTTCAAACATCAATGATGGAAGGCTATTTGTGACTTAATGTTTTCTTTGAGGGTTTTATTGGTTTTGTCTCTCGACGAATGTAATCCATTTCTATTAAACCTTTTCATCTATGTTGTCGTGCTCACAACTGAACTTTAATAGAAAAACATACGCTACTTTTTTATGCATTTTATTATCTATTATTTTATGTATTTTACCGCTGTTCTAAAACGCATAAAATAATAAATAAATGCATAAAGGTAAACTACTATCCGACTGGTCTTGAGCATCTAAATGACCTAAGGGCATCATACATGAGTCGAAGTTTGAATCATGATGCAGCTTGCCCCTTATCTTGTATATTTGCTTCACATCTGGAACATCGCCCTATCTTGGTGGGGTCCAGGTCACGTCTTGGAGTACCGCCTCATCTTGGCATGGTCGACGTGTCATCTTGCACCGTCGTGCACCGCCTCATCTTGGCGGGGTCCACGTCGCTCGCCATCTTCATCTAAAGTACAAAGGTACTCGCGCAAAGGCGAGTGAGACTCGGTTATAAATGTACATCATATGAATTGGACATGTAGGTCCTTATACATTTTAACCAAAAATGAAAGATGATACGTAGACTGTCTATTTAATTAATTTACAAGCATCGCATGCAGTTAAAATAATTAATTAAATAAAAGGCAACATACATGGGTCGATTATTAAGACCAATAGATGGGTAAAATAAAGCGCGATAAAATTAAAATTCAATAATTTAGTACGAGAGTTTATTTAATTTAATTAAATTAATTAATAAATTCAAATAATTTAATTAATCATCGGTCCTATAATTAATTTAATTTTAATTCCAAAACTAAATTAATTGAACTCAATTCAATTTAATAAATAAATTTAATTAATTTTATCTAGATATTAAAATTATTAACCACAATTAAATTTAATTAATTTAATTTATAAACTAAAATTAAATTAATTAAATTAATTAATTTTGATTAATTTTAAATTGGTCGGTCTCCAAAAACACCGTTGCATGGCTTGTGCAGGTCGGGGAAAACCCGCGCAGGGCCATGCCTTGGCTGAAAAAGGTTTGGGCCGATCCGCCCAAACCCGTTCCGAGTTGGGAAAGTCCGCTCAGACTGCTTCAGGGCTATATTTGCGCTATGAAATAATTGAAGGCAAAATAAAAGTATCTCCCAGATTTGACGAAAGTCCCGACAACACGCAGTGCACCCAAAAGGTCAAGCAAGGCGACGAACGCTCTCCCATCCCGCATGGAAGGAGCTCGGCTACACGAAAAAACCCTAGGGGTCCCCTGGGCTGCACAAGGAGGTTGGGCGAGGCTGGTGGCTTCGGGGAGACCCGCGCGTGCAGCGGGTGAGCGAGAGTAGGTAGATTCCGGAACCGGGCTGCTTGCGGTGCTGCTTGTATGGAGAAGGGTTTTTCCGGAAACAAGAGGAGGTACGGGTAGCATGGATGGGCGGCGTGACCTCCTGATGGGGTGTGACATGCCGAGGGAATCGCTAAGAGCGGGATTAGGTCGGGAAAGAGGTCAGGCCGAGCCAAGAGGCGGCTTTGCTGCTCAGCTTCAGAGGGAGGCGATCAGGAAGGGGAGTCCAGCGGTAGGGCCTGCTGTGCACTGTGTGGGGGACCTGCTAAGGAGGCGGGGTGCGATCGCAGCATGCTAGAGGGAGGTTCTCCGATCCGATGCTACAGCAGGTCGATGCGGAGGGGAAGGTGGGATGGCCGGGCGAGGGCCCGAGGCTGGTTCACCACCTGGTTCCACGACGTCCCGAGGAAGGGGGCACTAGGGTTGCGCCATGGGGGAGAGGGGGTCCGATCAGACCCCTTTTCAATTTTTTTCTTTTTTTTTTCTTTCAACACGCTATCCCCCCCATGTTTTTTTAAAATTAGACTTCTTTTTTTGAAGTCTTTGTTTGCCCTTTTTTTAACTTTAAGACTTCTTTTATTTTAAATAAGTCTCCCTCCCATTATAAGATTCAATGTCTCTTTAAGACTTATTTTAAGTCTTAATCCACCATAATTTTTTAAAGGCTTAATGATAGCCTTTTAAATTAAATAATAATATAATTATTATAATAAAATAATAATTTATTATTATTAAATTATTATAATAATATAATTATTGTGAAAATTATATTATTTATAAAAATATAATTTCCAAAATTAATTTTATTTATAATGAACCAATTGAATTTTAATCGGTTCAACAAGATGAAATAAAATTAGAACCCAAGATCAAACCGCAAATTTGATCCAATCCGAAAATATAAGTTGGCCGTATCTTAGTCGTTCGAGATCAGATCAAAGCGCAATTTAACCTGCTGGGACCATTTTTGAACCCTCTACTTAATTTTATGAAAATTAATTTTATTTGGATTAGAAAATTTACATGATCGCTATGATACCACTGTTAGGTTTCCAAGGCCCACAACAGAAGTCGGTGGGCTAGGGATTTTAAAAATCTCATCAGCGGGACAATGAAACTTGTCATCACTAATGAACCGAGCCCCAAAGAGGTATGAGGATATCATGGAAATTGTAAAGAGCACAAAATTAAAAAGAAAATGTACCCATTTCAAATCTGAAAGTGTGGTCGACTGATACTAGACGATGGTGATCATCGCTTGAAGGATCCAAAGAAGGATCCCTCTAGATCGTCCACACGTGCTCCAAAAATCCACTGGAACGTCGATCGTCAAACTCCGGGTGCTAGCGCGGTGATCCGACGATGTTTTCAGCGTCCCGACTATCACCGCATCGAGAAGACTTCGATAGAGAAGAGAGATCACAATCCGAGCATCTTGGATCAAGATCTTCTCTCTCTAAGAAGTGGGAGGAGAGAGAGGCTCTCAATTTTCATTCCATGCAAAAGAATGAATACTGAATTGAAAAGGAAAGGGAGAGAGCCTTTTCTCTTATTTATAGAGATGTTGATAAAAACCCGGTAGGGTTCCCCAGCCCCTGTTTATTTCAACGTTCACTAAATAAATAATTTTGACAAACTTAACTACGCCAATATTATTTATTATTTTTATCACATACTTGTAATATATATGAAATATATTACGTGATAAAATCCGAGAAATTTAACTCGACTCGCTATCCAGCTTAATATTAAAGGAACCCTGAATATTAAAATAATATGCGTTCGATTAATATTTTCTCATTTTTACTGAACTCGTAAGTACATTAAATAAATTCAATCCCAAATATTCATAACTTGAATATTAGTGAATTTATTTAATTTATTGATGATCGATAACTTGGACAATGCTTGGACCCCGTGGCAGGGCCCACTATATCCATAAACGTTTTCAACTGAATAGGGCATATTCTTGAATATGCTATTGTGTGTGACCCTCTAGGCCCTCATCTCGATAGTAGTGAATAAAATCCACAGACCAAGGGTGGAGTCTAGAAACTCATAATGGACACTAAAGAGATAAGGATAGTCATAGCAATGACTACCATCCTATGAACACTGACTGTGTATTATAATCTCTTTGTCATTAAATATCTCATAAAGCAGGACGCACTCTTATGTCATCATACTCATCTTGATTTATTATTTTTTGATCTATCTGGATGGATTTTCCTTTCTACTGCTTTGGCCAAAGACTTATGAAGGCGGCACCATCCTGATCAACCAGGCCTGAGATATACAACTTCCTAAACTTGGAAGCGACAAATCCTTTCTTGACCATTCAGCCAATGTCATACCACCAAGGACACACCCAACACAAACTACCTCATCACGACATCATTTCCATGGTTTTCATCTTGCATCAAAGTACGCAATCAAATGATATACATTTGTAATGGTCTCAATTTAGGAGACCAATACACATGTCCATAGATAGGAACAACCAATGACACCTAAAACATGTGGTGTTCTTATTGATGGTTCTGTCCTCATGATCTCACTACTAGAGATCACCAAGTGCGAACTTCATGAGAAGAAGTCTCAATGATTATGAGCCCTCAACACCTGATAGTTAGACATCTACTGTATCCAATTAGTAAGATGTATCTAGACTACAGAACATATATTTAAGATCAATGTCATTGTATCTCGAAGTTCTCATTATAGCCTGAGATCTGCTATAACCTCTCGACACGACAATTAAACTTTTTCACATTACCATTATTATAGTGGACACAAAAAATTCTTCACTATAATTGTAAGATAACATCATGCACAACTAACTGTACTCATGATACGGTAATCAAAATTACTACATAGTTGGGTCTAGGGAACCCACTATTTCAACAGTTTATATCCAATTTTAATTAGAAATTACTTCCAATGACCAACATTGGATTAGTTGGTAAAAATATAATCTAATATCACTTTAAAACCAATTAAAAAGATAATCTAACCATATAAATAAATTAGATTAAAATGCAGTTTTGAATTAAAATACAGTATTTTTCACTATTCATAAAAAAATGAACATTACCAAAAAAATACCAAAATTTAATCCAAAGTAAATTTTGATGTCCCGATTATAAAGAAGAATTTTATTTTTTCAAATAGAACATATAAAAGTGAAAAAACTAGATATAAAAAGGGTTCCCCATTCAAAGGTGGTAAATTTACCTTTTAAAGAATATTAGAGCATTTATGCTTAAAATTGGATTCATTCACATGTTAAGGATCTAAAATTTATTGGATAAGTGTAAAAACATTTAAATAACATATATAATCATATTTTAGTTAGTTCTATTCATTCCTACCAATACAACATCTAGGCATTAACTACCATTTAAATTAATAATATTATTATATTATTTTTCAGTATAACTTAACGTTGTGTGAAATGTAAGTTTTCAAAAAATCTCGTTGTTGCGTAATAGGTACACCATTGAACATAGAATACCCTTTAAATTAAAATCAATATTTAATTGAAAAATATTAACAAATATAAATTTTTTCATATTCTTTATTTTCCTGGGAAGTTACACGACCACCCCAAACCCACATCCAATAGGACAGGGGCTGGCATCTAGAGCCAAGTAGGCATATCACACAAACGTGAGGCCTTATCCTAATGTCCCTATATGCACATACCCATAATCATTACAATGAAATAGTGCAAAGATAAAGTATTGTGAAATGAAATGAATACATACATCTATCCCAAAACTATAGTACAACAGAAGTACTAAATGCGTAGAAATGAAAAAATACACACCCACCATAAACTATAAAAGTGTCCAACCTATTCAGAAGGAGGGTATCACTATCAAATGAAACTCCTGGAAAGATCCTTGATCAAAATTAGGTAAACACCTCTTTTGGTCTAGTCTACTAATCTCCTCCTTCTCCAGGTCCCCCTAGGACTCTATCGAAAGGTCTGTTGTCTGCACAAGACACAACATGTGTGGGAAAATCCCATGTAGGCGTGAGTATAGAAAAACTCAGTAGAAAACCCAAAACCCAAAAGAAAATGTAACAAATAAAATATAATAGTTGGTATGAACCAGTGAGAGGGAACCCAAATGAGAGAGAAATTTCATCTCGAACCCATCCTCGGTTATACATGACATGTCATCTCATTCCACATGGGTGGTCAACCAAGATACGTGAAAATGCCTCAAATAATCCTAAAATCACACAGATATACTCGTCATAGACTCCAAGTCTCATGAGTTTACAACCTCATAACCAAGTATAAGATTCTAGTCGAGGCTCAAAGGTAACACACTCTAAGGAGAACAAACTCTGCAAGCTCTGCCATTCGATATGGAACTCGTCTGACAGATACACTCCATCAATAATAACTCTACCGACCTAGATGGAATGTCTGAGATAACACACTCCATTAGTAACAACTCGCTAGGTCCAACTCTAGTGCCCAACACTAGTGGTATTATCTCCACTGACTTGCACCTTGAGCAAGCTCATAGGAACCCCAGTGGAGAGTCCCTCCCCTCACCATTGCATATAGTTGATGGATTAATACTCCAAAACATTAACCATGGGAATCCACTTTAAACAGAGAGAGTGTAGGGACCCACACCTCACCACTACCCCATAGCTAATGGAGTGCTTACTCTTAACCATCCCGTGAAACCACTAAAGAAGCTGTAGGGAGAAGCTCACACCTCACTGTGTCGAGGGAGAACTAACTCCAAACTAGGTATCATTCATAGAAAGTGGAGGGTCCTGATCATTGTAACAATTATCCATATCCAAGGGATCTATGAATCCATTTGAGGACCATCTCCCCACCACTACTCAAAGATAAGGTAGTACCACTCCGAAGACGAGGACTTGTACCTTGGTACGAAATGGGAGTACCACTCAAAATATAGAGGACCTGTACCCTGGTAAGATAGGAGAGTACAAATCCGTAAATAGAGGACCTTCACCCTGATACGATAGGGGAGTACCACTCTATGTCTAGAGGAATCACACCCTAGTACGATAGGGGAGTTCCACTCTACAAGAATGATCACCATGAGAAGGCATAGGAGTATCGACCCTAGGCTAGAGGACTCACCCCCTAGTACGATAGGGGTGTACCAACTTTGTTAGATTAAATTTTATAGAGTAACCCACCCTAGAAAAATAAGGGAGTTCCAACTCTAAGGATAGAGGATCCACACCCATGAACAAATGGGGAGTACCCACTGTATCCATACGTCACATATAGAGGACCCTCACCCTGACACTATAGGGGAGTACCAAATCCACGAATTGAGGACCCACTCTATCCATACATCACATATAAAGGACCCTCACCCTGACACTATAGGGTAGTACCAACTCTATGAATTGAGGAACCAGTCCCTAGTATGACCAGGGAGTTCCTAATCTATCATTCCAAAGAGTATAGAGAGACCACACCCTATATCATAGGGTAGATCTATCCCAACTACAAAAACGATATGGGGCACTCGCTACCTGATCCAATAGAAGAGTTTTAACACCTAAAGTACTACTCCTTGGGTAGAGGACCCATGTCCACTATGAGGGAGTTTATTCTCTACTAATTAGAAAAGTTAAGGGAAACACGTTCCCTAATATGTCAGGGGATTTATAATCCCAACTACTCTCTAAATGATCCACACTTATCTCCATCATTGGTCAAGTTCCACTAAAAGGAGTGACATGCTCATCATACCTCACATCTCTAGGGACCCACCTCCTAATACGTTATGGGAGCACCACTCTATCAGCCTAAAGAGTCTAGGGTACCCACATCATAAGATTATAGAGAAGGTTATTGACCACAACATTATCCCAGTGATCCACCCTATTCACTACCTAAGTTCTAGCACTGTTATTGTAGTGTTGTGATGAAATCACACTATAACATATCTCTTAGACCACTATGGAGGCCACCATCATGTTCAAATTGTAAAAATAATAAGGATAGGCTACTCACAAGCTTGAATCTTAGTCTTAGAGAAGGATATGTGTGAGGTGGAAGAATCTTCAAAAAGGATTACACGACATGTTTGGGGGTCCACATGACATGTAACCCCACCTAAACACCTGGTTGTGTCCTCTACTACACGAATTGTCTACCCATGTGAGCATACATGGAATGTACATGTAGTACATGGCGTGTCATGCCTCACTCGGGCCTCTGGTCATGTTCTTTCCCCACACAGCTCGGCCAACTGTGTCTCCCACATGGTGTGTACCCCTGGTACACGACGAGCCCCAACAACCCAACCACTTGGATATGTCTGTGTCTAGTACCCAATGTCTTTGTACATTGGTTGTGTACTTCCACATGGCCATGTACCATCACACGGCTTCCTGGACCATGTCCTTTGGCCAAATGACATGGGGTCACTACACGACATGTATCCCCATTACACAAAATGTAGTCCCTAAAAGTCATCTTCCCTAATTGGGAAGAACATGCGGCATGTTCCAATAAACTACATGTTGTGTGATCAGGAATTTTGATGGATATTTCCTTGGGAGCTGCCTTAATCACCCTGAGTTTTCCCGAAACCTACATATCGACCCTACAGGGATCTCTAGCAGTCATATAAGGGATCTAAAAAAAATCAAAACAACACATAAACAAGGAGATAGAGACTTATAAATCATGGTTTACTACCTCATGGTGAAACAGTGAAGCTTCAGGGTCATATCCACACTCCAAAGCCACTGCACCATGATCTGGGAGTGATCGCCTTCAAGATTGGAGAATGGTGGCACCTCTCCTCCTTGGATTCACTATGGTTCCATCCATCACTCCATGGGGTTATCCTATTTTTTTTCAGGTACACAAAAGGTGGGAGATGGGGTAGGATTGATTTATTTAACTTTTTATTAAATCAATTAAACTCTATTTTAACACCTCACCAACTCACCTCCAACCTGGCACCCAACATTGAAAAATTTTATGTCCCACCTTGGGTAAACTCAACATTATAAAATCAACTATGACCTTATATTTCTGATTTGAGACTCCATATAATATTTATTCCCCATTTTCAAATATACTAAATACACATGATATAATATATTTAATAGTTTTACTATCACTACACCAACTATATGGGCCTCATAATCCTATGCTGACTTAGCACCTGGCTTCAGAAATATTCTTAAAAATAATCCAAAGTCCTAATAGTGAAAAACCGAGTCACTAAATCCTCCCCACCTTAAGACTTTTTATCCTTGAAAATAAAAATTATGGGATGAAGGATTAATACTGAGCTCTCCACTAGGAATCCCATGTTAATGAGATCACCACAACGTTCTTGTGCTGCTTACAAGCACACAATCAGGGGAACCACAAAGGATAAACCACACCCATGTCTCGCTAAAACTAGTTTGACATCGTGAAACAGGGTGAGACATGTCTCCTCATCAATGAATGTTAGAGAACACCAAGAACCATGGTCCATATTTATTCATAGGGTCTAGTAGAATAACACCTTGCTAACCTGATGCAAATACTGACGAAACCCGATAGTTCTCATCCACCCCTGGACGAACCGAACCACCAAATCCTCATGATTCTCCTATAAAACTCTGATTTCAAGCCTATAAGGGTTCAAAGAACAAAAAAAGGCTAGAAAAGTGTAAAAAATGGGTCTTACCAGGCCCTATATTTGTGAACCTCCAACTGCCACACCCACTAGTGGAAAACCAGTGGATCATGGATGGCGGGAAACTAATCCACACTGAGGGAATATCATAGAGTCTAACTTTGCTTCTATGGAACAATTCTATGATAGTATCTACCTCCAATAGAGCCTCCAATCACATGGGTTGAAAAAAAGGATCCACTAGTAATGTAAGGGCCTTCTCTAACACTTCAACGCATAATCATGGATCGAGCACACAAGTCAAAGGAACTTGTCCACCACACCTCAACACTATCCGCTTTGGGTGGAACCAACTCACCCACATGGTTTTACTCCTATCACAAGAACACATATTGGTGGTGAAGGCACCCCTCTTCCCCATGAGTTTGAAGATAATTTAAACAAAAACACCACTAAGGGCCCTATCGATGCCCCGTTTTACCTGAGACAAACCTGGAGCAAGAAGTGGAAAGAAAAGAGTACTTCACAATAGTGTCTAACAATACTATTGTAGAAAATATAAAGGACACAGAGTGTACGAATATTAATCCTTGGATCATCTAGGTTAATGTTCTATGTGTCATGTAGTTGTCCTCTCCCCAATACTCTAAATCCCTGAGCCCGGTATGGACCACCTGGGGGTGGTGGTGGCAACACCTTGAACCACCTGCCGCCTCCTGCTTCCATCCCTACTCCTCTACCATGTCCACCATCATGAAAAACTCCCCAATCCAAACACTACCTATATTAAGAAATTCAATTGACTGGATCACTCTCATTAGATCTATGAGTCAGATAATCTTGAGCAAGATGTTCTTTACCATCATAAGCATAGCACTGCCTCTCCTATAGCTGAACATATCCCTGACATGACTCTTATACATCAGGCCCACATGTATAGGTTTGGGAATGGGTATGCCTCATGCATTTTGATCCTTTTGAATTTCATATTATATCTATTATAGATGTGTGAGCCTCAAAAATGACACTCCAAGTCACATCCGCTTGACCATCTACCGGGAAGCTCTCAACCACCAGATCTCGTTCTAAAACTCCCACATGCTAGGGAATGCACAAGGAGACCACACCTGCTTGAACATCTCTATGAAGGCCCTACTCAAATTTTAATGCTATAAAAATGGATCCTAAACCATATCTAGGGAGTATCACGATGGTTATATAAACCTCACTGAGTACTTTGTCACGTACATGCTACCCTACCGAAGCTGTATAAGCTCATTAATATGAACAAATCTCAACATGGATGGATATAACTCTTCCCTAAAGAGATTATCAAAATCCACCTAATTGAGTGTTGTCTACTCAAGGGTCTGTGACACCAGAATCCACTATCTCTTAGTCAAACCATGTAGAAGGATCTCTGCTAGGACCACCAACTGACCGGGAGGTGTCCTCACAAAGAGGAAAATACACATGACTACCACAAGCTAATCATCAGCTACTTGGGGTCTAGATTACCCTGATACCTTAGATGTCTCTACATTTTAAAATCATGCAACACACTTATCCTGTATACATATTCATCCAACACTATTAGTACAAACTTCTTCTCAACATGTGGTGGGTCAACTGGAAGACCACCACGGGGTAGAACCTCAAAACCAGTGCCCTACACTAAATCCTGATATCAGGTTTGATCATCATCATAATAACAGTTCATAAACCTATCTGGATGTCATCAAAGTTTCATCCTAAATTAGAATTAAGACATGCCATGTTTAAACTGTATATCTGGGGAGCTGACTCAAAAAGGACATGAAAAAACCATGACCTAGTGTTATATAATGCATGTACCAACATTTCCCTATGACCAATTTCATAATTTACCAAGTCAAAAAGTAGGTTATTTGAGTCCTAGTGATTGGATACATTGGCCACCGCACCAAAAATGGAGTCCCTGGACTGAAATCCGAAATCAAAACACCTTAACATTGTCACTGTGTAACCCAAACCGAACTCATGACACTATAATCCCAAAGATGAACCTAATCTGATACCATTCTTTCATGACCTGAACTAACTGGGATAGAGGAATAACCATCCCATGTACAACTCCAATAGGCCAAGGGTTAACTTATAGCATTGAGTAGGCATATCACACAAATGGGAGGCCTTAGCCTATGGTACCTGTATGCAGACACCCACAAACATCTCTATGCAATAGTGTAGAAATAATGTAAACTGAAAATAAATGCATGCATACATCTATACCACAAACAAAGTATAATAGAAGTAATGAAATCATAAAAAGGGAAAAATACATGCCCATAAAAAATAGAAAAAGTGTCCAACCTACTCAAAAATAGGGGATCGCTATAAAATGAAACTTTTAAAAAGCTCCTAAGAAAAGCTATGGTAAACACCTCAGTTAATCTTGTACACTAAGCTCTATCTACTTTGGGTCAAGCTAAGAATCCATCGAAAGGCCTATCATCTACAAAAGACACAACCTGTGTGGTCAAATCTCATGCATGGGTGAGTATAGAAATACTCATTAGGTGCTCCAAAACCCAAAAAAAAGGGAGAAACTAAAAGGAAACAGTCTACTAGACCAAACCCGAGGGAACCCAAATGATAGAGAAAATCCATCTCGAACCCATCCTTAGCTATACACAACTAATACACTCAGTCCATATGGGTTTTCAACTAAGATATATAAAAATTTTGTGAGGACTCCCAGAATCACCTAGATATACTCATCTCAGACTCCAAGTCTCATGATGTTTTGACCTCATAGCTAGATACAAAATTCTACTCAAGGCTCAAAGGTAACACATGTCTAGGAGGACACATTCCATAAGATATTTCATCCTAGATGGAAATTTTCTGATAGATACACTCCATTGGGAACAACTCTACCATCACTAATGGTATATCCAATAGAACGTGCTCCATCAATAATAGCTTGTTAGATCCAACTCTAGTGACCAGCACTATAGGTCATATCACCACAATATTACACCCTATGAAAGCTCATAGGAACCCTAGTGGAGAGGCCCTCCCATCATCACTACATATAGTTGAGGTAGAAATCCTCCAAAACATGCACCCTATTCATCCTCTCTAAAGAGAGAGAGTGGAGGGACCCGCACCTCATCACTTCCCCATAGCCAAGGGAGTTTTAACTCTTAACCATCCCATGAAAACTACTAAAGAAACCACAGGTAGATGCCCACACCTATCTAAATAAAGTTATAACTAACTCCTAACTAGGTATCAAACATAACAAGTAGAGGGGCCTTCTCCTTATAAATATACTCTAGACCCGAGGGAGATCCAAATCTATTTGTTGACTTGCTCCTCACTGCTACTCGAATATGGGGGAGTGCCACTCTAAAGATGAGAACTCGTACCCTAGTATGATAGAGGAGTACCACACAAAAGTTAGAGGACCCACACCTGGGTATGAATGGGGTGCACAAATCCATAAATAAAGGACCTAAACCCTAGTATGATAGGGGAGTAAAAATATATAAATAGAGGATCTACACCCTCATAGGATAGGAGAATACCACTCTATGGATAGAGGATCTGCACCTTGGTATGAAATGGGAGTACCACTCTACCAACATTGTCACTATATGGGAATCACACCCTAACATGACAAGGGAGTACCGACCCTGGGATAGAGGACCCCCTCCCCTCAGTACGATAGGGGATTACCAACTCTACTGAAACAACACATATGGAGGACATGAACCCTAGAACAAAAGAGGAGTTCTGACTCCAAGGATAGAGGACCTTCACCCTTGAATGATATGGGAGTACCCTCTCTATCTATATGTCATATATAGAGGACCCAGGTCCTAACACTATAGTGGAGTATCGACTCCAAAAACAGAGGACCCACTCCCTGGTATGACAGGGGAGTTCCTAATCTATTTTCCCATGAAGTATAGAGCACCCACACCCTATATGATATGGGATCTCATTCCCAACTACAAGAACGATATGGGGAACTCGCGCCCTAGTCCAAAAAAGGAGTTTCAACCCCATAAGTACTACTCCTTGGGTAGCAGACCCACACCCACTGTGGGGGAGTTGTGTCTCTACCAATTAAAGAGGTAAGTGAAACATGTGCTCTAATGTGTTAAGGGAGTTCTAGTCCTAGTGTCTCTATAAATGATCCACACTGATCTCTACCATCGGTCAAACACCAATAAAAGGAGGTTCATTCTAATATTTCTTCACATCGCCACAATTCCATAGGTAGGAGATCCATTCCCTAATACATCAGGGGAAAAACTCTCTACTAGCCTAAAGATTCTAGGGGACCTAAAACCTAAGATGGTAGATAAGGGTACTGACCCTAACATCAACCTAGCGATCCACCTTGATCACTAATCAAGTTAACGCATATATATTGTAGTGTTGTTATCAAATAATGATACATCATATCTCACAGTCCACTATGGAGGCCACCATGGTATTCTACATAGAAAACTGAATAGGATAGGCTACTCACATACCTGAATCTGAGCCCTGGTGAAAGAGATAATCTAGGTGGAAGAATGTCTAAAAAGTAGTACATGGAATATAAAGCGGTCCACAAGAAGTGTGACCCCGCCTAAACACCTGGTTGTGTCCTTTGATGCATGTCTTGGCTATCCATGTAAGGATACATGGTGTGTACATGTGGTACACATCGTGTTGCAACTCACCTGAACCTTCAGCCGTGTTCTTTCCCCACAAGACTCTGCCAGCCATATCTCCCACGCAGTGTGTACCCTTGGTACACAACATGTCTTAACGATCCAACCACTTTTCCACCAATCTTTCCCATGTCTGTTTTTGGAACCCTATGTTTGTGTACTTTGGCCATGTACCATCACACTGCTTTTCTAACCATGGCCTTTAGACACACGGCCTGGGGTCACTACACAACGTGTAACCTCAGTACATGGCGTATAGTTCCAAAAAGTAATCTTCCTTGAACAGGAAGAACTCACAAAGTGTTACAATAAACTACATGTTGTTTTATTGTAACTATAATGGGAATTTCCCTACGAGCCACCCGAATCACCCCAGTTTTCCCCAAAACCTACAGATCGACCCTTTGTGGATCTCTAGTAGTCGTATAAGGGCTATAAAATCATAAAACAACACTTAAAAAAGGTATTCAGGACTTTAAACTCAAATAAACCTACTTATTGGTGAAAAATTGAAGATTCGGGGTCAAATCCATGCTCTAAATCCACTGCAACGCAATCCAGGGGTGATCGCCATCAGGATCATAGATGAGCAACGCCTCTTCTCCTTTGATTCGTCATGGTTCCCTCCATCGCTCTAAGGGGGGAGAGGGATCCTCCTATATTATGTTTCACAAAAAAATAGGGGAGAGGGGGTAGGGTTAATTAATTTAATTTTTTATTAAATCAATTAAGTTTTCTTTTAAAACCCCCACCATCTCACCTCCGACTCGACACCCAGTACTGAAAATTTTTATATCACACTTAGGGTAAACATGACATTATGAACTGAGTACTAGCATTATATTTCTTATATGAGACTACTTATGGGAGTTATTCCATGTTTCTAAAGAAATTGTGCATGAATGATATAATATTTTTAATATCAACGCACCAAGTCTCTACGGGCCCTGAAATCTCGTGTCGACTCAGCACCTGGATTTAGAAATATTCTTAGAAATACTCCAAATTAATAAAGGTGAAAACATGAGTCACTACATAATATAAAAATATGATTTATATAACTTTTGATAAGAAATGAATCTTATTTTCATAATTTAATATATAAAAGATTATCAAATTTACAATATTCAAAATGTTTAATGGTTTATTTATATACATTAATTACAAAATATGAATATAATTAAAATAAATATAATATTTTAATATTTTATTTAAAAAATTATATAATATATAAATTAATATATTTATTTAATAATGTATTTATTTTGATATTAAATAATCCAAAATATATGTACATGTATAATTATATGTATGTATGTGGATGTGTGTATATGTGTGTATGTATGTGTGTGTGTATAGATGTATATGTGTCATGTGGGCATGAATGTGTGTGCTCAAGTTTGTTTATTGATATAATATTATTTATTATTTTTTAATATCTCTCCATTTTTTTATTTTCTGTATTTATTCATTTTTAATATTTATTCATCTTTAATATTTATTCATTTTTAATATAAATTTATTTTAATCTATTCATCATGAATATGTGTGTGTGTGTTTAATTTAATTTGATTTAATTTTATTATTAATATTTTTTTATAGTTCATATAATTCAAGAGATGGTGAAAGTGTCCATTGCTTCTCATGGTACTATTATGACTCCAGATAAATTTGGTAAAAAAAGTTTTTGTTTTCTTAACATCTTAAACAGATCTAATAGTATGAAGCTATTTTATGAAGAATTTTTCTATGTTCATGGATCTATCTGTGTTGAAGGAAAATCCTCAGGCATTGAGATTGTAAAGGTAAGGAGTAATTATGATATGAAGGGAGTAACATAGGGCTCACATCTGGATGTACAATAGGATCCTTGGAATCTTGAGGATCCCACCCTACTAAATGATAATATTGATCTTCAATTGGATGATGAGACATGGAAACTACCCAAAACTAAGAGGAGGGACCATCATCTAAGAGGGAGGGGTGGTTCCCAATCCCATAGATGATTAAGCTTTTACGATTTTCTGGGAAGCCGACTGATTTTATTTGTAGCATTGGTTTTTCACTAGATTCTACATTCCATATCCAATTTTTATTTTTTTATATTCTAATTTTAATAAATTTTGGGACCATAGGCTATAACACATGGTTCACACCATCCTGAGTATATAATTAATATCATCAATTTATTCATTTTTCATTATTTTTTATGTGTCTGTAATTCACGTAAATGTTACTATTGAAACCCCATTTTTAAAATTGGATGAAAATATTATGAATAGAAACTCAATTAGGATAGAGAGGTGAAGATCCCCAAGAATAATCAAAGAAACTTTTCCAAGATATCCTGCATGCACACCCCTGCACATCAGAAGGCTCACACAACCCCCCTATTTGACACTAAAAGAATGGACATCCTTATGCATGGCACCTGTGATAAGTACATGTGCCATTCACCTGCATGGGGTAAATCCTTGGGCCATATTCCCCTATTTTGTATAAACAGGATATCAGGGATCCTTATTTTCACAACTAGGTAATTTGAAGAAACCCTAAATCTCTGGTCACATAGACCTTTCACCCTAGTCCTCCAAAATCACTCATGTATCCCTCTGAAACCCTATAAAAGAGGGAATTAAGGGGGATAGTGGGATCAAAGTTCATCCAGGGTCTTAAATACAAGACACCTATGTGAGAACCCAATTTCTCTTATGGTTCCCAAGATAAATCCTCTCCCAAGTGTTATTTCCTAGGTCATCCATTGCCCAAGGAATCTCCACCTCGTGTTGGAATGTCCCCCTATGCAAATCACTTTCAACTCCTCCAGGCCCCAGATGAACCACCTTTTCTCTCCAAGAAAGGAACTTAATGATCCCGTCCTTTGATCCATCTTCTAATCCACCAATGGTAGGGATCCTCTTCATTTGGATCGCTCATCTAAGGGAGACTAGATTTAAACCTCCACTGCAGCCTCCGGGCTTGAAAGAACATAGAGAGAGGCACACCAGCATGACTCCCATTTGGGTATGAATTCCTTTGGTCAGAGGTGTCTCGAACATGTCATTCTTGATGGGTAGGGTCCTCAAGGTTCATGTGAGTATTAATTCCTTCGGTTCTAAGGACCTTGATCCTAGGAGAATTTTCCAAGATCTCCCATTCTTGGACATGAGATCAAGGGACTTTCCCTTCCCTCATCATCTCTAAGACTAGGGACCTCCGATTCCATGTGGGTAGGGTAAGGATCACACTTTCTCTTTACCTTTGATGGGGAATGAGATCCTACTCTCTTCTATAGGAACCAATTTTAGGTCAACCCTCCTAGAGTAATACCATAGCCTTTCTTGTAGGACCTCTCTTTCTTGATTCATTCATCCTTCTCCATGCCCGATGGTTGAGTCTACTAGAGGAAGGTGGACCATGTGGTTTACTAGATATTTTTTTCCTCTTTCTCACATTCAAGAATGACGCACATGGGCATAAAGGTTGGTTATGGTCACAAAATCTTCATAGTATGATGCATGTTTTGGAAGAGAATATTTTCTTTGATCTTCCTCTCACCTTCCTTAAGAGGGCCTCCATAGGCATGGATCCTCAAGACCATATATCCAACCTTAAGGAAAAGAATATTGTGTGGTTTCTTGGATCTATCATTTCCTCTTGTTTCTCATAACGAACATGACTCGCATGGGTTTAGAGTTAGGTGGTGATCATGATATTTACGTGATCCACAAACCAAACCATGGACCTCTTATTCACTATAAACCCCAACCATGTCACCATACCACCACAAATGGGCCTTCTATTTGATATAATCCCCACTTATAACAAATCATCTAGGCCTCATATTTGGTGTGAGCGCCAACCTCTATTCACAAAGGAATCCTCCTTTGGAACAAGTCCCAACCAAACCTCTTAAATCAATAAGGTATTCCTCCTTAGGAATAATCACCAACTTATTCCTCTCAAAAGACCATACTCCCATATGAGACAAACAATCAGAGTGCCTCCATAGGCATGGGTTCTCACAACCTAACTACATGGGATTTGATTCCTATCAAAATGGGATACATAGGAAGACTCCTTGAGGTACAAACACAACACCCCAAACAACCCTAATTCTATCTAGGAAAAATTCCAAGTAGAGTGTTATTTTACCTAGAATCCCATATCCTAGGTTCCCTGGGCCTCTTTGGCATAACTCTCACACTATCCTTGGCCATAAACCTTTCATCTAGATGTCCTCACCTCTTCACATTAAACCATATGGTTTGGGGCTTATCACGTGACCTTAAAAGGTTTGATGTGTCCTATTTAATGTCACCTAACTATATAGGTTTTGATTCATTTCATAAGGATATGTAGGAATCCCATTCATGGTTTCGATCCCAATATCAAAACAACTTCCATCTCCCAAGATAATGACTCACTCTAGAGTGCCCCACCGCATGGCTCAAAACCAGCATTGTAATAATAAATGAAAAAATAATCTATGATCAGTATATAAGATGGTTCCATTGGTGGAGATCATTGGATATAAATATATATCTCTATTAATGAAGAACCACAGATACATACAGATGATTCTAAATTCCATATATGTTAATAATTTATTTCTAATCCAAGGTTTAACTTCATCATACTTGGGATTTAATGAAGGATTCAGGAACATACTTAAATATATAAGAGAGTCCTAGAGTAGGCTACAATTCCCCTAAAAAATGGTGTGATGATCCCAAAATCCCATCTTCCTAAAAAATGTGAGTTTTTAAGTATCGTTGGTCCAATTTCCAAATGAGAGCTTGCCTTTGGAAAGAAGGTCCATGAGTTTTCATGAATACAGAACCATTGGGTGTTACTAGCTCAACGAAAAATCCCTATTGGAGACCATTCAGAAGTAGTGAACATGATGTGAATTATTTAACAAAACTCAAACCCTACAATCAATAATTAGGCAGAACGATTTTTGTGAGAGATAAAAATGGTGAACCTAACATGAATCATCAACCAAGATGATGGTGTCACCCATTTTTCAGGCCCCTTTCACTCTCAAAATGAATTATGGCCAAACAAGAAAATCAAACACGCATGTGTTCATTTAATGAGATGCTTCCATGATGGGGTTTTATTATTTGTGTTTGTTTCCTATATTTCAGGCACTTTCAATCGTATATCCCTTCAATTCAAATGGAAACACACTAACTCTCACATATTTATTCCAAGGCTATCATTAATATTGGGTTCTTATCCAAGAAGAGGACACCATCGCCAACCTAGTGTCTTCAACTCTGGGTCACGAATGCACTGGTTTGGGAGTACCAATAGAATCATAATACCCCCACCATAGACACTACTTGATAGGCCCTTTAGCTCTCCAATCTCCACCGGTCATCCAATTAGTGATGACTGGTGTTCCAAAAGCAGATGGCACCAACCGCATTCTTCAACCTTTTCAGAAGCTTATCCCCAGAACACAACAACCAGTACCTCCCTTATCTTAGGGAGGTGGATCAAGAGTATATATATGACCTATTCCATAATAAAAAGGTTTCCTTACAAAGGTATCCTACTAGCGTTAACTATCTCTAATGTCACACAGTAGTGAGCCCTCATCATAATGAGGGTGCCACCTTTAGCAGTCTAGCCCAAGTTGTCTAGTCTCGAGAATGTAATACGGATCATCAGGGGTAGAAAATGGTCAACAGGGAGTAGATTCACACCTATTTACCCTCTATATAAGTCCAAAAATCAAATTTGGTTGTAAACTATGAGCAAGAAAATAAACCTACCTATATTAATCCAATAGTCCAACAGTATCGTCTTGAAGCATCCCAGGAATCCTACTATATAAATTAATTGATATCTTGTGAGATGGGACAAACACCTGACCACATCAATCAGTCTTTCTAGTAGACTCTTCTATAATTGTCCAAAGAAGTCTTACAGTCAAATTTGGTAGTAAACTGTGAGCGGGCGCACAAACCTTCCCGCATTTATCAAGCTTTCCACCAGCCTTATATAGCATCACCCTGAGAAGTCAATCAGAAATATCTAAAAAAGAATAAGGGAAGACCCAACTCTCTACCCCCACACCTGAGTATTATCAGTATACACTAGAAGGAAATAGAGGACAAGAATAGGAAAATACTCCTTCTCCAGACACAGAATTAGCATATATCCCCATTCCAGTCACTGAAGTCACCAAGAATATGTCAACAATAGTGAAAGTGGAGATGCAAATCCCTAACCACATCCAACAGATCTGTCAGGACATCATAATAGTGAAAATAGTAGTGATAGATGGAAGAACACAAATATCCATCCCTATAAGTGCGGTGGCTCATCAACATTTCACCCTAGAGAATACACATACATCTACTACCATCTATAAGGTTCATGGGGAAAACTACCTTTTGATGTATGGAAAACTAGATAAGGAACATACACCAATTTTGATAGGATGTAATCATATTATTCCAATGGCCACTCTAAGGTAGGAACAAACCCCTTCCAAATCCCTGGAATCTTGTCATAAAATTCTGTCAGCAACACATGAACCAATTAAGAAGGCTCTCATACATGAAAACAACTTTCCCCAACAGGTGTCCCCAGTTTCTCGAAAGAAGGAATCCAAAAAAAATCCTCACTAGAGACAATTGAAAAATGAAGATATGATTTATGATCCCACTCTACTTAATGTTGGAGTTATATAATCCTTTATAAATTATCTATAGTAGCTCAAGATACTACTCTCCCATAACCAAATTATGGTAGTAGTAGTAGTAATTCCGAAGGTCCTCCCTAGACACTTCAATATGAAGGCCTGATTTATGTCCATAATCTAATCAGTCTTTAGATCCCATATCCTAATGAGATTCGTGATATAAATCCATGTGGTTAGAAGATAAAATAGCAAGAGGTTATTCCCCTTACTGTAATCCACTATGGTATTCCTTACGATGATAGCATTTTCTATGAAAATTCTCTCTACAATAGCGTTTCACTTCATCAAAAGGGTCCTCCCCTTGGCGATACAGTGATGAGAAATCCCTCCTACCATGAGACACTTGGGAAAATAGGGTAAATCATGTCTGATTTCTTTTCATTGAAATGTGAAATTATTTCTCATAAAAAAGGCATCCCAAGGTGATGGTCACTCTCTAAACCACCCGTGTATCACCTATCCTTCAAAATAATAGAGGAAGTCCCCACAACCTCACTTATTCTGGTAAAGTGGTAGGAAAGCATCCACTTTGGTCAGACTAAGTTGAGGAACATCTAGAAAAATATGAATAAGACATGCTAGAAAAAAGAAATAGTGGGATGAAGATGACATACCATTCAGTTGTGGACTTTATCCACCCCTGAATACAGCATTCCAAAGGCATTTTCAGAAGATTTTTGCAAAAAATCCACCTCAACATATGGATCACTCTTCATCAATTGAGGGAAATTATAACTCTATGAAAATTATCAATGTCACTTCAAGGTAATATAATGGATGCAATGCCAAATTGACCTGGTGGTTCTCTTGGATGCATGAAATCCAAAGTTTTATAAATAGTAAGGATCCCTTCAATGCACATGTCTCAGTGAATCCAAAGAATTGAGTTAGGTAATCATAAATTCCCCTTATAATGTTCATATATGAGCATGGGGAAAACGCATAGTGTTACATTTCATTGTGCTCCCCAACCAAAAAATCCCACTAAAAGTGGTATCATGCAATGTTATAGCTTCAGGTTGACTTCAAAAAATGGAATATGTTCATAAACGATAATATGCTCAGCAAAAAAATACCCTGACTGACTCTCATTGACATTAGGCCGGAAGAGAGTAGGCTATTGAAAAAAAAAAATCGTCAAGAATCTGAAGATATTGAGCAAGCCTCTCACTTATGGGAAATTAGTCATGAGATAAAAAAAAGTCAAAAATAGTGCAATGATATTCAGAAGAGGATGATTCAGTTCATTCCAAATAATGTAACCAGACCATGTTTGTACAACACTCTGTAAAATCAGAAAGGAAATAGTGAAATTAACCCCCATATAAATCTGGGAGAAATCTCAACCCACAGGGCTGGGGGATTTTTTAACACAACCTTAGAGGTTAAGAAATCAGGCTTGAAGATTTGAGAAAGTGGAATGAGAATATCCCCAACCCTCAAGGTTGATGGATTTTTCACCTTAGAAACATCTTCCTTAGTAGAAGTCAATTTTATTCTGATTAGGGGGAACACTACATAACAAATACTCCCAATTTTTCTAATCCCACAATTTGATTTCCTCACTTGGAATGCATATGACTGAACAATATGAAGATTCCTTTCAAATTACTATATTCTAAACGGATCATGGAGAATTAGTGAAAGTGAGGAAAATGCATCATGGTGGGTGTTGAAAAAAGTCAATATCTCAAAGACATTGATAAAATTACTATGATTAATTATGTTTCAATGAATATCATTTACACTGCCCCTGTAGGCCCTACAGAACATGAGGATAATTCAGAGGAGGAGCTGTAGGAGGAAGTTTCTGTTCAAAATATGTTACACACTAAAATGATTAAAGGAGGTGTGCATATCCAGAACCAAAGACTTGTCCTAAATATGGGTGTTCCATTAATAACTCTACCACTACCTCCTCAGAGAGAATCCAATAAAGAATAGGGAAAAGGTAAGTTTGCGCCTCATATAATCCCTAAAAATTTGGGACCCCTCATACTTGAGGAAAGATTTTATAAAAAATATGAAGTGATGAAATAATTGAGGAGACTAGATATATAACTACATTGAGGAATCCTTCTTACTGGATATGTTTTATAAGAATATCCTCAACTCCCATTCCTAGCCTGCGCACCTCAACAAAGAAGGTTTTTCATAAAAACTGAAATAGATCTAGAAAATCTTCTAAACATACGATACCAATCACCAATATACATAGAACCCGTATAAGGAGATATAGAGTTCCATATATTGGGTATATGGACAGAAAGGGTCTAGGAGAATCCTTACCAGCCAACCCCTATAGTCTACCCACAAAAAAACCCACAGTGCTACCACAAATGGCCCTGCCAACTGCTACCCCTATTCAAGATCCTACACATCTTTAAATTTCTCAAGGGACCATGAATACTATTGATTCAATAATGGATCAATTGGAATATAGGGAGGAACATTGTGCACTAATAAAACTAGAGAATAATCTTTACCCCAAATGGGTTGATCCGACTCTTCCACCACCGAACTTCAGAAATCCTACATTTCCAATTTTCAATGGATATGAGGACCCATAGCAGCACCTGACACATTTCATGTCCTATTGTGATCACATGATGGGGACACCTAATAAAAATGAAGTAGTGAAACTTATGTGATTTTTACAATCACTACAGGGACCAACCTTTGTGTGGTACACCAGGTTGCCATCTTGGTCAATTATAGGGTGGGAAGATCTCCATATGAAGTTTATCTTATAATTCAGTTCAACATTACATAATAAATTAGTCCACTACCTCTCAAACTACAAATAGGAGGAGAATGAGAGGGTCTTGGATTTAATTTATTGGTGGAAAGGGTTGAAAAACTTATTAAACCTCCAGCTTCCTCAAGAAGACTTGTTGACCATTTTTATAATGAATCTTTGTGATGATTTTTGCACACCACTCATTCTTTTGAAATACAACGGATGGTTTCGGTACCTCTCTAAGATCTATTAAAGAATATAAGACTCTATCACATAGACAAGTCCCAATTAATTACATCATCTTAAGGAAAGAGAACATGGAAAGTAGATGTTACCACTACTCCACTTAAGCAGGCCCCTGTACCCATTCCCACTCTAAAGCCTGCACCATATCATGGGGCTCAGCCTCCAAAGTGTCAGCAATAACGATCACCATGTTAGGATAACCAAAGAGAGTAGAGACAAAGATAAATTGAGTATATGAAGAACAAGGCATATTATTTCTAGAATGACCAAGTCCCTGGCCACTTTATCATAGTATTGGATAACAACTTGATCAAGTTTACCAAGTCCAAGAAGCCCGACCAGGACGACTATAAAGATATCTCAAACTTTTGAACCTTCCATAGATCATTGGGGAACAACATCCCATAATTTTTTTTCCAATAAATCCTATAGAAGATGGTGGAATATGGTAAAGTGAATCTAGGAAATCCATCTATGCAAGTGAAATATGTTTCTACCACTAATCCAAAGGCGAAGAATGAATGTAGAGAAGTTAACAGTAATGGTGAAAAAAGTTTTACGAATGGATGACCATAAAAATGATAAAAAAGACTCATGATATCCTCCAAGTATAGTTGAAACAACCGACTATGACCCTATATACTTCTGTTACAACATAGCTGACTCCATCAGTAGCTCAGTCCAATGAAATCCATTCTTCCAAAAAACAACATGGTCACAAGAGCAAAAGGAAAACATCAGAAGATGATATTATGCCAAGGATAAAGTTTTATTTAAATTTAGCAGACTTCTTGCATATATTCATATAAGCATGACCACCACCCCTCCAAATGGTACAAAAAGAGTAGACCCTTCATATGGGATCTTCATCAGATAAGGAATTGATCTTTGTTCTCGTTAATGTTATAATCTTAATGGGTCCCTTCACAGATAATGAGTATAATTATGAACCTCAATTACCTAAATTTTATTGGGGAACTAGGGGAATATCCCATAAGAGTCTAGGGTATAGGGGAAGATGTGGTCATTATAGAAATCACTACTCTAACTGTATCCCTTCTCAAACTGTCTCCATAGCCAAAACTCATGGGATATCTCTTCAACTAGCTCAGCAGGAGCAAGAAAGTTCTGCCACACATTCCAGGGTCTTCCCTGACATGATCACCCTAGAAGATTATCTAGAGGATAAATCATCACATAATCCTCCTTAGTGTGTAGATAAACCTAGTTGATCTAATCCACCAAGAGCAGAAGCACCATAAACTCATGTTCTAAGGGTCGATCCATCCTCATCAAGTACATTAGTTCCTAAAGAACCTGAAAAAGTGCATCCCCATGAAGGGAAGTGCAGATATTTGGACCATAAGTATGATATTTTGAAGAAATTATCCTTAGTACTTACCAATTTTTCACTCTAGGATGTCTTGAGCCTATAAAAATACCTCAAGGAAGCAGTCATAGAAGCTTTGTCAAGCCCTAAAAAATTTGAAGTTGAGGTTGCTGCTACAAAAGTATACCGTGTAGAGAATGAACTTGTGGAATGCCACATGATCATCTCTTTCATAGACCAAGATGAGGATTTCATTATACATGGACATGTCAGACCCTTGTATATATCTAGTTGGTTAAATAACATTGATATTTGAAGATCCTTCATTGAAAATGGATTAGGATTCCACCTCATTCTGATATGAAAACTTGATCAATTAGGTTTTGAAGAATCTCACTTGTCCCCCTCCACTTTAAAATTATAGTGTCGTGACAAGAATAAGAAAAATCCTCTTGGGGAAATAAAACTCTAGTCTCAGTTCTAGGATCTCATGTTTGACTTATAATCCATGGTTGTTAGGCAATATACGACCTTCAATGTTCTTCTTGGAAGACCTTGGCTATATTTACATGCAATGATCCCATCATCATGCCACTAATGCCTCAAATATTATATCACAGTAAATTTAGGAAATCTCACTCTGAAAAAAGACCCATTTAAATCCTATGAATCATAGTAGATTTTACAAGAGGAAAGGGAAATAGTTAGTGACTAATGATGTCACTTGAATCAATTCCCTAAATGGTATGAAGATGATTCCATCTAATCCTTTCAAGAAGCTCAGTGAAGAGTATACACTTTCCATAAATCAAATCAAAGAGGTGGGTCTAAATTTGAGAACATGTTAAGTGACTTTCATGATTTCAATCATTACAACTAAGTCTGATAGCACTAGAGAAGTTTCCAAATCTCTGAGCTGTAATGAAAGTATTCATGAAAACATCTCCATTCCATCCCAAAGATTCAAAAAATACATGTTCCATTAGATAGGATAGAATAAGTTTTCATGAAAATGGTAGAAAATGAATATTCTTGTTCCCATTACCTCATCTCTTCTTTAGAGCTCAAAAAAGGCCTCACACCATCAATTGAGTTGGAAGTAGTCACTACTTATTCTGAATGTCTAAATGTAGAATCCTCTCCTAACTCTGAGAAAATTTCATCATCGCCTACTTCTCAGGTATAAGAATAAGAGGTAAAAAATAAGGGAGAGGAGGAGGAAGAATACCATAGGGAAGTCCCTCCAGCATTTGAGGAAGGTGTATCCACCACTATTGACGACCTCAAGGAAATAAATTTGGGAACAGAAGATAATCCATGACCCACTTTGATCATTTAAGCCATGAATTAAAATTAAAAATAGGTATATTTATCCTTTATAAAGCAAAACTAGGACATTTTTTCCTAAATTACATCGATATTTCATGCCTTGATCTTGAGGTGGCCACCCACCACTTGGTCTTTCTAGAAAATCATTGACGATACAAACAAGAAACCAAAAGGTCACACCCGACTCACGCTTCCAAAGTTGAGGATGAAGTGGACAAACTCATCAAAGAATACTTCATCTGGGAAGTTTGGTATCCAAAATGGCTAGCCAATATCGACCTAGTGTAGAAGAAAAATGGAAAAATTTGGGTCTTTATTGACTTCATAGATCTCAACAGGAACATTCCAAAAGATGACTTCTTGGTTCCAATAATAAAACTACTGATTGATGTGATCGATATTTATCAATCCCTCTCCTTCATGGATGGATATTGAGGGTAAAAGAAAATTTATATGGACTAATAAGATAAATAATCCACCTCCTTCAGAGCCCCTAGGGAGTATTTTTCAATCGATTAATGCCCTTTGGTCTGAATAAAATCCGTTCCGCATACCAATGTGTCATGAAATGCATATTCAAACCCTTCCTAGGGAAGTTTGTTGAATTCTATGTTGATGATATAGTGTTTAATTTTCAACAATGTTCTGACCATCTAAATGATATTGAGACCGTCTTCCATAATCTATGACAGTATAGCCAGAAAATGAAACCCTGAAAATGTGATTTTGGGGTAACCTCAGGAAAAGTTCTCGGCTTCATCATACACCATCACATCATCAAAGTAAACCTAGAAAAGAGGAAGGCTATATTTATCATGTAACCTCCTCAAAATATTAAAGAGTTTAGAGGAATCCAAGGACACTTGTCTTACATCTGACGCTTTATATCCAACCTCACAATAAAGTGTTTTCCCTTCACCAAATTGATAAATAAAGGGGTTGTGAATCAATGAAATGACGACTGTCAGGAAGCATTCAACAGTTTCAAGAAATATCTCTTGATCCCACTAGTTTTAATACCACCCATTGAGAGAAATATGCTTATTCTATATGTGATAGCCCTGGAGTGATCACTAGGTGCCTTCCTCATGAAAAAGAAAGATGATGGGAATGAAAAAAACCTTTATTATCTCAGTCAAACCATGCTCAATTCTAAGAATATCTATTCTAATAATAATAAGTGCTACCTAGAATTAATCTTCATGGTTCAAAAACTGAGGCACTACTTGCATCACTATGAGGTTTATTTGGTATCTTGCAATAACCTGCCCAAATATATCATTTTTCATCCTATGTTGATAGGATGTTTGGTATGGTGGGTGGTTATCCTTCAAAAGTTTGATATACAATTCGTGCCTTAGAAATTAGTAAAAGGTTAGGCTTTTGAATATTTTCTTGTAAAAATCCCATCTACAAAAACAAAATCATTAAATACCAAATTTATAGATGAAGATATGTTTTCAATTCAAGAATATTCCCAAATGTGGGATATGTATTTTGATGGTGCATCTAGGAACCCAATAGGGAATAGAATAGAAGACCATAAACTCAAAAACGTCAGGTTAGGTATCATGCTCATTTCCCCAATGAAGGTAGTTTTACCTTAATCCTTCCTATTATCTGATAGATGTACAAATAATGAGGCAGAATAATAGGCCATCATTATAGGCCTTGAACAGGTACTTCAAATACAAGTGGGATACCTAGAGGTGAAATATGATTCAGATTTGGTAATAAAATAGATCAATGAGGATTATTCCATCAGAAAATAACTTTTAATCCCCCTTCTTGACTATGTCTGAGGGTTAATGGAAGAGTTACCCTCAGAACTAACATTGATTCACATCCCATTATCATAGAATTCCTAGGAATATGCATTAAAAAATGTATCTATGACTTTGAAATATTCAAACCAGGACAAAATGGTCATCAGAATTGGGCATTGCCAAATGGTCTCACCTTTTGTTCAAGATATAATTGAAGTGATAAATGAAATCAATCTTGTCACTGAACATTATGGTCCTACCACTAGTTGGATCATTCCAATCATGGAATACCATTATAATGGATTAATCTCATTGAATAGAGCTAGGAAATAGAAAATTATATGGTGATAAACTGACTTCATTCTTTATAGTGTCCCAAATCACCAAAAAGCCCTTTATAAGTGAGGTTTTGATGGAGTATTTCTCAGATCTATTGATGGAGAAGAGACTAGTACATTCATGAGAGAAGTACACTTGGGATCATGTGGTTCCCACTAGTCATGATACATGATTTCCATCCAATTATGAAGGCTTTGATACTTCTAGCCTTTGATAATGCAGGATTGCCCCAAATTCACCAAGAAGCGTCATTCCTTCCAAATGCATGTCGACTTCATCCATCAACCCCCATAGTTTCTATATATATCCAAATAATCTTGTAAATTTTTCATATGGGGAATGGATGTTGTGGGTTCATACCCTCTAGCTACGTCTAATTAGTTTAAATAAATCCCAACTACTACTAACTTCTTCTCCAAATAGGCTGAGGCAATACCCCTCAAAGAAGATAGGGTCAAAATCATTGTAAGATTCTTGAAAGACGAAATAATTAATATATTTGCAATCTATCATACTATATGATGGAAAATGGTACAAATTTATATTCTGCTAAGGTGGAAAAGTTTTATCAGGAGTATAATATCAAATCCAAACATTCATCCTGTTATTATGCAACGACTAATGGATAGATAGAGGCCTTCAATAAGACCCTATAAAACATACTCTAGAAGATGGTAGACAAAGATAAAAGGTCTTGGACTATTGATTACTTTCATACCTTATGGTCTTACCATACTATAACCAATATTTCCACACGAGACACCCTATATTCACTAGTATACATGATATAAGTAGTCTTGACCATTGAGGTCCAATTTCCATCACTCATTATTTCTATTTTTGACTGGCTATCCATGAAAGAGAAATCTCACAAACTAATGGATAAATTGGAGTGACTAAATGAGAAAATATTGCACACTCTACATCATTTGGAGGTTCATCAAAATCATATTGCATGAGATTTTAATGAGAAGGTCTGCCTCCATTAATTTCTCCAAAGAGAATTGGTATTGGTCCTTAGGAAAGCAATGATACCAGGAAAGAAGCCTAAAAAATAGAGTCTAAATGCGAGGTAACTTATTCCATTCATATGTTCCACTCTAATGGAGATTATTACTTGATTTAAATGGATAGAGAGATCATTATGACCCCAAAAAATTCAAGGTTCCTAAATAAATATTTTATGTAATGACAAGATGCTAATCTCACTTGAAAGACATTAAACTGCATATTTAGACTTTGTATCATGAACTTAGAAGGCATAGTATATCGCCCTGACCATATGATGTTAAACTATATGGTTCATGTCCTTGTTGTATGACATCAAACTACATAACATTTTGATCTGTGTTTGAGCATATCATAATCTTTATTCTTGGAACCCCACCACACATTTATTCAAGAACTAAATGTGGCTTGATTATCATTCCAATGAGATAGGCAGTGATTCCTAAACCTCCTATCCCAGGTCTAGCCATAAAAAATCCCCTTTCCCCGTGTACAAATCAGGCTTGCACGAAGAACTTCTCCATAACTGTACATGGATTGATTCACATTCCAATGAGATGTGTAATGATTACTAGACCCTATGTATTGGGCCTAATGGTAATTTTGGAATATATAAATGTCCCATTTCCCTACATCAAAACCTGATTAATGTGGGGAACTATTTTCAAGAACTACGTGTGGATTGATTCTTGCTCCAACAAGATAGGTAGTGATGCCTGAGTATTATCCCCTAGTCCAGACAAAATATCTCTTTCCACATCGTGTGACCCATGTCCTTATTTCAAGATGTTAAACTGTATGGATAACATCCTCATTGCACTATAATAAACTGTATGAACTATCAAGAACTTCATGTGTTTTGATTCTAATTTCAATTAGATACTTTGTGATGCCCGGATCTCTAATCCCGGGTCCAACCACAAAAAAATTCCCACCTCCCTGTGTACGAGTCATAAATTCATAGGGAACCTTTCAGGAACTATGTATGGATTGATTCTCATTCCAATGAGATACTTAGTGAATCTTGGATCATACCTCCTGAACCAACCACCATAGAACCTAAATGCCCATATTCTTCACTTGTGTTTCCCTTGTGTAATGGAAGAACATTTTACCACTCCTTGTTTCTCACACCGAGCATAGCTCATGTTTGATTGTGAGTTTTGGTAAAGAATTTCTATGAATACGTAAGGCATATCAATTTTCATCAGGTTTATCATGGTCATGGCTAAAGGACCTTAAAAGTCACACTATATGTCTTCACCACATGACATTAAACTGCATGGATTCTTTGATAACTATGTGTGGATTGATTCTCATCCTAATGAGATATGTAGTGATGTCCATATATTTAATCATGGGCCTAGATGCAACAAAATATGATAAATTCCCTCACTCTCCTATGTATGAGTCAAATCTACACAAGTGGATTTAATATGGTGTCTCACCCCATGTGTGAGTCTGTGTTAAAAAACCTTTTTTCCACCATGCATGAACTCAATCAATGTGAGGGATAATTTTTATTGAACTGTATGTGGCTTGATTATTATTCCAATAAGATACATAGTGACACTTGGGTACCATGCCCTAGTCCATCCATGATATTCCTATTTCATGTCAATTCACCTTCATCCTGACTGCATGATGTTAAATTGCATAGCTGATGTCCTTTCCACAAGAATTTAAAATGAATGGTTCCCTAAGAACTACATATATCTTGATTCTCATTTCAATGAGATAAGTAGTGACACTTACACATTATTTCATATTTTCAACTATAGTATAAATAAAAAACACCCACTCTCCTATATATAAAAAATGATATATGCAGAATCAATTAATTTAGGTTATTCAAGGGTCCACCAAGAAAATAGAGATTCCCCCCTTCTACATATGACTAAAATTTATGCAATGGACTCTACAATTTATAGAAAATATCAGTACAAACACTTCCTTTATTCTCATACATATCCCTTCCACATTTCATACTCCTAATCTTGTACACTTTTAGATCTTCATAATTTTTCTCCAACTACCAAAAATAGAATGTCTGATACCTGAGGACTCCTCCTAACTATATTCTAACATGCACTAGTTAGATTTTTATAATTTTACCACCAATAGGGATAGTTACCCAAGGTATTCTACTATTTGACTGTGTAGTAACATGCCTGATTTGGATTCACATAAACTCAACCACAAAACGAGTTTGTCAACTAGCGGTAACTTCACCCTTGAGAGAAGTCTCTCCTGTCTTCGTAAGATTTGAAGACATTATATTGGGACCCTATATTCAAATTTGGTCCGAAATCATTCCCCAAATACTTATCCCATATCATTTATCCCAATCCAGAAAACCACAAGATCATTGTTTATAATTTCCTCCCTCATGTCTAAAGTATGGCAGAATGACATTAGTCCTGTAGGCCATATATATTACCTATCATTTCAATAATACATGGTCTTGTTTGTAAAACCTAAAACTACAAGAACAATTATTTCCTATGTTTGGGGTTAGACCAATGTAGGAAACCTTTTCCCAAATTCTTGAGTAATTTTGACTTAAAATTCTCCTCCCATATTCTGGTACTTTCCTCCCACAAACCAAACTCTGTTTCTAGGGAAATATGAATCTCCAAAAACTTCCTTTAGTCATCGATAATAGAATGTAATAATTCCTTACAAATCATTTTCCTAACTATGTTATATCACACCATATTTGTATTTACATAAGTCTCCCACATAAAGGTTCTGTGATCCATAAGGTGCCACTATTTGAATATGTTGTAACACGCCGTCATTGGATTTGTTTAAAGTCACCTGCAAAATGAGTTTTTTAACCAGAGGTAACTTCATCCCCAAGAAATAACTCTTATATCACTATAATCCCTTCCCCCCATACCAATATTTGGATCCGAATATCCCTAGATTATTGCTTACACCTTTCTACCTTCACACCTGAATATGATAGCACATTTCTGTATAGATTACCAAGAATGGGACAATTATTAAACTTTCAGTCAAAGCTAAATACCTTAAATTATATCCCCTCATAGTTTTCTCATTATATTACATTAAAATATATATCATAACATCCTAGTCACAAGACATTAAACTATGAAACAATTTCCTAGTCACAAGATGTTAAACTGTACAACAATGTCATCTTTGTAAGAGGTAAAAATACATGGTCAATATGTTGGTTGCACAACATTAAACTACATAATGCTTCAACCCTTTTCATAAAGGGGCCTCCCCCTGACATCGGTCATTTAACAAAATGTAACATCCTTTACACAATCCAAATTAGCGTAGGAGTGGTATCCCATTCATTTCCAATGCCAATAAATATATTCCCTTCATTCTCAAACATCTTCCCTCGACAAACCACCCATCATGGTTTTGAGAAATCTGAATATCCATAAACATTCTTCAACCATCAACAATAGAATGTCATAATTATTGATATCTCCTTTTCCTAACTATGCTATAACATTCCCTAGTTAGATTTTTATAAGCCTCCCACAGAAAAGGCATGTTATCCAGAGGATTCCACTATTTGACTATGCTCTAATACACCCCAGTTGGATTTGTGTAAAGTCATCCATACAATAGGTTTTCCAACCAGTGGTGATTTATTCCTAAGGATATACATATTCTATTCCTATTTTCCCTAAAAATATTTTGGTCTAAACCACTTATTAAATTCATACCTTATACATCCCTCCCATACTTGTCCCGTATCATGTTTTATATTCGAAAATCACAAAGTTGTGGCTCAAAACTCCCCATATGGTATATGAATTATGTCGAAAATTTCTTGAACCAAAATCATTTTTTGGGTCATCATTTTAATACTTATAGTCAAATATGTTTGACCTTAAACACTATTCACATTAGTCTAGCCTGTATGACTTTAAACTACCCATAAAAAGAGTCACAGTACTCACCAAGTTGAAAACCCGCAAAGGGCACTCTGGTTAAAGTTAAGTCTCAACTCACTAGAGATGCACTCCATATGATTTAGGAAAAAAATAAAACAATGAAAAGATAAAATTCATAAAACCTATTATGGAAAAAATC
Source organism: Viscum album (assembly GCA_963277665.1). Classification (NCBI taxonomy): domain Eukaryota; kingdom Viridiplantae; phylum Streptophyta; class Magnoliopsida; order Santalales; family Viscaceae; genus Viscum; species Viscum album. The sequence continues at coordinate 438,437,785 of OY728145.1, read as the reverse complement.
CATAAAGGTTGGCCTAAGAAAAATCCATGTATCATCTGCCAAGTCTTATCCATATCATCCTTAGGAAAAAATTTAGGTAAATGACACAAAAAGACATATACTTTTTAAGGTTGTCTATATGACCTAAGAAATAGTCAAACTACACTCACTAGGCCCCATGTCTTAGGAAATAAATTAGAAAACTCTCTCACCCTTGTTATTATAATTATAATGTAATGAAATTAAATCAAATGAGTCATTTTTAGTGTTGTATTGTGATTATAATGAGGAGAAAATTTCAAGAAAAGGTGATTGGAAACAAAAATACTTTTAATTTATGTTCCAAAGTGTAGGGGAACTTCTACATATTGGATCCTCACCACTAAATTTATAGTTTTTTCTCAACATAAGCTTTGATAAATTGATTTGTAGCATGAGCATTCTCTGTAGCTTTTTTGAGCCCGAACGATTGTGTTGCAGCATCCTCCTCAACATTTTGGAGCTTCTATTTATCTGTGGAAATGACATATCTTCTTTGTTCCAAATCCCCTACCAAGGATCAGTGGAGTTAGACTACCTCTTATTGAAAATAATTTAATTCTTCTTGAAGGAACATAATTTAGAAAGATTTCTCATCAAGTTGATCATGATACTCCTCCACCTTATTTGTATGGATGGGATCATCTTGGAATAAAACAGATCTGAGATTTTAAAACTAGAATTCTAACTATGCCTTGTCCTATTGTGATCTTCGATCCTATTCCCTTTGTCGGATGATCAACATCACTATAGGAGGGATCTCATAGTAATCAAATCCATCTTATCCTAACATTCCAAACTTGAATGGAAGTTTATGAAGTAATTATAGAAGGTATTTGAGAGGCATATCCCTGATTATGTTCTATATGTCTTGCTAGAAAATGTGGCACATAGTGGGAAGAACCTCATGTGTCTCTAAGTCCGATTCAAATTTACTCTCAGAGGGAGAGATGTATTCTGAGATTAGTGTACTCAATGAGGAACATTCTTCATCTCCCTCAAAAATAGCCTCAAATTCACCTACCAATGTTGGTGGAGCTAGTATAGAATCTAACCTCTCAGAATTGGTTGATGAATTTGATGGAACTAAATAACAAACAACACCTCTCATCAACATCAGGAGGTCAATAGACACAAAAGGTAGTAAAGTAACCAAAATGATTATTAACACTCCCCATTGTTAGTTTGATTGTTGGGATTGATACCTCCCCATAATTCTCATAAAAAAATCTCTGAGTGAGGGCCTCATAATGAGGATCATCACCCTAAGTTTTCTCAATAATTGGGATAAGAGGATCTCAAAAATCTCCCAGATCAGAATTTTCAGTTGTCACTTCTTCAGCAACAGAAGCAGGATGGACTTGGATGCCTTTTTCATGATGTTCCTTGGCCACATTATTTATAGAAAAATATGTATAGATTGAGATTTTAGGTTATACATAAACTAAAGAAAGGATAATTGTATTAAAGAAAAATAATTCAATAAAGAGAGAACTCATATCCATCTAGTAACCTATTAAATTATCCAAATTCCTCCATAGAGGTAGGGATATTAATGATGTTTAACCTACCTAATGGACCCTTAATTCACACCATAGTTCATTATATAATACCTCACATCTCATAGCATCCTCACTAGTAGGGGTATCCGAGACACGTTGCTCGGGACCTGAATTTGCTATGCTGATGATTCCCTCTACTAACTTCTCAGTAGGCACAACATCGCCAAGACCTGTGAAGTCAGGGTCAACATCAACAAATTCATCAGACCATTTGAGATCCCTTTCTTCCCCTTCTATAGAGACAATGGGACTGACATTGACTACTTCAAGGTCCTTCAGTGTAGGAGATGGATTATAAATATTATGAGGAGAGGAAAGTCAAAAATAGCACATGAAACCTTAAGGCATGCATATGAAATTATTGTGTCCCTCTCCCCTCTTTCCATGAATGGGGTCAAACATGGATGCATCTCTTGATGCTTCATCCATCTAGATGATGGGATCATCAGTATGGTTTTATGCCACCCATAGAGTATCCTCCTCAATCCTTGAAGGACCGGTGTTAGAGCCCTTATGGAAGGAAATAAATGCATATTCTCTAGAAGGACAACATATTAAAATGTGTTTTTTAAGAATGAAATGAGAAAAAACGATAGATTGGAAACTTATTACGGTGCATATATCAGACCAATTTTATTTCCCTCTTTCGCTTCCTCTCTTAGGATGAAAAAGGTCCCGTATCTATCCTCTTGGTAATAGACACTTAAGGTGATGGTCAATGAGTTCTTACTACCATCTCCTCCACCATGGTCCTCTTATTCAAGGATAGTTCCAGGGACCTAAGGGCCTCATCCACTACCCTGATGGGGGTTCCCATGGGCCCATATTTCATTGATTCTAGTTCCTCTTCAAATAGTTCTAATTCTTCATCTTCTCCTCTAAACTTAAAAATAGATCCCCTAAAAGTTAATGATAGAAAGTGAAAGAGTGAAAAAAGGAAGGGAGAAGATAGAAATACATAATCAGGGTAAAGGTAGTCATACTGTTCCTCTTTAGTGTCACCAGCTACCCCCTCAAGTCTTTCTTGATCCAACATGTTAGATACCTACATTTTGTTTAGGATCTGATTATCGGTTGCATATATCAACATCTCCATATCTTGTATATATTGTTCCACCTCATCCAGATTGTTGTATGGCCCAAGAGTGGACGGTTCTTAGATATCACCCAACTTTGGGATTCATAATCCAACTTGGATAAATACCCATGTGTATTAAATTTCATGATATATTCTCTTAAAATCTTATATTTCTAAGGGTTTCACATAATTTTAATTGGAATCATTTTTAAGCCTCTCTACTCTCATATAAAAACTGGTGATTGGAACCTAAGTCTCCTCTCATAGATGATGATTGGACCACCTTGGCTCAAAAGATATGGTTTTCTCAACCCTGGCCAGCTCAGTGGTATTTACCTGAAATTTCCTCAATGACCATGGGGCTTCAGTATCATCACCCTCAGTTTGAACCTTTCTACCGCGCATGCCATGACCAGCAGTCTTCGTGATTTTGACCTTCTTAGTGCCTTTATTTAATACCCCTTGAGGTTATGAAGAGACCAATAAACTAGAATACGAATCCTCTAGACTGATTGATGCATCTGGTGTAGGCAGTCTGATTGATATTTTGTACACCTCCATAGATATCAGGATCCTAAACTTTCTAGATACCATCAGAAGTTTCTCAAACCTAACTTGCATATGAAGAAGGACACCCAAAAATTACAAACATTTGAACTGTAAAGAAAATCGATATGGATCATATTATTCACAGATGATCTTGTCTTTAATGTGAGCCACTACTACATAGTCTCTAAATGCCATTATATACACCCTCAATTCATTTTATTTCTCCTTTTCATCATCAGTAAACATATCCATCGATGGATCACCATATAGGAAGATGTTGAAGCCCCCTATACATTAAGTATCCTTATAACATTGTTGTAATTCAGGTTTAGAGGTTAGATTCAGGAAACAACCTAGATAAATGGTCTAAATCAGTTTTCAGAGACTTCAACTAAACTTAGCACAACATAAGAACTGAAGTGTGTTGTAATACACCTCTAAAGAACATTAAATAGTCCTACAATTCTAAATTTCTCCTTTCCATTGTATTATTGTTTTTAAAACCTATAAATCCTCTCCAATATAGGGTAATCCATACTTATATGCAACCATTTTGCTAATTTAGTCACTATAACAAACTTCCCTAGCCTCACGTCGCCATTGGATTTGTGAGTTGAAATCAGATATATATTCAACCACATTTTGAGGAATTAATCCATATGGGTTTTCACATAAACTTCAAGATCGACCTAGTAACCCCAATGGGTATACTAAAACTACACCAATGTAAACCAGAATGTGCCAAGATCACCCCAATTCTTTGAAGTGGGACATCCTGTAGGGTGCTTGATAGAGGGACCTTCTCCTTCTGGATTGAGAAAATACTTCATCCATGTTATAGGATGAATATCACCCTTGGGTAGAGTATCTTTGTTCTATAATTTATTTTCCAAATTAAAGAGAATGTGGTCCAATGGAGGGTTCCTTTCAGCATCATTCAATTTTTTCCTCAGTGGGATAAACTCATCATACATGTCCCTAAGAATAGGGGCTCTAGATTTTTTAGACATTCCATAGGATAATACCAACTTCTCCATGTGTTAGATGGAAATATTTTTTATAAGGAATGCATCGCCTCATCCTATTGGGGATGATCTCATGGTTTTTATAAACATAATTTTTCCCTACCCAAACATCCTCATATATGCTAACATCATGTAGCTCCTTCTTAAACCCTTCAAAATTTTGGTTCACCCAGTATGCCCACATCTACTCAGGCCTGACTCCCCCTCCATAAAAAAAATCTCAATCCTCATTACAACCTTTAATCTGATATATCTATGAAGCACAAAAAGTTGATTCATGACAGTTAGGATTTGATTCTTATATATGTGGCTTCAAATTGAGAGTGCAGTGAAAGTGATTCATGAAAAATCTAGTGGTAATCATTCCTTAATTGATATAAATTCCCTTGGAGGAAATGATAGTGGAAGGGATGTTGGTGTGCTTCATGAAACAAGACTTTAGGAAGTAACTTTGAGCCCCAGGGATGAAGGCATCCCTCAGAAGTCTGTGATTATATAAGGGCAGGTAATTTCCTCACGGATAACCACATTGATATTGCACCAAGTTCTTATCTAGATCTATAAGAGTAGTTTAAACCATTTTATAGTAATCTAACCCAATAGATTAGGTCATCTCAGTGTCATGTGCAACATCTTTTACAAGAGAAGTCATCAGGGAAGCCATTGAAAACCTGCAAGAATATATTGAGATTTTTTTCATTAGGCCAAAATATTGACTTAGAATAATTCAAAATTTTGTTAAAAGAAATGGATTGTGTGGGCCCTTCGATCAGGTTCCTCACACAACCCTCTCAACCAGGTTTCTTACTAGGGACCTTGATAAGATGCCACACATAGGCTCCTCGATGAGGTGAATCCATAAAGAATGATTGCTCAAGTGGTTGTTGCATTTAATTTCATGATGAAGATTCTTTAGAATACTAATAAAACAATAACCACAACATGGTTGGGTAAAGGATCTATGTAACGAGATAAATATGCATGAGTATGGAATGGAAAAAATCAGTAAAGGGGTCATTGGTATTTATTGGCACCAATGGTCTGTGCATGGATCCTATACACTAGACCTACGTCATGGATTTTCACACCAGATCTATTCAATAGACCTATGGCACTGCCCTATGTGAGTACCCAACATGGAAAATCTATAGCAAATTCATAATATTTTCACTTCTTTACCACATGAATCGATCTTCTTCTTTTGATCAAATCTAATCATAAGGTGGGATTTTTTTGACTCTTTTTTTCAAGTGGGATGAAAATATTATGAAGGTAGCCTCAATTAGGTTATATAGGTGAATAGTCATAAGAATAATCAAAGAAAATTTCCCAATTTGGCGTGAACACACACCCCTGTGAATCAGAAGGCTCGCACAACCCCCCTACACGGCACTAAAAGCATGGCCACCCCAATGCGGGGTACCTGCATTGAGTACCAATGTCATGGACCTATGTTGGGTAACTCATTTATCTATGGTACCATATTTTCCTATAAATAATACCTTAGGGATCCTCATTTGAACCAATAGAAAATCAGCATAAATCTTGAAGCTTTGGTCATGCAATCCCTTTTCCCAAGTCCTCCAAAATCCCTCAGGCAGCACTCTACAATCCGAGAAATGGGGAATTAAGGGGGTGGTGGGATAAAAGTTCCTCCAGGGTCTGAAATACAAGACATGTGAATTATGAACATATTTTCCCCTTGTTTACAACCACTTGAGTAAGGACCCATCCCTAATTATGGACCTTCATGAGACCCATCCAAGGAAACCTGAGGAGACCCATGGTGCCCAGGTTAAAGCCTTTCCCAAGGGGTTTTTCCCAAGTGGTCCATTTCGCAAGGCATCTCCATCTCACACTGGACTATCCCCATTGTGGGGATCACTTATAGATCCTCCCAGTCCCTACACAAAGCACCTTTTCTCACTAAGACAAGACCTACGTGAAACCCACCTTTGAGCACTCATTCAAGACACTAATGGTAGGTCTCCTCTTCATTTGGATCCCTCTTCTAAGGGGGAATAGATTGAAACATCCAATAAATCCTATAGACTTGAAAACCCATGGAGAGAGGCCCACTAGTGTGTCTCCCATTTGGGAATTCATTCCTTTGGTCATAGGTTTCCTGCACTTGTCCTACCTAACATTTGGGGTCCTCGGGGTACATGTGAGTATGCATTCCTTCGATCATAAGGATGCCGACCCTGGGGGAAGTGTTTGGGATCTCCCACTTCCTCTGGTTTCTCACACGGAGCATGAATCATGTGGGATTATAGGTTTTGGTGATCATGATATCCAAACGATCCCCAAACCAAACCATGGGCCTCCTATTCTATTTAATCTCTAACCATATCACTATACCTCTACTAATGGGCCTTCTATTCGATATAATACCCACTCATAACCAAGTATCTGGGAATCTTATTTGGTGTAAACCCCAACCTCCATTCACAAGGGAATCCTATTAAGTAATAATCCCCAACTTAATCCTCTCAATGGACCATAATCCCCTATGATAAAACCATTCAAAGTGACTCTATAGGTGCAGGTCCTTACAACTGAACTACGTGGGATTTGATTCCCATCTAAATGGGATTTGTAGGAAGTCTCCTTGATGTCCAAACCCAACACCCAAAAACAACCCCAATTCTCTCTGGTTCACATTCCTTGTAGATTCTTATCCAACTTGGGAGCCCATATCTTAGGTTCCATGGGCCGCTTTGGCATAAGGCCCACACCATTCATTTGGATGTCCTCACTGAATGATGTTAAAATAAATGGTTTGGTTCTTATCACATGACCTTAAAATGTATGATGTGTCACGTTTAGTGGCATCATACTATATGGGTTTTGATTCCTTTCACAATGATACATAGTAAGCCCATTCGTGGGTCTGATACCCACATCAAAACTAAATCCATCTCCCATAATGATGACCTGCTCCAGAGCACCCAAATGTGTGTCTCAAAACCAACATCGTAATAATAAATGATAAAATAATCTATGATCAGTACATAGGAGGGTACCATTGATTGAGAACCTCAAATACATATAGATATCTGCATTGATGAAGAACCCCATATACATGCATATGATTATAATTTCCATACATGCTAATAATTGATTGTTTATCCAAGGTTAACCCACATCATACTTTGGATTTAATGAAGAATTCACAAACATATATTAATCTATAATAGAGTATTAGAGTAGGAAATAATTCCCCTAAAAAAGTTGTGATGAGTATGACCTCCCATCCTATCGACCAATGTGAGTTCTTAAGTATCATTGGTCCAATGTCCAGACGACTTCATGCCTTTGGAAAGAAGGTCCATGAGTTATTGTGAATATAGAACAATTGGGTGTTTCCATCTCCATGAACAAACCTTGTTGAAGACCATTCAGAAATAGTGAGCCTGATTTGAATGATTGCACAAAACTCAACCCCTTACAATCAATCATTGGGTGTAATGATTTTCATTAGAAAAAAATTGGTGAACCCAACATGAATCCTCAACCAAGATGATAGAATCACCCATTTTTAGGCCCCGTTTTCTCTCAAAATTAAAGAGGGACAAGAAAGAAAATCAATAATTATTGTGTTAATTTATTGAGATGTTTCTTTGATGGGGTTTTGTTATTTTTATTTGTTACCTATATTCCATGCACTTCCAAGAGAACCTCCCTTGAATCCAAATGGAATTGCGCTTACTTTCACAGATGTATGCCCAGGAAACTATTAATGTTGGGTCCTCATCCAGTCATAAGACACCATTGAAATTCCAATGTATTCAATTTTGGGTCTAAAATGCACTAGTTTGGGAGCAATGCTATAATGGTACCATCCTAACCCTCGAGGCTACCTGCTAAGACCTATAGATTTCTACACCATATCGGTTATCTAATCAGCGATGACTGATGCTCCACAAGTATATGACACCAACTGACGCCTTTGAATATTTCAAGAGCTCATCCATGGAATGAAACAACTTATCCCTTTCTTATATTAAGGAGGTAGATAATGTAGCAATAGACAACCTTGTCCAAAAGGTACATGGGTCCTTCCAAATGGATCCTTCCAGAAATTGATACTAATAATTTCGCAACCTAGTGAACCCTAAGCATGATGTGGGTGTCATCCTTGGTAGTATTTCCTAGGTTGTCCTGACCCAGGCATGCAAGATGACCCTTCATGGATGGAAACTGGCCAATAAAGAGTAGGGTCACACCTTTTCCCCCTCTAAATAATCCTACCAAGTATATTTAGTGTCAAACTACAAGTGGTAACATGAACCTTCCCGCATTAATTCAACTATCTAATAGTCTTGTCTAGAATCATCCTAGGAATCCCAATGTTCAAATTTGGCGATAACCTGTGAGTAGGAAACAACACCTTCCCACATCAATCAGTCCTGCTAGTAGCCTCATTTGGTAGTGTTCAAAGAATTATTTCAATCAAATTCAGAGGCAAACTATGATCAGGCACACACACCTACCCACATTTATCAAGCCTTCTAGTAGCTTCATCTGGAAGCACCCAAAGAAGTCAATAGGAAATATTAGGTGACGAATAGGGGGAAGACACAACTCTTTTCCCCCACACATGGTTACTATCAGTATCCATTAGTTATAAATGGAGGACATGTGTAGGAACATACCCCTTCTATAGATGAAAAATTGGCATATATCCCTGTTCCAATTCCTAAATTCAGCAAGCATATCCTGAAAATGGTGAAAGGGCAGACGAAAATCCCTTCCCTTATCATACAGACCTGTCAAGTTATTATAAAATTGATAACAATAGTGATAGAGGGATGAACACAGAGTTAAATCCCCATAAGTGGGGTGTCTCATCAGTATTTCATCCCAAAGCAGACACATACCTCTGCTCCCATCTAGGAGGGTCATGGGAAAAATACCCCTGTGATATATGGATAACTGGACCGGGAATATAAAACCATTCTAATGAGAGGTAAGCAACCTATTACAATGGCCACTCTAAGGTAGGCACAAACCCCTCCCAAATCCTCAGATGCTTGTCAGTAAACTATGACTGAAGAGTTGTAAAAGTTGAAAAAGAACAACCCCATCCCTCAGGTATGGGGGATTTTTCACCTTGGAAACCTCTTCCTCAATGGAAGTTAGTTTTATTATGATTAGGGGGAATTTTATAGAATGTATCCTCCCATTTTTTTCCCAATCTCTTGATTCAATTTTATTTATTAGGAATGAAAATGACTAAATTGTCTAGAGATTCCATTCAGATTACCATCCTCTAAACAACTCCTAGAGAATCAGTAGAAGAGAGGAAAAAGACTCATTAAGGGCATAGAAAAATATAGTCTCATAAATATGATAATAAAATTTTTACAATAAATTATGTTTCAGTTAATGTAATTAACACTACCCCTACAAACCCTATAGAATATGAGGCCAATTCAGAGGAGGAACTGAAGGAGGAAGTTTTGTTTCAAAACATGGTACACACTAAAATTATTGAAGGAGGTGTGAATACCTAGAACCAATGAATTGTCCTGAATATAGATTTTTCCTCAATCACTCTATAACTACCTCCTCAGAGATCACTAAATAAATAAATGGGAAAAGGAAAGTTTTCACCTCACATACTCCCTAAAAAGGTTGGAACCCTCACATTTGAGGAAAGATTTTCTCAACAAGATGGAGGGATAGAAGAATTGAGGAGACTCAATGTAGAACTAATCTAAGGCATCCTTTCTATTGCATATTTTCTGCAAGAAATTCCTCAAGTCGTACACCTAGATGGAACACCTCAACAAAGAGGGTTTTCCACAACAACTGAAATGGATTAAGAACATCTACTCAATATGGGATACCAAACACCAATATACATAGACTCCATAGTATTATATTGTGAGTTTCCATCATTGGTTATAAAACTAGAAAGGGTCTAGGTGCATCCTTACCAGCCTTCCCCTATGGGATACCCATGAAAAATACTTGCAGTGCCTCCACATATGGCCCAACCAACTACTAGCCCTATTAAATCTCTTGCCCAGCCAGACATTCCTCAAGAGATCATGAATAATACTAGGTCACTAATAGCTTGATTAGAATACATGGATGAATGGCATGCATTGGTATAACCAGAGAATAAGACTTACCCCGAATGGGATGATCTGACTCTTCCACTACCAAACTTTAGGAATCCGACATTTCCAATTTTCAATGAATCTAGGGACCCAGAGTAGAACATGACACATTTTGTGTCCCGTTGTTATCCCATGATGGGTAGTAATGTGAAACAGATGGTGCGGGGTTGGGAGGTCCAAGCCAGCATTGGTTTTAACTCATGTGGGTTGGTCCGCAAAAGTCCACATACAATGCGAAAAAAATCAAGCTCTCCCCGCCCCACATAAGCCCATGGGTAGCCCATAGGTAGACCACATTTTATTTATTTTTACTATTTTAGGTATCCACTATCACTAAGCAGCCATCTCCCATAAAATCATGGGATATATTTTTACAAATAAAAAAATAGTTTTAAATAATTGAATATGGTTACATTTTAAAATATGAATTCTTAAATACAAAAACTTTGCAAGGAAGTGATTCAAAATTTCATACCATTACAATATGATGACCTCTCATGTTTCCTAGTCCCCCACCCCTACCCCACATTATTAATACTATCTTATGTCTCATCAGGTTCTCCATCTCCAAGTAAAATCTCAAAGGCTTCAATTATCTGGAATGGCATAGGAGGAATATGCGCTATAGAGATCACAAACTCAAAAGGGAATGATGCTGAAGAAGGCGCATGGGATGGTGTTCTTTGTTGGGAATCTCATGGGATGCATTTAAATATATTGGAGTGTTCATACCAGGCCTTATAAATGAGGTGAATTTATTTTATACGCGTAGGTGTGTGGGGAAATCACAGGGATGTATCGATGGGGGCATCATCAGATTTTTTGCATGCAAGCTATTGGATAAAATAAAATATGTGATTTCATATAATATATATAAATGAGATAACACACATATCCATGGATTCAACCAAATTATATATATATATATATATATATATATATATATATATATATTCTTAAAAATCGATCCCGCAGTCAAACCCACACCCGTGCGGGTTTAGCCGCCTCAACCCGCATCCCACGGGCTGGAACCACATAAGATTGTGTTCAAAACAGTCAAATTTTACAAGCCCACCCCACCCCATATCCACACCATACCCACAAATCCTATGGGATTTGATTCCATTTTTCATTACGAATGATGGGGACACATGAACAATAAGAAGAAGTGAAACACATGTGATTTGTGCAATCACTTTATGGACCAACCTTTTTGTGGTAAAATAGCATGCCATCTTGGTCAATTATAGGGTTGGAAGATCTCTGTTGGAAGTTTATCTTTTAATTAATCTTGAAAATATAGAATAAAACAGTCCTTGACCTCTCAAATTGAAAAAATGGGAGAATGAGAGGGTCTTAAATTTCATTTCTCAGTGGAAAGGGTTGACAAACTCCTCAAACCTACAACTTCTTCAAGAATACTTGTTTCCCCTCTGTATAGATAATCTTTATGAAGAGTTTCACACACCACTCATCCCTATAGAATACACTGGAGGGTTTTGGGACCTCACCAATATAGATCAAAGAGTGTAAGACTCTATCACACCGAACAAGGCTAAGTCTCAAGTAATTTCATCATCTCAAGGAAAGAGAATGAGGAAAGCATAAGTTTCCACTATTACACTTAAGCAGGCCCCTGCACCCACTCCCACTCCAAATCATGCACCATATCTTGTAGCTCCACCTCATGATCATTAGAAACAATCACTATGGGAAAAAGGGCATTTGCGACGGGTTATTTGCGACGGGAATAAATCCAGTCGCAAATAGTCCTGTTAAAAACTTATTTGCGACGGGGTTATTTGCTCGTCGCAAATAAGTAGCCTTTTGCGACGGGACAGCTTTCCCCGTCGCAAAAGGACTGGCGCGGTTTGCGCGCCAAATCGCGGGAAACTTATTTGCGACGGGGGAATATTCCCGTCGCAAATAACCGGCGGCGGTAAAAGGTATTTGCGACCGGAATATTCCCCCGTCGCAAATAATATGTCGGCAGGTGGTTATTTGCGACGGGTCCCGTCGCAAATAACTATTTACCCGTTGACCGTAATAAATGTTGGCTAAGGTATTTGCGACGGGATACCCGTCGCAAATGGGCCCGTCGCAAATAATCTAACCTATAAATACCCCCATCCGTTTTTTTCATTTCATTCTCATTCTCTGTCTTCTCCTTCTCTCAAAATTATATTTCTAGAGTTCAGTTTTTTTCCAGTTTAATTTTTTTTTCCGGAGCTGATATTAAAGTTTTGAAGAACGATCAGAGCAGATCAATTTTCAAGGTATTTATGTTCATTTTAATTTAATATTTATTTTTAATTTTTTATTAGTTTCAATTATTCTTAATTAGTTGTAATTTAATTATGTTTACATTGTTTAATTACTTAATAAATTTAAATTATTAGTATTGTTCATAGTTAATGGTAATTAGGAATAATTAGTAATAATTTTTAATAATTAAGAATAAATATTAATAATTAGTAATAAATACCAATAATTAGGAATAATAACATTATTACATTATTAGTCTATTTTATTATTAATATTAAAATAATATAATTTTTTTATATATACAATTCTATTTTCATCTGTGTGTTTGCTGTCTTCACATTATTATTTGTATGTGGAGATAGAAAACGCACAGATGAAAGGAGAATTGTATATAAATTAGAAAATTATATTATTTTAATATTAATAATAAAATATATTAATAATGTTATTATTTGTAATTATTGGTAATTATTCCTAATTATTGATAATTATTCATTTAATTACTAATAATTAGGAACAATTATCAATAATTATCAATAATTAAGAATAATTAGTAATAATTAGTAATAATTACCAATAATTAGTAATAATTAGTGATAATTATCAATAATTAGTAATAATTACCAATAATTAGTAATAATTACCAATAATTAGTAATAATTACCAATAAGTAGTAATAATTACCAATAATTAGTAATACTTACCAATAATTTGGAATAATTACCAATAATTAACAATAATTAGTAATAATTAGTAATAATTACCAATAATTACCAATAATTAGTAATAATTAGTAATAATTACCAATAATTACCAATAATTAGTAATAATTAGTAATAATTAGGAATAATTAGTAATAATTAGGAATAATTAGTAATAATTAGTAATAATTAGTAATAATTAGTAATAATTAGTAATAATTAGTAATAATTAGTAATAATTAGTAATAATTCGGAATAATTAGTAATAATTAGGAATAATTAGTAATAATTAGGAATAATTAGTAATAATTAGGAATAATTACCAATAATTACAAATAATTACCAATAATTACCAATAATTACCAATAATTACCAATAATTACCAATAATTAGCAATAATTACCAAAAATTAGGAAAAATTAGGAAAAATTAGGAAAAATTAGGAATAATTACCAATAATTAGTAATAATTAGTAATAATTAGTATTAATTACCAATAATTAGTATTAATTACCAATAATTAGTATTAATTACCAATAATTAGTAATAATTACCAATAATTACTAAGAATTAGGAATAATTACCAATAATTAGTAATAATTACTAATAATTAGTAATAATTAGTAATAATTACCAATAATTAGTAATAATTAGTAACAATTAACAATAATTAGTAATAATTACCAATAATTACCAATAATTAGTAATAATTAACAATACTTACCAATAATTAACAATAATTGCCAATAATTACCAATAATTGCCAATAATTACCAATAATTAGGAATAATTAACAATAATTGCCAATAATTACCAATAATTGCCAATAATTAGTAATAATTGCCAATAATTAGTAATAATTGCCAATAATTACCAATAATTGGTAATAATTACTAATAATTCCCTATAATTAGTAATAATTAATAATAAATATTAATAATTACCAATAATTAGTAATAATTATTAATAATTAGTAATAATTACTCATAATTAGTAATAATTACTAATAATTAGTAATAATTACTAATAATTAGTAATAATTAGTAATAATTAGTAATAATTACTAATAATTAGTAATAATTACTAATAATTAGTAATAATTACTAATAATTAGTAATAATTACTAATAATTAGTAATAATTAGTAATAATTAACAATAATTAACAATAATTACTAATAATTAGTAATAATTAGTAATAATTAGTAATAATTAGTATTAATTACCAATAATTAGTATTAATTAACAATAATTAGTAATAATTACCAATAATTAGTAATAATTACCAATAATTAGTAATAATTATTATTAATTACCAATAATTAGTATTAATTACCAACAATTAGTATTAATTACCAATAATTAGTATTAATTACCAATAATTAGTATTAATTACCAATAATTAGTAATAATTACCAATAATTAGTAATAATTAACAATATTTACCAATAATTACCAATAATTACCAATAATTACCAATAATTACCAATAATTAGTAATAATTACCAATAATTACCAATAATTGGTATTAATTACCAATAATTGGTATTAATTACCAATAATTGGTATTAATTACCAATAATTGGTATTAATTACCAATAATTGGTAATAATTACCAATAATTGGTATTAATTACCAATAATTAGTAATAATTAGTAATAATTACCAATAATTAGTAATAATTACCAATAATTAGTAATAATTACCAATAATTAGTAATAATTACCAATAATTAGTAATAATTACCAATAATTAGTAATAATTACCAATAATTAGTAATAATTAACAATAATTAGTAATAATTACCAATAATTAGTATTAATTACCAATAATTAGTATTAATTACCAAAAATTAGTATTAATTACCAATAACTAGTAATAATTACCAATAATTAGTAATAATTAACAATAATTAGTAATAATTACCAATAATTAGTATTAATTACCAATAATTAGTAATAATTAGTAATAATTACCAATAATTACCAATAATTACCAATAATTAACAATACTTACAATAATTACCAATAATTACCAATAATTAGTAATAATTACCAATAATTAGTAATAATTACCAATAATTAGTAATAATTACCAATAATTAGTAATAATTACCAATAATTAGTAATAATTACCAATAATTAGTAATAATTATCAATAATTAGTAATAATTACCAATAATTAGTAATAATTACCAATAATTAGTAATAATTACCAATAATTAGTAATAATTACCAATAATTACCAATAGTTACCAATAATTACCAATAATTAGAAATAATTACCAATAATTAGAAATAATTACCAATAATTTGGAATAATTACCAATATTTACGAATAATAACATTAGTACATTATTTTTATATTTTATTATTAATATTAAAATAATATAATTTTCTATATTATATACAATTCTCTTTTCATCTGTGTGTTTTCTGTCTCCACATGTAATATTTGCATTCTTTTTCAAAATTATCAACCTACTCGCCAATGGAGAGGTGAAAGTGAATGCAAGTATTACATGTGGAGACAGAATGTTAAACACACAGATGAAAGAAGAATTGTATATAATATAAAAAATTATGTTATTTTAATATTAATAATAAAATATACTAATAATGTAATAATGTTATTATTATATAATTAATGTTTATGAAAAAATTATATTAGTATTATTAAAATAATAAAAAATCAATATAATATTAAAATTATCAATATTTGTAACATGTTTTGCTTTATTCTCGATATATTCAATCTTTACTTGAGTGTTTTTTCTAACAAATTATTCAAAACCAGTAATGCTTTTATATTTTATAGAGAAATATGGAACAACGAGGTCGTCAAAAATCATTATTAGGTGACCGCATATGGATAAATCAACGTAGAAATCCAAACGGTTCTGGTTTAAATCCAGTATATGTTGAGGGTGTGGAGATTTTTTTATCATTTGCGGCATCAAATTCAGAATTTGTTTCAGAAGGAAAAATAAAATTCCCTTGCAGAAAATGTGCATTGAGAACGTTTGACACGTTTGACAAAGTGGGAGAACATCTCTTGCGTTTTGGTTTTCAACCAGATTATGTTTTTTGGTATCAACACGGTGAACGCAATTCCAGAGCAGGTGATACCAACTTGATTCCGGATCCATCCCGGTTTCAAGATTTAGTACATGATGTTGCAGGTTCATCTGTTCAACATACAGAAACTCCGGCTGATATAGCTTCAAATCCTGAGTTGGCACAGTCTGAATTTTATGAGTTGTTGAAATCTGCTGAGGATACATTATATCCTGGCTGCAAGATGAGCAAATTAGAAGCAGTTGCAAAATTTATGGCTATCAAATCAGATAACGGAATGTCAAACACCTGTTTTGACCAGATATTTTCTTTGCTGAAAACACTGTTACCCGAAGGAAATGTTTTACCTGCAAATTACTATGAGAGTAAGAGGCTGGTTCGAAATTTGGGACTTACTTGTCAGAAGATTCATGCATGTTCAAATGACTGCATTTTATATTCTGGGAAAAATGAGTCGTTGGATAGTTTTCCTACATGTGGGCAACTGAGATATAAAGAAGGACAACACGGGAAGTCTGGTTTGATTCCTGTAAAACAGTTGAGATATTTTCCGCTTACATTCAGACTTCAGCGTTTATTCATGTCTAAGAATACAACGACAATGATGTCATGGCATAAAGAGAATATTTCAACTGATAAAAGCTTGAATCATCCAGCCGATGGTGATTCATGGAAACATTTTGATAGAGTGCATCCATCCTTTGCTTTAGAAGCTATAAATGTTCGACTAGGCCTTTCCACTGATGGTTTCTGTCCGTTTGGATCTTATGGTAGTCAATATTCATGTTGGCCTGTTTTTTTAACTCCGTAAAATTTACCACCATGGATGTTGATGAAGGAGCCATATATCTTTTTGACTTTACTAATTCCAGGACATCCGAAGAAAAATATTGATGTTTATTTGAAGCCATTGATTGATGAATTAAATTTATTGTGGAGTACTGGTGTCAGTACATATGATGTTGCAACGAAACAGAATTTCATACTGAGAGCAGCATTGATGTGGACAATAAGTGACTTCCCGGCTTATGGGATGTTATCTAGCTGGAGTACACATGGTCAGAAATCACGTCCTTACTATATGGGAGAGAACAAAGCATTTATCCTCATTCATGGAAAGAAACCTTGTTATTTTGACTGTCATCGCAGATTTCTTCCAGCTGATCATCCTTTTCGCAGAAACAGATCTCATTTCAGAAAAGGAACAGTTGAAAGGGATGGACCTCCAAAAATGCTATCAGGTTCGGAGTTAAAATCAGTTGTATTTTCATTACCTCCCATCACTTTTGGTCCCACAAGAAACCAACAGAAAATTTCTGGTTTTGGGAAAGAACACAATTGGATTAAACGTAGCATATTTTGGGATTTGCCATATTGGTCTGATCTGTTGGTCCGACACATGTTAGATGTCATGCACATTGAGAAGAACTGTTTTGATAATTTGTTTCATACAGTTTTGGATACGCCAGGAAAGAGCAAAGACAATGTAAATGCACGTTTAGATCTTGCCCAAATTTGCAGGCGTCCAGAATTGGAACTATTTGAGAATGTCAGAACAGAAAGGTTACTGAAACCAAAAGCAGCTTATACACTGTCTAAAGAAAACTGTTTATTATTTTGTCAGTGGATTGCAGATTTGAGACTTCCAGATGGCTGTGCTTCTAATTTGGGTAGATGTGTAAAGAATGGTCATATTACTGGATTAAAAAGTCATGATTGTCATGTTATAATGGAGAGACTTCTACCCATTGGATTAAGAGGTCTGTTGAATTCTGTGATTTGGGATTCCATAACAGACATGTCTCATTTTTTTTGGGAAATTTGTGCGGATACGGCAGATTATGATGCTCTAGGAAAACTTGAAAAAGTTGTTGTTGTAATTATATGTAAACTGGAAAAAATATTTCCGCCGTCTTTCTTCGACTCAATGGAACATTTGATGTTAAATTTGCCATATGAAGCCAAATGTGGAGGTCTGGTACAGTTTCGATGGATGTACCCATTTGAAAGATGCATGCAAAAATTGAAAAGAAAAGTACGTAACAAAGCATCTGTTGAAGGATCTATTGCAGAAGCTTATTTGCAAGAGGAAATATCTTTTTTCTGTTCCCATTATTTTGAATCTGAGTATCCTTCAAAACACAACCGAATGAGACGGAACGAGAGGAATATTGATGAAATCGACAGTCAATTATCTATTTTCAACCAGTCAGAGCTTGGTTTTGGTGGAGTTTATGAACGCTGGCTTTCAGATGATGAACATCAGAGAGCTCATACGTATGTTCTGCTCAACTGTGAAGAGATGACATCAGTTGTACTGTAAGTGTTTATATCACTTATTCTATCATTTATGTTACAGTAAATAACTTTGGTTTTTATAGGTTTTATGATAATCATATCAAGAAACAAATTCCACAAATTACAGCAGCTGCTCTCGAAGAACGTCGACTGAAAACTTCTCTCAGTGGTTTCAAAAACTGGTAACATAAATTCTTTATCTTTTAGCAACTCATTCAATGTATAGTTTACTATATTGATAATTATTTCACAAATTTTCAGGTGTCTCGACATGCTGATAAAATTGACAAACGGCTGTGTGTATTGAGTAACCCACCTTCCAAACTTGTTAAAACTTATAATGCATATGTGGTGAATGGATTTCGATTCCACACACATGCATATAGGGAATCGAAAAAAACAATGAACAGTGGAGTTAGATTGAGAGGATCTCATCATCGAGAAAATGAAGTTGACTTTTATGGCATACTTGATGAAATCATTGAACTCTGTTATCTTGGACAACATTACATAACCGTGTTCAAATGTCGGTGGTTGGATACAGAGAGAGGCGTGCGTGTTCATTCGACTCATGGAATCATCGATATTAAATGTAAAAGTGTTCTCGCAGTAAATGAACCATTCTTATTGGCTCAACAGGCATATCAAGTTTATTATGCAAAGTACTGTGCAACATCAAGAGACTTGACTGATTGGTGGAGTATAATAAAAATCAAAATTCGAGACAATCAGTTTAGTCAAAGTGAATGTGCTTTCACTGATGTGCAAAGAATTGAAGTTTTTCAAGAGAGTACTCAAAATCAATCTTTTTTACAAAGAGACATGAGTATCGATGACGACACCCCACATTTAAGAGTCGGTGATGACGATGATGTTAATGATGTCACATATGAATTTGAAATGGTAAGAGATGAAGCAACTGTAACTCGAATGGATATCGATGATGTTGAGGAGGAATATGAAGATGACATTGACATATATGAAGATGATGATGAAGATGAACACTGATAGCATTCCATGGTATTTATATATAATCATAATATGTATATATGTATATATGTATATATAATAGTAATTATCAATTATTTGATAACATTAACATTTTCTGTTTCAGATGGACGAGGCCACATTTCGTGAGTTGGCGGATGCTGACCTGACTTTCGATGCGGATGCGTTGCTGACAGATGACCCTCAGCCTGCAGGCGCTCCAGGGAGTACGCGGAGGGGGCGCGGTCTTGCACGATTGATGATTCCTGACCCCTTCCCCGAGCGACGTCCACGTCTTGGGTTTGATCCACGCACACAGAGGTGTGATAACCTATGTGATAACCTGTGGATTTGACTAAGATTTCATTAATCTATTCACATAATAAATGTTTATTATTTTTTCAGTTTTCCGCATATAGCAGTCGGACAGGGAAGCGCTATTTTGCGCAACTATTTCTCTCAGTTGTGGACCACATGGGAGCAGATTCACATTGATGTGCAGCAGGCCATGTTCGGCCATTGGTTGGTACGTACGTAAATAAATAATTTTTATTTTGAAAATTATTTCATTTCTAACTTGATATTTTGATTTATTTGTAGGGTTTATGGTATCCGATCGAGGATACCATGCGTGACGCCATCCACGAGGCATGGGAGGTGGCCATGCGTGATCGCCTTCGTCAGTTTTTGCACAATTTAAGAAAAGATGCGATGAAGAAAGCAGGAGTGTCAGATTTTGAGGAGTCATGTAGAGCACACCGACCAGAGTATATTTCATCCCATGTATGGGATGGATTATGTGCGCACTGGTTGAGTGGTGCCTTTCAGAGGAGATCGTCGATGGGGAGGCAGAATCGGGGGAGACAGGAGGTGACTCATCGAGCTGGGAGTCGTTCTTTCAGTACTCATAGATAGCATCTGGTACGTACATTATTTATAAATATTTTATATAACTATAAATATTAACAGTTTATTTTTTATTCTTATAGGCTGTTGAGCACCCCGATATTACAGAGTACGACGTATATCAGAGGATGTATAGTGATCCTGCTACTGGGGAGCTCAGAGGTGATCGTCAGCATCACATCGTGGTTAGTATTATTTGTTTTCAAGTTTAAAAATTAACTGCATATAATATATTCACAATTTTAATTTTAAATTGCAACTATAGGAGTCATATGAGGCCGCAGCGTCACAGGCCCGGCCTGAGAGTCAGGCCGAGTCATCAGATCAGACCACTGCCCGTCAGTTTGATGAGGCGTCATGGATGCAGGCCACCCAGTATGCCTTCGAGAAGGGCCGGGTAGTTGGTATCGGCTCTCGACTGACTCCCGGAGATTATTATGGTAGTGCTGCGATGTCGGCGTCCAGCTTGAGAGGAGCTCGTGCATCTTCTTCTACTACACAGTATGAGGATCAGTTGCGATCTCAGACTGCATAGATAGAGAGTCTCCGACAGGAGCAGGAGCAGATGCGTCAGCAGCATGAGGAGGAGCGTCGACGCCAGCAGCAGTTGTACGAGGAGCAGACGAGTCGGTGGCAGTAGCAGCATCAGGAGCAGATGGAGTACATGCGCCGAATCACTCATGCTTTAGGGATGGAGTTTCCTCCACCACCATCTACAGATCCCCCACCTCCCCCCCTCCTTCAGATTAGAGTTTGTATTTATGTTATAAAATTTGGGAAATCAAAATATTTTTTTTTCTATTCTTAGTTTTTGTCTCATTATAAAATATTAATAATATTATATTTTTAAATAACAATATTAATATGAATAATAATATTATTTATATTTTATAATATTAAAATATATATATATATATATTAAAATTTTATAATATTATAATTTAATTATATTTTTTGTAATATTTGAATTAGTTTAATATTTGAATGTAAAATAATTCTATTATTTTTATATTAATTAAAATAACTTATTAATATTTTTTTTATTTATCATTTATAATTCTAATATTATTATATTAATTAAATCATTTATTAATATTATATTATTTTTTATTTTTGAATTATAATTCTATTATTATTATATTAATTAAAATAATTAATTATTTTTATTTGTGAATTATAATTCTATTATTATATTAATTAAAATAATTTATTAATAATTTATTTTTTTTATTTTTTTATAGTATTTGCGACGGGATACTATGCCCGTCGCAAATACTAGTATTATTAATAGTTTTTTATTTTTTTTAAAAAATAGTTTTTGTGACAGGTCCCGTCGCAAAAACTATTTATAGTATTTGCGACGGGATACTATGCCCGTCGCAAATACTAGTATTATTAATAGTTTTTTATTTTTTTTTA
This sequence comes from Viscum album, assembly GCA_963277665.1. Classification (NCBI taxonomy): domain Eukaryota; kingdom Viridiplantae; phylum Streptophyta; class Magnoliopsida; order Santalales; family Viscaceae; genus Viscum; species Viscum album. The sequence continues at coordinate 438,415,772 of OY728145.1, read as the reverse complement.
AAAATAGTTTTTGCGACGGTACCGTCGCAAAAGGTATTTGCGACGGGTCCCGTCCCAAAAACTATTTTAAAAGTTTTTTACAAAAATACGGAATACTATTTGCGACGGGGAGAATAACCGTCGCAAAAAAAGGCTTTTGCGAAGGTCCCGTCACAAATAAGTGTTATTGCGACGCCGTTTTCAGCAACAGGCTATTTGCGACGGGCCCCCGTCGCAAAAAGCCATTTGCGACGGGATGCCGTCGCAAATGCCCCGTCGCAAATACCTGTTTTTCTAGTAGTGAATGGATGGATTTTCAAGAAGAAAAAATAGAGAATAGATGAAGACAATTTTAGGAGAAGAAGAATATGGTTTATTCTTAAGAGAATAACCAATTCCCTAGAAGCTTTATCACAGCATTGGAGAACAACTTGATCAAGTTTTCAAAGCCCAAGAAGCCCATCTGGGATGGTGATGAAGATATCCCAAACTATTTTCACTTCCATATATCATTGGGGAACAACATACAATAATGTTTCATTTTCAAAGATATCCTGCAAAAGATGGTGTACTCTAAGAAAGTGAAGTTGGGAAATCCACCTATGTAAGTGGAATGTGTTTCTTCCACATATCCAAAAGAGGAAAATGAATGGAAGGAAGTTAAAAAAAAGGGAATGAAGAAGTTTTGGGACTGGATAGTCATAAAAATGATCAATTGGAATCATGATATCCTTGTATTATAGTTTAAAAATCTAATTATTCCCATTACATTTTTTGCTACATCACAGTCGACTCCATTGACAACTTAGTCCTTTGAAATCCAATTTTCCAAAAGATGACATGGTCGGAAGAGAAAGAAGAAAACACAAGAAGATGAGCTTGTTCCAAGGCCAATGTTGTCATTGAATTCAGAAAACTTCATGCCTACAGTACCAGAATCATAGACACCGCCCGACCAAATGGTATAATAGGAGTCAACCCTTCAGAAGGGATATTTATCAGAAAAGGAATTGATCTTCATTTTCATTAATATTATCCACTTAATAGATCCCTTCTTAGACGATGAGTGTGCATATGAATCTAAATTCCCTAAATTTGATTGGGGAACTTGGGGAAGATGACATTATATTCAAGGATATAGTGGAATACATGGTTTTTTCAGGAGTCACTACTCTAACCATGTCCTAGATCAAACTGTCTACTTGGAAAAAAATTGTGGGAGAGCTCTCCAGTGAGCTCGTAAAGATAAAGAAATTTCCCCCACACATTCTAGGGTCTTCCCTAACATGATCATCCTAGAATATTATATATAGGATACATCATCACCTAATCCACATCGACATGTAGATAAACCTAGTTTGTGTAATCCATCGAGAGAAGAAGCAACTTCAGCTCATATTATAAGGGATGATCCATCCACATCAAGTAATTTAGTTCCTAAATCACCTAAAAAGAGCATCCTCATTCCCAAAAGCATATAAATTTGGACCAAAAGTGTGATATTTTGAAGTAATTAGCCTTAGTACATGCCATGTTTTAAATCTTGGATCCCTTGAGACTATTAAAAGACATCCGGGAAGCACTCGTAGAGGCTTTGTCAAGCCCTTAAGAATTTTAAGACAAGGTTTCTACTACTGATGTATATCATGCAGATAATGATCCCGAGGAATTCCACAAGATCAACTATTTAATGGACTAGGATGAGGATTTCATTATACAAGGATATGTTAGACCCTTTTATATATCTCGTAGGATAAATGACATTGATATTCGATGAACCTTCATTGGAAACAACTCAGGAGTCAATATCATTCTGATATAAACACTTCATTAACTGGTCTTTGATGAATCTAACTCCCCCCAACATTAATTTTACAGTGTTATGATAAGAACAAACACATGCCTCTTGGTGAAATAAAACTCAAGACTCAATTCGAGGATCTTGTGTCTGACTCAAAATTCATGGTTTTTTTGGAAAGATAAGACCTTAAATATTATTTTAGGAAGACCTTGGCTAAATCATCATGAAATTATCCCCTCATCATACCACCAATTCTTCAAATATTGTATCAATGGTCAAATTTGGAAATATCATGGTGAAAAAGCACCATTTAAATCCTATGAATCATAGTACATTGATGCAGGGTTCTACCAAATGAAAGGGAAATGGCCTGTGACTGATGATGTTACCTGAATTAATGCCCCAAATGGTCTAGAGATGATTTTGGATAATCTTTTAAATTAGCTCAGTGCGAAGTTTGTGCTACCCATCAATCAAATCAGAAAATCAAGCCCAAATTCGAGCAAATGTTTAGTGACTTCGAAGATGTCAATCATGAAAACTAAGTCCAGCAGTAGTGTAGAAGCTATCAACTCTTTGAGAAGCAATGAAATCCTAGATAAAAACTTCTCTATTCCATCCACTAATCTTCAAAAAAACCCTATTCTACCAGCTATTCTAGAATAAGTTTTCATGATAATGGGATAAAATGAAGATTCTCATTCTTAGTCCCCTGTCTCTCCTTCATAGCTCTGAAATGGCCACATGCCATCAATCGAGCCAGAATTAGTTTCTTAGTCTTCCTAATGTCTAAATGTTGACTCGTCCTCTAACTCTGAGACACTTACATCATCACATACTTCCTAGGTATAGGAAAAAGAGGTAAATCATGAGGAAGAGTAAGAGGAGGAAGACCTCAGGGATGCCCCTCTATCATTTGAGGAAGGTGTCTCCACCACTATTGATGAACTAATGGAAATAAATTGAGGCATAAGATAAGATCCATGGCCCACTTTGATCTGTAAAAAAAAGAATTGAAAATAACATGAGGTATATACCTCATTCTTGAGGTAACATTGGGATGTGTTCACCAATAATTACACCTAGATTCCAGGCCTTGATACCAAGGTGGCCACCAAATACATAGTCTTTCTAGAAGACCACTAAGCATACAAACAGATAGCCAAAAGGACACACTCGAATCATGCCTCCAAAATTGAGGCTAAAGTTGAAAAATTCATGATGGTTGAATTCATTTTGGAAGTTCAGTATCCAAAATGGCTAGTCAATATTGTCCTAGTAAAGAACAAAAAATGGGAAAATTAGGTCCCTCATCGACTATAGAGATTTCAACTGGGATTTTCTAAAAGATGGATTCTTATTTCCAATCATAGAACTACGAATTGATGTGACGACTGGTTATCAATCCATATCCTTCATGGATAGATATTAAGGGTAAAAACAAATTTAGATGGCCTAGAATACGAGGAATCAACCATATTCATGGGGTCATAGGGAGTATTCTACTACCGGGTAATTCCCATTGGTCTGGAGAATGTTGGTGCCACATACCAACAATACATGCACCATATCTTCAAACCCTTCATGGTGAATTTTGTCGAATGCAACATTTAATATCTAATGGTTAATTCCTAACAATGTTATGACCACCTATCTAATCTTAAGACCATATTCTACAAGCCATGATAACATAGTCTAAAAATAAATCCCTTAAAATGTGCTTTCGAGGTAACCACAAAAAAATTTCTCAGATTCAACGTATGTTATCACAGTATCAAAGTCAACCTTGAAAATACAAAGGCTGTATTTGGCATGTCACCTTCTCAAAGCCTTAATGAGTTTAGAGGACTCCAAGGAAACTTGGATTACATACGACACTTTATATACAACCTCACAAGAAAGTGTTTTCCCTTCACCAAATTGATGAAGAAAGGGGTCATGTATTAATGGAAATGTGACTTTTAGGAAGCATTCAGATGTCTTAAGAAATATCTCCTGATCCCATCAGTATTAATACCACTCGTTGAGGGAAAGACACTTATTTTATATGTGAAATCACAAGAGAAATTACTAGGTGCCTTACTCATGCAAAATAATGATGGTGGGAATGAAAACAACCTCTATTATCTTAGTTAAACCCTGCTCGATGATGAGACTCATTATTCAAATATTGATAAGTGTTGTCTAGAGTTAATCTTCATTGTTCAAAAACCGAGGCACTACTTGCATCACCATGTGGTCCATTTGGTCTATTTTAATAACTCTCACAAATATATCCTTAGTTGTACTATGTTGATAGAAATTTTGGAATGGTAGGTGGTTATCCTGCAATAGTTTGATATATAATTCATGCCTTATAAAGAAGTAAAGGTTAAGGATTTTTCATATTTTCTTGAAGAACACTCGTCTACAGAAACAAAATGATTAAATAATAAATTTCCATATGAAGATATATTTTCTATTCAAGATGGCCCCCAAACATGAGATATGTATTTTGACGGAGCATCTAAGAGACCAACAATGAAGAGAATGGAAGACCCTAAGCTCAACAAAGTTGGGTTAGGTATTGTGCTCATTTCCCCATCAAAGGTAGTTTTACATTACTTCTTTTAGTTGTTAGAAGGATGTAAAAATAATGATCTAGAATACCAGACCCTCATTGCAGGCCTTTAAATGGAACTCCAAAATACCAGTGGACCACCTTGAGGTTAAAGGAAATTCAGAGTTAGTAATCAAATAGATCAATGGGGATTATTCCATTAGAAAAGAAGAGCTAATCCCCCTAGTTGAATATGTCTAAGGGTTAATGGAAAATTTACCCTCGAAACCAACATTGAATCACGTCCCATAATTATAGAATTACCAGTTAGATACATTCAATAATTAAGCTATAGATTTGGTAGATCCAAATAGAGACAAAATGATCATCAACATTGTGCATTGTTGAATGGTCTCACCTTTGGTTCAAGTTAGAACTGAAGAGATCAATGAAATCAGTCATGTCACTAAAACATATGGTCCTACCACTGGGTGGATGATTCCAATCATGGAATACCTTTAGAATGAAGTACTCCCATTTTATAGAGCAAGGAAATAGAAAATTTGATGGCGATAAACCAAATTCACTCTTTATAATGGCCCAAATTACCAAAAAAACCCTCTATAAATGAAGATTTAATAGAGTCCTTCTCAAATGTATTGATGGAGAAGAGACCATTTTTGTAATGAAATAATTACACATAGGATCCAATGGTTCCCACTACTTAAGATATAGGATTTCCAACCAAATTTTAAGGCTTGGATACTTATGGCCTTCGATAATGCAAGATTGCACCAAATTCACCAAGATATTACATTTCTTCCAAGTGCATGAAAGCTTTATCCAATAACCTCAAGAGTTTCTACATATATCCAAATACTCCTGGATATTTTCCATATGGGAAATGGATATTGTGGCTCCATACCATCTAGCTATGGACAAGAAGTTCAAATAAATCCTAATAGCTACTGACTTCTTCTCTAAATGGGATGAGGTAATACACCTCAAAGAACTAGGGGAAAAAGAATTGTTTTCTTCATGAAATCCAACATAATTACTAGATTTTTCATCCCTCATACAATAATAATAAACTATGAGACCAATTTTTGTTTTGCTGAGATGAAAAACTTGTATCAGGATTACAATATCAAATCCAACAATTCATCCCGCTATCATATAATGGATAATGGAAAAATAGAGGCCTTAAAAAAGACCATGTCAAACATACTCCATAAGATGGTGGTTAAAGATAAAAATTCTTGTCCTGAAAAGATATTTCATGCCTTATGGGCTTATCATACTACAACCAGTACTTCACACGAGTGACCCCTTATTCACTAGTATATGGGACAGAAGGAGTCCTTCCCATTGAAGTCCAATTTCCATCACTTTGTATTGAAATTTTTGACCAGCTATCCAAGGATGAGTGATCCCAGAAATGACTAGATGAATTATAGTGACTTGATTAGAAAATACTGCACATTGTTCATCAATTAAATGTTCAAAAAAATCAGATAGCAAGATATTTTAACAAAAAGGCCTTCTGTCATTCGTTCCTCTAAGTACAATTGGTATTGTTCCTTAGGACTCTAATGATACTAAGAAATAAGCCTCTAAATCTTGATCCAAAATGGGAGGGACCTTATTCCATACATAAGGTCCACTCTAATTGAGATTATTCCTTAATTTTAATGGATTGATAGCTCATTACGACCCCAACCAATGCAAGGTTTCTAAAGAAATATTTCATGTAATCACACAATGCTCATATCATCTATAAGACATTAAAATGTGTAGTTGGTATTTATTTCATGAAATTAAAAAGTGTATAATATCATCCTAACAATATTACATTAAACTGCATAGTTCACATCCTTGTTGCATGATGTAAAATTGGCATAACATATCAATCAGTGTTTGAGTAGATCATAATCTTAACTGCTGCTACCCCACCAAACCTTTATTCAAGAACTATGTGTGGATTTATTCTCATTATAATGAGATACATATTGATACCCGAACTTCCCATCTTGGGTTTAGCTTTGAAAAAAATCCCCCTTTCCCTGTGTACAAACCATGCCTACACATTAAACTTTTACATAACTACGTATGGCTTGATTGTCATTCTAATGAGATATGTAGTGATGACTAGACCCTATTTATTGGGCCCAACCATCATTCTGGAAGATATCAAAGTACCCTTTCCCCATTTTAAAATCTAATTAATGATGGGAACTACTTTTAAGAACTATGTTTGACATGATTCTTGCTCCAACAAGATACATAGTGATGCTCGGGCCATATCCCTTGGTCCAGCCAAAATATTCATTTCCATGTTGGGTGACCCACGTCCTTACCACAAGACGTTATAATTCATGGATAGAATCCTAATTGCACTAAAATAAATTTCATGCCATATTGAGAACTACATGTGGATTTATTATCATTTCAATGAGATATGTAATGACACTTGGATCTCCAATCCTAGGTCTATCCATAACAAAAAAAATGCACCGTTCCATGTGAACGAGTCAGACCTGCAAAGGGAACCTTTCAAGAACTATGTATGGATTTATTATCATTCTAATGAGATATGTAGAGATTTATGGATTATACTTTCTAGACCAACCACTATAGAGCCTAAATTATAGTATCCTTCACTTGTGTTGACTTTTGTCATGGAAAAACCATTTACCACTCGTTGTTTCTCAAACAAAGAATAGATCATGTGGTCTTAATAGTTTTTGTAAAAAAAATCCCTGCATGGGTAAGGAATATTAATTCACATTGGGATTATCATGGTCATGTATGTAAGACCTTAAAAGGAACACCATATTTTTTCACTGTATGACTTTAAACTATATGAATTCCTCAAAAACTATGTGTGGCTTGATTATCATCCCAATGAGATACATAGTTATGTCCAAATATTCAATCCTAGGCTCAACCACAACATAATATGGGATGTTTCCCCACTCTCCTATGTACAATTTGGATTTACATAAGAGGATTCAATATGGTGTCCAACCCCATTAATGATCCTATGTTAAAAATCCTTTTTCCCCTCCATGCATGAACACAATTATCATGGGGGTATTTTTTTTGAACTATGTGTGGATTGATTCATGTTCCAAAAAGATACATAGTAACGCCTAGGTCATGTTACCTAGTCTAGACATTATATTCATTTTTAATATCAAGTCGCCTTCATCCTCATCAAATTACGTTAAACTTCATGGCTGATGTCCTCACCACATGACTTTAAACTGCATGGTTCCGTAAGAACTACCTGTGGATTGATTCTCACTTCAATGAGGTGTGTAGTGACACATTGACATTATTTCCTAGTCTCATCCCTGATTTAAAGAAAAAAAATCTATATTATTCTTATAAATAAATATTTATGAAAAATATCTTAATTTGGGTATCCTCATTCGCGGGTCCACCAAGGAAACAAAGATTCCCCTCCTACATATGAGTCATATTTATACAAGGGAATCTACAATTTATGGCCAATATCAATCCAAACGCTTCTTTTATGCTCAAACATATCCCTTCCACATGTCATACTCTTAATCCTGGTAACTTTATGATCTTCATAATCTTTATCCAACTATCGTCAATAAAACATATGATACTTAAAGACTCCTCAACCTAAAAATGTTATAACATGCCCTAGTTGTATTTGCATAGGTCTCCCACCAGCAGGGCCTATCATCTAGGGGATTACACTATTTAACTATGCAGTAACATACCCCATTTGGCTTTGCATAAATTCACCCACAAAACAGGTTTGTCAACCATTGGTAACTTTGACCCTGGGATAAGCCTCTTATATCTCCATAAACTTTGACAACATTATGTTGGAACCCTCTATTCCAATTTGGTCCACAGTTATCTCCGACATACTTGTATCATATCATTTATCCTAATTTGGAAACCCCCCAAGTTCATGGTTTAAAATTTCCTCCCTCATGAACAAAGTATGCTGGAATGACCTTGGGCCAATAGGCCATATATATTATCAGACACTTCCATAATACATGGTCCTAGCTATATGACCCAAAACTACAAGCACTGTTATTTCCTATGTTTGGGGTCATACCTACCTAGGAAACCTTTTCCCTAGTACTTGAGTAATTTTGAATCAAAATGATCCTCCCATATTTTGGTACTTTCCTTCCAAAAACCAAACTCCTTGTATAGGAAAATCTGAATCTCCATAAACATCCTTTAGCCATCAATAATAGAATGGTGTAATTCATAAGAAAACTTTTTCCTGACTAAATTTTAACACGCCGTAGTTTTCTTTTCATAAGTTTCCCACATAAAGATCCTATCATCTAGAGGATGTCGCTATTTTATTATGTTATGACATGCTCTGGTTGGTTTTGTATAAATTCTGCCACAAAATAGGTTTTTCAACCAGTGGTAACTTCATCCTCGTGAAATACCTCCTCTATCACCATAATTCATTTTCCCCATACAACTATTTAGGAAAGGCCTCTGAAAATTTCTTTTAGAGAGGGAAACAATCATCCCATTCTCATTTGGACCACCTTGTATGCCTATTATAAGACCCTCTTTGACATTATTATGTTGTCCAAAGATCCATATAGGTGTGTTTTCACTAGGTCTGCTACTGGTACCTTTTTAATCCAAGATTTTTGTAAAATTCGATCCATTTATTATTATCTAGATCACTGGGGGACATTTTATTGTGTAATAAAGTTCCATCAAAATTTCTCTTCTTGGTCTAGTGAGTCAGACATACTTCACTTACTTTAAATGAAATTGTCTAGCACATAGGTATTAGCTTGGCCTCGGAGTGTATCTACTGCAGGGAGCCTTCATTTAAATCTTTTGAACATTTATTCTTCAATAGTGAGTGGGATAAGGCAATATAGAGATCTTTCAGGTAACTTATAGGCTGGTATGACCGGATTTTTACTACAAATATATTCCTCCAGTGTTGGTTTCAGGAAGCGGATAGCCTCAACTCAGAGAGAAAAGATAGAGTACTTATTTATATAGCTGGTTGTTAGATAATATGGACTTCTAAAAATGATCACCACTACTATTTCCTTGCATCTTCCATCTCGAGTATTATTTTCAAAACCATAAACCTTATTTTGGATTTTCATAGGTTGTATAGTGACCTAGTTAATGTTCCCTCTCTTTAGCCTATTCATCCCCAGTATGTCTCCCCTCTACCTGATCCTATAGACTGGGGAAGATGGGTTATATGGAAGCCTCCACTCTCGGGAAATAAACTGAATATTGATGGTCCATGTTTCTTGGGTTCTATGTGCATGGGGGCATTATTATAGATTCTGAAGGCTCAGTTGTTGCTACTTTTTCTATATTTATGGGAGCAGGTGACTCCCTTTATACAGAAGCTTTAGCCTTTCTCTCAGGTCTCATGATTTGTAATCAAATGAGAATTATAATTTGGGATATTAGGACCACTGCTCCCTCTCTTTATAATGAAACGTCTGGTAAGGGTCTCATACCTTGGTCTATAGAATATTCTATTAGGCACTACAAGTATCTTATCAATAATGAGACATCCATTCTCTACACCTAGAGGGAGGTTAATGCAGTGGAAGATTTTTTTGCATCTAAAGTGTCTCAGGATGACCGACTCATCATTTTATTGAATCTTGGGTCTTTTCCTCTAGAGGGTTTTAACTTTGTACGGGCTGATGCTCTATGACTTCACTATTTTAGGCCCTCTTAATTGTTCTTATATAAGATTTTCACTTTATTTTTTAATAAAATAAAAAATTATTTAGTGGTGGTGGTAAAATCTAAAGAACTTAAAGTATATCTCCCCATAATTTCCTCATTTTACAAAATTAAAATTTATAGAATAACATCCCAATCAAAAGACGTTGAACTGTACAACAATATCCTAGTCACAAGACATTAAAATATACAACAACATCCTCATCGTAAGATATTAAATTGAACGGTTGATGTCTTAGTCGCATGACATTAAATTTCATGATGATTCAACCCTTGTCCGAAAGGGGCATCCCCCCCGACATTGGTCATTTAACAAATTGTACCCTCCTTCACACATGCCAAATTCATCTAGGAATAGTCTGACATTCATAGCCAATGCCAATATAGATATTCCCTTCATTCTCAAACTTCTTCACTGGGTAAACTACCCATCGTGGTTTTGAGGAATCCAAATATCCATAAGCACTATTCGACCACCAGTAATAGAATCTAGGAATTATTGATAATTCCTTTGATTGGATATACTATAACATTCTGTAGTTGGCTTTTTATAAGTCTCCCACATAAAAGGCCTATCATCCAGAGGATTTATCTATTTGACTATGCTATAATACACCCCAGTTGTATTTGCATAAAGTCTCCCACAAAACATGTTTGTCAAATAGTTGTAATTTTATCCTCCATAAAGACCTCTTCTATTCCCATTAGCCCTAAAAATATTATGCTGAAAACTATTTATTGACTTCGGTCTATGACCATCCCTCACAACCTTTTCACATATCATGTTTTAGATTCATAAATCATTAAATTGTGGCTTGAAACTCCCCATAGGGTATCTGAAGAATGTCAGAATGTTCTTGGACCACAAACCTTGTTTGGGTCATCATTTCAAGAATTATGGTCAAAGTTGTTCAACCTAAAATACCAGTCACATTAGTCTGGCTTGAACAACTTTAAACTACCCACAAAAAAAAAAGACACAATACTCTCTTGGTTGAAAACTCACAAAGGGAACTCTAGGTAAAATTTGAGTCTCAAATTGCTAGACCTCCACTCTGTGCGGTTTAGGAAAAAAATCAGCCAATGAAAAGATAAAAGGCATAAAACTTGTTATATAAAAACTTGTAAAGGGAATTCTAAGAAAAATCCAAGTCTCACCCTTTAATTCTTCTCCATATTAGTCTTAGGAAAAATTTTAGACAATGACACAAAAAGAATTTTTTTTAAGGTTGTCCATATGACCTTAGAAACAGTTTAAATATGTTCGCTAGGGCCCATGGATAAAGAAAAAATTAGATCACTTATTCAACCTTGTTATTGTAATTATAATGTGATGACATTAAATCAAATGAGTCATTTTCAGTGTTGTATTATGATTACAATGAGGAATATAATTCAATAACAAGTGATTTGAAACAAAAATACTTTTCGTTTATGTCCCAAATCATAGGAGAACATCCAAATATTGTGTAATATCTATCAAATTTTATTCGTTTTTCCTCAACATAAAGTTTGATAAGTTCAACTATAGCTCTAGAATTCTCTATTGCTTTCCAGAGACTGGATGATTGTATAACAGTAGCCTCCTCAATATTAGGGTTCTTCTCCTACTATGTGGAAATGAAATCTCTTCTTTATGCCAAATTCCCTGCCAAGGATTGATGGAGTTGGAATACCTCTTCCTACACAACATTTAATTCTTCTTGAAGGCACAACATGTGGATAGATTTATCATCAATGATATATTCATACTCCTCCACCTTCTTGGTATGGATGAGCTCATCTTGGGACACAATAGCCTTGATATTTTCAAACTTTCCCACTAAATATGCCTCAGCCTACTGAGATATTCAATCCTCTTAACTTTTTCGGATGACCGAATTCAGTATAAGATGGATCTCACGGGAATCAAATTATTTGTATCCTAACATTAAAAACTTGAATGAAATTAGATGAAGTCATGAGGAAATATCTTCGAGAGGTGTGTCACTGAATATCTTCCAGATGTTCTACTAAACAATGAGTCACATGGTACGAAGAGCTTCCTATGTCTCTAATTCCGATTCAAAGTCTCTTTAATAGAGAGATATGTATTCTGAGATTAGTGAAACCAATGATTCACCTTGTTCTAATCCCTTCTAAATAGCCTCATCTTCACCTACCAATGTTGTTGGAGCTAGCATAGAATCCCCCACTCTCAGGCTCAGTCACTAAAGTTTATGGAACTTAATATAAAGTGACACCTCTCATCAACATTAGGAGGTCAAAAGACAACAAAGGCAATGAATTAACCAAAAGGTTAATAAAACTCACCCATTGTTAGCTCGATTATTGGGAATGAAACCTACCCATATTTCCCAGCCTCAAATATCATAGTGATGACCTCCTGATGAGGAGTATCCTTTTGATTTTTCTCAGAAACTAGGATCATAGGCTCTTAGGAATCCCCCACATCAGAATTTTCTATTGTCACTTCCTCAACAATGTAAGAAGGATGGACATGGATGCCTTGTTTTTGAAGTTCCTTGGCCACATTCTCTATAGACAAAGTTTCATAGATTGAGCTTTGAGGTTATAAATCATCAATCCTTATGGAGTCAGGGTCAGCATCATAACCTTCATTGAACTATCCAAGATCCATGTAAAACCCTTTCAGAGCGACAATGGTATTGACATTAACTATTGTAAGGGACTTTACTGTAAGCAATGGATCTGAAATATCATGAGGAGAGGAAATTCGGAAACAACACATGACACCTTACAGTGTACATTTTACATTATTGTGGCCCTCTCCACTCTTCGTATGAATGGTTGTAGATGAGGATGCATCTATTGATGCTTCATCTGTCAAGATTATGGTCTCATCAGCATGGATTTGTGCCTCCCACATGGTATCCTCCTCAAACCTTGAAGGACTGGTTATAGATCCATTAAGGGAGGAAATTGATTTAGATTCTATAAAAGGAAAACACAATCAAAGGAGCATGTCAAGAAAGTTATTAGATCAAATGAGAGCATAAAGACTTACTATAGGGCATATGATGGGCCAATTTTATTTCCCTATTTTGCTTCTTATCTTATTATGGATAAGGCCCTATATCTTTCATCTAGGAAAAATATACTTTAGGTGACAGTCGAGGGAATCCTGCCTCCATCTCTTCCACTATGGTCATGTGACTCAGGGATATTTCCAAAGACCCAAGGCTTCATACACTACCCTGATGGGGGAGCCTATGGGACCATATTTAGGTGATTCCAACGACTTTTCCAATGATTATTCTTCTTCTTAGTCTCCTATAAACTATAATATAGAGCCCCTAAAAATTAATTATAGCAAGTAAAAGAGAAAAAAAGGGAAGGGAGAAGATAGAAATATGTCATCAGGGTTAAGGTTGTCATCCCATTCCTCTTCAGTGTGACCAGCTACCCCCTCAAGTCTTACTCGATCCAACATGTAAAATACACGCATTGTGGTTAGGATCTAATCATCAGTTTCATATATCAACATTTCTAGATATTTTATATATTGTTCTATCTTTTCCAGATTGCTATCAGGGTGAAGAGTGGAGGGTTCTAGGATATCTACCAACTCTAGGATGTGTAAGACAACTTGGAGAAATATCCATGCATCTCCGATGTCAGGATATATTCTCTCCCAAGGTCTAATCACTAAGGTTCATGCATAATTTGACTTGGAATATTTTTCAAGCCTCTCTACTCTTACAAAATAACTGGTGATTAGAACCTGAGTCCCCTCTCAGTAATGATGTCTATATTTCATTGTCTTTAAAGGTGTGGTTTTCTCAACCCTAGCATGTTCGGTGTTCTTTTCTCGAGATCATCTCAAAAACCTCAGGGCTTCAATATCGTCACCTTCAGTTTGAACCTTTCTACCATTCATTCCATGACTGATGGTTTTCATGGTGGTGACCTAATGAATTTTTTGTAAGAGTTGGTTTCCTAGAACCAACTATTTGGACTTTTATTACATGGATATTTAATGTATTTAAATATTAAAAATCTTATTACATATTGTTCATTATTATGCCAGACTATGATGTAATAACGTTCTAGAATATTTTTTTCATTGATAAGGTCATGGAAGTTCCCTACTATGATGAAAACCTAGAAATGCTATAACGATATTCTTAAATACAGTTCTTTAGTTGGATGACATACTATAATGGGACACATAGCATGCAGATCATCAGGTGTGAGTAATCATGAGAATATGAGACTTCCTCTCATGAAGTTCTCACTTGGTAATCTCCAAGATAGGAGATTATGAGAACAGAACCGCCAGTACGAATTCCGCATGTTTTGGTGTCATTAGATGTTTCTATCTACGAGTGTGTGTAATGATCCTTAGACTTTAAGATTATCATTAGTACGTGTCACGACTTTCACACTTTGATTTACTGATGAAAACCTTCATGAAAACCGTTGGCGGGAAGTATGGTATGTTTGGTGTGTCACAAGGGGCATGTTATTAATAGATAAGCCGAGGAAGGATTTGTCTCTTCCATTTATGGAAGTTGATATCAAGGCCCTTTGGATGAAATAGAATCATCACGCGAAATTCCTTGTCCATCGTGCAATGATGAGTTTATTTCAGGTATTCAAATAACAACATATCAAGCATAAAATTTGATGACACTATCATGAAACCGTCTTGATGATATATTGCAACAAAGGGATTATATTACATAGTGAACATTCGTATGTGGATGTCGTTGTTGCGATATAAAGTTCTTTCTCTTGGGTTCCTTGACCTGTTACAAGACAATACTCTTGGACTTTAGGCAAGGCTGCCTAATTCCAACAAGAAATAATCCTAGAGGGTCACACAATAAGTGTTTTTGGTGGTCTCAGTTAAATTATATTTGAATTTAATTAATAAATATTATTCTCAAGACAATGGAATAATTTTATTCAAGTTAAAAATGATTTCATAAATTAAATAAATATTTATTCATCGGTTTTTTGATAAAATATATTTATTTATTTTATTTAACATTTAATAAATATTTATTTACTAGTTTTTAAATAAAATATATATTTAAGAGAATAAATTATTTATTCATTTATTCAGGTGTTCAATAAATGGAAGTGGAGTTTGAGTGGACCAAGAAAAGTTTGTTAGTAAAATAATTATTTACAAGATGATAAATAATTATTTAACTAGTTGGTACATATTAAAATAACATTGCTATTATTTTGTGGTACAAAATTTTATTTATAATTCCATTTTGCGTAAGTTGGCATACCATAAATAATGATGTGGTATTGTTATTAATAGAATGGGTTTTCTCTAAGGTTATGAATCTATTTAATTGATGATACACAATTAAATATTGTAACTGAAGCCCCAGGTCAATAAATAGACCCATACGTCTATTGTGCCATGTATCGAACCACACACTCGGTGAATTGAGAATTGTTGAACTACACAATTTATCTCTAGAATCATCTTCCTTCCCTCTCAAGAACAAGAGACATTCTTCAAGGCTGAAGAGCAGGTGATAAATAATGACGAACAGAAGACACTCACTTCACTGCGCTATCACCTGAAGAATGAGTGGTGTCGATCAGAGTCCATTAGAGCACATATGGATCACCGCTATAGGGTTCTAGTTTGGATCCTTGCAGGTGCAACAAGATAATCCAAAATGGTCATTCCAGATGATCAACATCATCAATGAATAAAATACCAAAGATCCAGGTATTATTTTCATTATGAAATTAATTAAATTAATTTTAAACCTGATATGCAAGATCCTCTCTAATGTTTTCAGGCATCTTCCTTATTTATCTAAATATTTGATTATATTCTTTGGAGACTGGAATTCACCATCATATTGATCCTAGAATAATCATAGATCCTGGTAAAAATTAAAGTTGGGTGTTTTCCCAACCATGCTTCCACTGCGCCAGGAACCAACAAGTGGTATCAGAGTGGTTACATTATAGTTTATAATTATTTAAATAATTCGTTGATGATTTATAGTTTAATAATTTAGTTTTTCCATTAAAGGTTACTCATTCTTGTAATCTGGATTTCAATATCTGTTCTCCCTCTTTTCATTTCTCGTTAACCTTACAGAAACAATATTTTCTTTTAATTTTGATTAAAATAAATCAAAGGATCTCATCTAGAGGTTCTAAAGGTTCCTGGCCGTAAAACTCCTGAATACACGACGTGTATTTAGAAGTACATGTCATGTAGTCAAGATTCAATGCAATGAGACTGGTCCACCAAACCAAGCCGTGTCATTGGAGTTTTTCTAAGTCTTATTGACTCTATGTGTTGACCAAGAATAGGTGTCCCACGGTTTCTAGATTACACGCTATGTGGCCCACTAGACACGGTATGTATTCCCTTCAGGTTAGGGTTGTACTATATACCCCATACACGATTTTCTCAGCTAGAGACCGTGTAACATAGATACTACACAATGTGTGTCCCACTAGACATGCCATGTACTTTGATAATTTCTGAAGTACATTTACACTTCGTATCCCCAGGCGTGTACTTTGGATGGACCGTGAATGATAGTACACACCGTGTAGTTAGAACTATAAGCCATGTAATCATCCAAATTATGCATATTTATTAAAATTTATTATTATATTATACAAACCCTTGATATGTGTACCGTGGTGTAGCCGTAAAGATGAGGCACAACACGTGATAAGTGTGTTATGTATACGTGTTTAATTTAATATATGTGAAATGTTCATTTCTACGCATTGGGTAGTTATGAATGGGAATTCACCAGGTTTCCTCCAAGGTACAAGTTACATAAAAATATAATTTTAAATGAATTTATTTGTTTAAAATTTTTATGGATGAGAATATAAATAAAATTCAGAAAAGGATTAAGATAAAAGGATTTATTAATTAAAGATAATAATTAATAAATTCGAGCATAATTTATCTTAATAAGATGATTAAAGAATTGAAAACTTTTTTATTAAATGTGTAACTCACTGAATGTATGTGGGTGATCATGAGATAGACCAAGACCTTTGTATGTGATTGGTTTTCTTTTAATTTATTTATTAAATTAACTATTGTCCTGCGAGCCATCTCTACTAATTAATATGTAGGGAATGTGGGCCCATGGTTTCTTTTACATAAACTGCCCTTTTTACCCCTCTTCTCCAGGTGAGTTCAAAATCATATTCAATGGATAGAACTCTCAATATAGAAGAGGTGGTTCAAGATGGAGCTGAGATGAAACCAATCCCAGGAGATATAGAGATGGATAGGTGGAAAGTTGTAAACACAAACCCAAAATGTTTAAGGTGTTTATCCCCAAGGTTTGGATTAGTTTATCAACCACTAGATAAACATACTATTCTAAAAGCTCATGATCATGCCCTTTTATTTTTTTTTCTGTTAGTTGCATGGTTTATCATTATGTATGTGTTTCGTAATCACATAATTAATGTATTAAACAAGAATTCAAGATGGAACTAAAATAAACTATGATTATGCATAAATATTATCAATGAAGGTTCCGAGCGCAGTGGAAGTGCGTGGGTGGATGTGCTCACTTTGATTTTCTTCATTAACAATGATCAATCCGGGATCAATACGACAATAAACGCCAGTATCCATGGATCAAATCATAGAAATGGACAAAGAAAAGGAAAGTCCCAGAACCACAAAGTAGGATCGTTACAGGTTGATTATAATTAATTTAATGAATTGAAAAGAAATACCTTTTGGGTATTCTTTATTCATTGATTTTCTTGATCACGTTCTAATGTGATTCATCGTTGCATCACAGAAGCCAAGTGTAGACTTCCTCTAGCAGTGATCCACACGTGTACCTCGTATCACGGGACGTCTCCAAAGGAGTATCCAGCTGCTATCATGGAGAAAACTTTGCTTGCGTTGTCTGCCTTAGATCATCTTGATCTGATGGAAGAGGATCTCTCTCAGTCTTGAGAGCGTTCTTGGAGGAAGAGGTTCTTTCGGCCTTGAAAGAATTCTCAAGAATTGTTGTGCACAATGATTCGCTTAGGTAGGAAAAGAGTTGGGGTTGTGAGGATATTTATTATTGAGTTTGAGGTTGTAGAGTTATAACAATAAATAAACGCGTTACACATTTCATTTATTTAATTAACTCTTATTGAAAACCCCCCATGTCGAATAATTAATTCCTTGACATGCGCTCAGACTAATTATAATAAATATCATTTAATAAAATAATATTATATCCTCAAAATCCCGACTGGAAAAACTACATGGTGTGTAATAATAAATACACAGGGTGTACTTGTTTTTCATTGAAAACTACATGGAGTTTACATTAAATGTACATGACGTGTATATCTTGTTTTCATTTATTCATTTCCTTTCCAAAATGAAAACTACACAATGTGTACATTTAATAATACATAGCGTGTACTTGTTTTCAAAATAAAAACTACACGGCGTGTAATAATTAATACACGACGTGTACTTGTTTTCATTTTATTCTTCCTCCAACATTAAAACGATTTAGTATTCCTTGAATAATTATTAAAACACATACGGGAATAATCTTTATTCTACTTGAATACACTTAGTGTGTGACCCTCTAGGCCTCTTTCTCATTGGCATTAGGTGGTCTTGCCTAAAGTCCAAGATTAATATCTAGAAACGGGTCAAGGAACCCAAGAGAAAGAAGTTGACACCACATTGACGTATCAGCTCATAAGAATTCTTACTGTGTAATTTAATCCCTTTTTCTCGATATCTCATCATGCGGGTTTCATGGCAGTGTCATAAACCTATATGCTTGATCCTTCATTCTTTGACTACCTGAAATAAACTCATTGTTTACACCATGGCCATGGAATTTAATGCGACAGTTCTATTTCAATCAAAGGGCCGAGATATCAACTTCTATAAATGGAAGGTACAAATCCTTCCTCATCTTATCCATTAACAACATGTCACTCATGACGCACCCAACATACCCTACTTCCCACCAACTGTCTGCGTGACGGTTTTCGTCAGTAAATCTAAGCGCGTGAGTCATGACATGAGTTAATGATAATATTCCAGTGTAAGGACTATTACACACACTCACAGATAGTAATGTCCAATGACACCAAGACATGCAGAATTACTACTGGTGGGTCTGTTCTCATAATCTCCCATCTTGGAGATTACCAAGTGCGAACTCCATGAGAGAGAGTCTCGTCTTCTTACGAGTACTCGCACATGACGGTCTGTATACTATGTGTCCTACCATAGTATGTTATCCAACCACATAACTTTATTTAATAATATTGTTATAGCATTTCAAGGTTCTCATCATAGTGGGGATGACCTTATTAATGAAAAAAATATTCTAGGACATTATTATATTATAGTCATGCAGAACAATGAACAATATATAATAAGTGAAAAATCATGTAATCAAAGTACACAATAGTTGGTTCTCAGGACACCAACCCTTACAAACTCCCACTTGGACTAGAGCCAACTTCTTATGACTTTTAGTCTGCTAGACCTCAAACGATGATCATGTTTCTGATGAGTCAAGGCTTTAGTCAAGGGGTCCTCCATGTTTTCTTCTGTGGAAATACTACTCACTACAACTTCACCTCTCTGAGAAAAATCCCTCAAGAGATGATACTTCTGAAGTATGTGCTTTGTCCGTTGATGTGACCTTGGCTCTTTTGCAAGTTCCCCCGCTGCAGTATTATCACAATAGACTGTGATAAAATCTTTATTGCTCGGTACTACATCCATGTCTTGGACAAATCTTCGCATCCATACTACTTATTTAGCTGCCTCAGAAGCTGCGATATACTCAGACTCCGCTGTAGAATCTACCACCACACTATGCTTTGAGCTCTTCCAGCTCACTACACCTCCATTAAAACTAAAGATGTATCTAGTCTGTGACTTCATGTCATCTTGATCAGTCTGGAAACTAGAATCTACATGTCCTCTGATGAATAGTTCATCATCTCCTCCATAAACCAGGAGCATATCTTTAGTACGCCTCAAATACTTAAGGATAGTCTTGACTACCATCCAATGGAGGTCTCTTGGATCAGCTTGATATCTTCCTATCACACTTAATGCATAATCAACATCTATCCTCGTACATAGCATAATATACATGACTGAACCAATCTTTGATGCATAAGGGATCCTTGCCATTGTCTTTCTTTCCTCATGTGTCTGAGGACACATGTTCTTGGAAAGATGAATGCCTTGTGACATTGGAAACAATCTCCTCTTGGACTGTTCCATATTGAATCTCTTCAGTATCTTGTCAATGTTTGTACTTTTACTCAGGACCAACATTCTCTTGGATTTATCATGATGGATCTTGGTCCCAAGAATATATGCTGCCTCACCCATGTCTTTCATGGAGAATCATTTATGCAACCATGGCTTAACTGACTATAAGACATGTACTTCGTTTCCAATTAGTAATATGTCATCAACATATACAATTAAAAAAACGACTTCACTTCCACTAAACCTTTTGTAGACACAAGGCTCACATTCATTCTTAACAAAGACAAATTCTATTACAGCTTCATAAAAACGAATGTTCCATGACCTTGATGCTTTCTTTAATCCATAAATGGATTTTTACAACTTGCATACCTTGTTGGCATCCTTTGGAGTCACAAACCCTTCAGGTTGCGTCATGTAGACATCTTCCTGGAGGTTACCGTTAAGGAATGCTGTTTTGACATCCATTTTCCAAATTTCATAGTCATGGTAAGTGGTAATGGAAAATAGGATTCTAATGGATTTCAGCATCGCAACCGGTGAAAAGGTTTCATCATAGTCAATTCCTTAACGCTGTCTAAAACCTTTTGCAACCAGTCATGCCTTATAGGTGATGACTTGCCCCTCCATGTCTAGTTTCTTCTTGAATACCCATTTATTACCAATTTCCTTTACATCAACTGGAGGATCTACCAAAATACAGACATGGTTTTGGTACATGGAATCCATTTCAGAATTCATGGCTTCTTGCCACTTAGCAACATCTGTGCCTTCAACTACTTCCTTGTAGGTAAGAGCATCATCATTGTCAACCAATAATGATTCACCATCCTCTATGACAAGAAAACCATATCGTTCTGGTTCTCTCACCTCTCTTGTGCTCCTACACAGTTCTTGTGTCTCTGGAACAGATTGTTCTCCCACAGGGCTTTGTGGAATCTGTTCTTGTACCAACTCCTGTGTATCTTGAGCCTCGACTTCATCGAAGTCTATCTTGCACCCACTATCTCTTTTGGATATGTGACTCCTCTCAAAGAATATGGCGTGTCTTGCCACAGTAACCTTTTTGTCTGAGGGGTTGTATAGGTAATATCCCCTTGTTTCCTTGGGATATCCTATAAAGATACACTTTGTGCCTTAGGGTGCAAGTTTGTTACCTGAATAGGACTTAACAAATGCTTTTATACCCCACAAATGTAAATTCGATAACATGGATTTTCATCCACTCAATAACTTGTATATAATACCAATTATCAATTTAGTTGGTACTTGGTTTAGTATGTGTGCTACTGTTTGTAATGAATATCCCCAGAAGGATAATGGAAGACTCGCATGACTCATCATTGATCTCACCATGTCCAATAGGGTGCAGTTCTTCCTTTCACTTACACCATTCCACTGAGGTGTGTAAGGAGGAGTGAGTTGAGATATAATCCCAAACTCCCATAAGAAATCAATGAAGTCCTGATTAAGATATTATCCTCCTCTGTCTGAGCGGAGTTTCTTAATCTTCTTACCAATATGGTTCTCAAATTCATTCTTCTATTATTTGAACCGATCAAAAGAATCTGACTTATACCTCATTAAGTAAAAATATCCATATTTACTAAAATCATCAGTAAAAGTTATGAAGTACGAGAACCCACCCCTTTCTTTAACTGGAAATAGTCCACACACATCTATGTGAACTAATTCTAGAATCTCTTTAGCCCTTTCATCTTTCACAATAAATTGGTATTTGGTCATTTTTCCTTGTAGACATGCATGACATACACCAAGTGGTTTTAGTTCGAAAGAATCTAAATAGCCATCTTGATTTAATTTTGTCAAACATTTCTCATTGACATGACCCAACCTGTGATACCAAAGTTGGGTTTGGTATGAGTCATGTGAATTGACTTTGTTATCGATTTCCATTACTTGGTTTGTGTAGTCTAACACATAAAGGCCGTTATATAAATGTTCCCTACCAAAACAAATGCTATCTTTATAAAAGTAGAAACATTCATTTCCAAACATGAACACGAATCCATCAGTATCTAATCTGGATACTGAAATAATGTTTTTAGTAACATAAGGAACATAATAACAACCCTTTAACACCAAGATCATTCCAGTTGGCAATCTGAGGTGGTAGTCCCCGACAGCTACAATAGAAAGTATGGCTCTGTTGGTTGCTCGTAGATCTACCTCACCTTAATCAATATTCCTGAATCTACTTGGTTCTTGTATTTGGATACAGATGTGAGCACTACAAGCAGTATCTAATACCCAATTAGTAGAAACAGATAGATTTCATTCGATAGAAAATGCACCTGAAGCTTCCCCTTTCTTCCGTAACTGGGTGTAGTTTTTCTTCCAGTGGCCCTTCTTACCACATGCGAAAAAAACAACATCATTTTCCCTTGCCTCCCCTTTGATATTCCGTTTCTTGGAAGGCCTTGAAGAAGCTTTGGGATTAAAGCTCTTTTCCTTCCCTTTCCTTTTATTAACCATTAGGAAAAAAGGATTTCCATGCTTCATGTCATTGTACACATGAAGAATAAGGATAAGAAGATCAGACAATGACTTCTCGATGTTTTTCATGTTGAAGTTCACAACAAAGTTTGAGTAGCTCTGGGGGAGTGATGCAAGAATGAGATCGGTACCCAGTTCTTCGGAAAGTTTAAACCCTAGAACCTCCAAGTGCTCAATGTAGCCAATGATCTTGACTGCATGAGGTCCAGCTGGGGTACCCTCTCCAAGCTTGCTATAAAATAGAGCCTTGGAGATCTCAAACCTTTCCTGTCTTGCTCTCTCCTGGTATAGACCACAGAGGTGCTCGAGCATGCTATAGGCATCCATGTCTTCATGAGACTTCATGAGCTCACTAGACATAGATGACAACATCAAACATTGAATGTCAAGTGCATCACTCAAATGTTGATCATAGAGGAGGAAATATTCATCACTCGCCCCTTGGGCAGGGGGATCAGGAAGTGAGGACTCCAGCACGTAAAACTTTCGTTCATGGAGTAGGATAACCCAAAGGTGCCTAAAACATTCCTGAAAGTTACTGTCGGTGAGGATGTTGTCTTTATCCAGAATTGATCTTAGAGAAAAGGTGGTTGACGAGTTTTTCATATCAATTCTACAAATTAAAAGAGCAGATTTATCAGTACTTTCTTGATTACATTTTATGAGAAATAATAAATGAATTTATTAATTCTCCCACTTCTTCATCAAGTCCCAATGGCCCTCACCATTAAACTCAAAATGTCCAGTTGCTTTGACATTCTAGTGGAAAGGATCCATATTCCCTTCGCATAACCCCAACAAGGGTTGGTAAAGCTATTTGAAGGTATTTAGGTAGGCAGTTCTTTGCCAACTGTGAGCTTACAGTTCCTTGATCTGTTGAGTGGACTCCCCAATCCTGAAATCCTGACTTGGATTTCCTTAACTCTTGCCTCCAATATTACATCAAGTCTATAAAGGGCTACCCCTCTTGATGTAAAATGGTTAAGTCAACCCAAAACCTTTCATAAGGGCTTCCTTTATAAAAGTAAGTGTCCCAACAAGGGTTGGTCAAACACATAGTTTTATTGAGTCTTTCCCTTAATCAAGTAACAAAAGGCTTGGTCTGACTTAATATAATATTTGAGGGATTTTATTCTTTATTCATAGTTTTACATTATCAAATGATTTTTAATATTAAGTGATGCTTTCTTAAGTGATTAACCATATTCTGATAATGTTTACGCATAGTCCAGTTATTATTTTATTCCATCTTTGCATGATTGTTCATTTTATTAATTATGTGATCGCAAAAACACATACATAATAAATAAACCATGAAATCAGACAGAAATAAAATAAGATGGCATGATCATGAGCTTCTATTGGTTAGATTATCTAGCAGTTTTGATAAGCTAACCTTGACATAGGGAAAACACCTTGAACCTGATGGTTTGTGTTTTACAGCTCCCACCTATCCACCTTTGTATCTTCTTGGGTTGGTTTCACCTTAGCTTCAGCTTTTGAACTGTATCCACTGACTTGAGAGATCCTCCATTACATGGGGTTTATATTCTAGAAACCATAGGCACGCATGCCCTACATTTTATTGGAAGAAGGCTCACAGGACAATGAATTCAAATTAAACAAATTTAAATGAATCCATACACACATAAAGGGGGTCTTTGGTCTAGCTCATGATCATCCATAGCATTCAACGACATTTACGCATATTTAGAATTCAAATTCTTTTAATCATTCTTTCATTTAAGGTAAGTCACGATCGAATTCAATTAATTATGATCTTATAATTAATAAATTATTTATCTTAAATTCCTTTCATAATTTCCTGGAGATTCTTCTCATCCATATTCCTTTTAAAGGTCTTTTTACTTTTGGAGGAAACCTGGTGAAATTTCTGGAAAGTACACGACATGTAGTTTATATTTACACGGCGTGTATTTCTTTTCACCCTTTATCCAAAGTACATGCTGGGGGATTTGGCATGTTTTTTGTACATTGGAAATTTTGGAGTACATGGCATGTAGATAAATCATACATGGCGTGTACTTCCTTGTTACGCGGTAACTGTCCTGGCGATCCCGTGTACGTGGTATGCGGCTTCTCCTTCGTACACGGTTTCACGTGGGTCGGATCGTACTATAAGGCGTGTTGCTCCAACATAAACACCGTGTATTCCAGTTTTCCACGTGCCATTAATTTTTGGTCAACACAGGGTAATAAATACATAGGAATACTCAATTCACATGGTTTGGTTTGGCAGACCAGTGCCGGTTCGTTGAACCTAAGTACACGGCGTGTAGTTTTCATTACACACCGTGTATTCCTGTGTTGTAAAGACAGAAAGAGCGGCTCCTCCGAATGATTTTTTCGTTTTTATTTTAATCAAAAAATTAAAATTAAAAGTTCGTTTCTATGATATGAATCGAGAAACGAATGAGGAATAATAGATCTCATTTATTCAGATTAGAGAATGATTTATTTCAAATTGAATCAAATATAAATGCGTAAATTATCAACGAAAATTAAATAACTATAATCAAAATTGTAACTTCCTTCTGATACCATTTGAAGGTTCCAGGTGTAGCGGAAGTGTGTGGGTAGATGTACCCACTTGGATTTTTTTCATTAACAATGATCCATCCGGGATCAATACGACGATAAACGCCAGTCTCCACAGATCGAATCACAGAAATGGACAAAGAAAAGGAAAGTCCTGGAACCACAAAGTAGGATCGTTACAGGTTGATTATAATTAATTTAATCAATTGAAAAGAAATAACTTTTGGGTGTTCTTTCTTCGTTTATTTTATTGATCACGTTCCGATGTGATTTGTCGTTGCGTCTCAAAATCCAAGTGTATACTTCCTCTAGCGGTGATCCACACGTGTACCTCGTATCTCGGGACGTCGCCAAAGGAGTCTCCGAGTGCTAGCGTGGAGAAACCTTTTCTTGCGTTTTCCGCCTTAGATCTTCTTGATCTGATGGAAGAGGATCTCTCTCAGTCTTGAGAGCTTTCTTGGAGGAAGAGGTTCTTTCAGCCTTGAAATAATTCTCCAGAATTGTTGTGCACAACGATTCTCTTAGGTAGGAAAAGAGTTGGGGTTGTGAGGATATTTATAATTGAGTTTGAGGTTGTAGAGTTATGAAAATAAATAAATGCGTTACGCATTTCATTTATTTCATTAAACCTTATTGAAAACCCCCATGTCGAAGAATTAATTCCTTGACATGTGCTCACACTGATTATAATAAATATCATTTAATAAAAAAATATTATATACTCAAAATCCTGACTGGAAAAACTACATGGTGTGTAATAATAAATACACGGTGTGTATTTGTTTTTCATTAAAAACTACATGGCGTGTACATTAAATGTACACGACACGTATATCTTGTTTTCATTTATTCATTTCCTTTCCAAAATGAAAACTACACGGCCTGTACATTTAATAATGCAGGGCGTGTACTTGTTTTCAAAATAAAAACTACACGGCATGTAATAATTAATACACGACGTGTTCTTGTTTTCATTTTATTCTTCCTCCAACATTAAAACGATTTAGGCTTCCTTGAGTAATTATTAAATCATGTACATGAATAATATTTATTCTACTTGAGATACTTGAATACACTTAGTGTGTGACCCTCTAGGCCTCTTTCTCGTTGGCATTAGGCAGGCTTGCCTAAAGTCCAAGATTACTGTCAAGCAACGGGTCAAGGCACCCAAGAGAAAGAAGTTGACACCACATTGACACATCACCTCATACGAACGCTTAATGTGCAATTTAATCTTATTTTCTCGATATCTCATCAAGCAGGTTTCATGGAAGTTTCATAAACCTATATGCTTGATCCGTCGTCTTTGACTACCTGAAATAAACTCATCGTTTACACCATGGCCATGGAATTTAATGTGACAGTTCTATTTCAATCAAAGGGCCGTGATATCAACTTCCATAAATAGATGGTACAAATCCTTCATCATCTTATCCATTAACAACATGTCACTCGTGACGCACCCAACATACCCTACTTCCCACCAACTGTCTGCGTGACGGTTTTCTTCAGTAAATATAAGTGCGCAAGTCATGAAATGAGTTAATGATAATCTTCTAGTCTAAGGACCATTACACACACTCATAGATAGTAATGTTTGATGACACCAAGACATGTAGAATTACTACTGGCGGGTCTGTTCTCAAAATCTCCCATCTTGGAGATTACCAAGTGCGAACTCCGTGAGAGAGAGTCTCGTCTTCTTACGAGTACTCGTACATGACGGTCTGTATACTATGTGTCCAATCATAGTATTTCATCCAACCACAGAACTTTATTTAAGAATATTGTTATAAAATTTCAAGGTTCTCATCATAGCGGTGATGAACATATTAATGCAACAAATATTCCAGGACATTAGTATATTATAGTCATGTAGAACAATGAACAATATATAATAAGTGAACATTAATGTAATAAAAGTACAAAACAGTTGGTTCTCAGGACACCAACTCTTACAATCAAGACAAGGTTAATAACTTTAGTATGTTCCACTTAATATTAACAAGAATTTGATAACAATAATAATCAATTCATGCATAAGAGATAAAAACCCCTCAAATAAAATATTAAGCCAGACCAAGCCTTCCGTTACTTGATTAAGGGAAAACTCAATAAAGCTATGTGTTTGACCAACCATTGTTGGGACACTTAATTTTATACAGGATGGACTTATGAATGGTTTAGGGGTGACTTAACCATATTACATCAAGATGAGTATCCCTTTCTAGACTTGGTGTAATATTGGAGGGAAGAGTTGAGGAAATCCAAAGTCAGTATTTCAGGATTAGGGAGTCCACTCAACATATCAAGGAGATACAAGCCCATAGTTGTCAAAGGCCTTCCTACCTAAATATTTTCAAATAGCTTGAACAACCCTTTTGGAGTTATGAAAATGGGAATATGGATCCATTCCACTAGTATGTCATGACAACTAGACATTTAGAGTTCAATGGCGAGGGCCATTGGGACTTGATAAAATAGTGGGAGACTTAATAAAATTAATTTATTATTTCTCATAAAAATCAATAAAATAAAAATGACTTGATCTTATAATTATAGAATAAAAATGACAATCTCATCAACCACACTATCCCAGTGATTAATTCTAGATAAAGGCAACATCCTCACCAACAGAAACTTCCAGGAATGGTTTTGAAGGCTCTGGGTTATACTACTCCATGAACATAAGTCTTACATGTTGGAGTAAGAATTACCTAATCCTACATCCAAAGAGGCGAGTGATGAGGATTTTCTAGTCTATGAGAAACATATAAACGACATGGTCAAAGTTCAATGTTTGATGTCGTCATTAATGTCTAATGAGCTCATTAAGTCTCATGAAAACATGGATGCTTACAGCATGCTCAAGGAACTCTGTGGTCTTTACCAGGAGAGAGAAAGACAAATAAGGTTTGAGATCTCCAAGGCACTCTTCTAGAGTAATCTTGGCAAGGGTGCCCCAACTGGGCCTCATGTAGTCAAGCTCATTGGATACATTGAGCGCCTGAAGGTTCTAGCATTTAAACTCCCTAAATAACTAGGAACTGATCTTATTCTCGCATCACTCCCTCATAGATTCTACAACTTTTTTTGTAAATTTCAACATGAACAACACTGAGAAGTCTCTATATGATCTTCTTTTCCTCATTCTCTAAGTGGACAAAGATATGAAGCGTGAAAATCCTTATGTCCTTATGGTGAATTAGAGGAAAGGGAAGGAGAAGAGATTTAAGACCAAAGATTCTTCATGGCCTTCCAAGAAAAGGAAGATCAAAGGGGAGGCAATGGAGCAGGAGGTTGTTTGTTTCGCATGTGGTAAGAAAGGCCACTGGAAGGAGAACCACACCCAGTCTAAGAAGCAAGGGGAAGATTTAGGTGCATTTTTAATTGAATGTAATCTATCTGTTTCTACAAATTGGGTATTAGATATAGCTTGTGGTTCTAACATATGCATAAAAATATAGGAACCAAGTAGATTCTAGAATATTGACCAATGGGAGGTAGATATACAAGAATCCAACAGATCCAGACTTGTTGTTGTAGCTGTTGGGGACTACCACCTCACATTGCCAACTGGGATTATCTTGGTGTTAAAGGGTTTTTATTATGTTTCATCTATTACTAAAACATTATTTTTGAATCCATATTAGATACAGATGAATTTTTTTCATGTTTTGAAATGAATTTTGCTTCTTTTACAATGATAGCATTTTTTTGGTAGGGCACATTTATACAACGGTATTCACATGTTGGATTACACAAACCAAGTAATGGATATCGATAAAAAAGATACTTCACATGACTCATGACACACCCAATGTTGGAATCACCGACTAGGTCATGTAAACGAGAAACTATTGACAAAGTTACATCAAGATGGATATTTAGATTCTTTCGAACTAAAACCACTTGGCATATGTAATTCATGTTTACAAGGAAAAATGACCAAATCCCCATTTAGTGGGAAAGGTGAAAGGGATAAATAAATTCTTGAATTGGTTCATACTGATGTGTGTGGACTATTTCTAGTTGAATCAAGGGGAGGGTACTCATACTTCATAACCTTAATGATGATTTTAGTAGATATGGATATATCTACTTAATGAGGTATAAATTGGACTCTTTTGATAAGTTCAAAGAATGCAAGAATAAAGTTGAGAACTATCTTGGTAAGAATATTAAGAAACACCTCTCAGAGTGAGGTGGATAATATCATAATCAAGACTTCATTGATTACTTATGAGAGTTTGGGATCATATCCCAACTCACTCCTCCTTACATTCCCCAGTGGAATGGTGTGAGAAAAAGGAGGAACCACACCCTGTTGGACATGGTGAGATAAATGATGAGTCATGCAAGTCTTCCATTATCCCTTTGGAGATATGACTTACCAACAGTGTCACACATACTAAACCAAGTACCAACTATATCGATAAATGGTATTCCATATGAGTTATGGAGTGGAAATAAATTCATGTTATTGAATTTACATGTGTGGGGAAGTGATGAATTTGTTAAGGACTCTTTAGGGAACAAACTTGCACCCTTAGGTACAAAGTGTGCCTTTATAGGATACCCCAAGGAAACAAGGGGATATTACCTATACAACCCTCATACAAAAATGTTATAGTGGAAAGACACTCCATACTACTTGAGGGGGAGAACATCTTCAAAAGAGATAGTGGGAGTGATATAGACTTCGATGAAGTTGAGGCTCAAGGTACACAAGAGTTGGTACACGAGAAGATTCCACAAAGCCCCATGGAAGAAAGAACTGTTCCAAAGACACAAGAACTACGTCAGAGTTCAAGAGAGGTTAGAGAACTGGAACAATACACTTTTTTAGTTACTGAGGATGGTGACTCATTATTAGTTGATAATAATGATCCTCTAACCTAGAAGGAAGAATTAACTGGGATAGATGTTTCCAATTGGTAAGAATCCATGAATTATTAAATGAATTCCTTGTACCAAAATCTAGTATGGATTTTGGTAGATCCTCCAGTTGATATAAATATTGTTGGTTTCAAATGGGTATTCAAGAAGAAAATGGACATGGAAGGACAAGTAAATACCTATAAGTCATGACTAGTTGCAAAAGGGTTCAAATGGAATCAAGGAATTGACTATGAATAAACCTTTTCACCAGTTGTAATGTTGAAACCCATTAGAATTATAGTGTCCATTGTCTCTTACCAAGACTATGAGATTTGGAAAATAGATTTCAAAACATAATTCCTTAACCAGAACCTTCAGAAAGATGTCTACATGAGACGACCGTAAGGGTTTATGACTCTAAAGGATGCCAATAAGGTATGCAGGTTGCAAAAATACATTTATGGATTAAATCAAGAATCCAGGTCATGGAACATTTGTTTTGATGAATCCATAATGAAATTTTCTTTTATCAAGAATGAATGTGAGACTCGTGTCTATAAATAGTTTAGTGGTAGTGCATTAATTTTCCTAATAGTATATGTTGACGACATATTACTTATTGGAAAAGAGATTTCACTCTTACAGTCTGCTAAGGAATGGTTAAATCAATGATTCTCCCTGAAATAATTGGGTGAGGCAACATATATTCTTGGGATTAAGATCCATTGTGATAGATCCAATAGATTTTTGGTCCTAATTCGATGTACATACATTGATAAGATACTAAAGAAATTCATTATGAAACAATCCAAGAGGATATTGTTACCAGCATCACATGGAATTCACATTTCAAAGAAAACGTGACCTCAAATACATGAGAAAATAAAGATAATGGAAATTAATCCATACACATCAGTGATTGGGTCAGTCATGTATATCATTCTATGTACTAGGCTGGATGTCGCCTATGCATTGAGTGTGGTAGGCAGATATCAAGCTGACCCAGGTGATCGCCATTGGATGGCAGTCAAGACTATCCTAATGTATTGAAGGTTTAATAAGGATATGTTCCTAGTTTATGGTGGATATGAGGAACTAGTCATCTGCGGATATGTAGATTCTAGTTTCCAGATTAATCAAGATGACATGAAGTTGAAAATGGGATACATCTTCACTTTGAATGGAGGTGCAGTGATCTGTAAGATCTCAAGGTAGAGTGTGGACATAGATTCTAAAATAGAGTCTGAGTATATTATAGATTTTGAGGAAGCTAAAGAAGTATCTTGGATGAGAATATTTTTCTAGGAGTTGGATGTGATACCTAGTAGTAAAGATCCTATCACACTGTACTAGAATAATACTGCAATGTTGGATCTCACAAAAGAGCTAAGGTCACAGCAGTGGACGAAGCACATACTTCGAAAGTATCATCACTTGAGGGATTTTTCTTAGAGAGGTGAAGTTTTAGTGAGAAGTATTTCCATAGAAGACAACATGGTAGACCCTCTGACTAATTCCTTGAATCAGTAGAAACATTATCACAATGTGCGGTCTAGCAGAATGAAAGTCGTAGGCAGTTGGCTCTAGTCCAAGTGGGAGTTTGTTAGATTTGGTGTCCTGTAACCAACTAGTTGTACTTTTATTACATGGATATTTAATGTATTTAAATATTAAACATCTTGTTACATATTTTTCATTATTCTTCATGACTATGATGTAATAATGTCCTAGAGTATTCGTTGCATTGATAAGGTCATGGAAGTTCCCTGCTATGATTAAAACATTGAAATGATATAAAAATATTTTTATATGTAGTTCTACGGTTGGATGAAATACTATGATGGGACACATAGAATGAAGACTGTCAGGTGCGAGTACTCGTAAGTAGATGAGACTTCGTCACATGAAGTTTACACTTGCTAATCTCCATGATAGAAGATTATGAGAACAAGTCCGTTAGTATGAATTATACATGTTTTAGTGTCATCGAATATTTCTATCTATAAGCATGTGTGATGATCCTTAGACTTTAATATTACCATTAATACATTTCATGACTAACACAATTTTATTTACTGATAAAAACTGTCACACAGATAGTTGGAGGGAAGTAAGGTATGTTGGGTGAATCACGAGTGGCATATTATTAATGGATAAGTTGAGGAAGGATTTGTCCCTTCCATTTATGGAAGTTAATATCTCATACCTTTGATTGAAATAGATCCGTCCTGCAAAAGTCCATGGACATGGTGTAACGATGAGTTTATTTTAGGTAGTCAAAGAATAACGTATCAAGCATAAAAGTTGATGACACTATCATGAAACCAGCGTGATGAGATATTGTGACAAAGGGATTATTATATACAGTGAGCATTCGTTTTTGGATGTCATTGTTGCAACTTTAAGTTCTTTCTCTTGGGTGCCTTGACCCATTTCTAAATAGTACTGTTGGAATTTAGGAGAGCCCACCTAATGCCAACGAGAAAGAATCCTAGAGAGTCACACGATAAGTGTTTCTGGTTGACTCAGTTAAATAATATTTAAATTTAGTTAATTAATATTATTCTGAAGAAAGTGGAATAATTTTATTCAAGTTAAAATGATTTCATAAATTAAATAAATATTTATTCACCGAATTATGGGTAAAATATTTTTATTTATTTTATTGAACATTTAATAAATATTTATTTACTAGTTTGTAAATAAAATATTTATTTAAGAGAATAAATAAATTAATTATTTATTTATTTAGATGTTCAATAAATGGAAGTTGAGTTAAAGCAGACCAAGTCCGTTTTGGTAATAAAATAATTATTTTCAAGATGATAAATAATTATTTAACTAGTTGGAACAAATTAAAATAATGCTTCTATTATTTTGTGATGTGGAATTTTATTTATAATTCCATTTTGTGCAATTTGGTGCACCATAAAAAATGATGTGGTATTATTATTAATATAATGGTTTTTCTCTAAGGTTATTAATTTATTTAATTGTTGTTACACAATTAAATATTGTAACCGAATCCCCATGTCAATAAATAGACACATACATTTTTTTCCATGTACCGAACTGCACACTCGGTGAATTGAGAATGGTTGAGCTACGAAATTTCTCTCTCAAATCCTCTTCCCTCTCCTCTCAAGAACAATAAATGTTATTCAAGGTTGAAGAAGAAGTGATCAAGAACGACCAAAACAAGACACTCACTTCAATGTGCTATCACCCAGAGAACAAGTGGTGTCGATCGAAGGCCATCAGAGCACATGTGGATCACCGCTAGAGGGGTTCAAGTTTGGATCCTTTCAAGTGAAACATGATAATCTGGAAGGGTCATTCCAGACGATCAACATCATCAATGAAGAAAATACCGAAGATCCGAGTATTATTTTATTTATGAATTAAATTAAATTTATTATAAATATGATGGGAAATATCCTCTCTAAAGGTTTTCAGCCTCTTCCTTCTTTATATAAATCTTTGATTCTATTCAGTGGAGACTGGAATTCATTTTCATATTGATCTCAAAATAATCATTGATCATGGTAAAAATAAAAGTTGGGTGTAAGCCCAACCACACTTCTGTTTCACCTAGAACCTTCATTCCTTTCATTAATACCCCTTGAGGGTGTGAAGAGATCCAAAAACTAGAATTTCTTGCCTCCATCTCGATTGATTCATCTGATAGATGCATCATGATTGGCATTTGGGACACCAACATGGCCATTAGGACCTAGAAATTTGGGACTACCATTGGATGTTTCTTGAGCCTAAAAAGTATAGGAGGAAAGACTATTGATTATTTCAAACATTTAAACTAGTGAGAAAATTAATATGGATCATCGGCATCATAGATGATATCATTGTCAATGTGATCCACTAGTACACTATCTCAGAATTCCCTCATATACACCCTTATTTTATAGTCATTCTCCCTTCCATCCTCAGAAAATGACCCCATCAGTGGATCACCATATGGAGATAATTTTAAGTCCTCCAATACATTTATCATCCTCAATGCTTTATCATACTTTATACTTAGAGGCTAGATTCTAGAAATAGCTGAGAAAAACAAGTGAAATTGGCTGTTAGGGACTTTAATGAAACTCAGCACATCATAAGAACTGAAGTTTTCTACAATCCACCACCATGGTACTTGAAACAGCCCTAAAATTTTAAATGGGACCTTCACATTGTACACATGTTGTAAACACCTATAAATCCTCACCACGATAGGGGAATCCAGCCCTATATACTGCCCTTTCAGTAATTTAGCTGCTATAACAAAGGTCTATGGCCTCACGCCACCATTGGATTTGTAGACTAGAAGTATGTAGATTCTCATCCACATTGAGAGGAGTTCATCTAGATGAGTCTTTATAGAAACTTTAAGATTGACCTTGTAACCCCAGTGGGTATACTGGCCCTTCTCCAATGTGGGACAGAATGTGCCAGGAGCTCCCTGATTCTCTAAAGTGGTACATCTTGTAGGGCGCTTTCAAGTACGACCTTCTCCTTATAACTTGAGAAAATACTTCATCCAAATTCTAGGATGAATTTCACCCTTAGGGAGAGGATATTTATTATGCAATTTTTTGCAATATTAAAGAGCTTGTGGGCCAAGGGTGGTGTCCTTGGTATCATTCCACCTTTTCTTCAGTGGGATAAACTCGTCATAAATGTCCCTACAAATAGGGGCTCCAAATATTTTATAGATGTCCCACAAGATAATAACAACTTTTCTATAAATCAGATGGAAATATTTTGTCTAAGGACTCCATCATCTCAATAGTTTAGTGATGATTTCATGGTTTTTATAAACACAAGTTTTCCTTACCCAAAAAGCCTCATATATTATAACGTCTTATAGATCCTTCTTAAAATTTTCACAAGTCTTGTGCACCTAGTATGCCCACATCTACTCAATCCCAAATCCCCCTCCATAATGGAAATCACAATCCTCTTTCCATCCTTGTATCTGATATGTCTGTGAATCACATAAATTTTTGTCGTAATTGTGAGGCTTTGATTCCTAGATATGCTGCTTAATATCCAAAGTGAATTGGTTGTGATAAATTAAAAAACTAGTGGTAATTGTTCCTTACTTGATATAGACACCCTTGCAAGAAATGTCAATCGAAGGGAAGTTTGTGTGTTTTACGAACCAGGACTTCGGGAAGTAATTTTGAGCCCTGAGGATGAAGGTGTCCCTCAAAAGTTCATGATTAAACAAGGGAAGGTAATCTCTTCATGGATACTCATATCGATATTTTTTGAAGTACTTCTCTAGATCTAGAAGAGTAGGTTCAACATTGATGTAGTAATCTGGCCTAACAACTTTGATCATCTTGGAGGCACGTGCAGTAGCTTGTTCAAGAGATGTCATCGGGGTAGCCATTGAAAACCTGCAATACGACATTGAGATTTTTTTCATTAGTTTAAAATATAAACTTAGAACAAATAAAACATTTGTTAAAATAAAAGGCTCGTGTAGGCCCTTTGACCAGGTGCCTCATGAATCCCTCTTGACCAGGTGCCTCACACATCCCTCTGGACCAGGTTTCTCATGAATGCCCCTTATCAAGATACCTTGCATAGGCTCCTCAGTAAGGCGAATCTGTATAGAATGGTCACTTAGGTGGTTGTACCATATACTTTAGAGATGAAGCTTATTTTTAATACACACACTAATAATAAATATGGCATGACCGAGCAAATGAGATTCATGATGAGAGCAAGAGGCATGAGTATAGAATGGAAGAAGTTTGCAAAGGGGTCAATGGTATTTATAGGCACCACTGGACTATGTATGGAGCTTGCACACTTGACCTACATAGTGGAATTGAAAACTAGATTTTCACATCAGACCTACACTGCTAACCTGCATGAGTAACCTACGTGGAATACCTACACCACCTTTATAATCTTTTCCCTACTTTACCTCAGGACTCAACCCTCTTCTTTCAATAGGATTTAATCCTGAGGGGGGGATTTTTTTGACACTATGTTTTGTAAAGTGGGATGAAAATATTATAAAGGGAACCTAAAGTAGGTTAGAGATGTGAAGATCCCATTGAATAATCAAGGAAACTTCCCCAAGCTAGCTTTCACGCACACCCTAGTGCATTAGAAGGCTCATGTAACCCCCTTGCACTGCACTAAAAGCATTGCCACCCCTGTGTGAGGTACATGTGCTGAGTACCTAGGCCATGGAACTTTGTGGGGTAACTCCTTTAACTAGGGTCCCCTATTTTACTATAAATAAGACCACATGGATCCTCATTTACACAACTATAAAATCAGAAGAAACCTTGAAGCTCTGGTCTTGCATCCCCTTCGCCCAAGTCTGCCAAAATCTATCAGGCAGCCCTATGAAACCGTAGAAAAGAGGAAATTAAGAGGGTTAGTTGGATCAAAGTTCCTCTAGAGTATGAAATACAATACACCTCTATGAGGACCTTATTCCCCCTAATGGAAAACCACTTTCACAATGCCCTTTCCTTAATTAGGGACCTATGCGAGACCCATATAAGGACACCTGAGGAGACTCATGGTGCCCAAGATAAAGCCTTTCCCAAGTTTTTTTCCTTGGTGGTTCATTTCCCAAGGCATATCCAAACCGTGGAGGTCTTTCTTCCCTATGTGAAGCACTTCCAACATCTCTCAGGCCCTATGTGAATCACATTTTCTCACCAAGTTCAGACCTTCTTAAGCCCCAACTTTGAGACCTCTTCCAAGAAACCAATAGAAGCGATAATATTCATTTGGATCCCTAATCTGAGGGGGAACAAAATGAAATCTCCACAAAATCATCCAGTATTGAAAAAACATGGAGAGAAGCACACCATCATGTCTCCCATTTGGGTATGCAATCCTTCAGTTAGAGGTGTCATGCACTTGTACTAACTTATGGGTAGGGTCTTCAGGGTGTGTGTGTGTACACATTCCTTTGGTCATGAGGATGTCAACCTTGGGAGTAGTGTCTGGGATATTCTGATCTTGGACATGAGGGCTAGGGCCTTGCCCATCCATTATCATCTCTGAGACCAGGGACCTCTAGTTCTTGGAGGGGAGGGTGAGGATAACACTTTCTCTTTCCATTTGATAGGGAATGAAATCCTCCTCTATTCCCCCATGAACCAATTTTAGGGAATATTTCCTAGAGTAAGCCCCTAGCCTTTCATATAGGGCCTCTCCTACTTCATTCCTTCCCCCTTCTCCATTCCCAGGGGTTTTGTCTATACGAGTAGTCAGATCTGACTATCCTGGATATGATGACGTGAGGAAAGAGGTACATCAAATCCCTTTATTCTTCTATCATCGTCCCAACCTATTCCACCAATAGAAAGGGGCCGTGTGGTTTGTCAGATCTTCAAATTCCTCTTTATCACATTCAAGCATGACTCATGAGGGATTGGAGGTTGGCTAATATCATGAAATCCACATAGTATGATGCATGTTTTGGAAGAGAATCTTCTCTTATATCTTCCTACCACCTTCCTTCAGAGGGACTCCATAGGCATGGGTCCTCAAAGCCATGTATATGAACTTAGGGAAAAGAAGATTTTGTGGTTTATCAGATCTTCCACTTCCTCTTGTTTCTTACACTGATCATGAATCACGTGGGATTAGAGGTTGGTGGTGATCATGGTATTCACATGATCTCCAAACCAAACCATGGGCCTTCTATTCGATATAATCCTAAACCATGTAACCATACTGCTGCCAATGGGCCTCCTATTCAGTATAATCCCCAATCATAACCAAGCATATGGGCCTCCTATTCGATATAATCCCCAACCTCCATTCACAAGGGAATCCTTCTTAGGAATAAGTCCCAAAAAAACCTTCTAAATCAACAATGGAATCTTCTTAAGGAATAATCTCCAACTTAATCCTCTCAAAGGGTCATACTCCCCCGTGAGACAAAACTTTAGAGTGAATCTATAGGCATGGTTCCTCACAACTGAACTATGTGGGATTTGATTCCCATCTAAATGAGATACGTAGGAAGCCTCCATGAGGTACAACACCAACACCCCAAATCAACCCTAATTCTCTCTAGGCCACATTATCAATAGATTCTTGTCTATCCTGGGTGCCCATATCCTAGGATCCCTAGGATACTTCTGCATAATTCTTAGACCATACTTGGCCAGACACCATTCATCTAGACATCTTCATCACATGATGTTAAACTGTATGGTTTGGTCCTTATCACATGTCCTTAAAAGGAATTATGGGTATCGTTAATTGTCAATGAACTACATGAATTTCTATTCTTTTCACAAGGATATGTAGGAATACCATTCATGGGTCTGATCCTGACATCAAAACAACTTTCATCTCCCTAGACGGTGACTCACTGTACAACACCCAACTGTGTGGCTCAAAACCAACATCATAATAATAAATGAAAAAAGAATATCTAATTAGTACATAATATGGTACCATTGATGGAGAACCTCAGATACATATAGATATCTCCATTGATAAAGAATCCCTAATACATATAGATGATTCTAATTTCAATACATTCTAATAATTGATTATTAATCCAAGGGTGACCCACATCATACTTGGGATTTAATGAAGGATTCAAAAAAATATCTTAATCTATAAGAGAGTATCAGAGTAAGAAATAATTCCCCTAAAAAGGTCTAATTAGTCTAACTTCCCATCCTCTTGACAAATGTGAGTTCTTAAGTATCGTTGTTCAAATGTCCAGATGGGTGCATGCCTTTGGAAAGCAGTTCCCTGAGTTATCATGGATATAGAACAGTTGGGTGTTTCCATATCCACAAACAAACCTCATTGGAGACCATTCATATGAATTAATCTTGATGTGAATGATTTCTCAAAACTCAACCCCTTACAATCAATCATTTGGCGTAATGATTTTTATAAAACAAATGGTGAACCCGACGTGAATCCTCAACCAAGATGATGGCATCACCCATTTTTCAGGATCTTTTTTCTCTAAAAATTAATGATGGAAAATAAATACAATCAATAATTCATGTGTTAATTTAATGAGATGCTACTTTTATGGGGTTTTCTTGTTTGTATTTTTCACGTATATTTCAGGAACTTCCAAGAGAAACTCACTTCAATCCAAATGGCATCACACCTACTCTCACAGATGTATTCCCAGGCTACCATTAATGTTGGATCCTCATCCAATCACAGGATTCCATTGTAATCCTAATGTATTCTGTGTTGGGTCTTAAATGCATTGGTTTGAAAGTACTACTATAATGGTACCATCCTGACCCTGGAGGCTACTAGATAATCCCTCCATCTCATTACACCTTATTAGTAATATAATCAACGATGAACGATGCTATATAATTTGATGACACCAACTATCGTCTTTGACCATTTTGGGATCTTATCTCTAGAATGATGTAACTAGTCCCTTCTTTATCTTAAGGAGGTAGATCAAGAGGAAGTATAAGACCTTGTCCAGAAGCTTCATGGGTCCTTCCAAAGGAGTCCTTCCAATAGTCTCTACTACTAACGCCACATAGTAGTGAACCCTCAGCATGATGAGGGTCTCATCCTCGGTAGTCTGGCCTAGATTGTATGGACCCAGTAATTCAAGATAGCCCTTTAGGGCCAGAAACCGACAAATAGGAAGTAGGGTCACACATTTGTCCCCTCTAGATAATCCCACCAAACAAATTTAGTGGAAAACTACAAGTGGGAACTCGCACCTACACACATTAATCCAACTATCCAGTAGTCTTGTCTGGCATAATCCTAGGAATCCCATTGTTAAAATTTTATGGTAACCTATGAGTAGGTAAAAACACCTTCCCACATTAATCATTCCCTCTAGTATCCTCATTTGGAGATGTTCAAAGAATTATTTTTATGCAGGACGATTTGTAATAGGAGGTGAAGTTTGAGGGTGACTGTGTCAGGGTATTTCTTTGATGGAACCAGGAGAACAGTGGCCTATGGTGGTGCAACTAAGAAATGTAGGATCTTGACATATCTAGAAGAGAATAGGTTGTAAATGGGTTACTATAGAGCTGGGGAGTGCAACGGGTAGTGTAGCATTGATACGAGGCTAAAACACAGGTGGTAAAGAAGTTTGAATGGGAATGTGTCAGGGACTTGATTAGATAGCACCGAGTGTGTAGTAGGCCGTGGTGGTGTGACTAGGTGATATTGTCCCTTGAAGGTGGTGTATACAATGTGTGACAGTTGGGTTGTGCTCTGGTGGACAGTTTCCAGCGGTGGTAGTGTGGGGTGAGGTGAACCAATGGAACCAATGATGGTTTCAGTGCGACCTCAAGTAGAGGCTCCTAGTTGATCTTTGAGAGGCCACTTTGTAGTAGTCATCCTATGATGCAGGCCTTGGTAGTGAGATTTCACTATGGATGACCACCTTATAAATCATTTATGGGGATAATCTTGATGGCGGAGGATGGTTACTGGTGGGGTGTAGTTGAGGGTTATCACTATAGAGAGACGAATTGGGCCTTGTGCCTACTGATGATGTGGGTCTACAAGCCAAGATTTGAATAAAGACTCTAGGTATGTAAGGGTCCCTCTAAATCCAAATTTTAAGATGTTTTTCATTTTTCAAATAAAATGGGTCTCAACCCTAACCTATCGTAATAAAGGGATCATTATGGATAGGGTTATCCCTTGGGGATGCTATAAACTATCCAGCCTATGTGCGGGTGTGTGTGGGTTTAAATTGTAATTGTACCCCTAATACCTAATATATATAATTATATAAATATATAAAATTAATTAAATATATTTATAATTATATAAATACACCAAGATAGCTCGAACCATGTGTTGTAGCTCATAGTTCTTAAATTTATTAAAAATAAAAGGGCCACAAATTACAGTGGTAGATGGGGAATTTAAACCAATCACAAAACACTTCACACCAAACCAATTCATTTATGGGATTGGCCACCATCCCTTCATCTTAGATAATGGACCCTCCTCCATGTTTTTGGTGGTTTCCATGTTCTATCATCCACATCACCATCCAGTGGGGTGGAATCATCAAGATGCTGAGGGTCTTGTTCT
Organism: Viscum album; assembly: GCA_963277665.1. Lineage (NCBI taxonomy): Eukaryota > Viridiplantae > Streptophyta > Magnoliopsida > Santalales > Viscaceae > Viscum > Viscum album. The sequence continues at coordinate 438,374,435 of OY728145.1, read as the reverse complement.
CTAACTAGATATGAGGATTTTTCTTCAACACAAATATCCCCATGAGCATCACCAAATTCCTCATGGAATACTTCCTATATATTAGACCTATTTAAGATACCAAGAAAACTAAGAACATTTTCACCAGATTTCAGTAATAAGACCTCCATGATAGACACAAATCTGTTAGAATCACCAGTTGCAATAGCTTGTGTAGTAGAGCTTGGTCCTATAATTTCATTGATACTACTTATAACAACATATTTCTTCTTTGATTTCCCTCCCACTAGAGCATTAACATCCAGATTTTTATTACCCTTGTGAGTTGAAGTAATTAATTTAACCTACCTAAAATGAAGGTCTGTAGATTCCTGAGCGTGAATTTCACCATCAGAGATATCGAGACTCTATAAATCATTAGAATCCTCCTCTATTACTTCTTCCCATGTGTGTCCCTTACCTTGTGCATCTAGGGAAACCACCACAACATCCTGATCACTACACTTCCTATCTAGATGGGATTTATCACCACCTGGAACAAGAACCTAATCATATTGAATTGGAAGATACTTCTTATCAACATTTCAACATCATCACATGCTGTAGTCTCCCCTATATAAGGTTGACCCCACATGGAAAGCTTTTTCCCTTAATCTAAACATGCCTAAGATTTTTTGGATAAGGTACCATCCTACCTCAAAGTCGGTCATGTATCAATTCACCAGTTCTAATTAGCATCATCTTGAGATTTCTTCTTGAGATAATGCAGCATATCATGCTCCTTCTTAGAATAAAAATAACATAAGATATCCTTGTGGCATTGATGTTTTACATGCCATATGGTTTGACAACCTGAGTAGAAAAGGGGGATTCACATATTATTATTACGAAAGAAAATACATCTTTTTTATCTGGGTATAGGGAGACCCATTACATAGACCATATACCCGAGGCCAAGTGACCCATTAAACTGGCCTGAAGGTCCAATGCAGTGTCATTTCTGCACTAGCGTCTGCATCACTACTTTCCTGCATCATGTATGTCTCACTACTTATGTCATAAATCCCCCTAATGGGATTTTTAGGATTCGATACCTATTTATTGACGAGGGGATGTCTTAAGTCCACTTCGACCAAGACACAAACATCAAAGACAAACATGGATTCTTTTATTGTTCAATAAATTTTAATGGGAAAACCCAAAGTAGTAGTAATTTCATAAATTATTTTTTATGCCATAAAATATAACTAAGACTAAATATTTTTTGACAAACTTGAACTCTTGATTTCCTCACCTAAAAATAATTGAATCTATGATCTCACTCCTATAAGCACACCATTATCAACTTTAGCACAATAGAGCCAAAGCCCCATTCTTTTTTCTTGAGATCATCAGAGGGAATGAGTATGTGAAAACTTCCACGCCCCATATGAATACTCTTAAAATCACTAAAACTCCAAAATTTTGATAACTGATTAACTAAATCCTTGGTATTCAAGAACTTACCACCATATGGTTGAACCTACATATAAATGACTGAATACCTATATATCTTGAATCTTACTAAGATGACATCCTAATTCGCAGTGATATTCATAGTTTTATCTCATTTAAGCACTCAATTTGGAACCCCATCATTAGAAAAAGAGAAAATCATTCAATGAAAATCTCTATAATCCAAACCCAATCTTGTCACCTTCAGATAAGAATCCACATCCTTTTTTTCGTATGGGAAACATCATGCAGAAAGGAACTAGAAATCTCACCTCCCACAAGGATATCGATCTTGATGTCATGAGGGAAATCCATTGTACCAAAGAATCCCTAAATTCCATTATCATAACAGAATATAGAACTTGAGACCCACATCCTCCTACCTTATTTATATATATATATATAATTATACACAAATATTTATGAGGGTTATAATTAAATATTCCCAGGTTAAATATGATGCCATTGTGGGTATGGGATTTCTTCTATGATGGCGATGTAGATGGCACCTAAGGATTGATTCCTAAATGGTGATTCCATACATTATTGGTTCCAAAAGTCTCTCTAGAGGGCTCTATTGAGTGTTTTCTCTGATTCCTAATGTTTCTATGTGTGGAATTGAAGGGACCTTGATTCCATATGGGAAATCAGGTGAGATTTAAAATCTGAAGGATGAACCTGCCCGGCATCCTCTAGCATTTTTAAGGGATCCACCATTGGTAGGACTCTCAAGAAAGGATAATCAACTCATGTTGAATATAACATAGAAGATTTATCAGAATGAATGGATAAGGGTAAGAATTATTTAATTTATCAGCTAGTTATCCCCAATGGTGAGAAGTTGTGGCACCTTGATGATCTTGTTTGTAGAACTTATTTCCATAGGGTGTTTTTAGATTGGAAGTGTATTTCATCAAGTAGAGGTTTCTTCCACTGTATTTTCATTTAGATGAATCCCAGATCCGAGTGTGTCCCTCTGGTTCCATGGTTTTGAAGTCTGGAACACTCCATCTCCATGAATGGGTGTTGGACTTTAATGTGTCACAAGTCAATAATTCATTTTCATAGGTATGGGTCGGGTTGCACAACCTAAATTGGATTTTGTTGCATCAAAAAATTCTATATGAAATTAATACTGCTATTGGGGTTCCAAATCATCTGAATATGGAAACAGAACACATCAGGTATAGGCATTTTGTGAGAATTCTGGTTAAAATTGATTTTAGTTATACTCTCATTGACAATGTGACTCTCACTACTCCCACTAATGAAATTGAAATCAATGTGGAATATGATAATTGGAATGACTTTTTCCAATCATGAAAATTTGTTATCTATTAGGTTGAGAAATTTAGAGGATGGTTTGTGATTTATTTGGTTTGAAGGGGAATTCTTCTAAGGACTATGATGATAATGTTAAAAATAATTCATATAGGCTACATGGGTACCCCTTTTTAACCAAGCATCCCAATTCAAAGAGAGTGGATTATCGGGCCAAGTATTCTTGGGCCCAAGGGGATTAAATCTGAAAATATCGATCAATAGTGGAGAATAGAGAGTAGAAAATGAATTCCTTGGCTACTACTAGATCTTTTATTAATCCTGGAAAAGGTGCTGGGAAGAATGGTAATGGGATTGGGTTTCAACTGGGTAATGTAGGGACTAGTGTTGGTACTTCCTATGCTATTGAACTCAAGTAATACACTCCTAGAGGGTCCATTTACCTTTCCAGAGCTGATGTTTTGGGGATGGTTGGAACTTATTTGAGGTAGGGTGTTGGTATTAATGCCTCTAGTGAGAGTTTTTTAGGACCATCTAGTGCTTAAGGTGGAAGAAGGGTAGGCTATGTCACATAATAGGATCTGAATGCTTCATGGGTTGGTATTGTGGATGATTAGGTGGTGGAGATGTAGTCTAACCATGAGATGTCTTTCCAAGAGGATATTAATAATGACCTATAGAAATATTTTTTAATTACTTCCAACAGAAAGGGGAAGACTAATGTAGTGGATGATGAGAGATTTCAGTTGGTCATGCCTAGAAAACTCAAGGCTCATTCACTTGTGCATGGACAAGCCTCAACTATGAAGATTGAGGTGCATGGATAGAAGTCGGTTGTCAGTGATGACCCCAAAGTTATTCAAGATGCATTTTCTAAAAGGTATATTGTAGGCTCCCCTTAGGGTGTGATCTCATGTAACTTTCCATGTAAGCCAAGGGCCAAGGAAGTTAACAATATGGAAATGGAGTAGGAAAGTAAAGAGGGTGCCATTATTCTACCAGGCTTAAGTACTAGTAATAATAAACATAACTTTCTTGATATTTTACATAGATCTAATAGTATGAAAGTATTCTATGAGATGTTTGAAAGTTCCCATGAACCACTTCTTGTTGACGGAAAAACCTCAGATATTGATATTATCAAGGACATAAATAAATTTGGATCTTTATTGTTAAAAAATGAGTTCATGAGAAGTTAAGACATTGAGACTCATGATGAGGAAGATGAGTAATCAGGTATGGATAATCAGGTTGATAATTTGTAGGCTATGAAGCAATGGAATAGGGGAAGACACCCGAGAAGTTAGGATGATAATTTGTAGGCTCTACCTCATAGATGACTCCTCCTCCTCCAGGTTATAGGTTGCTTCCATGACTCATCATCCACTTGTGGACCAACATTTCCATCTTGTGGGGGTGGTATCCTCAAGTGGATGAGGAATTTGATCTCTAACCATGCCTATTTTTTTCCTTAGTAGCTTCAATACATGAGGATTGACCATTGACTTGAATGGTCCCATGAACATTTCCAAATTAATCATTGTAGACTTCTATGTTGTTGGAAATATTTAATATCAAAAACAAGATAATCTTAACAGAATATAATGAATCCTTTTTTAGATAAGTCACCCCTTGATCAGAGGTTTACCCATCCTTAAGAGGAGTTGTAGAATCACTTTGATCCGAAACAAGGGCTTGGCATGCCCCTGTTTGAGCCTTAGGAGTGCCCATCACCAACTCTTCCTTCCTGTACACATCCTACATGGGAGAGAACAAATTTGATTCACCCACTTGGAAAATATTCAGTTGTAATGACCCCTCATTTGTAATCCTTGTGAGCCTCTCCACCTCGCAACAACCAATAGGTCTGACCTTCAATGGAAGGGGATAATAACATTTCAACTTCCCCCTCCTCTTTCTCGTTGAAATATTCTCCTCCCATAGTTGAGATTCATCATGTAATTGGGCTTCAAACTTCAAATAAGAGTCACAAATCGTATTTTTAATAGGAGTTAAAAACCCTATAACAAGTGAATCCCAAAATGAAACACAATCCATAGTATTTTCATCACATTTTACAGGATCCGGGAATTGGGAAGATGAAGAGTGTGTCTCCTATATTCTGTTTAATCCAACAGTAGCAGGTGCATTGGCCCCAAAGCATTGCAGATTCAAGGAAGACCCTTCATAAGTCTTCCCCTATCCATCATTCCCAAAACCATTAATGGGGTTTTTCCTCTTAAACTTTTTGAAGCATTCATTCTTAGCATGTCCCATTGAAGAGAAGAAGGAGCACAAAATAGACCTTCTACAATTGATTTTTTCTTGGCCTATGACCATTCAATCCATACAAAATTAAGGAATATTTTCATATTCAATGTTAAGATCAGTATTATCTTCATCCATTGAGAGGATCACCTTGTCAAACAATGTGGATCTCAAATCAACTTCAACCATTAGACGAGCAAAGTACCCAAATCTGCCCAATTTTCTCAACTTATCCATCTTTATCAGAATGCCAATTAGTCTTGCAATATTGTGTGGAATTCTAAGATTCCATAGCACCCATTTTAGACCACGTAACTTAATCCAAGTCTAAATAGACATGTTATAAGATTCTAGTGGATAGAATTTCTGGTCCCATTCATGGATATGTATAATACCTAGTTTGAAGGAGATTAAACTAAAGCACCATGATATCATCTTTAATTCTTCAAAAGAAAGATGAAGTGGAAGAAGCTTTGGCAAAGTGTCACACATTTCCAGTTTTCAAAACCCTAAATATCCAAGATTCACGTCACCAAATCATTAGTACTCCATGATCTGGAACCCTTAGGAAGGATAATTCATCCTATGATAGAACAGTTACCTATTTCAAGTCGTTCTGAGATAGCATCGGGATTTTCTTGGACATGAGCCACCTTGACCTTTTTTTGAAGTTCACAAGAAACAAAATCCTTGAAAAGGGAGAAATATTGAAGCAAAGAATTCAAACCACCATGTACAATCCTCTTGCAATCCTTTCCCTCTACCACAAAATTATGACTATCAAAGCACCCGCATAGGAGGAATGTCTCAACCAGAGATGGGGCCAACGAAGGAGACATGGCTTCGAAGCCCTTATCACCATCCAATATATATAATTATACATATACACACATATATATATAAATATATTTATAATTAGATACAAATATTTTTAAATATTTTTATTTATAATTATAATTATAAATAAATATATTTATTTAAATAATTATAAAATTATAATAATTATATTTAGATAATAAATATATTTATTATATTTATAATTATATATATATTAATAAATATATATTTAATTATATATTTATATATATTTATGTATATATATAGTGAACAAATATATAATTTTAATGAGGATGGGAGTGACAATGATACTTTAGGAAAATGCATTCTGATTTTGTTGATACTTTAAAAAAAAGATCATTAAGTCATTTGTGATATGTAAGAATCAACCACACATAAATCTGACACATGGTGTGACCGATATGACTCCAAGTGCCTATTTTCAGTTTAAAATGTCATTTTAGAAAAACCTAGAAGTGACATACTCAAAACCAAGAAAACACATTCAATTTTTTTTGATACTTTAGAACAACGATTCATATGTCATTTGCGACATGTAGGAATCAGATGCACCTCAATCTGATGCACGATGTGAGTGGTATGACACCAAGTGTGTTTTTATTGAAAATTAACATTTTAGAAAAAAATATAAGTGACATACTGAAAACTAGAAATTTTTGATATTTTGGGACAATGAACCATTAGTCATTTGTGATGTATAGGAATCAATTGTACCTTAATTTGATGCATGGTTTTCCCAATATGACACAAAGTGTCTGTTATCCATTTAAAATTGACATTTTAGTTCAAAATGTGTTACACTGAAAATCAAGAAAACACACTTGAATTATCTTGATAATTTATGAAAACATTTCATAAGTCATTTGTGATGTGTAGGAATTGGTCTCACATCAAACTGAAATATGATGTGATTGGTATGACACAAAGTGCGTGGTTTTAGTTTAAAATGACATTTTAGTAAAAAAACAGGTGATGTGATCAAAATTGAGCACACATATTTGAATTATTTTTATACTTTAGGAAAACAATCCATTTGTCATTTATGACATATAGGAATTAGCCGCAACTCAATTTGACGCACGGTGTGACAAGTATGACTCTAAGTGTTTCTTCTTTTTTAAAGTCAACATTTTCATAAAAAAGACAAAATGACATGCTCAAAACTGATAAAAAACATCTAGGTTGTTTTGATATTTTAGTAAAACGATTCATAAGTCATTTGTGATATATTGGAATCATCCACACCTCAATCCGATACACAGTGTGTCTATTATGACTCAAAGTAGATATTTTAGTTCAAAATGTGTTTTCACTAAAAACCGAGAAAAAAAGCTCGGATTGTATTGATAATTTAGAAAAATGATTTATATATCATTTGTGACATGTGAGAATCAGTCTCAAGTCAAACCGCCACATGATGAGATTGTTATGACTCAAACTACATATTTTCTTTTTAAAATGTTGTTTTAGTAAAAAATAAAGTGATATACTCAAATTGATAACCCACTTATTTGTGATGGGTATTTTGTGTGAGTTCCATAATCCAATACTACACTAAAATTTCTCAAGATAAATTGTGTTGAATCTATCCTGTGGTCTACTGAAGGCAACAAGGAAATTTTTGAGTATGAAAACTGATGGATTGATAGGTTTTTTCATTGAATTTTTTGGGTTTTTTCATTGGATTGGCTTGTAGGCATTAGTGATAAATAAATTATTGTCAAAGTCGTATAAACATAATTAATGGAATCAGTGATGAATAAATTACTTCTCCCAAAATTATTTCTATAATTTCAATGATTTAACCCACTTGTTTATATATAAACATAAAGGAAATTGGGAAAACCCCCATCGGGTGCTTGGGGGAATGAATCTACACTTTTGGCTCACTTGGACATTTCTCCATAAATAATACCAACACTTTTTCCATTAATTTAGTTACATATTTTTATGCCTGAACATTATATCTTCTCCACCATCATCATCGTGACAGTCAGAATGTGTGCACATCCTCTTCCACGAATGGGAATTCAAGAACAGAAACACAATCGCTCCATTCAGCACTAAATTGAACTCCCATGCTCCAATTCCATGGAAATCTACTCTGGTGAAATAGAGGACCATCACCCCAAGGTTTCACATGATATTCACTCACACCACCACCACCCAGCAATTCGCCACCATAGGGAACCCGACTCCCCGCAGCCTCGCCTCCATCCAGCACCTGTACCCATACCCCACATTGTTCACCGCCGCCGTCACCAGGATGACCGACACCTAGACCTACTTCAACAAGTCCAGCCACACGAACACCACCAAGAGGAGGGTAGTGTGGTTCTAGAGATTGGTCAGTGTGGGGGGGGGGGGGCAGCACTGGAGGATGGCCAAAAGGATGGTTCGGCCCATGTGTATGAAGAGAGAGAGGTAGATGGCATACGAACAAAAGAAGACACGACCGAAATGTGATGACAATATTTTCACCGACGAAGACCTTGGGTGCTGGATGGCAATGACCTTGAGATGGGGGGTGACAACGGTGTACTTGGGATACAGAACGAGTTTGGGACGCAACCCTGAGAAGCAACCCGCATAGGCTGGCTATTGGCTGGCTTTGACTGAGGGATTATCAGACACGCATGGTTGGAAGGATATAAAACTGATTAAAATCGTCTCAGGTTGGACACATGAACCTAACCCTCAGGTTTGGGTTTTGGACAAAAATTCCCCCGTTATGCACTTTTGGGGTTTTTTTTACGCAGTCACTGTTGGAAATTCCGGTCAAAATTTCCACTGGAAATTCCTATGTAAAATTCTATTGGAAATTCCAGGGTAAATTTCCACTGGAAATTTCTAGTGTAAATTTCCATAGAAAATTTCCTATGAAAATTTCCACATGAAATTTACACTTAAAATTTTCACTTAAAATTACAATGAAAATATATTAATATATAGGTAAAAAATCTGAATTTTTATTGAATATTTACATTAAAAATATCTAGTGTAAAATTTATGGATTCCTAAGAGTTTATAAACACTTCATAAATCAGGTATAAGTAGAATATTTTATTCCCAAGATACCCATTCTGTAAATTTCTAGTGCAAACATCGAATGGAAAATTCTAGTTTAAATTCACACTATAAATTAAAAAGAAGATATGTTAATACACAAATAAAAAATTGTAAATTTTCACTAGAAATTTACGTTGAGAATTTACACTAGAAACCTTTAGTGAAAATTTCCACTGGAAACTTTTAGTTAAAGGTTCGATTCAAAATTACAATATAAATCTTTAATGTACATTTTTCACTAGATATTTTCATTTAAAATTCAATGAAAATGTTTACTAAAAAATTCCAATAAAAATTAAATGTATGATGAAATTTTCAAATGGAAACTAAAAGTACACAAAGAAACACATACAAATACAAGTATACATGATAATATTAAATTATATATTTCAAGTGAAATTTCTGTTGTGTAAATTTTTAAGACCTATATACAAACATCCAAGTAAATTTTCATTGACATTTGGTGTTTTATATTTACATTGTAAATCTCCACTGATATAAATCTCTACTGAAAATAATCTGCAAAAATTCACATTACAATACAAATTTTCAAATTGGATTTCCACTTAAATTACATGTAAAAAATAGATTAATACGTAAATAAAAATAAAAATGTTCACTTGAAAATTTATGTGGAAATTTGAAAAGAAAATTGTCATCTTAAATTTCCAATTTTGACTTCCACTTAAATTATAATTGAGAATATATCAATACACAAATAAGCCATGAAAAATTCTTGTGGAAATTTCCACTGCAAATTTAAAATTCAAATTTCTACTAAAAATTATAATGCAAATGAATTTATATGGAAAAAAAATTAAATTTTCACTGGAAATTTACATTGAAAATTTTCATTGGAAACTTTTAGTGCAAATTTAAAATGGAAGACTGCAGTTCATATTCCCTTTTAAGATTCCAGTTAAAATTTCCACTTAATATTTACAATAATTATACTATAATTTTAATTAAATAAATTCTAAAATACACACAAGTTTACATTTTTAGTGCAATAATTTTAATACATGAATAATGTAATTTATGTTGAAAATTTTCAATTCAAATTTTTGTTAGAAATTTCCAATGAAAATTTCAATAGGAAATTTATAGTTCAAATTTTCACATAAAATTAAATTGAAAATATATTAATATATAAATAAAAATGTAAATTTTCACTAAAAAGTAATTTAATAACCATTATTATATTTTATATACTTATAATAAACAAAAATTGTCAAGACATAATCTATTAAAAAATGACCTTATTAGTTTTCCTGTAAAATAATGAAAAAATAGCTATAAATTTTAATATCTCGAAACCTTATTTTTTTTATTTTAAAAAAATGGAAATATTTCTATATAAAACAATGTGTATAAAAAAGATATGACTTTTAAATTTGAATAGAAATTTTATACCATAAATTTTCACTGTAAAATTGATTATGAAAAATCTAAAATAAACATTTTTTATATATTTATTATATAATTATTATTATTAAACAATTTTTATTTTCTAATATTATTAATGTTCTATAATAATAGATTCTATTTTGACATTTTAAATTTATTTATTAAAACGGTTACATAGTAGAGGGTATTATCGTACAGTAGTTTCAAATAAAATGGTTTGAATTTTAAAAAACGTTTTTAATCAAAAATCAGATCTGCTGCCACATCATATTTTTTCCAGGTGGAAATCATCCCACGACATACCTGACCCACAAATCCAATTGCTATAAATGAGACGATAATTCTCGATGTAAAATGGGGTAGTGACATGGCTGAAGGGATATAAAATGGGGAGGTGCACATTTTAAGTAGTTTTTAGGCAAATTTGTCACCCACCTTTTCTCCCTCTCTCTTGGTTTTTGTGATGTTATTTTATATTTAATAAATTTAAAGATATTATGTTTAGGTAAAAATATTTTAAATTTATTTATAAATAAATATATTTATAAAATTATTTAGAATTTAAATATATATTAAATTATATAATTAT